>JAWIIG010000059.1:0-694717 GCA_033557465.1 Ichthyophis bannanicus
GCACTACAAGGCATATGCAGCTCTGTACATGTCAGACATGAGACACAGTCACTGCTCATCAGAGCTTACAATCTAATCAGGGCAAAAACATCACAAAACTGGAAACCAGAGTATGGTAAGATAAACTTAAGTAGTGAACAAGAGAGTGAGGAGCATCAGGATCCAAAAGCAGCCTCAAAGAGTTGGTTTCTTAGCCTGGATTTGAATAGGGCTAGAGAAGGAGCCTGACACACTGACTCAGATAGTTTGTTCCAGGCATATGGAGTAGAAAGGTGGAATGAACAAAGTTTGGAGTTGGCAGTGACAGAGAAGGGATCTGCTAGGGGAACAGAGTTCCTGAGGAGGGGTTTTTAGAATGAGATAAGAGAGGAAAGGTATTGAGGAGCTGCAAAATGAATGCACTTGCAGATCAGCAGGAAAAGTTTGAACTGGATGCAGAAATGGATAGGGAGCCAGTGAAATGTCATGAGAAGAGGGGTTATATGAGCATAGCAGGCAGAAGATAAGCCATGCAGCTGAGTTCTGAACAGATTGATGATTGAGAGGGAGACCAGTGAGGAGCAGGTTACAATAGTGAAGATGGGAGGTGACTAGAGAGTAGATGAGGATCTTGGTAGTCTGCGTAGAAAGAAAGGGACAAATTTTACTGATATTATAGAGCAGGCGTGTCCAACTTCAAATAGGTCGTGATCTACTTTTTCCGGCCAAAAGTGCCAGTGATCTACCACCATGAAAATTAAGTTTCAAATTACTTTTTAACCCAATAAAGTTGGAGGATTCCCCCCCCCCTCCATTTTTAATGACCCTTCTGTCATTTACTTGGATGTGATCAGCTGTTAAGCAAATTAAGCAAAAATAAAACAGAGAGACTAAGATCCGGTAAGAACTGCGAGGGGAAATGGAAAGTAAATTTTTTCTTAAAGTTTTATTGAGTAATAACTTTCTTTAACTGTCTTAGTAACTTTCTTTAACTTTTATTGAGTAATTTGTTGAGTATTGATCCAGGCTGATCTTGCACAATCTTTAATATTTCGCTCTTGCTCCTTAGTGAGACGTCTGAGCCTGCATTTCATCCACCAGCTTTTTGAAGTTGGGTGAATTTATTTATTTATTTATTTAACGCTCTTATATACCGCACTTTTACCATCAGCGCGGTTTACAGTAAACATAAAGTACTCACAGATAGCAACAGGCTGTCGTGAGTTTACATATAACAGGAAGTCTAACAGGATACAACATAGGGGAAAACTTTGTACATATTAATTATTTAACTATATACAATGGTATTCTTCTTGTTTGTCACCCCTTTGTCGTGCAGCGCCTCCTGCTGGTCCCAGCTGGTACTGCACCAGGGTGTAAAGTACTGGCCTTTTCAATATTTATAGTCCTTGCCAGTACACAAATAAGTTGTGACACCGAAATCGGTTTAACTGGGTTTTATTCCCCGTCCCGTAGGATTCTTTCAAAAGTATAACAATCAAATCAACATAACCCTTCTCGGGTAAACAAAAAGGAACTATAACAAAAATAGCTTTCCTTTCAGCAAACAAAATATGAATGGAAGCAGAAATACAGCTTGTCAGGTTTCCAGATAAAGGCTTCTCTGGAGCAGTTCAGCCTTCTATCTGAGAGACTCTATTTGGTCAGCTAGTATCAAACTACAGTCCATCTGTTCAACAGGCAATTCAGTGTTATCCTCTATTACATAAGGCTCATACTGCATGGGAACACTGTCAGGTACAGATGCTTCGTCACTTCTCTCCTGAGGTAGTTTGTTCAACAAACTTTCCAGCTTGTGACGTACTTGACTCTCTACAGAATGTATCTGTTTGGCTTTACCATATTCTCTGGAGTTGCTCAACCAGGAGCCTTTCCTCTGCCTCTGGTTATCAGGCAGAGTAAAACAGTTAGCTGCCCAGCTATTAGAGAGTGGAACCTTTGTTCGGGGTTTTGTTTTAACAGGAGCTTTACAAACAGCTGTTGTCTCCAACGGCAGTTTCTGCGAAGGCTTATGCCAGTTATATCCCTCTGAAGGGTTCTCTCTCACAGGTAACAAGCGTTGTTCTATATTCTGTTTGTAACCCAGACTCTGGAGTTTTCCTGCTTTCATTAAGTTAACATTATAGGGCTTTTGTTTCTCATACAAATGCCTCTCATAGCTCAGCTTAGCATTTCTCCTCTCTGGCTCAGAATAGCTTTTCCTAGCTTGTAACTTGTGTCCTTAGGGCATAGCTTCTATCAAGGCTGCTGCATACACTGTCCCTGTCTGAATTCAGTTGCTCATCTCTTTCACTTAATTGTTCATCAGACTCACTCAGACTTTCATTCAGCCAGTGCCTTCTGCCTTGCTGTAGAGACCTGGGATGTCTGTGTCCTTCCCACTCTGGATATCTCCTCTGCCTGGGAATATCCTTTCTCCTTGGGTCTTTCAACTCTCTTGGTTGCCTTGATTCTCTTGATCTCCTACGTCTCTCAGGTCTCCCAGCCTCCTCGGCTCTTTCTGCTTCCCTTTCCTGTGAGCTGTGCTGATTATTTACGTAATCCCCAGCTGCACCACACCCTAGCCTATTGGGGTCAGGTGGGACCTTCCTTGCTTCCCTACTGGCTGGGTGATAATTCCAGGCTTGTGACCTCACTCCCTTATACTCATTCTGATACCCTTGTGTCATGTGCTCTCTCCACACGTCACTGTTTACTTGAGGAGTAGTGTTTTTTAGCTCCACAGGGGGCTCTAGAGAGTCTGCTCTGTGACATGTTATACAGGAGTGAATAGAGCATTTCAACATTGGTTTGTAATGAGGTTTAGGCTAAGTTGTGGTCAGGTATTGAGAGAAGTATGAAAGGAACAGGTGGTGTTTTATGGCTTTTCTAAATTGTTTGAGGTCTTTAATTTCTCTTATGGTGGGTGGAAGATCATTCCAACATTTGGGGGCAAAGTAAGCGAATGCTCTTGCATTGGTTGAGTGTGTACATTTTGTAAAGTCAGTCGGGATGATTAGAGTATTAGCTGCGACTGATCTTCTAGATCTAGTGTTAGGAGTGTGTGTGATGAGTGTGGAGATTGCTAGGGGAGCTAAGTTATTAATGGCTTTGAATGTCATGAGAAGTGCTTTGTATGTAGTCCTGCAGGATATTGGGAGCCAGTGTAATTCCTTTAAGATGGGGGTTATGTGGTCGTTCCTTGATGCACAATTGAGGATGCGGGCAGCAGCGTTCATCGCTAATTGCAGCGTGTTTAGTGTGCTTTTTGGGAGGCCGTGTAAAACTATGTTTGCATAGTCAAAGTGAGGAATGACTATGGCTTGAAAGATGGTGCGGAAGTTGTCAGGGTCGAGCATGTTTTTGAGGTTTCGGAGGGTTCTGATCTTGAAGTAGACGGTTTTCACTGTGCGGTTTATGTGTTCTTTGAAATCCAGTCGGTGATCAAGGGTTACGCCTAGGTATTTTACAGTGGATTTGATAGGAAGCTCTGCGTCTCGTACTTTTAGAGTAGTCGGGGGTGAAAATTCTTTATTCTTCGTGATGATTAGGGCTTCTGTTTTTTTGAAGTTTATTCTCATATTCTGTGTGAGAAGCCAGTCTGTAATTGCATCAAAACACTCTGTTAGTACTGTATAATCTGGCTGAGTAACATTGATTGGTGTGAAAATCAGCACGTCATCTGCATAGATTAGAGAGGATACTCCAAATGAGCGGGTGATCTCACATATCGGCTGCAGATATTAGATAGATATTAAAGAGTAGCGCCGAAAGGGAGGATCCTTGAGGGACACCTTGTTTCAACTGGAAAGGTTTTGAGGTGTTTGATTCTGTTCGAACATGTTGCCAGTGCTCTTCAAGATAAGATTTGCACCAGTCCCATGCTAATCCCTGGATGCCCTTGCATTGGAGATGGGTTAGGAGTTTGTTATGGTCAACAGAATCAAACGCTGCAGAGATGTCAAGGAATATTAGTGCAAAGCCCTTTTTGATATTGTCGGTTCCACAGATGAGGGTGTTGATTAATGAAGTCAGCAATGATTCAACTCCGTGGGCTTCTCTGAATCCATGTTGGCTGGGGTCCAGAGGGGATGTGGTGTCTATATGTTGTTGTATCTGAATCAGTGTCACCTTCTCTATTATTTTAGATAGCAGGGGGATGCTGGAGATTGGACGGTAAGATTCTTCTTTTGTTGGGTCTAGCTGGTTGTTTTTTAGAAGGGGTCTTATGGAGGTCTGCTTAAGTGCTGATGGGAAGATTCCTGTTGTGAATGATTGATTTATGATTTCAGATATGAATGGGCTGAGTTCATGTCGCAACGCTTTTATCCAGTGTGCTGGACATGGATCGTTGGATGCCGTGGTTGTATTTATTCTGGTAATGATATCTTCGACGTGCTTTATTGAAGGGGATGCGAGCTTGATGAGTGGGTTCTCATGTAAGAAAGTTTGGGTAGTAGTTGGGGGTGCGGATGTAGGGGTTTTGATGGCTTTGGCTTGGATGTAATCGGCGTACTTTTGGGGGTGTATAGCATCTTGATGAGGTGGGGTTGGCTCGGTGGTTAGTACTCTTACTAGGTTAAACAGTTCTCGTGGCTTGTTTAGAGAGCGGTTGAGGAGTTCTGAGTGGAAGGCTTTTCTTCTGTTCCATACCGCTTCCCGATGCGTTTTTAGCTGTGATAGGTATGTTGCTTGATCGGTAGAGTTCAGGGATTTACGCCATTTTCTCTCTAGCTTTCTTAGGAGTATGAGGGATTGCTTTAGTTCTGGGGAGAACCATGGTAAAGATGGTCTTTTATCTGAATGTTTATCGTGTGCTGAGTGGATGTTGGGTGTAGATGGTATCGAGTATTCGTTAAGGGTGTTATTCCAGTTGGCGACCAAATCACTGATGTTGTTGGAAGGTGGTTGGGAAAGCTTCGGAAGTACAATTTTTGTGATTTCTTCTTTGTTAAATGGTATGAAACGTCTATGGTTTGTTGGAGACTGTTTCCTGGTGTGATTGGTTGTCTCTAGTTGAACTGGCATGTTGAATGATAGTAGGCAATGATCGGACCAGGGGACTGGGGTAATGGAGAGATCGAATTTGTAGTTGCTGCTTGCATAGGTGGATGGGGTGAAGATGAGGTCAAGGGTATTTCCACTATGGTGGGTGGGGTTGTTTACTATTTGTTCATAGTTGAGGTTGGACATTGTGTCGAGGAAGGAACAGGATGAGGTGGGTTGGAGTGAAGCGAGATTGAAGTCGCCCAGTAGCCAGTTAGGTTTGTCTGGATGCTTAGGATTGCAGGCTAAGTCAATTATGGTTGAGAGTTCTTCAGGTGAATTATTTGGAGGTCTATAGATCAGGTTGATCATGTTATGGTTGTTGTAGATAGAGATTACATCTAGAAGTGGTGTACTGCTGGTTTGGATTGTTCGGTATTGGAGTTCAGTCTTTGCTATAATGAGTACCCCGCCTCCTCTTTTGTTAGATCTATTGCATGTGTAGCTTGAGTATGCTGGAGGTGTGAGCTGATTTAGTATGACTGTATCGGCATCAGAGAGCCAAGATTCTGTGATCAATAAAATATCTGAATAGTGCTTGAGGGCCAGTCTCAGGGAATCCTGGAGATGTTCATCTGTCATGTTGGAACGTTGTATACTCTTGGTCATTTTCAGATGGGAAAACACAGATTCACACAAATAAGTTGAACAGAAACAGGAGTGTACAGCTTCACTGCATCTTCTCAAGTTGGGAAATTTGTCTCTAGGCACTAGCTTCCAAAATGATTCTTGCTCAGCACGGGTCTTGAGAAAAATGTAATTTTTAAGGGTTAATATTTAATTTTCAAGAGATGGCTTGTTCAATGAGTAATTTTTACTGATAGCAGCTGCAGTTTCTTTAATGTCCACATCTACTTTGAATGGGTATGACAAGTACTCCACAACTGTTCCAATTTTTTGGAAGTCACAGAATCTATTTTCGAATTCCTGGATAACAGAACAGATTTCTGTCACATACTTCTCATTCTGAAAAACAAAATTTGGATATTGTCCCAGATGGTCCTGCATATTAGGAAAATAATCAAAAGTGCTGCTTGCAAGGTCAGTCATCATCAGCTCAAATTTGCCCTTGTAGGATGAAACTGTACTCATCATCTCGCCAATGCATTCGTTTTTACCTTGTAGTTCAAGGTTCATATCACTTAGTTCGCCTGTAAAGTCAGCGAGAAATGCCAGATCACATAACCACTCCTCATCTTCCAACTCTGCTTGGTCATCTCCCCTCTCCTTCAAAAAACTTCTTATTTCATTCAGCAAATCATGAAATCTTTGCAGAAATTTGTGCCTACTTAGCCACCTTACATATGTGTGCAAAATGATTTCCGCTGCCCCTTCATCAAGAGTAAGATTGAAAAGCTGTCTTCGAAGTGATCTTCCACGAACTGAATTTACAATGTTGAAAGTGATGTCCACGACAGTCTTTGTATTGAGTCTCTTGCTTGCCAAAACTTGCTGGTGAATGATGCAGTGGTAAGAAAGGAAATTTGGGAAGTAGTAATGCTGTCTACAGAGGGCTATGAAACCGTTAACCTCACCTGCCATTGCTCTTGCTCCATCAGTAGTGATGGAAGCAAGTCTATGCAATGGAAGATTACACTTTGTCACAAAAGAATGGAAAGAACTGAATATTTCCTGACCGGTAGTTCTCCCTTTTAAAGAAATCATTCCAAGTAGTTCTTCTTTAACACTGAAGTCTTCAAAAACCATCCGGATAAAGACAAATAACTGGGCTATGTCTCTTATGTCTGTAAATTGTCACACCCCAGCCCTCTGCCTCAGGCTTAGAGGGGTAGGGTTGCCATTAACTTCTCTTATAAAAGGTTGAATAAACTATTTTTCTCCAGTGAAGCATGCTGGGAGTTGTAGTTTTGGCCTTCTAAGACGAAGTGTTGCCATGAAACCGAAAGTAAAGGCAAATGAGAAAAATTTATTCCCCAAACGCAAACAAAGTCCATGCAGACTGTAACAGGATACTTCTCCATTCATTCGCTCAAGGTTATTTACAACTTAGGCTGGATGAGCTTCACAGTCATTAATTATATGCAGCTGCTTATCAACATAACGGATAAAGAAAACACAGCTTCTTCATTCAACAAAGTATAAATATCTTCTTTTTACCTTTGTCTTCATTAAGCATTCAAATGTATATGCAACATGTATCTTCCCATTAAAAGAGCAAGTTCCTACCTTCAGTTCAGGCTAGGTTTCATTACTCTACTTTTCAGGAGACTTTATCTTTTCCGCTATTCTTTAACAAAGGGACTCAATGCTATCAGCTTGACATAGCGTACAGTCCATAAGTATTTCTGGAGGCAATAAATCTTGCTCAACTTGCATTTTCTCCGGCTCCGGTAATGCAGTGCCCTGCTCTGAGCTTTTACCGTACGTCTCAGGGTATATTCTCTCTGAGGATCCCTGTGCCTCTCTTGATCACAGCTCTACCCAGTAAGGATAAATTGTACCTGAAGCTGTGGACACTTCTCCCTGGCTGTGTTCACCAGTCTCCCTCCAGCTTCTGGGAAACAGTCCCTGGTTCACTTCCCTGAGTTCCTCCCTGGAGCTCTGCCACGGCTCCCTGTTCCAGGCTTGGCTCCTCTGACTCCTGTGCTGAGTCCTGGGCTCCCACCTCTGAACTCTCTGAACCTTCTGATCAGGAACTGTGGTTTGAAGCCTTCTCTGCTCACTCCACCTTCTCCTTCCTCTTCCCCCTTGCTTTCTCTCTAGCCAAGGTTTATATCCCTGCTTCCCGGGCAGTGTCTAACCCTCTCTGGACAGGTGGTTGCAATTATCTTCCAAGCCTGCAACTACGTCAGCAGAGCTTGGGTGTGGCAGCCTAGGTTCAGTTTCTCTCTGCTTGCTTTCTTTAGGCAAAAGCTGAAACCTGTGCACTGCTGGGATGTCACCTTTCTTAAAAGCAAAATCATTCGTTTCTCCTATTTCCATAGGCTCACTACAAGCTTCCTTATCACAAGATTCATCCAGATGGAGTGAGAAAGCAACACAGTTTGAAACATCTTCCAACAATTGTTCAGTTGTGTCTCCACACATCTTTTCTATTCGCTGCACGACGGTGTTTCTTGACAATTGTACATCTTGAATAGCAGCTATGATCTCTTTCTTATTTTTAAATCCTTCAAAAAGATTGTCAGCTGCTTCAAGAAAACAATCTTTTACAAATTCCCCTTCAGTGAAAGGTTTGCATTTCTTTGCGATCAGGTTGCTGACCTTGAAGGATGCTATGGTTGCATTGACTGAATGTGACCTTGGCTTCGCCATCAACTGTTGCTGAGTAGCCAATTTCGATTTAACATAGTAACATTGTAAATGATGGCAGATAAAGACCAGTATGGACCATCTAGTCTGCCCAGTAAGATGGCCGGAGTAAGATAGCAGGAGTAGGTGCCACTCCATGCAGGCCACCCCTCCCCATGTCTTTGTTTAGGGGTGACCCCACTGCTTCATGCAGGACACCTCTATTTGTTGAGAAGTTAGATGGTTCAGTTTATTTTGATTTTATTATGTTGCTATAAATGGATCCATTGTGTCTGTCCCATGCCATTTTGAATTCTGCCACGGTATTTGCCCCCACCACCTCCATCGGGAGGGCATTCCAAGCATCCAACACCCTCTCAGTGAAAAAGTATTTCCTGACATTGCCTTTCAATTTACCCCCTTGCGGCTTCATGTTATGCCCTCTAGTTGGAAGAGGTTTGTTTGTTCATTATTTCTCTTTAAGTTTTTAAAGGTCTGAATCATATCTCCCCTATCCCTCCTCTCCTCCAAAGTGTACATATTTAGGTCTTCAAGTGTCTTCTCATAAGGCTTCTGACGCAGGCTCTAAATCATTTTGGTCGCCTTCCTCTGAACAGTTTCCATTCTTTTTACATCTTTTCCAAAATACGGTCTCCAAAACTGAACACAGTATTCCAAGTGAGGCCTCACCAGTGACTTATACAGTGGCATTAGAACCTCTTTCTTTCTGCTGGTAATTCCTCTTCTTATGCAGCCCAACATCCTCCTGGCTTTTGCCACCGCCCTGTTGCACTGTTTTGCCACCTTGAGATCTACAGAAATAATCACACCAAGGTCTTTCTCCTGATCCGTGCATGCCAACCTCTCGCCCCCTATCGCGTAAGTTTTCCTTAGGTTTCTGCTACACAAGTGCATGACTCTGCACTTCTTTGCATTAAATCTTAAGTGCAGAGTCATGCACTTGGGTAGCAGAAACCCAAGGGAAATGTACGCGATAGGGGGCGAGAGGTTGGTGTGCACAGATCAGGAGCAAGTTCTTTGAGCTTCAGTTTACGAATTTCACTTTTGGGTGGAAAATCAGCATCAAACTTATTGCTATGCAGAGCCTTATAATGATGTTCCAGATTACCCTTTTTGAGCAAGAATATTGGGGTGTTACAAATTAGACAACAACACTTGTCTTTCACCATGATGAAGAATTAGTGCATTTCCCATTCATCGTGAAAGTGGTAGGTTTTGCTCTTCTTTGGAACACTCATATTCGTTATACTGGGGTGGCTGGATGTAAAAAGGCCAAATCTGCTAAGTTAGAATAAACACTGGCTGAATCTGGTCCAAAACTGTCACTGTCCCAAAGTATTAAAGATCAAGAGGAACTGAAGACCTCTGGATGATGTACAATACAAGGACTGGAGATGCCAAAACCACACATGCAGTTCTAAAAGTAAAAATAAGAATTCATCATACTGGCACCAATAATCAAATACCACCAAACAATCATCAAAAAAACTCAAACACCTGTCCAGCAAACCAGATAAAATCAAATACCGCCAAACAAGTTCAAATACCACCACACGCTATTTAATAAATTCTGCACACAGTGTAGAATCAATGCAAAGGCAAGGCAAAATAAAATTGCAGTGTAGAATCAACGCAAAGGCTAGACAAAATAAAATTGCAGAGGCAAGCAAAAGTCACAGTGGTTTGAACCAATTCGAAGGCAAGGAGCAAAGTGGGACTGGCGATCTACCTCTGACCCCTCCGTGATCTACAGGTAGATCGCGATCTACCTGTTGGACATGCCTGTTTTAGAGGAAGACGTGACAGGTTTTAGCTATCTGATTGGACGTGTGCAGAGAAAGAGAAAGTAGAGTCAAAGATGACCCTAAGGTTACAAGCTAAGGGAATAAGGAGGAGTGTGGTGTTATCCACAGAACCAGGACAGGGAGGAAGGGGGGAGGTAAGTTTGGGGGGGGGGGGGAGGATAAGATTTGGCCATGTTCGATTTCAGATGGCAGTGAGACATCCAGGCAGCAGTGTCAGATAAGCAGGCAGAGATCCGGGCCTGGATCCCCTGGGAGGATTTCAGGTGTAGAGAGCAATTACCCATACATATTCCATCTTATGAACTCCAGAAGGAAGCTGTCTTTGGACGATGCAAGTACTACACCGAGCATTAGCAGTAAATTTAATAGACTGAGCTCATACTCCACATATCCTGGCTTAGGAATGAGGTTCATGACTGCCTTGGTGTGCAGAAAACTATCCCATTTGGAGATATTGCCCAAAGGGGAACCAGTGTATAACTGAAAGGAGTCCATATTTCTTAACAAATCTGGTTGAGTACCTTCCCATGATGACTTCAAAAGTAGCGAATGTGATTGGGGCTTGTCCTGTAGTTCTAATCCATTTTGCCCAGAGATGGGGAGTCAGTATCTTCTTCCATTGCTGCAGAAACAGTAGTAGTTTTAAGATTACATTAAGCTCCTGCATTACTGGACGTGGATCCCTGCTAACTGTGGATTGAGTCAGAATTTAGAATGGGCAGCCTATAGATTGCCTGGGATGCTGGTTAATCAGCAATGTGTCTGATCTCTGGTGCAGCTATTGGACATGGAAAACTTGTTTAGCAACCTACTCTATCAGGACAGAGAACAAAGAGGCTAATGAAAAAATTAAGAGGGCAAATTACAGTTATATCGACTTTTGAAGTTTAAAAGGCAATACGGTTCTGCTATTTTGAGAACAGAGGTTCTAAATTTAAATCCAGAAAGTTCAAAAATTGGAAGCAAGAGCAAATGAATACAAAATTACCTGATGATCCACAGATAAGTTCTCAAATTAGAAAATCAAATGAGAGAAGTATGTAAGTGATAACATCTCAGAACAACTGAACGATGAGAGAGAAAGTAAAAGAGAGGAATCAGAAGAAAGATGCCAGCACAGCCGGAGAAATAGGATGAGGTAACTGGCCAGATACAGAAACCAATGAATGGTAAGGGGGCAACAGAGGAGGTGAAACATAATGTAAGACGGACCAAGGAACAGAGTCCGGAAGATGGAAGGACTCGGAGCTGAGCTTCTGGAATATGTGGAGATGGATACTTGGGCTGTAGTTCCAGAGATGGAAGGGGACCTAAGCTAAACTTGATACCCAGAGTAAAGTATCTGAGAAGGAACATGACCAAGTTGATAACCTGCATAACCTTACAGAAATCAATTGTATTCAGTATTGTGTAGTGAAAATTATACCCCAAAAATTTAACCAATGAGGACACAATGCCAGAAGAAAACTAACCACCTGTAAAGGGAAAAACAGAATCACTTTGTGATGAGGTGTCACTGGTAGAAGAGTAACTCAATGGATTACAGACTGCAAAGACAATGAGGAAAGGGATTATGTTAAAATATCACCAAACAAGGCTGAAACAGAGAAGTTCTTGCTGTGCCCATGGGGCATTTTCAGTTCAAGGCTCTGCCATTTGGCCTCACGACCACAACTTGCACTTTTACCAAAGTCATGGTGAATATCAGCTGCTTGATAGCTTTGTGCATGAGCATTATAAAATTGATGTATTAGTGGAGAAATCACAGAGGTGAGTCACAGTCGTGTTATTCCATGTTCTGAACTACATGTATGTAATAAAGATTGTTAACTCTATCTGCCTTTATCATTTGTTACACACCACCACTGAATCCATACCCTCAGGAGTAGGGAATCTCAAATGTGTTGACTTTTGAATTACATGAGTGTTATCTTTTATAAGTCACTTTGGGCAGCTCTTTTTAGACTGAAAATGCAGTGTGTTAATGCAAATAGATATTTTAAAAAAAGCTTAGGATAGCATCTCTCTTTATGAGCTGTGATATGTTGTGCCTGGAGATCTGTATGTTTGTAACTAGCATCATGGCTGAAGATCTTTCTCAAACAAGGCAGAAATGTCTCCTGCCTCTCACACTCTAACTTGAATATACCCCTACATGAGCTCCAGCCAGAGGGAGGCTATTCACCGAAGTTTGTAATGATGTAACTTTCCAAGGCCATTTATAGAGATTGTGACAGAGTCCACAAAGAGGGGCTGATTTACATAAAGAAAAGGTCTTGTATATAATTGCACAACTAGAGGAGTACCCTAGTGGTTAGAGCAACTGCCTAGTACCCAGAAGAACAAGGGTTCAATTCCCACTGGCACTCCTTGTGACTTTGGGCAAGTCACTTTACCCTCCATTGCCTCAGAAGAAAAGGCTGACAATCTACTTCCAGTGATACATTGCCAAGAAAACCCAGGGGTAGCTGGGTCACTATGAGTCAACACTGACTTGATGGCACTAAAAAAAAAAGAAAGTATGCACACCTACAAGGTTACCTGTTCTTGTATGTACATTACATGTAGGCATTCCCCAAGGGTGAAGGCTGGGGCAGGGTTACAGTGTACAAGTATATTTTATACAATACATGGGTACACATGCAGAGTTCCTCACACATTTACAGTAGGTTTGGGGCGGGTGTAAGTGTGTGTGCGCGTGCATTTGTGTAGTAAAGGCTGTTAGTGTAGCTGGGTTTAAAAAAGGTTTGGACAAGTCCTTGGAGGAAAGGTCCATAAACCATTATTAAGAAGGGACCCGGGATATCGATGCTTGACCCAGTACAAGCATTGTGGAACCTGTGTCTTTTGGGGAAACTGCTAGGTACGTATGACCTAGATTGGCCACTGTTGGAAACAGGATACTGGGCTTGATGGACATTGGTCTGACCCAGTATGGCATATCTTATGTTCTTACTATCGGGTCTATTTTATAAAGGTGGATGGGAGCCTATGTTGCCTTAATAAAATAACCTTAAAATATGCCCCTTCATGGACTTTATACTTTAGGTGTTTCGTTATAAAATCTGGCTCAGAGTGTTAACTTGAAGTTTACAGATCTTGAGAATCAGAGACATTGTCTGAGCAGTGCCTCTATCCTATCCTGTGAATTACTACACAATGCATGGAAGAGAACAGCAACGGCTCATAATGGGGAGGGAAAGGATATAAAAAGACAGTGGGAAAGATGTACGTCTGAAGAGCTCCCACTGCCCCGCCCAGAACAGAGGCAGCCAATCATCTTTCAGGGAATCACAAGTACCACACGTTATCAATTCGTAGCAGTTTGGTAAATCGTAAAGAATTATCTCATGTGGTAGAAGTAGGTGTAATTCAGTGTGTTCCTATTAAAGATCCTGGTAAATTCCTGAATATTACATGTTCCACTTCTGCTATTTATCATTCCTAGAGTGTTATTAGATCTGTGCAGTGCCATAGACATACCCAGGACAGATGGTTTCTGCTATGCGACTCTTCAAGAAAGACAATTTACAGTGAATAAAAATGTTTACTAAGAAAGAGTTATAAGTCCGCTAGATCTTAACATTGCGGTCAAAGATCAACCAACACACCTCACCCATAATTCACCTCTTGCTGCACTTTTTAGGGGGCATCATCCACAGCCAGAAGGTTCCCCTACTGCTGTGCCAAACTGCCCCCTCCCATCAGCAGCACTACTACTCCTGTGGCATTGTCAGCCGGTGCGTTTGCAAGATGAAAGCTGACCCAAAGAGCCCTGGCTGGGAATCCCCCTATCCCATTTCCTGCTTTTCTTACATGGACTGTTTTTACAGCACAAATTCCGCATATCACAGATTTAGATAAAGAAGGTCGCTCAAACTAAGTTCCATAAATTTTCAGATTTCAAATCTGATCCCTGACTCACACCAAACACCTATTTATCAGGCCTGTCTTTCTTCAGTAGACTGTAAGCTTCAGGGAGTAGAGACTGTCTCTTTGTATATCAGTTTAGCAAGGCATACGTTCTGTAGCACTATATAACTGCTTAGTAGCACTAGTAGTAGATTACAGTGCTCCAGGCTAAGGGTAACATCAAGGTCAGGAGACCTCGCGCAGCATGCCTTCCCTTTCCAGAGGCCCCAACAACATATCTTCAGAGCCCTGCGGAGTAGAAGCTGCCACTGCTCGATGAATCAAATTGTCTATAGGAGAAGTCGAGTAAGGGCAGCTTCTGCCGGGAGTAGCTGCACTTTCCCTTACACTTTCCCATCAGACAAGCATTTCAGGGAATTTAGAAGAAAAAGAATCAGTCCAGTATGAACAGCGTGAAACAACAACTCCTGCTATCTTGGGTCTTTGCATATTTGAATGTTAATCTCTTTACCCTTCCATTCTCAGCCACTTCTTTGTGAAACCACATCAGTCTGTTTTTCTTATTATTACCTAATTCCTAACATGATGTTTTATGAACTTTACTATAGATCCTGTTGCTCTGCTATACAAAGAACTCCTTCTTCCAGCACTTTGGGAAGGGTGAGCCCCTTGGTGCAGGAAATACTGCGCTGGTCCTGTAAGACTTGAGACCCCAAGACCAGCGTGGGAGTTCCTGCACCACACAGATCACACTCACAGAGAACCACATGGTGCAGAGAGGAGGAAGCCGCAGAAACTAAAAGGCAGGAAAATCCCTGGTGCTGGGGGAAATTTCTAATCGCATTGGTGACCTGGCACTTGGAATTTGTGTAACTTGCATTACACAGCATATAAAATACAACAGAAGAAAACAAATGAAAATATCAAAAAACCTCACCATGTCTCACTACTGATGCCAGAAGAAGAGGCATCAGGCAGTTACTATTGTCCCAGTCATTGGGTGTCTGAGTTCTGTGGCATGATCAGGTCTAAATCTGGTTCTTGAATGACAGGTCTCTCTCTAATCTGTGACATTTCCTTATCAGCTGGTGCTCACTTCCGAGCACCGGGTAAGACTGGAAACAGTAACCAGAGGGCATTAGGGGCAATTCTCATTCGAGGCAGTAAGAACATACATTTCAAGAGCTTGTGGAACATTCAGAGACTCCTGAATATCTAATGAAGCTATTGTTTAACCCATTTAAGACTAATAAGAGAAATTATTTTATCAGTCAACACATAAGCAAACTCTGGAATTTGTTACCAGAGGATGTGGTAAAAGCTATTCGTGTAGCTGGGTTTAAAAAAGACTTGGACAAGTTACTGGAAGAAAGGTCCATAAACCAAAGAGGACCCAGGAAAGCCACTTCTTGCCCCAATACAAGCATTTTGGAACCTATGTGTCTTTTTGGGAACCTACTAGGTACTTGTGCCCTGGATTGTCCACTGTTGGAAACAGGATACTGGGCTTGATGGACATTGGCCTGACCCAGTTTGGCATTTCTTATGTTCCCTCTGGAAGCCAAAAATCATTTGATTGAATTCAGTCCTCAACTATTTTGATTCATTGTACACGTTGAACTGTTCAGCTATGGATTTACAGTCCTACTGCACTGAAGATATTATCTACAAATCTTTAAACCACATACGATCACAGATGAGGTCCACATAATTTTGCTTTTTAATTTCATTTGTAAGCTCTATGGAGCAGGAACTGTCTCTTCTATGGGATGTGATAGTGTTGCACCTAAGTGCTGAAACAAAGCTGTATTAGGGGCAGTTCCACCATGTTAACTGTCAAAAGGCATTTATTTACATTCTCTTATATACTGTGCTATTCTGCATCAGTGTGGTTTACATTGAACAGGGCATTATAACTTGGAGATAACTATTTTACAGGGAACATGGGCTATGGAGGGTTAAGTTGCTTGCCCAAGACCACAAGGAGCACCTGTGGGACTAGAAACCCCAGTCCTTCCAGCCCAAGGTTGCTGTCCTCTAGTGGGATTTGAACCCCTGACCTTACAGCCTGAAGTACCATGCCCCAACCACTAGGCCACTCCTCCACTCCGCTCCATTTCCCTGACTAATAGCACAGAGCCCTGTCCCCTAGCACGTGCGGTGTTAGGGTGGGTGTCCCCAATGCCACCTACTGAAGTGGCGTTAGGTGGTTCCTTGCTAATGCAGTTCGCATGTGGTGTGAACCCCACGCTGACTTCGCAGGGGAAACCACGCCCACTCTGCCCTTACCCCTACTTGCAACCTTAACTTGAGTTAGATGGTTACGGCAGACATCATCCCATGCTGTCATGGCCTCGCTCTAGCTGGAAACACATGTTCCAATGCGCATTCAGCATTGACATGTGCCAGAACACGTGTTGACAATGCCCTCTAGTAAAAGGACCCCTAAGTGTCTGCACAGTGCTTTGTATGTCTTGTGCTGTTATATAAATGATCTCCCCATCCCCCATCCATACACACCCTCTCACCTACCCAGAACTCCTCTATCAGGCAAAGTATCTCACCAAGCATCCTGTGGGACTGCACGCTATGGCTTTTTTCCCCCAAAAAAATTAATTGTGCACACATAGGTATATTTGTGCACAAGCAATTTGAGCACACTTTTATTTTTTAGACACCAAAATGAATGTCCACACCATCCTGAAATGCTTAATACATACATGGAGAGAAAGATCATTATTCTTAATGGAGTTGGAAAATACAGTTTTAGGAAGGAAAAGCTCCTCTGCAGTGTACCACCGTCCAGATCGGGTCTGGCATGGAGCAGATTTCAAGTGCTCTTCAGGCTACCTTAGACTTGTCTCATGCTGATGCTGGTGCTCAGGGCTGCCACAGATCTATATTAGATGGGAAGTCAGGATAGAAGGAGAAAGGCCGGGTACAGGGACACAGAGATGAATGGAACCCACTGACTACATATCCAGCCAATGATCATGAGTTCTGTTGGAAGAAAAATGAAGCCAAGATGTCAGACTCTGTTTGGACAGCTGTTGACAAATGGTCCTGTGAGACTCCTGCTACAGTTTTGGGAGCAAAGCTGGCCAGGCTGCTCCAGTTCATGTACTGGGTAGTTCTGAGAGGCTCTACTGGCTCTGACATAGTCCAGCTGCCTTTGATTTGGGTGATCAACCCGACCAGACATCGCTTCCAGCGCCTGCTTGTGCACTGGTGATATCAGATGAGCTTCCAGAGCTCTTACTCTTTAGAGCAGGGGTTTCCAAACCTGTCCTGGATTCTTCCCAACCAGCTGGGTTTTCCAAATATCCACAATGAATATGTATGAAAAGATTGCATACAATGGAGGCAGTGCATGCAAATCTCTCTCATGCATATTCATTATGGATATCCGGAAAACCCGACTAGCTGGGAGGCAAGTTTGAGAACCGCTACTTTTTGGGTTTACATTGTTTATCTTTGCCCTCTTCAACCCTCCTCAGTGTTTGGAAATAAACAACTGAATCTCTGTGGTTAGAGAGACACTTTCTCCTGCCAGGATTCTGCTGTCATAATGCCCCCTTATGACATCAACACCTTTCACTCTCTCTAGGTTACATGGAGATTCATTGTAGGCTGCATCATAAAATGTATCCAGAGGGATTTTTCACATGAACTCTGGAGATCATGGCAAGACTCCTTTTTCATATTCCACCCACTGGGAAGGAAAACACTTTTTCAATTCATCAGTAACTAAAAACCAGCTTAACTAATATAGACACTTATAAAAAAAATTACCAAGATGATATGTTGGGCACTTCCTATTGCCCTACACACATGGCTGAGGTGGCTCTCCAAAGAATAAAAGCCATAGATTAGCAGAAGAAAACCACAGTACAGAGGAGAGGCAGTTCCTTTTTCAGCATTGCAGTCACTGATGCTGAACTTGAAGCTGGCGTAAGGGCTGGACTGCAGGATGACTAACTAGGCTTGTTGGGGTAGGAACTGGGAACCTGGCTGACTGGAGTAATGGTGCGGGGGGGGGGGGGGGGAGGAGGCAGGGCTGATTTTAGAGGAGGAAGATGGTAGGATGGATAGGAATGTGCTAAAAGGGAAAGACTGGTTAACAGCATGGTGGGAGGAGAAAGAACAAGACTGCACAGTGAACGGAAGAGATCAGCAATGACTCATAATGTGAAGGAAAAGGATATAAAAAGACAGCGGGAAAGATGTATGTCTGAAGAGCTCCCACTGCCCTGCCCAGAACAGAGGCAGCCAATCATCTTTCAGGGAATCATTAGAGTCACGCATTATCAATTCACAGCAGTTTGGTAAATGGTAAAGATTTATCTATGTGAAAGAAGTAGGTGTAATTCAGTGTGTTCCTATTAAATATCTTGGAAGATGTATAAATTCAGGAATTTACCACTTCTGTTATTTATCATTTCTGGAATGTTATTAGATGTACGCAGTGCTGTAGACATACATGACAGATAGTTCTTGTTACGTGTCTATTCAAGAAAGACAATTTATAATGAATAAAAATGTTTATCAAGATAGAGTCGCAAGTCTGCTGGATCTTAACATTGTGGTCAAAGATCAAATCACACACCTCACTCATAACTCATGGCTTGCTGCACTTTTTAGGGGGCATCGCCTGCAGCCAGAAGCTTTCCCTACTACTGTGCCAAACTGCCCCCTTCCATCAGCAGCACTGCTACTCCTGTGGAGTTGTCAGTCGGTGCATTTGCAAGATGAAAGCTGACCCAAAGAGCTCTAGCTGTTAATCTCCCCTACCCCATTTCCTTCTTTTCTTACATGGACTGTTTTTACAGCACAAATTCCACATTTCATAGATGTACCCTATTAGATAAAGAAGGTATGTCAAACTAAATTCATGTACCCTTCAGACTTGTGTATCTGTTGAGTAAGGCATAAGTTCTGTAGCACTATCTAACTGCTTAGTAGCACTAGTAGTAGTTTAGTGTGCTCCAGGATAAGGGTAACATCAAGGCCAGGAAACCCCCGGCAGCAAGCCTTTCCTTGACAGAGGCCCCAGCGAAACCTCTTCAGAGCCCTGTGGAGTAGAAGCTGTCACTGCTCGATGAACAAGTGCCTGTAGGAGTAAGGGCAGCTTTTGCCAGGAGTAGCTGCACTTTCCCTTACACTTCCCCATCAGACAAACATTTCAGGGAATTTAGAAGAAAAAGTATCAGTCTAGAATGAGCAGCGTGAAACAACTCTTCTGCTATCTTGGGTCCTTGCATATTTGAATGTTAATCTCTTTACTCTTCCATTCTCAGCCACTTCTTTGTGAAACCATATCAGTCTTTTTTATTATTATTATCTAATTCCTAACATAATGATTTGTTACCTTTACTATAGATCCAGTTGCTCTGATATACAAAGAACTCCTTCTCCCAGCACTTTGGCAAGGCTGAGCCACATGGTGCAGGAAATACTGCGATGGTCCTGTGAGACTTGATACCCAGAGACCAGCGCGGGAGTTCCTGCACCACACGCATCACACTCACAGAGAACCACATGGTGCAGGGAGGAGGAAGCTGCAGAAAATAAATGGCAGGAAAATCCCTGGTGCTGGGGGAAATTTCTAATTGCATTGGTGACCTGGCACTTGGGAGATGTGGAATTTGCATTACACAGCATATAAAATACAACCGAAGAAAACAAATGAAAATATCAAAAAACCTCACCATGTCTCACTTCTGATGCCAGAAGAAGAGGCATCAGGCAGTTACTATTGTCCCAGTTATAACCACATTGGGTGTCTGAGTTCTGTGGCATGGTGGGGTCTAAATGTGGATCTTGAATGGCAGGTCTCTCTAATCTCTGACATTTTATTATCAGTTGATGCTCACTTCTGAGCACTGGGTAAGACTGGAAACTGTAGTCAGAGGACATCAGAGGCATATTTAAGATAATACCTCATCTGAGGCAGTAAGAACATATTTTTCAAGAGCTTGTGGAACATTCAGAGACTCCTGAATATCTAATGAAGCTACAGTTTAACCCATTTAAGACTAATAAGAGAAAACATTTTTTAACACGTAATCAAACTCTGGAATTTGTTACCAGAGGATGTGGTAAAAGCTGTTAGTATAGCTAGGTTAAAAAAAGGTTTAGACAAGTTCCTGGAGGAAAGGTCCATAAAGCATTATTAAAGAGGACCCAGGCAATCCACTGCTTGTCCCAAGACAAGCACCTTGAAACCTATGTGCCTTTTGGGAATCTGCCAGTACCTGTGACCTGGAATGGCCACTGTTGGAAACAGGATACTGGGCTTGATGGAGCTTGATCTGACCCAGTATAGCATTTCTTATGTTCCCTCGGGAAGCCAAAAATCATTTGGTTGAGTTCAGTCCCCAACTATTTTGGTTCATTGTACACGTTGAACTGTTCAGCTATGGATTTACATTCCTACTGCACTGAAAGTATTATCTACAAATCTATAAGCCACATAGGATCATAGATGAGGTCTCACATCGTTCTGCTTTTTAATTTCATTTGTAATCTCTATGGAGCAGGAACTGTCTCTTCTATGGGGCCCTTTTACTAAAAGACATGATAATTGCAAAAGTGCTGAAACAAAGCTGCATTAGGGGCAACTGTGTCACGTAAACTGTCAGGGGTGTAGAACGCATTTCCCTGGCAGTTAGCGCAGAGTCCTGTCCCATAGTGCATGTGATGTTAGGGTGGGTACCCCTATGGAAGTGCCATTAGGTGACCCTTGTTAATGCAGTTGGCTCATGGTGTGAACCCCACGCTAACATCTCAGAGAAAACTATGCCCACTGTCTGTCCCTAACCGTACTCATGACTAACTCGAATTAGACAGTTAGTGCAGACATCATCCCATGCTGTCATGGCCCCGCGCTAGCTGGCAACACGTGTCTCAATGCACATTCAGCATCGACGTATGCCAGAACACGTGTTGACAGCTAGCTCCCTCTAGTAAAAGGGCCCCTGTGTGTCTGCACAGCTGCACAGTGCTTTGTATGTCTTGTGCTGTTATATAAATGATTTTATTTATTTATTTAACGTTTCTTATATACCGCGCTCTTTAGCATCAGCGCGGTTTACATGTAACAAAACAATCTCAGTACATTTGAAAACAGGTATGAGTTACATATAACAGGGTAATAAACTTGGGTAACAAGGGTAACTATCTACAATAGCGAAAAAAAACTATTTACAGGACTTCAACTAGCAGCGAGATTTTAATGATCAGAGCAATTACATCAGAATTTTTAGTTCTAGAAGATATGTCTTATGGAGTGGTTATGCATATGAATCTGACTTATGACATATTATAGCATTACGGTGGCTGGAAGTGCTCAGTGAATAGGAAGTGCTTGATGGCCTTCCTGAACTGCTTCATGTCTCGTATTGCTCTGATATCTGAATGAAGTTTATTCCAGCATCTAGGCGCATAAGACTTGAATGCTCTGTTGATTGTTGATTGGGACCAATTTGTGGATTCACTGGGAATGACAAGGGTATTTTCAGCGAGTGGTATCCTGGATCTTGTCTTGGGAGGTTGACTGATGAGGTCTGAAGTCGTTGCTGGTGATAGATTATTTAAGGCCTTGAATGTGATCAGGAGAGCTTTGTAACTAATTCTACATTCTATAGGGAGCCAGTGAAGGTCCCTAAGGGTAGGCGTGATATGGTCTCTCTTTGATGCCCCAACTAGGATGTGGGCAGCAGCATTCATTGCTAGTTGCAGGGGGTGAATGGTGTTCTTTGGAAGACCATGTAATACAATATTCGCATAGTCAAAGTGTGGAGTGACTATTGCTTGGAATATTGAGCGGAAGTCGTTGTATTCTAGCATGGGTCTTAGGTGGCGTAATGTTTTTATCTTGAAGTAAATAGTTTTTACCGTGCTTTTTATGTGAGATGTAAAATCCAGTCTTTGATCAAGGATCACACCAAGGTAACAGATTGTGTTCTTGATTGGGAGCTCAGCGTCCCGTACCTTGAGGCATGCAGGGGGGGGAGAATAGCTTGTTTCTTGTGACAATTAAAACTTCAGTCTTTTTGAAGTTGATTCGCATGTTTTGATCTAAAAGCCAATCTGCTATTGCGTTGAAACAGTTGATTAAGTTGGAGTAATTTGATTGGCCCATCGGTGGTGTCCGACCATGCTCCGGTTTGGATTGAACTTGGTGTGGGGGGCCCAGCCGCGTCGACTAGGGTTTGGCGGTTTCCCTTGGGCTTATACCAGGATGCAGAATTCCGGCCCTACCTTGTTGAGTGCTGGCAAGAATTTACCCGGCATAATGCGCAGCATCAGGCTGACCCGGAGTTGTTTTGGGAGACGGCTAAAGTTGTGTTAAGGGGGGATATCATTGCGTACGTGGCTAGGAAACGGCGGTTAATGGCGCGGCAAATTGTCCACTTAGAGAAACAAGTGGTGCGGGCTCGGCGGCGATGTGTGGGCGCTCCTAGTGTAGTGAACCGGCGGCAACTTTGGGAGTTGCAGGTGTCCCTTAATGAGCTCCTCCACCAACGAGCCAAGAAATCGCATATGTATTACCGCTACCAGCTTTTTCGCTTTGGTGATAGACCCGGGAAACTTTTGGCGCGTTGCTTGCGGGGACACCGGGGCTACCGATTAGTGGCGGCGTTGCGAGATGACCAGGGAACCCTACATAGGGATAACGAAGGCATCGCCCGAGTGTTCCGTACCTTTTTCCAGAAATTATACGCCCGGAGGGGGGGGGCCCCGGAGGCTATGCAGCAATACTTGCGGGAGTTGTCCTTGCCGCAGCTGTCCGTAGCGCAGAAGACCTGTCTTGACGAGCCGGTATCTGTGGATGAAGTACAGCGTGTTATCCAACAAGCCGCTTGCTGTAAGGCCCCAGGGCCGGATGGCTTCGGAGCTGAGTTTTACAAGCTATTGAGTGAATGCACACCCCCAACCTTAGTGGCGGTATATCACAGGCGGATAGCTCAGGGGCATTTTACATGGGGCACTAACCACGCGCATATTTCTTTAATCCCCAAACCCGGGAAGGACCATACCCACGCAGCTTCGTACCGGCCTATTTCCTTATTGAACTTCGATCTGAAAATTCTAGCGAAGGTGTTGGCTGATCGGTTGGCGTTAGTGTTAGGGGACTTGATACATGAATCCCAGGTCGGGTTCGTTAAAGGGCGTTATGCCGTACGGAATCTCCGAAAGCTGCTTGCATCTTTAGAATGGACCCGGGAACACGATCTCCAGTCTCTGGTCATTAGTTTCGATGCTGAGAAGGCCTTCGACCAGGTCCCTTGGGAATACCTGAAGTTTCTTTTGCCTCAATATGGGCTTGGGGCCCCCTTTTGCCGGATGGTGGACCTGCTTTATGCTGACCCCACAGCGGGGTCCTATGTAATGGGGTACGTTCGGAGTCCTTTCGGTTGGAACGCGGTACGCGGCAGGGCTGTCCGCTCTCTCCCTTGCTCTTTGTGTTATCTTTGGACCTGCTGATACGGAAGATTGAGGCTTCTCCCACTATTGGTGGGATTCGTATCGGCTCCCATGGCTTCAAGGTGGCTGCCTTCGCTGATGATCTCCTGGTCCACCTCTCTTCTCCCCAGCAGTCCCTTCCGTGCTTACTTGAGGAGCTCTCGCTGTATGGTCAATTCGCGGGGTTGCGTATAAATATGGCCAAGTCGGAAGCCTTAGATGTAGGGGGGACGCTGCGGGAGTGCTGGTCGGGGCCTTTTCCGCTTCGCTGGGCAGAAGACTCGATTATCTACTTAGGTATCGTGTTAACCCGAAAACTGTCATTGTTATACCCGACTAATTTCGAACGCATCTTAGCTAAGGTTCGACTGCAGCTGCGTGCCTGGGCCCCCCTCCCGTTGTCTTTGTTTGGTAGGGTGGCCGCATTAGGAATGGTGGTTTTTCCACGTGTGTTTTATTGGTTGCAGACGTTACCGGTGTGGCTGTTGAAGCGCGATCTGGCGCGCCTAGAGCGGGAGATTCGGGGATTCCTTTGGAAAGGCTATAAGGCCCGCATTCCGATGGCGCATTTGCGGGGGGGTTGGCGGTCCGGTGGAGTGGGGGTTCCTGACCTATGGAAATATGCGCTGGCATGTCAGGCCCGCCATTTAAGTGATTGGTTGGGGGACACAGAGACTTATACCCCGCGGGGTCTCGAGGCGGCCTTCGCGGCGCCCCATTCTTTGGAAGCGGTCTTGCACTTGCCGTGTGCGGTCTTGCCGCCTCGCCTCCTGAACAGTTTGCTACTGCAGACATCCCGCCGAACTTGGCAGCAGTTGAATAAGTGTTGGGGCAGTGATGCTGGGGCCTCCTGCTGGCTGCCTATACAAGGTAATGCTTGTTTCTTGCCTGGATCGGACACGGCCCCCTTTCGCAGGTGGTGGTGTGCGGGAGTCCGCCGGTTGGGGCAGGTGGTGGACACTGCTGGCTGCTGCAAGGCGTTGGGAGTATTATGTAAGGACTATGGGTGGCCTGCGGGGTCTTTGACGTTTGCGTATGCACAGATTTCTCACTACATTGGCTCCTTGCCACGGCAAGAGCTTACAGTGGAGCACTCGAGCCGTATTCTGGAGTTTTTTGCGTTGGGGGCGGACTCGCCACCGATGATTGCTGATTTGAAGAAGCGTTTGGATCGGCTGGATTTGCCCCCTGACTACTCGAGGGTGGAAAGCCTTTGGGCGGGTGAGTTGGGTAGAGAGGTTGCTCCCGGATCTGTCCGGCTGGCCTTGGGTAGGATTGCACAGCTTGTGGTTGGGGTTCGCTGGCGCGAGGTCCAATTTAAGTGTATACTCCGGGCCCACTTTTCCCCGCGGCGGGCCTTTCGGAGCCATCTTGCTCTTCATGGCGGATGCCCCAAGTGCCCGTGTGCCTTGGCTGACCTGGGTCATATGTGGTGGGGTTGCCCCTCTATTCGGAGGTATTGGCGCTCCATTGAAACCTATATGAGCGGGTTGTTGGGTCAGCAGTTGTGTTGGTCAGGGATTATGGTAGTGCTGGATCAGCTGGGACTGCTCCACCCGAAAGGTAGATGGGACAGGGTGCTGGTGCGAAAAGCCTGTCTGGTAGGTAAGGGCCCCATTCTTAGTCATTGGAGAGAATCTGCGGCCCCCACTTTCTGTGAATGGCGGAACAGCTTGCATCAACTCCTGCTTTTAGAGCGGAGGGTGGCATTGCGGCACCCCCGGGCCTGGACCACCTTTTTACTGATCTGGATGCCTTATATCCAGCGCCTGGGCCCTAGGGCGCGTAGTGAAGTACTTAAGCTGGGATAGGGAGGTTGGGGACCAGCGTTCCCCCACACGACGTATGTAGTTTGAGCTGCTGGTGTTGCTGTGCTTCCCGCGGAGGGGGGGGGGGAGGGGGGTGGTTTGAATAGGTTGATTTCGGTGCGATGTGTGTTCTGTCTATGTTAGGTTCCCGGGTGGTGGACAAGATACAGCCCTACCTGGGATGCGTTTTATTTTTGTGCAACTGAGAACGGTACATGTTGTTTGCTGTTTGTTATTGGTACCTTGCAGTATTTAATAAACAGAGTTTTGAAAAAAAAAAAAAAGTTGGAGTAATTTGGACTCTTTATATCAATCGGGGTGAATATAAGCACGTCGTCAGCGTAAATGAGGCAAGAAACATTAAATGATTTGGTAATTTGGCAAATTGGCTGCATATATATATTGAAAAGGAGAACCGATAGAGAGGAGCCTTGTGGAACCCCTTGCGTTTGGAGGAATGGTTCTGATGTTTTGGAGTCAATGCGAACATGTTGCCAGCGATCTTCGAGGTATGATTTACACCACTTCCATGCTAGACCTTGTATGCCCTTCTCGTAGAGAAGCGATAGTAGAATCTTATGGTCTACCAAATCAAACGCAGCGGATATATCGAGGAAAATCATTGCGACACCAGATCTTATGTTATTGATCCCACAGATGAGCGAATTGATTAATGAGGTCATGAGAGTCTCGACTCCATACATTTCCCTAAATCCATGTTGGCACGGATCTAGAGGGGAAGATGTGTCAATATATTGCTGAATTTGGCGTTGCGTCTCTTTCTCCAGAATTTTGGCAAGAAGCGGGATGCTGGAGATTGGCCGGTATGATTCTTCCTTCTTAGGGTCGATCTGGTTGTTCTTTAATAGGGGACATATTGAAGTCTGCTTGAGAGCAACAGGGAAGGTTCCACTGGAGTAGGAGAGGTTTGCAATTTTGGCAATATATGGGCTAAGCTCCGAGCGCATTGATTTGATCCAGTGTGCTGGGCATGGGTCGTTGGCTGCGGTAGTGGTATTCAAGTTGGCAATTAGTTCTTTAATGGTTTTGGATGATGGAGGTGAGATCCTGAGAAGTGGTGCTTGAGATTGTTTGAGTTGAGGGGATGCTTGTGGTGAATCCGAGATTGTTCTGGTTAGTTTGGATTGGATGTAATCAGCATACTGTTGGGGATGGATACATTCTTGCTGCTGTGGTGAAGGTTCCTTGGATAGTGATTTAACTAAGTTGAATAGCTCGCGGGGTTTGTTTAGTGAACGACTAAGTAATTTTGAATGATGTTCCTTCCTTTTGGACCACATTAGTTCACGGTGACTTTTGAGGTGTGCCATGTATTCATCGTGGATGATGGTTTCATGAGAGCGTCTCTACTTTCTTTCTAGCCTTCTCAGTTGAAGCAGAGATGTTCGAATATCTGGAGAGAACCAGGGGGCGTTATGTCTTATGCTAGGATCCTTGTTAGGAGCGATCGTATTGTGAGTTGTAGGTAGTTGCGCATGTTGTTGGAGTGTATCGTTCCAGTTGTCGACCATCTTATTGACGTCAGTCGTTGAAATTGACAACTTAGGTAGAGCTTGTGCATTGAACACTTCGATATCCAGTGATTTATAACGTCTATGATGAGGTGGAGGTGCATTATTTGGAAGATTTGGCGGATTCGAATTTGAAGGTATTTGGAAGGTTATTAGGCTGTGATCTGACCAAGGGACCAGGGTGATGGTGAGGTCAAGCTGACTATTATGGCCTGTTACTGCAGGAGGGACAAATATGAGGTCGAGGATGTTGCCACGTTGGTGCGTCTGGATGTCAACAATTTGCTTGTAGTCGAGGTTTTCCATGGTGTCAAGTAATGCGTTGGCAGAGGCAGGTGGCAAGGATGCGAGGTTAAAATCGCCTAACAGCCAGTTTGGCTTGTTGGGGTTGTCAGGGTTACATGCCAGGCTAATTATATCTGAGATGTCCTCAGGGCGCGCATTTGGGGATGAGTAGATAAGATTAATGGAGTTATTCTTATTGGATATGGATAATGTGTCTAGAAATTGAGTGCTCTTAGCAAGACTTACTCGGTATTGTAAGGAGGATTTAGCGAGGATGAATACACCACCGCCTCTTCTGTTCTCTCTATTACACGTATAGATAGAGAAGTTTGGGGGAGTCATTTGATTTACTATCACTGAGTCTGAATCTGATAACCAAGTCTCGGTGACCAATAATATATCTAATTTTCGGGTAGATATTAAATCAGTTATGATAGGCCATTTGTTGCGAATAGATCGTGCATTAACAAGTGCGCACCTCAGGTCACATTTAGGTTCTGTTTTATTGATTTTTCCATACACACCCCCTCACCTATGCAGAGGTCCCCTATCAGGCAAAGTAACTCACCAAGCATTTTGCAGGAGTGCACGCTATGGCTTTTGTACACAAATGAATTACTTGTGCACACATACATTCATAGGTATATAATATATGCATAAGCAATTTGAGCACACTTTTAGATACCAAAATAAATGTCCAAACTATCCTGAAATGCTTAATACATACATGGAGAGAGAAATCATTATTCTTAATAGAGTTGGAAAATACAGTGTTAGGAAGGAAGAGCTCCTCTATACTGTACCACCATCCAGATCGGGTCTGGCAAGGAGCAGATTTCAGGTGCTCTTCAAGCTACCTCAGACTTGTCTCATGCTGATGCTGGTGCTCAGGGCTGCCACAGATCTATATTAGATGGGAAGTCAGGATAGAAGGAGAAAGGCCGGGTACAGGGACATAGAGATGAGGAGAACCTACTGACTACATGTTCAGTCAATGATTATGAGTCCCCTGGAAGAGAAATGAAGCCAAGGTGGCAAAGTCTGTCTGGGCAGTGGTTGCCAAATGTTCCTGGAAGATTCTTGCTACAGTTTTGGGGGCAAAGCTGGCCAGGCTGCTCCATTTAATGTACTGGGTGGTTCTGGGAGACTCTTCAGGCTCTGACACAGTGCAACTGCCTTTGATTCAGGTGATCAACTTGACCAGGCATCGCTTCCAGCTCCTGCTTGTGCATTGGTGATATCAGCTGAGCTTCCTGTCTTCTTACTCTTTAGGGGTTCCCAAACTTGTCCTGGGGCTTACCCAGCCAGTTGATTTTTCCGGATATCCACAATGAATATGTATGAAAGAGGTTTCCATACAATGGAGGCAGCATCTGCAAACCTCTCTCATGCATATTCATTGTGGATATTCTGAAAACCCGACTGTCGGTGAGGCAAGTTTGAGAACCCCTGCTTTAGGGTTTCCATTGTTTATGTTTGCTCTCTTCAAACTCCGCAGTGTTTGGAAACAAACAAATGAATCTCTGTGATGAGAGAGACACTTTCTCCTGCCAGAGTTCCGCTGTCATAATTCCCCATTATGACATCAGCACCTTTCATTCTCCTATAGGTTACATGGAGATTCATTGTAGGCTGCATCATAAAATGTATCCAGAGGGGATTTTGCACATGAACTCTGAAGATCACAGTAAGCCTCCTTTTTCATATGCCTCCACAGGGAAGGAAAACACTTCCTCAACTCATCAGTAACTAAAAAACAGCTTAACTAATGTAGACATTTATAAAAAAACTTACCAAGATGAAGTATTGGACACTTCCTATTTCCCTGCAGACATGGTTGAGGTGGCTCTCCAAAGAATAAAAACCATAAAATAGCTGAAAGAAAGCTACAGTACAGAGGAAAGAGAGGCTGTTTCTATTACAGTATAGCTGTCACTGATCCTGAACTTGGAACTGGTGTAAGAGCTGAGAGGGAAGATGGCTAACTGGGCTTGTTAGGGGTAGAAGCTGGGAGCCTCGCTGAATGGAGTAATAACTTGGGGGGGGAGAGGCTGATTTTAGTGAGGAGGGAGATGGTAGGATGGAGAGAAATGTGCTAAAAGGTAAAGACTGGTTAACAGAATGGTGGGAAGAGAAAGAACAAAACTGGGTGGGGAGGGAGGCTGATGGCTGGGGATTTCTGCCAGTAGCCTGCAGGGATGTTTAAGGGCCTGATTTACTTTCTTTTTCCTCAGACATGGAATGGGAAAACTAGCCTTAGTAAATCATGTCCTACAGAAGTTGAAGTTGACCTCGAGTGGATCTCTTTCGTCCCCCACCCCTGCTCCCAAAATTCAGTTAATGGGGTGAGGGGAAGGTTTCAGACGATGGCTCCTAGGTTTTTGGGCTGGAACCTAAATACAACAAAAATTTATCATGGCCTGTTCTATATTAATAATAATTGGTTTACGTATTTTTTTTATGTAATGTTTATAAGCGTCATTGATGGAAGAGAAGTGTCTCTTTTTAAAGTGTGCATGTGATGGATATTTTTCCCTCAGTTATATCATGATGTGGTAGGCGAAGGCCTATGATTCATGGAGTTTGAAGTATGCAGACAGGCCTAACTAGCTTGACCTGTAAATGAAGCCTGTGGAGAGGCCCAAAGGAATTGCACATCCCCCAATAAGCTGCTATTGTAGAATTAGAACTCAGTAAAGCAATGGAAAAATACAGAAAAATATGTTACAGCTGTAAGGGAATTAATTAAAAATGCTGACAGAGAGATTACAGAGCCCTGCTTCCCTACACATACTAAACTAGCTAAATGGCCTTGGCAGTAGAAAAGTAACAAGTTGGTGAACTGGCCATTGTAATTGGGACTAGGGGAGGGCTAGCAGGTGCTGGGCCCACACGAAGAACATGATTGGATAATCATATCAGTACCGGGACCAATAGAAGGGGTACGGGAGGTACGGGAGGTTACCGGGACCAATGAAATGTTTTCCTATGTCTAGAATGGTAGAAAAGTCTATAAAAGTTGTTGCATTGCCAGAGAACATCGCTCAGCCATTTTGAATTTGTCTTGCTTGAGACTTGTGCACAAATAAATGATTTGGACCTTCTGAACAGACTCCTGGTATAATTGGTTTGTCTGCGCTCTGCTACTACATATTCTTGGTGCGTTGGCCGGGAAGGTGTGGTATTAGAGGGTATATAGGGCAATATACCACGATTTTCCGCCTCTACAGGTTTGGTCCGGCCAGGATCGTGCCCACCCGACGCGGGCTCGCTCCCTGGCGCCACCGGTCCCTTGCATCGGAGGGAGCGGCCGGACCTCGGCGGGTGTCAGGCCTGGCTGGAGCCAACACCTCGAACCCGAGCGAGGGGAGTCCGAGGTCCAACTCATGCGCTTGCTTGGGAACGTTGAGGACCGGATCCGGTGAGTAGAGTTTTGATTTTATTTATTTATTTATTTATTTAACTGCATTTATATCCCGCTTTTCACCGGGTCAAAGCGGTGTAACATGTAACATAGGGAGGGGTAATTTCTTTTAGGAAGGGGCCATCACCAGGGTCAACAATTAATGATTATGGGTGGACATGGACATGATTTACTTCTGCTAAAATCTAAGTGTGAGGTCATGGTGGTGTTTCCGTTGAAAGATGTTCACGGAATAGGATTGTCTTTAGCTGTTTCTTAAATGATGTGATGTCGTTGTTGTTCTTGATGTGGTTTGGTAGAGAGTTCCAGAGGGATGGAGCATAAAGTTCGAATGCTCTGTTGCAGGTCCGTTTTGTAGATTTGGTTCTTTTGTGGGGGACAACGATAGAGTTATTGGAGGAATGTCTGGTTGATCTGTTGTGGGATGGTCGAGGCAGTAAGGAGTGTAGTGAGGTGTTCCGTGCTTGGTGGATAGTTTTGTGGATGAGTAAGATGGCTTTGTACCTGATTCTTGCTTGCAGTGGAAGGAGGTGAAGGTCTCTTAGGATTGGGGTGATGTGCTCCCGTTTTTTTGCATTTTGAATAATCCTTGCTGTGGTGTTTAAGGCAGTACGGAGGGAGTTGGTGTGCGAGGCAGGAAGTCCATGATAGATTATGTTGCAGAAATCCAGATGAGGGAGTGTCACAGCTTGCTTCACTGTCCTAAAGTCGTGAGGTTCTAGGAGGGGCCTGAGTCGTTGGATAGTTTTAGCTTTGTGGAATATCATCCCAGCGGTTTTGTTGATTTGTTGTTTGAAGGTGAGAGCTTGATCAATGATGACGCCTAGATATCTTATTTGAGGCTGGATTTGTATTTGTGTGGTTCCCATGTTGAGGTGGGTAGGTGGTTTGAAGTCAGGTTCTTTTGTTACTATTAGGGCTTCGGTTTTCTTTATGTTGATGGATAGATTGTTCTCCTGTAGCCAGTTGGCCACGTCGTTGAAGCAGGCTGATAGCTGTTCGTTTTTTGGGTTGTTGGTTGTAATTGGTGCGTAGAGCATTATGTCGTCCGCGTAGATGTGGAAGTTGATGTTGTGGGTGCGTATGATTGAGCATAGTGGACGTAGGTATATGTTAAACAACATGGCTGATAGGGTGGATCCTTGGGGTACTCCTTGAAGTTGTTTGTATGGGGGCGAAGTTGTGGAGAGGGTGCGAATCCGTTGCTGTCTGTTAGTTAAGTAGGATCTGAACCATTGGAGTACAGTGTCCTTGATTCCGATTGTTTGCAGTCTGTGTATGAGGATTTCGTGTGAGATTGTGTCGAAGGCCGCTGATATGTCTAGGAAGATCAGGATGTACCCTGAGTTTTTCTCTTGTGTTCCGATGATGAGTGTGTTCATTAGGATGGTCATGAGGGTCTCAACTCCATGTAGTGGTCGGAAACCGTGTTGCTGAGGGTCAAGTATGTCGTTGGTGTCTAGATGATCTTGGAGCTGGTGTTGGACTATCTTTTCTATTATCTTGGTGGCGAGGGGGAGGCTTGCCACCGGTCTGTAGGAGGTGGGGTCCTTGGGGTCCAGGTTGTTCTTCTTTATGGTTGGTCGGATGACTGATGTTTTGAGGGCATCTGGCATGTATCCTTGTTTAAAGGATTCGTTTACGATGATTTTGGGAATCTAGACAGCTGAGACAGAGCAGTACTGCCCCTTGGAACTTGTAACTTGTAACTTGGAACTTGTAAAGAGAGCTTGATCAACTCTCAAAGACAGACCGACTACCCCTGCATAAGCGCAGGGCGAAACTCCCGTCTTCTTGTACTTGGAACTTGTAAAAGATTAGTCAGAATAGACAGACTTGTATTGCATCCTGGGATACGTTGCTAGCATGATTGTGTGAATGAAACATAGAAACATAGAAACATGATGACAGAAAAAGACCACATGGCCTATCTAGTCTGTCCTTCCATATCAACAACTACAACAGTCCACTTTTTACCTTTAGAGATCCTCTGTGTTGGTCCCATGCCTTTTTGAATTCAGTTACTGTCCTCATCCCTACCACCTCCACTGGGAGACTATTCCATGGATCCACTACTCTTTCTGTAAAGAAATATTTCCGCATATCACTCCTGAATCTATCTCCCTTCACCCTCATCCCATGTCCCCTCGTAGCAGAACTTGCTTTCAATTGAAAGAGGCTCTCTCCCTGAACATTTATGCCACGGAGGTATTTAAACATCTCAATCATATCACCTCTATCCCGCCTTTCCTCTAAGGTGTACATATTAAGATCCTTAAGTCTGTCCTCATATGCTTTATAATGAAGCCCACTAATCATTTTAGTAGCCACCCTCTGCACCGACTCCATCCTGTTCACATCCTTTCGATGGTGCGGTCTCCAGAATTGCACACAATACTCCAAATGAGGTCGCACCAAAGACTTATACAGAGGCATTATCACCTCCTTTTTTCTGCTAGCCATTCCTCTCCGTATGCACCCAAGCATCCTTCTAGCTTTTGCTGTCGCCTTTTCTACCTGTTTAGCTACTTTAAGATCATCAGACATAACCACGCCTAGGTCCCGCTCTTCTTTAGTGGACAAAAGTACTTCACCTCCTATACTGTATTGCTCCCTTTGATTGCTGCAGCCCAAATGCATGACCTTACATTTTTTAACATTAAATCCCAGCTGCCAAATTCTAGACCATTCTTCAAGCTTAGCTAGATCCCTCCTCATGTTATCTACCCCTTCCTGGGTGTCTACTCTATTGCAGATTTTGGTATCATCCGCAAAGAGGCAAACCTTACCCGACAGCCCTTCCGCTATATCGCTAACAAAGATGTTAAAAAGAATCGGACCAAGGACAGATTCCTGGGGCACACCACTGGTAACAACCTTCTCCACAGAGTGAGCTCCATTTACTTGTACTCTTTGTCGCCTCCCACTCAACCAATTTCTAACCCAAGCAGTAACTTTAGGGTCCATCCCTAGGGTGCTCAGTTTGTTTATAAGTCGCCTGTGAGGAACAGTGTCAAAGGCTTTACGGAAATCTAAATACACCACATCTAGAGCTCTCCCTCGGTCCAATTCCCTGGTCACCCAGTCAAAGAAATCAATCAGATTTGTCTGACAAGACCTGCCTCTGGTGAATCCATGCTGCCTCGGATCCTGTAATCCGCTGGACTCCAGAAACCTCACTATTTTCTCTTTCAGCAGCGTTTCCAATAATTTACTCACCACTGAAGTTAAACTAACCGGCCTATAGTTTTCAACCACATCCTTACTTCCGCTTTTGTGTAAAGGCACCACATGAGCCTCTCTCCAGTCCTTTGGCACCACTCCCGACTCCAACGAGGCATTGAAAAGGTCAGTCAGCGGAGCTGCTAGAACGTCCCCAAGTTCCCTCAGTATTCTAGGGTGTATCCCATCCAGTCCCATCGCTTTGTCTACTTTAAGTTGAGCTAGTTTCTCACGAACACAGTCTTCTGAAAATAGTTCAAGATGTCCCTCGCTTCTGTTCTTATTAGTGGGTGTTTTCTGAGGTCCTGCTCCTGGTTCTTCATCTGTGAACACAGAACAAAAATATTTGTTAAGCAATTCCGCTTTATCCTTATCAGCTTCTATATATTCCCCCCCTGCACCCTTGATTCTGACAATACCACTTTTGCCCTTCCTCTTCTCACTAATATATCTGAAAAATGTCTTATCCCCCCATTTTATTGCATTGGCTATTTCCTCCTCCTTTTGAATCTTTGCCTTCTTGACTACTTTGCTAGCTTCTCTATGTTTTTCCAAATACAGATGCCTGTCTTCCTCTCTCTGTGATCTCTTGTATTTCATGAAGGCCTCCCTCTTTTTCTTCACTTTTTCAGCTACTTCCTTCGAAAACCATAGCGGTCTCCTGTTCCTTTTGCCTTTATTTACCATTTTAACAAAAAGGTTGGTTGCCTTTAAAATACCCCCTTTCAGTTTTGCCCACTGTTTTTCTACATCCCCCAGCTGTTCCCATCCCACTAACGACTCCCTGAGGTATTGGCCCATCTTCGCAAAGTTAGTCTTCCTAAAGTCTAAGATACTCACCTTGGAATGGATTCTAACAGCCCTAGTCCTAATACTAAACCACACCATCTGGTGATCACTGGATGCAAAATGATCTCCCACCACAACATCAGACACACTTTCACCATTGGTAAGCACCAAGTCCAGTATGGCCCCTTCACGTGTGGGGTCTGTTACCAATTGCCTGAATAGTTCTCCCTGTAGAGAATCCAGGATCTCCTTACTTCTAGATGATACTGCAGCAGGAATGTGCCAATCAACATCTGGCATATTGAAATCTCCTATCAGTAGCACTTCCCCTTTCCTAGCAATGCTGCGTATGTCTTCAATTAATTCTCTGTCCACCTCTTCCTCTTGTGAGGGAGGTCTGTATATCACTCCAATGCAAATAGATTTCTCTTTCCCTCTTTCTAGTTTAACCCACAATGCCTCCGCTCTCCCTTTTAAGCTCTGTAATTCCAAAGCTTTAATAGTAGTTTTTACATATAGTGCCACTCCTCCTCCCCTTCTTCCTACCCTGTCCTTTCTGAATAAAGTATAGCCAGGTATAGTTACATCCCAGTCATGGTTTTCTGTGAACCATGTTTCTGTAACTGCCACTAAATCCAAGTCAGCCACTCCCACCAAAGCTTCAATTTCAGGGATCTTATTTCCCATGCTACAGGCATTAATACACACTGCCTTCCATATGTTACCCCTGTTACCCATTTCCATAAAGGTATTTAATGTATCACCTACCTGGGGGCTTTCACTTACCTGGGGGCTTTCTTCACCCATCCCCAACGAATGAAGGGTGAATGAGAGGTCTGGCAGCACGGACCAAGTGAAGGCGGACCCCTGAGTAACGCAGTTTCTGACCGGGCGACCGCGTTCAGATCGTAAAAAGGGGGAAGCGACTGTCGTCTTGTCTTGTTATTTGTTTCCCTTAATTGTTTCTAGGGCCGTGAGGACCCCTTACCCACGGTCCGCCCTCCTTTTCCCTTCTGTTTGTCGTTGCGCGCACACATCGAAATGGGAGGGGCGGGGTCTACTAGGAACACTCCATTAGAATGTATGATCGCACATTTTAGAGAAGGATATTCAGGAGATTATGGTATTAAAATGACTGCGTCCCGATTACAGATTTTGTGTACTAGGGAGTGGCCCGATTTAGACCCCACCTGGCCCCAAGAGGGAACCTTTGCAATAGGAATTATTCAGTCAGTTCACCAGAAGGTGCGAGTATCGCACCCTGATCAGTACCCTTATATAGATTCCTGGTTAAGTATTTGTCAAAAACAGCCCTCCTGGGCGAAGCGCTGTTATGAAGAGCAGTGCAGAATAATGTTAGCGCGAACAGATTCTGTGCAGAAAGTAGAACAGCCTAGAAAGAAAGAGAAAGGTGAGAAGTCAGGACAGAAGCCCGTCCTGACAGATCCCGATTCCCCAGAAGTGATTATTCAATCACCCCAAGCTCAGCGCCCAGTAAGGGTAGCCACCCCGCGTCCAACCCCAAAGCCCCGGAGACGGCGGGAGCGGGACCCAACCCCTGAGCCATCACCCGAAGAGCAGGTAGATGAGTTCCCTTTAATTGAAGAAGATGATTCTACTGAAACCGAAGAGAAAGGAGAATCAGAAACAGAAACAGAACAGGAGGAGGCAGAAATTATCCAGAGTGATACTGATAATGTAAAAGCGACTACCAGTGTTAAACCATCAGTCAAAAGTAAATTTAAAGCGAAGCACATAGAGAAAAAGACAACCCCTGATAGCAAAGTTACAAAAATGTCCCTCAGAACCAAAAAGACCTCTACTGCTAAGGTGATGCCTTTACGGCAAGTCCCGGGAGTGCCCGTGAGAAATGAAGATAATCAAGTAGAAGCGGGACCCCCAAGTTATGTATATGTGCCCTTCTCTACCACAGATTTGCTAAATTGGAGGACGCATTATGCCTCCTATACCAATAAGCCCCAGGAACTCACCGAATTAGTGCATACTATTATGGAGACCCACATGCCTACATGGGCAGATTGTCGCCAGCTCCTGTCTACTTTATTCACCATAGAGGAGTGAACATGAATTAAAAGAGCAGCAGTAGAATGGATGGCAGACAATCCTGTATCCCCAGGGGAGGATGGGGGTGCAAGAATAGATAATCGAGAAGCAGCCCAAAGAGAATTCCCAAATGAAGACCCCCGGTGGGATCCAAATACAGAAAGAGGATCCAGAGCCTTAGCCCGTTTCCGCCAAGGCCTCCTGCAAAGTTTAAAAAGGGGGGGCCAGAAAGCGATGAATCTTTCTAAAGTGACCGAAGTTACTCAGAATGCAGATGAGAGCCCAGCAGTATTCTATGAAAGATTAACTGAAGCATATAGAATGTATACTCCCTATGACCCAGATGTACCAGGAAGTTTATGCATGGTGAATTCTGCTTTTGTAAACCAGTCACAGCCAGACATTAGACGCAAATTACAGAAATTAGATGGGTTTGTGGGCATGAATGCAACACAGTTACTGGAAGTCGCTCATAAAGTATATGTGAATCGTGATAATGAAATACAGAAAGAATGTGATCGAAAGATGAAGAAGAAAGCTGATTTTTTGGCTGCGGCCTTAGTTGAACAGAAAACGGGAGGTTTCCCTAGTCGACGGAGCAGAGGAAGAGGGAGGAGCCGAGGGAGAGGCCACCTCCAACTAGGCGTGAACCAATGCGCCTATTGTAAGGAAGAAGGACATTGGAGAGATACATGCCCGGAACTTGAAGACGCCCACCAAGATGACGACACCAATTACGAAGCCAATCATCAATGGAGAGAAGGAAGACGGGGTCGTCCCCGAAATCGTGGAGGAGCCAATAGAGAGCAATACCAGCGAGAAAGAGGAGAAGCCATACAAGGATTGGCTGCGGCAACCCGGGAAGAAGAGGAAGAAGATTAGGACAGACCGGGCTCCGAGTTTGCTTTAGGTCTCCAGGAGCCTATGGTCGGAATACAAATAGGAGACCAAATTATGAACTTTATGGTTGATACTGGAGCAGAACATTCAGTAGTAGACCAACAGATTGCCCCATTTTCTACAAAAGCAGTCACCATTGTAGGAGCAACTAGTGCAAAAGCCACAAGATCTTTTCTACAAAATCGCATATGCAGTCTGGGAGGACAGCAAATAACCCATCAATTCCTTTACATGCCTGAGTGTCCAGTACCACTACTGGGACGAGATATGTTAACCAAGCTGCAAGCCCAAATATCCTTTACCGAAAAAGGAGAAATGCAAATGACAGTAAATTCCCCAGATAAACCTGCAGGAATAATGCTACTCACAGTTCCACGAGAAGAAGAATGGAGATATTATAGTGATGAATCCACCCAAGATACTTATTTTGAACAAACTTTGAAAAGCATTGATGCCCCACCTGGAGTATGGGCAGAAGATAATCCCCCAGGCCTAGCCAAACACATAGCTCCAATAATAGTAACTCTCAAACCTAGTGCTACACCAGTACATGTTAAGCAATATCCTCTACCAAGAGCTGCAATTGAAGGCATCCACCGCCACTTGTTAAGATTGCTGAAGCATGGCCTACTGAAAGTATGTCAATCACCATGGAACACCCCACTTCTGCCAGTGAAAAAGCCTGGAACAGATGACTACCGCCCAGTGCAAGATTTAAGAAGAGTAAATGAAGCAGTTGAAACTATACACCCAGTTGTGCCCAATCCTTACACACTTTTAGGACTGATTCCTGCTGAAGCTACCCACTTCACTGTTCTGGATTTGAAAGATGCATTCTTTTGCATAAGATTGGCCCCCACAAGTCAGTTGTTATTTGCATTTGAATGGCAGGACCCGATTTCTGGAAGAGGGGGCCAACTTACTTGGACACGATTACCCCAAGGATTCAAAAATTCACCTACCATCTTTAGTGCTGCACTGAACCAAGATCTATCAAGCTATTCAGTAGCCCCGAGGAAGAGAGTACTTCTCCAATACGTGGACGATCTGCTAATAGCTGCTATATCAGAAAGTGAGTGTATACAAGCTACTAAAGACCTCTTGCAGTTATTAGATGAAGCTAGATACAAAGTTTCCAGAGAAAAAGCACAATTATGTCAAAAAGAAGTGAAGTACTTAGGTTTCCGCATAACTCAAGGAAGCCGGAGATTAGGCAGAGAAAGAAAAGAAGCAGTATGTAGAATCCCAACTCCAACCACGAGAAAGCAAGTCAGAGCCTTTCTGAGAGCAGCAGGATACTGTCGAATCTGGATTCCTAACTTTGCCCAAATTGCCAAGCCACTGTATGAAGCTACAAAAGGAGAGGAGAAGTCACCACTAGAGTGGGGACTTGAGCAGGATAGAGCCTTCAAGACGTTAAAGGAAGAATTGATGTCATCACCAGCACTCGGACTACCAGATGTCCACAAACCTTTTCACTTATTCGTACATGAAGCACAGGGAAATGCCTTAGGCATGTTGACTCAGAAATTAGGAAATTGGGAGCGACCTGTAGCATATCTATCAAAACAATTGGATACTGTGGCCAAGGGATGGCCACCTTGCCTCAGAGCAGTTGCAGCTACAGCATTGTTAGTGAGTGAAGAAGACAAGCTCACACTAGGACAGAATCTACGAGTCACAGTGCCACATGCAGTCCTTGCCCTCATGGAACAAAAAGCAAATCATTGGCTCACCAATTCTCGAATGTTGAAATACCAAAGCATGTTATGTGAAAACCCACAGATACAACTAGAAGTGAGCCATGCCTTGAACCCAGCTACCTTGATACCTATCAGTGAAGAAGCCCCAGAACATGACTGTATAGAAGTCATGGACACTGTATTCTCAAGTCGACCTGACCTAACAGATGTGCCCATAGAGAATCCTGACCAAATTTATTATGTAGATGGAAGCAGCCTCATCATCAATGGACGACGTTGTGCCGGATATGCAGTAGTCACCCAACATGAAGTCGTTGAATCATCAGCCCTTGCCTCAGGCACGTCAGCCCAGAAAGCAGAATTGATTGCACTCACAAGAGCATTACTGTTAGGAGAAAAACTTGTGTTGAATATATGTACAGACTCTAAATATGCCTTTACTACCTTACATGCCCATGGAGCTCTTTACAAAGAAAGAGGGCTCATTACATCCGGAGGAAAATCAATTAAGTATGGCCGAGAGATATTGATGCTACTTGATGCAGTATGGGCCCCAACTCGTGTAGCTGTTATACACTGCAGAGGACATCAACCAGGTAAAGGAGAAGTTGCCCGAGGGAATAGATTTGCAGATGCCTCAGCACGACAAGCAGCTATGGCAGGACAAATTGCACCACAAGCTATGCCAATGCAGGCAGCATTATTTCCAGTACCCTTGAACTCATGGACACCACGATATACCACCAAAGAATTAGATTACTACTGTAATAAGGAAAATGGAGTACTAAAAGATGGGTGGATTAAACTACCACCAGCAGAGGGTAGTCAACCACCAGGACGAATAGTAATCCCTGAATTGTTGGGTCCAGCCTTTGTCAAAGCCTTTCATGAAGCCACCCACTATGGGAAAAGTGCTATGGAGAAAGCACTCAGACCACACTTCTGCATCACTATGTTAACAACCTTATCAGCTTCAGTAGCACGACAATGTCTAATTTGTGCCAAGAATAATGCCAAACAAGGTCCCACCCCACCGCCCCGAGTTCAGTCAGGAGGTACAACTCCTATGCACCACCTGCAAGTTGACTTTACTGAAATGCCAAAAGCCAGTGGATACCACTATCTGTTAGTATTAGTTTGTACTTTCTCTGGGTGGGTAGAAGCATTTCCCACCAGAACTGAAAAAGCCCGAGAAGTCACCAAAGTTTTGCTAAGAGAAATTATCCCTAGATTTGGAATTCCTGCAGTAATAGGGTCAGACAATGGGCCCTCATTTGTTTCTCAGATAACACAACAGTTAGCAAAAGCTTTACAGATACAATGGAAACTTCACACTGCATACAGACCCCAGAGTTCAGGGAAAGTTGAGCGAATGAATCGAACTTTGAAAGCCCAAATGTCTAAGCTCTGTCAGGAGACCCACTTGAAGTGGCCCCAAGTACTCCCGATAGCTTTACTCAGAATACGCTCAGCTCCTGTAAGGTCAACAGGGTTTTCCCCTTTTGAAGTTCTGTATGGTAAACCCCCACCAATAGTGCAGGGAATTAAAGGTAGTTTATCACAGACTGGTTCAGAAATGACCAGACGAGAACTTCTAGCTCTTTTTTTTTTTTTATATATTTATTTAAAGTTTCACATAACCAAAACATCAACAACCATCAACAATCCAAACTTATCCTTCCCTCCACCACCCCCCTTCCTCCCACCCTCCCCACCCCACCGGTTTCCAGGCAAAGCTAATATCCTGACTACAACAGGGTCATAAAGGCATATCATCATAGACACAACGAGCCACATTGCAAAAAGCTATCAGGGATTGCCACTTCTTCGAAGGCCTCTCCGAGGATTGTGCGCCCCTACGCGGCATCTGTTCGTACCTACTATACATACAGACACAATTCCACCATAGATGCCAGTGAAGATCGGAGAGTACCTTCCAATTCTTCAAACGACAACAAATGGCAATCCCTAGCAGAAAATCTAAAAGAAAGGAGTCATGCTGCATACCCAAGGGAATCCCAGACTTGGAGCGAAAAACTAAGATCTCCCAGGAGAGAGGGGTGCTAATATGCAAAATCTCTTGTATGCGGACCCACACCTGTGTCCAATAAGGATGAAGGTGGGGGCACTCATACACCATATGTCGAAAAGTTCCCACGTCGATTTGACAAAGCCAACATTTATTATTAGTCAAGGGGTCCCACTTAGTGACCCGTGCCGGAGTGATAAAAGCTCTATGAGCAAAAAAGTACAAGGTCTGCGTGACAGAGGCCGAGTGGGATATACGAGTCTGCATGGCCCAGAAATCCACCCAGTGACGCTGGGACAGTGTGACATTCACTTCATGTTCCCAAACCCCCTGTAAGCCTCGTACGCTGGAAGTGTCCTGCATTCCGAGAAGTTTATAGAGCGAAGAGGCTATGCCTGGATTCGTCCAGGCCTGAATAAGATTATGCAATAGGGCTCCCTCCCCGCTGGAAAGACGCTGCGCTCCCAAAGCAGCTCCTATACAATGTTTTAATTGCAGCCATTGAAAAACCAGTGACCCCGGGATCTTAAACTCCCGTTGCAGCTCTCCAAAATCTTTCCACCCATCCTTCCGAATCAACTGCATTAATGTCCAGATACCTCTACCATACCATTGTGGCCATGCAAATGGCTTACCCTGGATTTTAAATAGGGGGTTGTACCATATCGGGAGGTCCTGAGAAAACCGCTCCGCCATTGTACCCCGAGCCAAGAGGTCCTGGAAGGCTCTTTGAGTATTCGTTAACAGTGAAGACCACCGCGGAGACGAAGGAAAGAGCATGCCAGGAGCTAGTGACAAGGGGAAGGGTTCCACCAGTCTCTGCTCCAGATCCAGCCAAACCGGACTCAGGTTGGTAACCTCTTCACGCCACCGGCCCCCCTGCTTGAGTAGAAAAGCTCGATGATATAGTCGAAAATCAGGGAAATTCACCCCGCCCTCCTCTTTAACCCTCTTGAGTTTGGATAGGGCAATACGTGGGGGCTTACCATTCCACAAAAAGCGCACGAGTACTAACTCGATTTGCCGATACACCTGGAGGGGAAATAAAATAGGTAACATTTCCAGGATATAGTTAACCTTAGGAGCAATGGTCATTTTGATAGATTCTAAGCGGCCCCACCACGACAAAGTTAAAGGGGACCATTTATCTGCCAAAGACTTCACTAAAGTCACAAGTCGATCGGCATTATAACTTACAGTATCCTCCAAGGGATGACAATAGTAAGCCCCCAGGTATTTCACCGCCCCTACTTCCCAAATAAACGGGAACTGCATCATATCTGCTTTAAACACCCGGGCATTCAAGGGGAAGGCAACTGACTTTGACCAATTGATTTTATAGCCAGATAGGGCAGCATAGTCACCTATCTGAGTAAGGATATGCGGGACTGAAGCTGGAGTTGTGAAAAGCAGTAAATCGTCAGCATATGCCGACAGCTGGACCTCCTTGCCACAAAAGGATACACCTTGGATCTGTGTATTCCGTCGGAGAAGGATTGCAAGAGGTTCCAACGCCAGATTGAACAACATTGGGGAGAGAGGGCAACCCTGTCGCGTCCCTCTGCCCAGCTGAAATTCCTGAGAACAGGCGTTGTTAACACATATCCGGGCAGTGGGATTAGTGTACAGGAGTTTTATGTAAGTAATAAAGCCCTCCCCTATCCCAAACCAAAGAAGGGCGCGAAACAGGAAAGACCATTCTAAACGGTCAAACGCCTTCTCAGCGTCAAGCGATAAACCGATCACAGGCGTTGCTAAGGACGCAGCCTCAGTCAAAACATGACAGAACAGCCTGGCATTATCCGCTGTAGATCTACCACTCACAAACCCGCACTGATCCGGGTGAATCAACAACGGGAGTACCGATGATAAGCGTTTCGCTAACACGGAGGCATACACCTTATAATCTGCGTTTAATAATGATATGGGGCGGTAGTTCCCCACCTCCATAGGGTCTCGACCGGGCTTCTCGATGACTATGATACTTGCAGATGCAAAGGATCCTAACAAGGACCCATCTTCTAGTAGCGTTTGGTAGTATTGTAACATAAAGGGGCCCAGGTCCTTATAAAACACTTTAAAAAATTCAGCCGGGATCCCGTCTGGACCGGACGCTTTTCCGGAAGCTAAAGAAACTACTGCCTCTCCGATCTCCTCCAGAGTTATGGGGAGATCAAGTGCAGAGAGTAGGTCAGGGTTTAATACCGGCCCCTGAACCCGGTCCAGGAGCTGGGCAAAGGCCTCTGGGGAGCAATCTACTTCGCTGGAGTATAGTTTACCATAATAATCTCGAAAGGCCTCCAAGATGTCCGAATCTGTTACCAGCACCTCACCTCTTTGAGCGGTCCGAAGGGCGGCTACACAATTCCTTTCCCGCTGGGCCTTCAATTGGTTAGCTAATAGCGTACTAGCTCGATTGCTCTCCTTATAATAGAGACCCTCCTGCGACCGTATGCTTTTGACCGCCTCCGACGTAAGGATCTGATTGTAACGGAATCGCAAGCGCTGCAATCGGAGTAAAATACAAGGGTCAGATCTATCGGCCAATAGTCGCTCCCCTGCTTTGATCTGCTTTTCCAGAGCCTCCAGCTGTTGTCTATGGAGCTTTGCCCGACCAATACTAATACTGGTAATGACTGCCCGCATAGATGCTTTAAAGCCCTCCCATCTTGCCCACCCAGAGGTCAAGTGCGGGGGGTTAAATTCAAAATATTCAGCTATGGCCGCTCGCAGCTGCAGTTGAAAGTCAACATCCTGCAGCCAAGCCCGGTCAAAGCTCCATCTCCCCTGACCGGGTGCAGACCCCACACCCTCCAGGGTAATTGACACGGCAGCATGGTCTGAGATAGTGGATGAGAGGACATCAGCAGCCGCCAAACAGGGGATCAGGGACTTAGAAAGCAGAAAGTAATCAATCCGGGATAGGGATTTATGAGGGGGCGAATAAAAGGTGAACTCCTGCCCCCCAGGGTGAAACAGTCGCCATGCATCAACCAGACCGGCATCTTGTACTAGTGATTGGAGGACCGTTAGAGCTCGGCCACTCACAAGAGCCCTGGGAGGTTTCCTGTCCACCAGTGGGTCGAGCACCAAGTTAAAGTCCCCTCCCAGAATTATGGGTAGGGAAGAGGCCGCGCATGTCAACTCAGCTACACTCTTATAAAAATCCGGACAATCCCTGTTGGGGGCATAAATATTTATTAAAAGCGTCTCGAAGGACCCCACTTTGACCGAGGCCTGAACCCATCTACCCTCATTATCCCCTTGGGAGCGAATCACCTGCACATTAAGCGATTTCCGGGCTAGAATGGCCACCCCATTATGCTTGCCCTTAGCCGGCGAAAACGCTAGGAAAGAGAATGGCCGGATATTCAACTTCAGGGACTCCCTGGTATTTAAATGTGTCTCTTGCAAGAACACAATGTCACTCTTAACCTGCTTGCCAAAGAGAATGATCTTTTTGCGTTTAATAGGGTTATTCACCCCATTAACATTCAAAGAATGGATCCGCAAGGAAGCCATAGGTCAAGCAGTGCCACTTAATGATCCCACCTCCCGGGCAGCATGACTCTCCCCTTCCAACATACAATCCACACAGTAACCCATACACAGTAATGTTCCCGGCAAACTCTGTTAACTGAAACAATACATTTTTTGCAACCCTGCCATTACACGGACTATCCCTGATACCTAGGGTGGGGGGGACTACTCTATACCATACGGGTGAACCCATCCCGGAGAGGAAGAGAAGACAAACGAGAACAGAGGAGAGTAAACTAATATAAAGGGTCTGCGCTGGCTACATTAATCCTATAGCCATATAGCCATATACCAGCCCACAAAGGCGCCCATTAGAGGGGACTGGACGCTCTCTCTACCCCACCTGGCAGCCACCAACTATCCAAAAGACATGAATAGAGTTCAGTGAGCATGATCAGCAGTTCATTAATTCAGCCTCCTTCCCCTCGATATATAGTCCCAAGGCAATCGGGTCGTCAAAAGTTTTAGTAACATTATGTAATGTCACCCGCATTCGCGCTGGTTGAAGGAGACCGAAGCGGGCCTGCAGCCGTTGCAGGCGCGGTCTTAATTCCAAAAATCTTTTCCGCTTCTCTATGGTAGCCTTGGCAAAATCTGGGAAGAACATCAGCTTGTGTCCTTCAAAGTCTACCGGGAATCTAGCTCGTGCCGCTTCAAATATCTTTACCGCATGCTGATGCCTCAGGGTTTTGAAGATAATGGGCCGTGGTCGCTTGTTATTCGGTAAGACCTGCGTGGGGACACGGTGCGCTCTTTCTATTTCAAAAGGGGTCTCAAAGGATATTTTCAGTGTGGAGGTTAGCAGCTTGTGCACAAAACCAAACATGTCCTGCCCCTCCGCACCAACCGGGACCCCCACCACGCGGACATTATTTCTCTGGGCCCTGTTGTTAATGTCCTCCATCTCTTTTTGCAGCTGCTCGATCTGCCGAGTGTGCTTTTCCACGAGCTTCAGCTTTTCATCATGTATTTGTATCCGTTGCTCCACTTGCTCCTGGTGCACTGCGAGACTGCCAAATTGCTCCCTGAGTTGCATTATTTCCTCCTGCATATTTTGGAGCGAGGCACTATTGGCCGTCACGATTGCTTTCACTGCACGAACCTCCTGCAGCAGCTCCTGCAATGCTTCCGGTTGCTCGCGCCCAGCCGCCATCTTTTGCGGGGATGGGGGTTCAGTTTTCGATCGCTTAGTTCCTGCTCCCGGGCCCGGTGTAAAGTCTAATCGGGCTGGTTTAGAGTTCACCATCTGCCGCCGCTTTCCGCCGATGACTATAGTAATTTTGGGGCTCAAAACGCCAACGCAGACACAGGATTGCAGGTCGGATCCTCCGGAGCTCTCGCTCTACACATCCATTCCCTCCGCAGTAGGCTCCGCCTCCGAGAACTTCTAGCTCTTAGTTTTGTTCTACAGACCCTCCATGCGTGGATCCAAGATCAGTTGCCTATCAACTTGACGGAGCCCCTGCATCCCTACAAGCCTGGTACTACGGTGTGGATCAAAGATTGGAAGAAGACACCGTTGGAACCTCATTGGAAGGGACCATACATCGTCATCCTGTCTACCCCAACTGCAGTAAAGGTAGCGGAGATCGATTCCTGGATTCACCACAGCAGAGTCAAGCCAGCGGCTGATCCAGAACCTGAGCAGTGGACAGCAGAGCAGCACCCTGATGTACCTTTGCGAATCACCCTGAGATGGCAACCAGCAATTTAGACACTGATTGGGATCATCCCAACACCCACAGTGCCTTGCAGTAGCCAAGTCTTTCGAAGAGGATTACTGTTTCTAACACAGTAAGAGTTTGCTTAAACGAACCTCATGTGTGATTTTACACACTACCTTTGATACTTTGATACTACATTGATTGACAATACTTCAAGCCAACTGAAAGTTGATAAGTTAGCTGATGTTCAATGGACACTTTGAGGATCTTCAATCAACACTCAGCACCCGTTGAATTGCTTCATTAGCAAACGGGATGAAGAAAAGAACGTCGAGGTCAAGATTTCAAGCTGAGGATTCAGAAGAACTCCAATCAACATGTTTCTTCCTTGCTTTTATTTTGCTCTGGTTGCCTACTTAGGAGGTTTTGAACTAACTTATGCCTTGCCTCCATGCACTGCTTGCATTACTTCCACCCGGACTGGAATGAGAATAACTCAGACTCTGCTTTACATTCTTACTATACCTGCACTGGTAAAGTAACTCGGTGTATTTATAACACCACTGAACTGAATGTTTGCACCAAAGGTAAATCTAAAGTATGCTTCAATCCGCATCAGAATCCATCCTATTATACCTTGGAAATACGATGGAAAGATGCAGATGGACCTTTAATCAATGCCACACGACCACTCACAGATCCTAGTAAATCTGCTACTTTGTATTTTGATGTTTGTGAAGTAATCAACAGAGATAGTCGTTCTAAGTGTGGTAATTGGGAAAAAACATACTCACAAAATAGCAAATATATGTGTCCAGAAGGGACCACTGGATGGGGTGCATGTACAGGGAAGAAAGTCTCAGCCAATGTATATAGTAAAGCCCCAGAGTCAGATTACTTCTGCCCAAAGTGGGAATGTGTTTTTTATGCCACTTGGGTTGGTACGGTAGAAAATAAAGATAACCTAATGGCTGTATTACGAAGGCCATATGTCAAAGACCTAGACAAATGTAAGAAAGACGCTTGCAATCCTTTAGAGTTAGTTATACACAGACCTGAAAATTGGAAACAAGGATTCCGATTTGGTTTACGAATTGCAGGGACTGGATCAGATCCAGGAACCATAGTATATATAAAATTAAATACCCAAGCCCATAGATCATCTAAGTACCGTATCCACGACACATTCTATGAAACCATGCATATAAATAAGTTTGATATGCCCCATCCTTCCCAGAACTTATTTTTAGAATTAGCTGGAGCAGTAGTATCCAGTCTAAACATCTCAGATTGTTATTTTTGTGGGGGGACACAAATGGGTGACCAGTGGCCATGGGAAGCCCAAGAACTGAATTACACAATGACTTACAATCAAACTGAAATACATAAGACTACCAGCGAATCGGTGTTAGCGCACTCAATAGTTGGACGTCTTTGCTATGCCAGAACTGGACCCCAGTTCAAACAACAGGTAGGACAGCTGGTCTGTCTTAGCCAGAAGTTCTATAATGATACCACCAAAAAGACATCTTGGTGGTCAGGAATTAAAGAACTCGAACCCCCTAATCCATTAACCAGATTCCCTGAACTTGCTCATTTATGGACTAATCTTGCCAAACCCCATACCTGGCAAGCCCCACCTGGTCTATACTGGATCTGTGGAAACCGAGCATATGCCCGACTCCCTACATACTGGGGAGGGGCATGCGTCTTAGGGACCATCAGACCTTCTTTCTTTCTCCTACCCACAGAACATGGAGAACAACTAGGATACCCAGTATACACTACTCACAGACACAAAAGAGCTCTAAGACAAAAGAGAGCACCCCTGCAGATAGGCAAGTGGGAAAAGTGGGAGGGTGATGATTGGCCACCAGAAAGAATCATTGAATACTATGGATCTGCCACTTGGAATGATGATGGAATGTGGGGTTACCGAACCCCAGTCTATATGATTAATCGTATTATCCGCTTACAAGCAGTAGTTGAAATAATAACCAATGAAACTAGCCAAGCTCTCACACTGTTAGCTAGACAAAGCACACAAATGCGCACTGCTATATACCAGAACCGTTTAGCACTTGATTATTTGTTAGCAGCTGAAGGAGGAGTATGTGGTAAGCTGAATTTAACCAATTGTTGTTTGAAAATAAATGATAAGGGTCAAGTAGTTGAAGAAATTGCTGAAGACATGCGAAAACATGCTTACGAGCCAGTACAGACATGGCACCCACTAAGATTACCTAACTGGTTTGCTGGTCTTTTTGCATGGTTAGGAGGACTTAAGACTTTTCTGATACTAATACTAATAATTGTTGCTGTGATTTTCCTATTACCATGTATAATCCCATGTTGTTTGCGTTCTATGCACAGTGCTATTGAAAACACAGTAGAGCGGAAGGCCGCAACTAAGATTATGGCCTTATGGCAACCTAATCCTCCTGTGTATAGTCGGAAGTCTCTGACCATGGTTTAACCTTTTAAGTGATTTAACTTTCACACCTTATTAAGTAATAGGGTGAGATTAATCAAAGGGGGGAATGTGGTAGGCGAAGGCCTATGATTCATGGAGTTTGAAGTATGCAGACAGGCCTAACTAGCTTGACCTGTAAATGAAGCCTGTGGAGAGGCCCAAAGGAATTGCACATCCCCCAATAAGCTGCTATTGTAGAATTAGAACTCAGTAAAGCAATGGAAAAATACAGAAAAATATGTTACAGCTGTAAGGGAATTAATTAAAAATGCTGACAGAGAGATTACAGAGCCCTGCTTCCCTACACGTACTAAACTAGCTAAATGGCCTTGGCAGTAGAAAAATAACAAGTTGGTGAACTGGCCATTGTAATTGGGACTAGGGGAGGGCTAGCAGGTGTTGGGCCCACACGAAGAACATGATTGGATAATAATATCAGTACCGGGACCAATAGAAGGGGTACGGGAGGTACGGGAGGATACCGGGACCAATGAAATGTTTTCCTATGTCTAGAATGGTAGAAAAGTCTATAAAAGTTGTTGCATTGCCAGAGAACATCGCTCAGCCATTTTGAATTTGTCTTGCTTGAGACTTGTGCACAAATAAATGATTTGGACCTTCTGAACAGACTCCTGGTATAATTGGTTTTTCTGCGCTCTGCTACTACAATGACACAGACTATGTCAGAGAAATAATTACATATTACGCATTACTTGTCATACAAAGTGAGATTATTACATAAACTAATTCATGCAAAATGGAAGAGAAATGTAAGAGAGAATGTATCCATCTGAAATAACTATTACATCCAAAACGCTCTCATTTCGTTGGGGATGAGTGAAGAAAGCCCCCAGGTAAGTGATACATTAAATACCTTTATGGAAATGGGTAATAGGGGTAACATATGGAAAGCAGTGTGTATAAATGCCCGTAGTATGGGAAATAAGATCCCTGATGTTGAAGCTTTGGTGGGAGTAGCTGACTTGGATTTAGTGGCAGTTACAGAAACATGGTTCATAGAAAACCATGATTGGGATGTAACTATACCTGGCTATACTTTATTCAGAAAGGACAGGGTAGGAAGAAGGGGAGGAGGAGTGGCACTATATGTAAAAACTACTATTAAAGCTTTGGAATTACAGAGCTTAAAAGGGAGAGAGGAGGAACTGTGGGTTAAACTAGAAAGAGGGAAAGAGAAATCTATTTGCATTGGTGTGATATACAGACCTCCCTCACAAGAGGAAAAGGTGGACAGAGAGTTAATTGAAGACATACGCAGCATTGCTAGGAAAGGGGAAGTGCTACTTTATAGGAGATTTCAATATGCCAGATGTTGATTGGCACATTCCTGCTGCAGTATCTTCTAGAAGTAAGGAGATCCTGGATTCTCTACAGGGAGAACTATTCAGGCAATTGGTAACAGACCCCACACGTGAAAGGGCCATACTGGACTTGGTGCTTATTAATGGTGAAAGTGTTTCTGAGATTATGGTGGGACATCATTTTGCATCCAGTGATCATCAGATGGTGTGGTTCAGTATTAGGACTAGGGCTGTTAGAATCCATTCAAAAGCAAGGGTCTTAGACTTTAGGAAAACTAACTTTGCCAAGATGGGCCAATACCTCAGGAAGTCGTTAGTGGGATGGGAACAGCTGGGGGATGTAGAAAAACAATGGGAAAAACTGAAAGTGGATATTTTAAGGGCAACCAACCTTTTTGTTAAAATGGTAAATAAAGGTAAAAGGAAAAGGAGACCGCTATGGTTTTCGAAAGAAGTAGCTGAAAAAGTGAAGAAAAAGAGGGAGGCCTTCATGAAATACAAGAGATCACAGAGAGAGGAAGACAGGCATCTATATTTGGAAAAACTTACAGAAGCTAGTAAAGTAGTCAGGAAAGCAAAGATTCAAAAAGAGGAGGAAATAGCCAATGCAATAAAATGGGGGGGGGGGGGAAGGGGAGGGGGGATAAGACATTTTTCAGATGTTAGCAAAAAGAGGAAGGGCAAAAGTGGTATTGTCAGACTCAAGGGTGAAGGGATGGAATATGTAGAAGCTGATGAGGATGAAGTGGAATTTATTTATATAACATTTCTTATATACCGCCTTTCATGATATCAAGGTGGTTTACAAACTGAAATTACATTGAAAAGGGCATTATAACTTGGAGATAACCATTTTACAGGGAACATGGACAATGGAGTGTTAAGTGGCTTGCCCAATTTCACAAAGAGCACCTGTGGGACTAGAAACCCCAGTCCTTCCGGCCCAAGGTTGCTGTTCTCTAGTGAGATTTGAACCTTCTGGCCTGAGGTAACTTGCCCCAACCACTGGGCCACTCCTCCGCCTGTGTTCACAGATGAAGAACCAGGAACAGGACCTCAGAAAACACCCACAAACAGGAACAGAAGTGAGGGGCATCTTGAACAATTTTCAGAAGACTGAGTTTGTGAGAAACTAACGAAACTTAAAGTAGACAAAGCAATGGGACCGGATGGGATACACCCTAGAATACTGAGGGGGACGTTCTAGCAGCTCCACTGACTGACATTTTCAATGCCTCATTGGAGTCGGGAGTGGTGCCAAAGGACTGGAGAGAGGTTCATATGGTCCCTTTGCACAAAAGCGGAAGTAAGAATGTGGTTGAAAACTACAGGCCGGTTAGTTTAACTTTGGTGGTGAGTAAATTATTGGAAACGCTGCTGAAAGAGAAAATAGTGAGGTTTCTGGAATCCAGCGGATTACAGGATCCGAGGCAGCATGGATTCACCAGAGGCAGGTCACACAAATCTGATTGATTTCTTTGACTGGGTGACCAGGGAGGTGGACTGAGGGAGAGCTTTAGATGTGTTGTATTTAGATTTCAGTAAAGTCTTTGACACTGTTCCTCACAGGCGACTTATAAACAAACAGCACCCTAGGGATGGAACCTAAAGTTACTGCTTGGTTTAGAAATTGGTTGAGTGGGAGGCGACAAAGGGTACAGGTAAATGGAGCTCACTCTGAGGAGAAGGAAGTTACCAGTGGTGTGCCCCTGGGATCTGTCCTTGGTTCAATTCTTTTTAACATCTTTGTTAGTGATATAGCGGAAGGTCTATCGGGTAAGGTTTACCTCTTTGTGGATGATACCAAAATCTGCAATAGAGTAGACACCCAGGAAGGTGTAGATAACATGAGGAGGGATCTAGCTAAGCTTGAAGAATGGTCTAGAATTTGGCAGCTGGGATTTAATGTTAAAAAATGCAAGGTCATGCATTTAGGTTGCAGCAATCCAAGGGAGCAATATAGTATAGGGTGTGAAGTAGTTTGGGCCGCTAAAGAAGAGCGGTACCTCGGTGTGGTTGTGTCTGATGATCTTAAGGTAGCTAAACAGGTAGAAAAGGTGACGGCAAAAGCTAGAATGATGCTTGGGTGCATAGGGAGAGGAATGGCTAGCAGAAAAAAAAAGAGGCGATAGTGTCTCTGTATAAGTCTGTGGTGCAAACTCATGTGGAGTATGGTGTGCAATTCTGGAGACCGCACCTTCAAAAGGATATAAACAGGATGGAGTCAGTACAGAGGGTGGCTACTAAAATGGTTAGTGGTCTTCATTATAAAGCATATGAGGACAGACTTAAGGATCTTAATATGTACACCTTAGAGGAAAGGTGAGATAGAGGAGATATGATTGAGATGTTTAAAAACCTCTGAGGCATAAATGCACAGGGGGAGAGCCTCTTTCAATTGAAAGCAAATTCTACTATGAGGGGACATGGGATGAGGGTGAAAGGGGATAGATTCAGGAGTGATATGTGGAAATATTTCTTTACGAAATGACTGGTGGATCAATGGAATAGTCTCCCATTGGAGGTGGTAGAGATGAGGACAGTATCTGAATTCAAAAAAGACATCGTCAATATAACGTGACCACCTGAGGATATGGGGCCAATAAGCTGACTTATAAACATATTTTTATTCCATCCATGCCACATATAAACATACTGAGGGAGTCAACAAGGCTCCCATAGATGTACCTTTTATTTGCAAAAAGTATTCCTTATTAAGGAGGTTTTTTTTAGGAGCTCTATTCGTCTTTTGGACATATGAAAACAGATGTAGGGATCTCCAAAGCACAGAGACATCTCTAGAGCCATTTCAGAAGCTGGATCTGAGGATGTCGAAGTCTGAGCAGAGAATGGTAGAGGCGTGGTCAGGGCATTCCCAAGAACCTGGACATCCCTGCCTGATCTCAAAAAAGTCCTGGATGACTGGAGTGAGGTCTAAGGTTATACTTGCTCCAGGCAGAACTGACATTAGGAAAGTGCTTGTTTTGGCCATAAAACATCAAGAGGGTATAGAGAAGATGGCTCTCCACATTCCGAGTAATCTGCACAATCACAATATTAGTAGCAGTGCCTCCTGTTAGCTGAAGCCACTTAAGGAATAGGTTCCTCCCCCCACATGTTACAGGTCAGTGCTTCCAGTGCTATTGATCTGTGCTATGTAATTGCCTGGGTAACATAGTAACATAGTATATGACGGCAGATAAAGACCAGTATGATCCATCTAGTCTGCCCAGAAAGGCGGCAAGTGCAGGTGCACCTGCCGCTCCGTGCATGTCACCCCTCCACATCTCTTATCATATGTCTTCTGATTCAGGCTCCAAATCATTTTGGTTGCCTTCCTCTGAACCTTTTCTAGTCTTTTTGTATGTTTTGTGAGATATGGTCTCCAAAACTGAGCACAATATTCCAAGTGAGGCCTCACTAGTGACTTGTGTAGTGACATTAGTATGTCCTCCTTTTTGCTGGTAATTCCTCTCTGTATGCAACCCAGCATCCTTCTGGCTTATGCCACCCCCTTGCACACTGTTTCACCACCTTGAGATCCTCACAAACAATTATTCCAAGGTCCTTCTCCTGGTCCTTGCACACCAACCTCTCGCCCCCTATTGCATACAATTCCCTTGGATTTCTGCTTCCCAAGTACATGACTCTTCACTTCTTCACATTAAATCTTAATTGCCAAGCATTAGACCATTCTTCCAGCTTTTGAAGATCTTTCCTCATGCTATCCGCTACCTCAGAGGAGTCCACTCTGTTGCAACTTTTCATGTCATCTGCAACAAGACAGACTTTTCCATTCAGTCCTTCAGCAATATTACTCACAAATATATTGAACAGGACTGGTCCCAGGACCGAACACTGGGGCACCCCGCTAATCACCTTCCTTTCATCCGAGTGAGTTCAGTTTACCATCACCGTTTATCGTCTGTCAGTCAATCAATTTCTGATCCAGTTTTCCATCTTCAGACCCATTCCCAAGCTGTTTAGTTTATTGATAAGCCTCCTATGAGGAACAGTATCAAAGGCTTTGCTGTAGATCACCTCCATCGCATGCCCTTGATCTAGTTCTCTGGTCACCCAGTCAAAGAACTCAATCAGATTTATTTGGCAAGATCGTCCTTTGGTAAAATCATGTTGCCTCGGATCATGCAACCTGTTGGTTTTGAGAAAATTCACTATTCGCTCTTTCAGAAGCGCCTCCATTACTTTACCCACCACTGAGGTAAGGCTTACCAGCCGGTAGTTTGTCACTTCCTCCCTATTACCACTTTTGTGAAGAGGTACCAAATCCGCCCTTCTCCAGTCCTGTGGAACTTCTCCAGTCTCCAAGGATCTATTAAAAATATCTTTTAATGGCCCTGCAAGAAGCTCTCTGAGCTCTTTTAGTATCTTGGTATGTATTCCATCTGGTCCCATGGCCTTGTCCACTTTTAGTTTTGCAAACTGTACTAACACATCATCTTCTGTGAATTATGTGGTATCTACTCCATTCCCATTTGTATATTTGTCCTTCACAGGTGGTTCTTCTTCAGGATTTTCTAAAGTAAAAACAGAACAGAAGTATTTGTTTAGCATTTTTGCTTTTTCAATGTCACTTTCCACAAATCCGTTCCCGGCACTTTTGAGTCCTGCAATTCCACCTCTGATTTTCCTCCTCGCCTGAATAAACCTGAAAAAAGTTTTGTCACCACACTTCACATCTTTAGTTATCTTTTCTTCTGCCTTGGCTTTTGCTATCCTTATTTCTCTTTTTTTCTCTTTTAGCTCTATCTAAATCTTGGCCATATTCTTTTCTGTGTTCCTTTGTTTGCAAACTTCTGAATTTTGTGAGAGCTGTGGTTTTTGCTTTAATTTGTGCAGCACTTCTTTGGAGAACCAAATAGGTTTCATTTTCCTCTTGTTTTTATTTACTTTCCTTACATATCTGTTGACCCTTTTATTGTCTCCTTTAGTTTAGCCACTGCGATTCTACTTCCCTTATCCACTCCCACCCTGCTAACTCCTCCTTCAGGTACTTGGCCATTTTACAGAAGTCAGAGTTTTTGAAGTGTAGGACTTTGAGCTTGCTGTGATTGAACTCTGCCTTGGCTTTTATCTCAAACCACACTGTGTGATAACTGCTGCTCACATGGGCACCCACCCAGATATTTGACACGCTATCTCCATTGGTGAGCACTAAATCCAGCACCGAGCTCTCCCTGATCGGTTCCATCACCAATTGTCTAAGTAATGCATCTTGGAAGACATCCACAATTTTTTTACTTCTTTCCAGATTTGCAGAAGGAATACTCTAATCCACATTGGGTAGATTAAATTCACACACTATAATCACTTCCCTCTTTGTGGCTATCTTCGCAATATCAATAATCAATTCACTAGATTATTTACATAGTGATGGGGATATGAAGGGAAACGTAAGTAGGGTAAGCATAGATAGTAGCTGGGAGATCAACTAAGCACAAGAATATACATTAACAGGGGAGAAATGACGAGGGTTGGACTTAAAGGAATTTAGGGATTAAGGAATCATGTTGGGCTGGTATTTGGGGGGCCAAGGTCCTTTCCAAAACGCTCCATAAGTAGGTGAGTTTTGAGTTGCTTCCCAAAGGATGTGAGGTCTGATATGCTTCTTAGTGAGTCAGGCAGCAGGCAATATTGCTGCGGCCTGGGATTACGTTACTCCACATCTTGAAGCTCATCACTGGTTGCCAATAGCTTTTCATATTAAGTTTAAAGTTTGGTTGTTAACCCACAAAGCTTTCTATTCTGGATTTCTGCTTTACCTTTCAGATTTACTTCTTCCTTATGGGCCCCATATTCAAAAGCATTTATTTGGTTCACAGCCCTGTAAACGGTGTAAATGCCTCTGAATGGGATGTTCAGCGTGCTGTGGGCGTTCTGAGGATGATGACTGTCGCAAACCAGGCAGCGGCAATATTGCATGTTGCCCGGTTAGCGACCTGTGGCTAAAAGATAGGTGTAGCAAAAACTGGCCTATCTTTTAGCCGCAGGAGCTAACCGGGCAGCATGCAATATCGCTGCTGACCAGTTAGCCAGTATGGCTGTGGCAGCTGTGCATCAAACCCAGCTATTAAATGCCAAGGCTGCATATGATCCAGGCATTGAATTTGCAGGATTAAGGGTAGGCGGCGATGACTATGCACTATAGCAGCACATAACACTCCTAATAGAATATTGGGCCCAATATGACTAAGCAATCGTGTTCTCATTCTCACATCTGCCTTGTAGTACCTATTAATAGCTGTGTGAGACGATGATCTGCTTATTTCTCAGCATTTGTTTTTCTTGTTTCCACATTGTGGAACTCTGTTCCTCTATATATATGTCAGGATACCACTCTGAAGTCGTTTAGAAAGAATCTATAAACTTAATTTTTTGAACAGGCCTCTGGTTGCTCTGATGGGTGAGGAGTGTCTATTGCTGAACTGTGCTAGTAAAAAAAACCTATTTTTTTAATTTAGCATTTGGAGGTGAGTAGACTGGATCCTTTGTCACTTCCTGGAACTCACTCTTTTTTTACTCCTTTGTTATAACCTTCTCCTACCATGATCTTAAGGTCATATTTTGCTGCATTCATGAGTGGTTTGCTCTTTTTCAACTTTAGCTTGAGTTTGCATACTAGTAGTTGATGATCTGTACCACAGTCAGCTCCAGGTTTTGTCTTTGTTGATGTTATAAAACTTTTCCATCGTTGACTTCCACAGATGTAGTAAATTTGATTTTTACACAATCCATTGGGTGAAGTCTATGTGTACAGTCACCGCTTGTGTTGCTGGAAGAAGGTGTTTGAGATGAATAGATCGTTGGTCTTGCAGAATGCTGTCAGTCTTTCTCCAGCTTCATTTCTGTTGCCAAGTCCATATTTTCCAACTACTTTGCCTTCTTCTTTGTTGCCAACTTTTGCATTCCAGTCACCCATGACTATCAGGATATCCTGTTTGCATGTTCTGTCAATTTCAGCTTGTACATGTTCATAGAACTCTTCAATTTCATTCTCTTCTGCAGCTGTTGTTGTGGCATATACTTGAATTATAGTTGTGTTGATAGGCATTCCTCATAGACGAATAGAGATTAAGCGTTCGCTGACTACATTACAGTTCTTGCAAGTTTCTTCTTTATTATAAATGCAACACCATTTCTTCTTTGTCTTTCATTTCTAGCATAGTAGGCCATGTGATCATCTGATGCCCGATGCCAGTCCATTTCAGTTCGCTGACACCCAACAGATCAAGTTGTACACGTTCCATTTCATTCTTGACCACCTCCAACTTCCCTTGGTTCATGCTTCGTACGTTCCATGTTCCAATGCGTAAGACATCTTTACAGCTTCTGAATGCAGAAAAATATGACCTTGAGAATATACCACTGGAATTTAAAGCTGCCTGCAAAATCAATTTGCTGCTTTAGATACAAATGACAGAGCTCCAGAAGAGTTATGGAATGACATCAAGAAGGTTGTGTTGGAAGAAAGTGAGAAGTCTCTTCAAAAGGTGAAAAAGCAAAAATGGCCAAAATGGATGACGGAAGAAACTCTGAAAATTGCCCAGAAATGCAGAGAAGCTAAAGCCAGAGGAGAAAGAAAGACAATAACAGAACTCAACAGAGATTTCCAACGTGCAGCAAGACAGGACAAGGAAAATTACTACAACGACGTATGCAAGGAAATAGAAGCAGAAACTATTAGAGGAAGAACAAGATCGGCTTTCCTAAAGCTACGAGAGTTAAAGAAAAAGTTCCAGCCTCAAATTGGAATGTTACAAGATGCTCAAGTTTCAATGTTGAATGATGCTGAGAAGATCAAGAAAACGTGGAAGGAATATACAGAGTTTTTATATGGTAAAGATCAAGTGGACCAACAGCCGTTTCAACCTGTATCTTATGATCGGGAACCATTGGTGATGAAAGATTGAAGTTAAAGCAGCATTGAAAGCCTTATCAAAGAATAAAGCACCAGGCATTGATAGCATTCCCATAGAGGTATTACAGCAATCTGATGCAGCTGTTACTGTACTTACAAGGCTCTGCCAAAAAATATGGAAGACAACATCATGGCCAACTGACTGGAAAAGATCTGTGTTTATACCAATACTAAAGAAAGGTGATCCAACTGACTGTGGAAATTATCGCCCAATCGCTCTGATCCCACATGCCAGCAAGATTCTACTGAAGATTATTCAAAAGAGACTACAACCATACCTGGAACAAGAACTACCTGAAGTGCAAGCAGGGTTCAGGAAAGGTCGAGGAACGAGAGACATCATTGCGGATGTGAGATGGATCCTTGAAAAGACTAAAGAATACCAAAAGGATATCTATTTGTGCTTTATTGAGTAAAGCAAGGCTTTTGACTGTGTAAACTATGATAAAACTCTGGGCCACATTAAGAAGCATGGGTATACCAGAACACCTGATCATACTCTTGCACAATCTGTACATTGATCAAGAAGCAACAGTTCAAACGGAACAAAGAGAAACAGAATGGTTTAAATAAGCAAAGGTGTAAGACAAAGCTGCATACTTTCCCCCTACCTGTTTAATTTATATACAGAACAAATCATCAGAGAAGCAGGATTGTATGAAGACAACAGAGGTGTGAAGATTGGTGGAAGACACATCAACAACTTTCGCTATGCTGATGATACCACATTATTGGCTGAAAGTGAAGATGATCTGAAGCATTTGCTTCTCACAATCAAAGAACATAGTCTCAAAATGGGCCTGCACCTTAATGTAAAGAAGACAAAGATCATGACAACTTGCATAATCAACAGGTTCATCGTTGAAGGAGAAGAAATTGAAATCGTGAACAACTTTAACCTACTTGGATCAACTAGCAATAAAGAAGCAACAAGCAGTCAAGAAATAAGACGACGCATTGCTCTTGGCAGAATGGCTATGAAAGACCTAGATAAGATTCTCAAGAGCAGAGATGTCTCTCGCCATACAAAGATTTGACTTGTTCAAGCCATGGTATTTTCAATAACATCATATGGGTGTGAAAGCTGGACAGTGAAAAAGATAGACAGGAAGAAAATTGATGCCTTTGAATTATGGTGCTGGCAGCGAATACTGTGCATACCATGGAGTGCCCGAAGAACAAAACAGTCGGTACTATAGGAGATCAAACCTAAGCTTTCTTTAGAAGCTCAGATGACAAGACTTCGACTTTCATACTTTGGACACATCATGTGAAGAGAGAGACCATTAGAGAAAGACATCATGCTTGGCAAGATAGAAGGTCAACGCAAAAGAGGAAGGCCAGCAATGAGATAGATCGATTCAATAACAGCTGCTACGGGTACCAGTCTGTCAACAATGAGCCGCCTGACTCAAGATCAAACACAATTTAGGATAGCTATCCAGAGGGTTGCCATGAGTTGACTCCGACACGACGGCACTTAACAACAACAACAACCGTGATCTTATTGGTCCGATTCCATCCTGCACGTATATCCCCTTTGTATGTCTGGTCTGAGCTGGACGTACAAAGTGGATCACGATTCTAATCCCGTGGGGCACATCTAGCCCTGTGGGATCAGAATCGCGATCAGCCATTTAGGTGTAGTCTGGGACTGTGATTCAGTCCGACCTGCATGTACAAGGCCTGCTTGACTAACTCAGTCAGGGCTTTTAAATGGAGTCGCTATGCCATGGCATCAGGTTGCCATGGCTCCATTTAAAAGCTGTGATGACGGCCACCAGAAATAAATGCTTATTCCTTGCAGCCCGACCCCTGATCTGGCCTCCTAAGGCCAGGGTCAGGCTGCAGGGAATGAACCCTGACCCCCCCCCAGCCCCATCCACGCCCCAGGTCATGAAAAAAAAAAGTCCAGGGAAGTTATTCCACCTTGGAGATGGAATAACTTCCTCAGACATTTTGCCCGTCCTAGACATATAGGGCCGACATTAGAACTGGCCCTGTACGTACAGGGCCGGCGACCACCCACTGCCCGCCCAATCTCCGCCCCAGGCCACCTCTTCTTCGCTCCTGTATAACGTCCCCGCACAACCGGCGGGTAAGTTATATGGGGGCTGCAGCCAGTACAAATAGCGGGGATGGACATCCCATTCGTGGTTCAGAATGACCCCATATGTGTTTTGTTTACCCTTTTGCCTAAGCTTTGTGTTTTGTTTATTTTATTTTGTATATTCCTTTAATAGCACATATTTTATTATTTTTTTCCTTATAATGTAATACATTTTTTATAAACCGTTTTGTTGTGAAGAGTGGTATATCAAGTTCTAAATAAACTATAAATTAGCAGCAGATAAGCATGCAATAAATAAATCCAGGAGTCTTTTCAAGGATCCAAGGCAGTTTAATATGCACAGGCTCAAGCACTAATCAAATTCAAAATGGCTGAGCGATGTTCTCTAGCAATGCAACAACTTTTATAGATTTTTCTAACATTCTAGACATAGGAAAATATTTCATTGGTTCCGGTAACCCTTAACACCCCTTCTATTGGTCCCGGTGCTTTTACGTGTCTATCCAATCATAACTTTCCTTTGGGCTCTGCACCTGGTCTCCCCCCGTGCTGACCATCGAACAATGGCTCAGCTCAATAAACCCCACCAAGAAACAGCAAAATACCACGTGGGCAACAGGAACCAGTCAGAAACCGTGGCAGGAGGTTCAAACGTAACTTTTATTGATCCACGGATAAGGTGTGCCAAACCCAACACAGGCCGTGTTTCGTGTACCACTTCTTCAGGGGTTATGGGCTCACTACAAAATATACATATATATGAAAACAACAGCAAAACAGAAACTATTATGTAAACATTGAATCAAATCATGTAATACCACCTTAAATAAACGAATAAATCTTAAAATAAACAAATAAATAAAAACAAATAAATAAATAAAAATTTTAATAACAATAATAAAAAAGAAAAATTATTAAATTAAAAACATAATCATTCACATCACATCATAATCATTCACATCACAACACATAGTTAACCAATCCCTTTCACAGGGCATCATGCCTGATGCCCTAAAACTCACTACACTCCGACCAATAATAAAGAATAATAAGCTCGATTCAAAAGATCCGAACTCCTACAGACCCATAGCCAGCATTCCGTTCATAGCCAAAATTATAGAGAAAACAATTCAAATTCAGTTACAGGAACACATTGATGAATACAAACCCCTTGACTCACACCAATTTGGTTTCCGCCCATTCCATGGAGTAGAAACCCTCCTAATCACTCTTATGGACTTCCTCATCAAGGGCACAGATGACAAACAACATGGCTACCTACTCCTATTTATAGATATCTCAGCCGCATTCGATAACATTAATCACCTGACACTGATCAACAGACTAGAAAACCTAGGAATAGGCGGGATTGTCCTTAACTGGTTCAAATCCTACATTTCACACCGATTAATACGCGTCCAAACTGACCAACAAGCATCAGAAACATTCCCCCAAGGACAGGGAATACCCCAAGGATCAGCCCTATCAGCCCTCCTATTTAACTTGTACCTGCAACCGATAACTAACATATTTAAAAAACACAAGATTAATCACTTTATATACGCCGATGACATCATGCTAGCTATCCCCATAACCATAAAAAACCCTACATATGACCCGCTATCCAAATGCATGGCTGAGACCTCCTCCTGGATGGAAACTAACCACCTCAGCATAAACTTCAAAAAAACCGAGGCAATGTTTGTGACAAGATCATCTATGACTGAGAACACCTACCCGGAAACAATCACTATCAACAAAACCTCCATACCTGTCAGAAAACAGGTAAAATACTTAGGAGTAATAATAGACCACACTCTCACCATGCTACCACACATAAAACAAACAGTAAAAACCATTTTCTATAAACTCAAAACAATTCAACACCTAAGGCCACTCCTAGAAACACCAGACTTTAGATCCGTAGTAGGTACACTGATCACCCCTCACTTCGATTATTGCAATAGTCTCCTAATAGGCCTCCCGCAAAAAAGCACATACCTTCTTCAAAGAGCACAAAACATCTGTGCAAAAGTGATTGCTAAAGCTCGCCTAACAGACCACGTAACCCCTATACTGCTAGACCTCCACTGGCTCCCTATAAACAGCCGAATTAAATATAAAATTATCCTAACAACCTATAAACTCATAAACGACATAACCCCCTCACACCTATCTACATTACTGCAATCTCCAACCTCGACAAGGACCCTCAGACAAAACGCAGCCCACTCGCTCATCATACCTAAAACCATCCGCAAAACTAAGAACACCACTAGCTCCAGAGCATTCTCATTCACTGCCCCTACACTCTGGAACGACCTCCCTATTGAACTTCGCACCATAAGAGACCTCTTCCAATTCAGAAAAGAATTAAAGACCTACCTGTTCACTGAACACTTCGAAGTCCCCTACTACCCCAAAGCTAGCTCCACAACAAACGTGGTCACACATGCACAAACTCCCTTAATCCAAACAATGTAAACACAAGCCTGCCCCCCTCCACACACACGCCCCAAGACGACATAAAAAGGAACTAAATTCCAACACCTACACCAATATCTGACCCACACAACACACACACCACACACTGTAAATATACATTTGTAAAAAGTTAGATGTGTTTGTTTTAATACCTACAAAGTTTATATTACTGTTCAATGTAAATAGTTGAATTCTATTGTTCTATGTAAAATGTATACAAACTGTGTACAAGACTGTTAACCTGTTATATGTAAACCGCCCTTGATCTCTGGAAGGGGCGGTATAAAAGAAATAGTTAAATAAATAAATAAAATAAATAAAATTCATAACGTGATAACTCATTTAATAAAACCATAAATAATACATCACATTAAGAATAATTAATTAATACTAAAAAATAATGATACTAACAACAATAGTAATAGCAATAATAAACACAATAATTATAATAATAAATAAATATAGTAATGAGAAAAATAGTATATCGAATGTGCACTTATATTTATAAAACAGTCATATCTCAATTGAAACCATAATAGCAGGAGAAGAAAGGAGGAAGGAGGAGGGCTTGAGGGACAAAAAAGTCGGGTTTTAAAGTCAATTTCAAAATTAAAAAATGCTCATAGGTATCATTTTGGCAAAAAATTAATCATTGGGCAAAGAATAAAAGCTAAATATTCAGAAAAAACCAAAATAAAATCTATCAAAAAAATGATAGTAAATACTATTAAAACAATATAAAAATATTGTATTAAATTAATAAATAATAATACATATTAAAAAATGGTGATTTTATAAATGTATATATAAAATGTAATGAACAACCATTGTGTAGAACTGTTTTTATAAAAATGATCAAAAAATAACAAAAAAAAAATGAATTGGAAGTGTGTGAACATGAAGACAATAAATAAAAAATAAATAAAAAACAATGATAAAATTTTGGATATAGAACGAATAATGATAATAATAAAACATACCACTGTAGCAGGCCAAATAGAAAAAAACTTTGGATTGGCAGAGGCATGGATCCCACCTGCCTCTAGTGCACGATGTACCTTAAACTGCGTATAAATAAACTAAAAAATAATCAATAAGAATATAAATAATTAATAACAGGATAAATAATTAATTAAACAATGGCAAATCTCTCATAGGGTGACAATATTGGTCTAGGGATTTATCATCATAAATAACATCATAGAATAGGGAGAGGCCAGTGTCCCATCAACTAGGATGTGTACAGCTAACCAGATGCTATACCCCAAAGGCAAGTAAATTTCTACCCTGAGGGAGATTCGTGAATGTGAAGGTGAAGTGTGTGATTGTATCATAATGCTGTCAAGCCCTAAATTGTCAATGTATGTAAAAAGAGGGTTACACAAAATCCTTTCACTGAACACATTGACTCCCAGTGTTTAAAAACTATTAACTACTTGGATGCTACACAGTAGCATATGATATGATCATGGATTTTTAAAAAAAGACGAGGTCAAAATCTGATTAGTATAACTAAAAATACTTAAAAACAATACACCTTATGTTTCATGTATCTTATCTTGGATTCCTTCTCGAGCATAAAGTTTAAGACCACCATTTGGGCGGGAAAAAAAGGGGGAGGATGTGCGAACCATTATTTGCATATTGATGATATCGTGAACTTGAACATAAAAAGAAACAAAAGAAACCACTCCGCATTTCCGCGTTGCATTCAATGGGGGCACCGTTTTCACAGACCTAGCAAACACTTGTATTATTGGCTCTCAGTCCAGCCGAGATGAAGAATTATGTGCAAAAATAAATCTGACTATACACAGCATGAGACCATGAGATAAAAACAGCACACAGTGAACACTTGTGAACGTCGGAAGTGGATGCTCCCGATTGCTTATTAAATGCTGAAACCAAAACAATATTTGAACTTACACAATTCTGTGGATTCAATATATCTTCAACATGACATTGGACCTTTGATCATATGAAAATGAAATAAAAAGAAAAAGAAATCCCGGGATGAAGCCCGTGGGCGTAAAAGAGTTGTGCACCTGAGATTGTGAGCGCCCAGCCGCTAGGCATTGTAAGCATGCATTTGATGAAAAATTAAACGCGTACTGGCAACCTGTGCCTGTTTCTTCTAGGGATCATGTAGAATATATAAAAAAAAAACAATCATTTTCCAATTGTGAAACACCCCAGTAAGCATTAAATCATATTGTATCCGATAAATTATCCAAACCTGAAGACAACTTGATGCCGCCGTGACCGAGCACCTCGCACTGATTATCACATCGCAGCTAGCTGCTCATGCGTACTTCTTTTAAATGCCATTTTTGGCGGGAAATGCAAAGGCATTCAGAAAACCATTCTGTTAGCTCATAGTGGTCACTGTTTAACGATCGTGCTGCACAAAAGGGGATCATGAAATTTTAAAACTCTATAAAAATTGGCACGAGGAACATAAAAATGTGCTTGAGGGCAAAACGTACTGATAAGAATAAAATTAAAAATAAAAATAAAAAATAAAAAATAAAAACTAAAAATAATTGTAATAAATAAAAATGAAAATGAACAAAAATAAAAATAATGATAATATTAATAATAAAAATAATAATAATAATGATAATAATATTATATTAAAAAAGATAAAAACAATTATAAAAACAATAATAATAATAATAATGATAATAATAATAATAATCTAAAAATACCGAATTAAAAAATATAATAAAATAATATAATAATATAATAATATAATAATATAATAAAAAAATAATAAAATAATAAAATAAAATACACTTTCCCCCTCTGTTTTCAGTTCTGTCTAAAAGGTAGTGCCTGACAGGCCTCCGAATATCCATAATGGATCTGTACTTTTGACTGTTGGTTTTGTTTTTGTTTTTATCTTTTGAATATCATCATTATTATTATTATTTTTATTTATTTTTAATCATTTTTTATTTTTTAATTATTAATTTTTAATTATTTACTTACTTTTTATTATTTATTATTTATTATTTATTTTTTTATTTTTTATTATTTATTTTATTTTATTATTTTATTATTTTTTTATTATATTATTATATTATTTGTCTTCAGGTTTGGATAATTTATCGGATACAATATGATTTAATGCTTACTGGGGTGTTTCGCAATTGGAAAATGATTGTTTTTTTTATATATTCTACATGATCCCTAGAAGAAACAGGCACAGGTTGCCAGTACGTGTTTAATTTTTCATCAAATGCATGCTTACAATGCCTAGCGGCTGGGCGCTCACAATCTCAGGTGCACAACTCTTTTACGCCCACGGGCTTCATCCCGGGATTTCTTTTTCTTTTTATTTCATTTTCATATGATCAAAGGTCCAATGTCATGTTGAAGATATATTGAATCCACAGAATTGTGTAAGTTCAAATATTGTTTTGGTTTCAGCATTTAATAAGCAATCGGGAGAATCCCCTTCCGACGTTCACAAGTGTTCACTGTGTGCTGTTTTTATCTCACGGTCTCATGCTGTGTATAGTCAGATTTATTTTTGCACATAATTCTTCATCTCGGCTGGACTGAGAGCCAATAATACAAGTGTTTGCTAGGTCTGTGAAAACGGTGCCCCCATTGAATGCAACGCGGAAATGCGGAGTGGTTTCTTTTGTTTCTTTTTATGTTCAAGTTCACGATATCAGCAATATGCAAATAATGGTTCGCACATCCTCCCCCTTTTTTTCCCGCCCAAATGGTGGTCTTAAACTTTATGCTCGAGAAGGAATCCAAGATAAGATACATGAAACATAAGGTGTATTGTTTTTAAGTATTTTTAGTTATACTAATCAGATTTTGACCTCGTCTTTTTTTAAAAATCCATGATCATATCATATGCTACTGTGTAGCATCCAAATAGTTAATAGTTTTTAAACACTGGGAGTCAATGTGTTCAGTGAAAGGATTTTGTGTAACCCTCTTTTTACATACATTGACAATTTAGGGCTTGACAGCATTATGATACAATCACACACTTCACCTTCACATTCACGAATCTCCCTCAGGGTAGAAATTTACTTGCCTTTGGGGTATAGCATCTGGTTAGCTGTACACATCCTAGTTGATGGGACACTGGCCTCTCCCTATTCTATGATGTTATTTATGATGATAAATCCCTAGACAAATATTGCCACCCTATGAGAGATTTGCCATTATTTAATTAATTATTTATCTCATTATTAATTATTTATATTCTTATCGATTATATTTTTTTTAGTTTATTTATACGCAGTTTAAGTTACATCGCGCACTAGAGGCAGGTGGGATCCGTGCCTCTGCCAATCCAAAGTTTTTTTCTATTTGGCCTGCTACAGTGGTATGTTTTATTATTATCATTATTCGTTCTATATCCAAAATTTTATCATTGTTTTTTATTTATTTTTTATTTATTGTCTTCATGTTTACACATTTCCAACCCATTGATTTGGTTTTAGTATTTTTTAAGTTTTTTTGGATCATTTTTATAAAACAATTTTTATACAATGGTTGTTCATTATATTTTATAAATATATACATTTATAAAATCACCATTTTTTAATATGTATTATTATTTATTAATTTAATACAATATTTTTATATTGTTTTAATAGTATTTACTATCATTTTTTTGATAGATTTTATTTTGGTTTTTTCTGAATATTTAGCTTTTATTCTTTGCCCAATGATTAATTTTTTGCCAAAATGATACCTATGAGCATTTTTTAATTTTGAAATTGACTTTAAAACCCGACTTTTTTGTCCCTCAAGCCCTCCTCCTTCCTCCTTTCTTCTCCTGCTATTATGGTTTCAATTGAGATATGACTGTTTTATAAATATAAGTGCACATTCGATATACTATTTTTCTCATTACTATATTTATTTATTATTATAATTATTGTGTTTATTATTGCTATTACTATTGTTGTTAGTATCATTATTTTTTAGTATTAATTAATTATTCTTAATGTGATATATTATTTATGGTTTTATTAAATGAGTTATCACGTTATGAATGATTATGGTTTTAATTTAATAATTTTTCTTTTTTATTATTGTTATTAAAATTTTTATTTATTTATTTGTTTTTATTTATTTGTTTATTTTAAGATTTATTCATTTATTTAAGGTGGTATTACATGATTTGATTCAATGTTTACATAATAGTTTCTGTTTTGCTGTTGTTTTCATATATATGTATATTTTGTAGTGAGCCCATAACCCCTGAAGAAGTGGTACACGAAACACGGCCTGTGTTGGGTTTGGCACACCTTATCCGTGGATCAATAAAAGTTACGTTTGAACCTCCTGCCACGGTTTCTGACTGGTTCAGCTCAATAAACTGCACAGCTTTCGATACATCTTAGTAGCCAAGGTCACTGGCTAACTAGAATATGTGGGATAGTACTGCTCTGATACTCCTCTGTCAGCAGAGTTAATTAACTCAATAAGGTTTCTCACATTCTTATCTTTAGCAATTAAAACTGTTTTTCTCTATTTCTCTGAGTTTCGTTTCTCAGTCTGTGTCAAGTTGACTTTGTCTAGTTGTGCTCAGTTAGGTTTCGATTCTACAGCTGCAGTATTCACAAGTGGGGGTTGGGACTCAGGCCTCACTTATAGGCCTTTCACAATAGTAAACCATACTAGGCCATAGCCTACCATATTCCTAGGTCATAGCCTACCACAACATAGTTTTGTTTTTTAAATTTAATTCTTGTATCTCATGTATTTTGATGTAAAATTGTTTTTATTTTTACTGTAAACTACTCTGTTGTTTCCACTAAGAGCAATATATCAAGAATGGAATAAACTGAACTAAACTGTGACTGATAACTAGAGTCTCAGCAGCTTGTTGCCACTCTGAAGATGGCCGCCTGCATGAGATCATGAGAACACAGGGGTTTCCCTCCTAGTCTTTCATTTTCTCAGTCTAGCTCCCTCCTCCCCTTCCTCCTCCTCCCTCTTCCCTCCTGACCCTGAACATTTCCTGCCCTCCCTGCCTGCAGCTTCCCTGCAAGTCTCCGCCATTGAGAGAGAAGCAGAGCCTGAAGCCACATCCCGGGAAAGAAAGAGAGAGAAGTGAGAGCAAATCTTCCTGATCTGAGAGCGCAAATCCTTCCCAGAAAAGCAGGAGAGAGAATGGCTGAGGAAGAGCCTGCACAGGTAGGGCAGCTTTCACTCCAGGCTGGGGGCATTTCACCGGCAGCCCACACAAAAGGATTGTTCCACCTCTGGGTTCCCCAGCCCCCTTACAGGCCTCTTCCCAGGAAAGAAAGATAGAGAAGGGAGAGCAAATCCTCCTGATTTGAAAGCGAATCCTCTGCAGAAAAGCAGGAGAGAGAATGGCTGAGGCAGAGCCTACACAGCTTTCACTCCAGGGTTGAGGACAATGCGGCCATTAGTTAAAACAAAACAAAGCAGTTCAAGAAGGGAGGTCCAACAGTTTTTATTAAACACATACATGCATCATTCACAACAGGCAGAAACAAAGGCAGGCAGAGTACATGATTCTTGGTCCTGCATCCAGCCACAATTACTGAACACTAGCCACCAGTGTTTCCCAACCAGTGAACCAACAGACCTGATCTTGGTATTCTCTGGGAAAAAGCAGGAAGTCATTTCTCACATATGGGTGATGTTGGCACCGACAGAGCCCTTGAGGAAGCATCCCCCCAGCTTTCAAGAAGGCCTTTGGGAGATCAATGTTCCCTCTAATTTTCTGTAGGTTGTGTGCGCATAAAATATCAGCTGTGCAGCTTTTGAAGGAAGGTTAAATTTTTGTGCGGCACATAACGACACTCGGAGTTCTATACTTTAAAATTTGACTACACGTCAGAATAGAGTATGTACACCACATTGATTGCACTAGAAAATATTGTAGAACTTGTGAAAACCGTAAATACACAACAACTTTTAAATTTTAAGATGTCTGTGTTGTTTTCTATCAGAATCAGAACTGTAATTTTTGTGCGCTCTGTTATAAAGTATGTGCGCTCGCTCAGCGAGGTTTGTGCGCGCGCACACGCGCACAGCTTAGAGGGAACAGTGTGGGAGATGCCACCATACATGCGTGGTCCCCTTCCTGCCTAAGGGTGCCATCTTGCTCAGTCTCTTTTTTTTCCCCGGAGCCCTTCAGACGCTGTCTGTCTTCCCCCGAAAAAGTTGATTTTTTTTCATACCTGAGTTTCCTACTCGGCTGCGGTCTTGCACCGGTACTCTTCCCGTCTACCGTCCTCAGTGTCTCAGCGTTGAGTTCGGTACTTAATTTTAATTTTTTTACATAGTTTTGGTTCTTTTATTTTTTCTGGCATCTTCGTGCCTATTGGTAATCAAATTAACATCCGTAACTATTTACAAATTGAAATTAATAAATATCTATATGCTGATTGACTTAGATGTCACATTAGATGAAACATAGGTGTGAAAGAGAAGTGTAAGTATGTGGTATGTAGGTGGATGAAGTATCCTAAGTAGGATCAGAATATGGTTGTTGGATGGTGCTGATCTGAGAATTCTGGACATCACTGTGCTGTACATTGTAGTAGTGCTGTGTAAATAGATAGGTTTTTAGCTGCTTTCTAAATGATTTAAGGTCCTTAATTTCTCTTAGTTCAACTGGGAAGTTGTTCCACAATGCAGGTGCAAAGAATGAGAAAGCAGTGTTGCTTGTCTTCTGCTTTGATTTTCTAATGGAATCAGGAACTTGCAACATGTGTAGGTTCATTCTTCTTCTTGACCTGCTTTCCTGGGTTTTATTAATTAGTGTAGCCAGATAGGGATCTCCCTCAAAGGAACACAGGAAGAAGAAGAAACCCTCAAAGGTGGCGTCCGTAGATGGTTCCGCCTGGCCAGGAACCGCCCAGTCCTGCAGTCCGAGGCGCTCGTCTGAGGCATCGGAGAAAGAGAGACCTTCCAAGGTCCCCTGGAAGGAAATGGCAGTGAACCGATCTCGGTCTCCAGACACCATCCTTGTAGAGGATTCCCCATCAGGGGAGCTGGTGCAAAGCCCGAGTTCCTCGGGATCCGCGCCAAAGGCTGCGGAGCCTTCTGGCCTGGAGTCCAGAATGGTGGCCCTAGAGCACAGATTGTCTGCCTTCATTGGCCAGCAGCAGGCACTGTTGTATGGCACATCCAGTTCATCTTTTCTGACCACCGGGCATTCGACATCTAAGAAGTCCCCAGAGGTCGAGACAATCCTCGAGGTCTTGTGGCCTCGAGTCGATCCTTGGCCGAGGTCACGCTCGGCGTCCTGTTTGATGGGGGCTCTGTCATCCCCGGCCAATTTACCCAGTGTCAACCGCAGGACCTTGAAGACATCAAAACTGGTGGAGCAGCCTGCCTACGAGTCATCCTCGGATTACTCCGATTGGGAGACCGAGGATGACGAGTCTCCTGATACCCATCGCCACCATGATGTACCTTCCGACTCTCCAGTCTCAGAACATCGGAGACGGTCCCTGCCGGAGGATATGGGCTTCTTGGACTTTGTCAAGGACATATCCAAGGCCTTGGCGTTCCCAACCGAGTCAGAGGAGGACCCTCGGGCTGATGAACTGGAGATCCTCCAGTACAAGGCCCCTCCCTGGGAAATGCTCATGGTGTCCATTCCTCCCATCCTGGAACAGCTCATGCTCTGCATGTGGGAGATACCGGCATCAGTGCCGGTGGTGAGCAAACGGTTCAACTCGAGGTATCGGGTCCGCCAGAGCCAGAGCTTCCAAAAGTCACAACTGCCACACAGTTCCATGGTGGTGGAGTCGGCCATGCATCGGCTGAAAAGCCAGAGGACACACTTCTCGGTTCCCCCAGGCAGAGAGGCCCGCACCTTGAATGCCCTTGGCAGGAAGTGCTACCAGGGCTCGATGCTCATCTGCTGGATCTAGGCCTACCAGCTGTACATAGGCATGTACTTGAGAGACCTGGTGAAGGAACTCGCCGGGTTCTCGGCTGGTCTCTCCTAGGAACCTTTGCAGCAGCTCAAGAGTCTGTCCAAGGCCATCCATGAGTGCTCCAAATTTAAGTCTTGAGCAGCCTATGATGGGTTGGAGTCAGTGGCTCGGGTAGCCGCGGTGGGCATCAGTGCACGCTGCCGGCGTGGCTCCAGTCATCTGACTCGAGCAGTGGGTTCAAGACAAATTGGTCAATGTCCCATGCCAAGGGGAGAACCTCTTCGGCAAACCAGTGACTGACAAGGCAGCTGAGCTGGAGAGCGAGTTCATGATGAGGACCAGGCTCTCCAAGAAGACCACTGCCCCTCCCTGACGGAAGGGCTCTGGTAAAAAGCCTTTTTACCCGAGGAAGGGAACTGCTTACCAAAACTACCCACCCTATCAGGCCTCCCTGGCTCCCCAACAGGTTCATCAGGCCAAGGGACATGGACATGGCCCGCGTAGGCAGAAGGCTCCCAAACCCCAGGCACCGGCTCTGGCCCAACCAGGGGGGAGCTTTTGACTCCTCGAGCATAGCCTTTCTACTCCACAGAGTTCTGCAGCCCACAGGGGGACATCTGACCCTCTATGCCCAGAGATGGGTATCCATCACCACCGATTCCTGGGCACTAAAGGTAGTGGGAGAGGGTTACCTCCTCCACCAGACTCAGATACTTCCCCCTTATTTCCCGGAAAAGCCCCTCAGGTCTCCCCTCCACCGGGACCTTCTCCTGAAGGAGTTGGCAGGTCTTCTTGAGGACAGAACAGTGGAACCGGTGCCCTACCACCTCAAGGGCAGGGGGTTCTGCTCCATGAAACTTCCTCGTCCCAAAGAGGACAGGGAGCCTAAGGCCCATCCTCAACCTGCGCAACCTCGACAAATTCCTGTTGCGGGAGAAGTTCAAGATGCTCTCCCTTGGAACATTGCAGCCATACCTCCAGCAAGGAGACTGGCTATGCTCCTTAGACCTCAAGGATGCGTATACCCACATCCTTATCCACCCCAACCACAGACAGTACCTACGGTTTGTGGTAGGAGGCAACATTTTCAATACCGGGTGCTTCCCTTCGGCCTAGCCTCTGCCCCGAGGGTCTTCACAAAATGCCAGGCGGTCATGGCTGCTTCCTCAGACTCCAGGGGGTCTTTGTGTTTCCCTACCTGGACTGGCTCATAAGGGGAGGCACAGCCTCTGAGGTGCAACAGGCCACAGCATGTACCATCCAGGTTCTGCAGTACATGGACTTTGTCATAAATTACCTCAAGTCTCATCTTCTCCCAGCACAGTGCCTGGAGTTCATTGGGATAAAGCTCGACACCCTCCAGGCCAAGGCCTTCTTGCCCAAGGACATAGCCGATTGTTTCAGGTCTCTAGCCCAAGACATACAGCACTGCACCTTGGTGCCAGCCTGGCACCTCCTGCGTCTCCTCGGCCACACGACTTCCACAATCTACTTCACCCCAGACGCTCAACTCCACATGAAAGCGGCGCAGTGGTGTCTCTGGGATCAGTGGTCTCAGGCCACAGGCCGTTTCCAAGACAGAGTAACGGTGACCCGCAAGTTAATGGATTACCTAGTCTGGTGGCAGTCGCCCCAACACCTAGAAGCAGGCATGCCCTTCCAGACCCCCAGCCACTCGAGAGTCCTAACCATGGATGCCTCCCTGCTTGGCTGGGAAGCCCACTATGGAGCCATCCACACTCAGGGCACCTGGTCGCAAGACGAGAGCGTCCAACAGATCAACCTCCTGGAGCTCCGAGCGATACATGTCGCTCTGAGAGTTTTCTCTCATCACCTGTGCCGCAAGGCGGTCCTGGTCCAGAAGGACAATCAGTTGGCAATGTTCTGCGTGAACAAACAAGGGGGTACGGGGTCCCGTGCCCTTTGCCAGGAGGCACTGAGTCTCTGCTCATTCGCAATCCAACAGGGTATCCTCCTGAGGGCAGTGTATCTGCCAGGCCACGACAACATGCTAACCGACAGGCTCAGCAGGGTTCTCCAGCCGCACAAGTGGCGGCTAGACCCCAGGATAGCCAATCGACTTTTCCTGCTCTGGGGGGAACTGGTGATGGACTTGTTCACCAGTCCGGACAACTTTCAGTTGCACCACTTCTGCTCCCAAAACTACTTGGTCACAATATCGGAGTGCAGAAGCAGTCATGCAAAAAAGCTCACTCCATTGAAACACTTGTTTCTGAATAAAGAAACATTATGCCTGTTTGCATTCAATTCTTCAAAAATATATAACAATGACAGGAAGCGGCTAGGTCTCAGCAATACGGGCATGCGCGGCGTTTTTGTGAGTAATGTTGAAGCGCTATTCTGACCGTCTTGCCAAGTAAGCAGCATTTCTTGTTTTTAACAGCTAGTGATTGTGAGTGGTTGGGATGGTTGTTTCTGGTTCTTTTTGAGTTATAGTTTTGTGTTTGTTTTTGTCTCATTGCAGTATTTCCCCTGATGCAGCGATGTTTATCGCGAAACGTTCGTGAGCGCCACAGTGACGTCGGGGTAGCAGGCGGCGGATCCTTCCCATGATTTTATTAAGCTAAGTGGCTCTGGTTGGGTCTGTCCGCTGTTTGCTTTTGAAATTGTTTTAAAGAAAAATATGAAAAGAAAAATATAAAGATAGGGGGACGGTGGCGGCTTGTGGTCCTTGATGTTAATGGTCTTTTGTTTGGCAACAAGATCTTGGCTTGCACCTTGATTACATTTGCTTTTGCCCGTATTGCTGAGACCTAGCCGCTTCCTGTCATTGTTATATATTTTTGAAGAATTGAATGCAAACAGGCATAATGTTTCTTTATTCAGAAACAAGTGTTTCAGTGGAGTGAGTTTTTTTGCATGACTGCTTCTGCACTCCGATATTGTGACCAAGTAGTTTTGGTTTACCAAAGATGGAGGGTCATTCATCCTGGAAGGAGATTTTTAGTTTTTCCAGCAACCACATCTCTAGTTTGTGTGTTGAACAGACCCCTTTTGGCTTGGATGAGCCAGGGTTATCGGGAGAAGCTGCTACTTGGGATAAGCTGGCTGTCATCCAGAAACGTATTGTTCGCTCTGAGCTCCATCGACTCTCCTTGATTGAAAATCTACGGCGTCAACATATACCGCGTGGTTTGCGCGTGTATAAGGAGCCTCGATTGTTTGCCTCTGATCCTGCTTTTTTGTCCAAATGGAATTACATCCTTAACAAATGTTCTCTGGACTTAATGGTTCTGATTGTTGATACAGCCAAAGTAACCTTGGAGGAGCTTAAGAAAGAGGCCCAGGGTTTGTTGGACGATTTAAAGCTTAAAGATTCAGAGGCTAACTTTAAATCTCGTAGTGAAGACATGTCAAAACAACTTGATCAACTCAGGCAGGACGTCAAACTGGCTAAGGCCAACAAATTGAAACATGATTATGAGGACTATACCAGTGGGTATGTATATCCCTGGATGAACCCCAATCGCAAGTTCCAAAGGAAATCTAGAAGGCGTGTGGAATTTGATCAGGCCACGGACGATTCTTCTTCGGGGGCTTCTACCAGGTCTGGTCAGAGTGCTTTTTTGGACGGGGGCGCAGGTCCAGCGAAGAAGGGAGGAACTTGGGGTCGTTCCAAGGGTCGGGGTCCCCCTCGATAATTCTGGGGGGCTCTCGAGAATCTTTTGTGTCTGACCCTGCTGCTTCTTCTCTGATCGTCAATTTATCTACAGTTAGTCTTTCTGAACATCAACTGAGCGTGCTCAATAAGGGCTTATTGTTTGTGCCAACCACGTTTTTTGATCTGTTTCAATTTCGGATAGATTTGGAAGATCTTATCAGAAAGTTGCATTTGAAAGTGTTTTTTTCCTCCCGACCTGAGAGTGCATCAGAGGATCCAGATATGCGGCGGCGGGTACCTTTGCCTCTGAAGTCTGTCTGGAGTCCGCCCGGTCAGTTACCACCAGCTTTGTCCGTTTTTAAGCAATTGGTGCTAAAAGATGTACAGCGATTGGAGACCACTGAACATCCAGTGTTTTCGGCCTTGACCTTTGAAGAAAAAAAAGCCATGAATGATTTAATTTCCAGGCCAGACTTGGTGATTAGAAATGCGGACAAGGGTGGTGCTATAGTGGTTTGGCCTCGGGTGGATTATTTGCGGGAAGCTCAGCACCAGTTAGGTGACTTTACCTATGAAGTTTTACCTCAAGATCCTACTTCTCGCTTACAGGATGTTATAAAGGAACTGACTCTGAGTGCTTCATCTGTCAAATTGATTTCAAAAAAGGAACATTTGTTTTTGAATGTTCGCAGTCCTTCTTTGGCTCGGTTTTATCTTTTGCCCAAAATCCACAAAAGTTTACAGCATCCACCGGGGCGCCCCATAGTTTCCACGCGGGGGACAGTTCTTGAACCCCTTTCTATATTTGTGGATTCCTTTTTGCGACCTTTGTTAATAGAGTTGCCGACATATGTTAGAGATACTATGCATTTCCTAAACCTGTTGGAGGAACATTCGTCCCTGTTGAGTTCCTCAGAGATCTTGTTGGCCATCTTAGATGTGGCTTCTTTATATACGTCTATCCCTCAAAGGGCAGCTGTAGAGGTGGTTGGGGAATGTCTGCATCGCAGAGGGGATTTGTCTTCTGAAATGGTTGCTTTTGTGAAGCGTTTAGCCCAATTAGCCATCTGTGAGAATTATTTTGTGTTTGAGGGTCTTTTTTATCATCAGCTATCCGGGGTTGCTATGGGCGCTACGTGCGCCCCCTCGTTTGCTAACCTGTACATGGCCAAGTATGAAGAACAGTGGGTATTTTCTTCTCCCTTCTCTGCGCAGTTGAGATTTTGGTGTCGGTACATTGACGATGTGTTCGTTTTGTGGTGTGGTTCGGTGGTTGAGTTTCAGGATTTTGTAAGTTGGTTGAACGGCTGTGAAAGTAACATTCAATTTACTAGTATATTTAGTTACACTCAGATTGTGTTTCTTGATGTTGCGGTGACGCGGGATGCGGCAGGGTGGGCAACGAGTGTCCATAAAAAACATACTGACAAGAATGCTCTATTACATTATGGTAGCGCTCATCCCGTGGGTTTACGTAACAGCTTGCCTTTCTCTCAGTTTGTCCGCTTTCGTCGGAATTGTTCCAACATAGTGGATTTTAAGCAGCAATCCCAATCGTTGGCAAGTGGATTGATGGCTCGGGGTTATCCCCATAAGATTGTGCGTGACGCTTATTGGCGGGCATTGTTTAATAACCACTCCCTCCTGTTAGTTCCTAAGAATAAGGGGGATTCTTTAGTTGAAGGGGATCACATTAATTTTATTTCTAAGTATTCCCCTTTTAGTTTCTCCATTCAGCGAATTTTACAGAGACATTCAGAGGTGTTGGGTACTCTTCCAGGATTGGCTGGCAAGCGGGTGCGATGTGTCTGGCGGTGTCAGCGTAACTTGTGGGAGATATTGAGTCCATCTGCTTTACATTCAGTTTCTGAGGACACTGATTTAGTATATGGACATAGCCCTTGTGGGCATTGTTCTATATGTGATGTTTCCAGTGAACTATTGCATTTTGAATATCATAGCGTGAAGCACCGGTTTCGCCATTGGACCTCCTGCGATTCGACTTATGTTGTATATGGGATTATGTGCCCTTGTGGCCTTTTATATGTAGGTAGTACTTGCAGGGTTTTCTGCAAGCGTGTCATTGAGCACAAGAGCAGGCTTAAGTGTTCTGTTCATAAGGCGCCTTTGGTTCCGCACTGTTTAGAGTTTCGTCATCAGTTTTCTGATCTTCGGTGTTTTTGTTTGGATCAAGTATTGTCTGGTAGGGATGGAAAGAGTAGGGAACAGTCCTTATTGGTTTGTGAACAGCGGCATATATTTCGTTTGAACACCGTGGTTCCAGGGGGTTTAAATCTCCGGATTGATTGGGTAGTGTGTCTTTAACATTCTGGGCGGGGCTCTCTTTTAGGGAAGCCCCTGATGTCAGTGGCTTGTAATATTAAGGAGTTCCGTGCATATTTGCGTGAGAGCATGCACGGCGTTTTTGTGAGTAATGTTGAAGCGCTATTCTGGCCGTCTTGCCAAGTAAGCAGCATTTCTTGTTTTTAACAGCTAGTGATTGTGAGTGGTTGGGATGGTTGTTTCTAGTTCTTTTTGAGTTATAGTTTTGTGTTTGTTTTGTCTCATTGCAGTATTTCCCCTGATGCAGCGATGTTTATCGCGAAACGTTCGTGAGCGCCACAGTGACGTCGGGGTAACAGGCGGCAGATCCTTCCCATGATTTTGTTAAGCTAAGTGGCTCTGGTTGGGTCTGTCCGCTGTTTGCTTTTGAAATTGTTTTAAAGAAAAATATGAAAAGAAAAATATAAAGATAGGGGGACGGTGGCGGCTTGTGGTCCTTGATGTTAATGGGCTTTTGTTTGGCAACAAGATCTTGGCTTGCGCCTTGATTACATTTGCTTTTGCCTGTATTGCTGAGACCTAGCCGCTTCCTGTCATTGTTATATATTTTTGAAGAATTGAATGCAAACAGGCATAATGTTTCTTTATTCAGAAACAAGTGTTTCAGTGGAGTGAGTTTTTTTGCATGACCACTTCTGCTCCCGGCAAGCCCACCTATCCATGGTGGCAGTGGATGCGTTTCTAGTCTCGTGGTCAGAAGGCCTCAAGTACGCCTTCCCTCCAAAGCCGCTGATTGCCAAGATGTTGTTCAGAAGCCTCCGAGACAGGGCCTTGCTCATCCTGATAGCTCCCAGGTGGCCCAGGCAGCTGTGGTACCCGCTTCTTCTATAATTGGCAGCAGAGGCCCTCATCCCCCTGGGTACCGCTACGGGACTACTATCTCAGGAGCGGGGCTCTCTTCTGCACCCCAATCTGGGCTCCCTCTCTCTGACAGTGTGGCTGCTGAGAGGGTAACTCTCGTCCCCCTCAACCTTCCAGTTCAGGTCGAGGACATTCTTAAAACTTAAAACTAAGATGCAGAAAGCAGTCCAGCAGCGAGATGGGGGCTTTCCAGTCTTTTGCATTGAGTGTCACATGTATGATTTTCTCCCAGTTGGTGAGAGGTCTTACATGTGCACTAGGTGCAAGGAGCTCATTGCTCTCAGGGAACGAGTCCATTCTCTAGAGGCTAGAGTAGCAGACTTGGAAAACATAAGAAAGACAGAGAGGTACATAGACGAGACCTACAGGGATATAGTCCTGAAGTCCCACCTCCAGTCTGGCAGCATCCCTGTTGCCATGGAGGAGAGAGGTCACGTGACAGGAGAGCATCACCCTGGTGTGGCAGGAAGTGATCCTGTAAGTAGGACCTGTCCTCCAGGTGATGCAAAACCCTCTCGCACCGAGGAAGTTTCTCCAGGGCCATGTGCCCATGAAGGAAGGGTTAGGACAGCTGTTATAGTTGGTGATTCAATCATTAGGCATGTAGATAACTGGGTGGCTGGTGGACGTGAGGATTGCCTGGTAACATGCCTGCCTGGTGCAAAGGTAGCGAACCTCACGCACCACCTAGATAAGGTCTTAGATAGTGCTGGGGAGGAGTCTGCTGTCTTGGTACATGTCGGTACCAATGACATAAGAAAATGTGGTAGGGAGGTTCTGGAGGCTAAATTTAGGCTTTTAGGTAGGAAGTTGAAATCCAGAACTTCCAGGGTAGCGTTCTCCGAAATGCTTCCCGTTCCACGTGCAGGACCCAAAAGGCAGGCAGAGCTCTGTAGTCTCAATGCGTGGATGAGACAATGGTGCAATGATGAGGGTTTTGGATTTGCTAGGAACTGGGGAACATTCTGGGGAAAGGAGGGGCTCTTCTGAAGGGATGGGCTTCACCTTAACTGGGATGGAACCAGGCTGCTGGCATTAACCTTTAAAAAGGAGATAGAGCAGCTTTCAAACTAGATAATAGGGGAAAGCCGACAGTCGCCCAAGAGCGGATGGTTCGGAAGAATGTATCTTTGAAGGATACTACCAAAAGCAGAGAGGTTCCAAAAAAGAGCAAAGTAGCCCGAATGCCCTTGAGTATAGAGAAGACAGAGCTTAAAGATCCCAAATTACCCATGTTTACCAATAGCCAAATTAATATGAATAAAATACAGTCTCTAAAATGCTTGTATGCAAATGCTAGAAGTCTAAAAAATAAGATGGGAGAGTTAGAATATATAGCACTAAATGAGAGGTTAGATATGACTGGAATATCAGAGACATGGTGGAAGGAGGACAACCAGTGGGACACTGTGATACCTGGGTACAAACTATATCGTAATGATAGAGCTGATCAAATTGGTGGAAGGGTTGCGCTCTATGTTAGAGAGGGCATTGAATCAGAAAGGATTAAAGTTTTGCACAAAACAAAATTTGCTGTAGAATTTCTATGGATTGAAATTCCATGTAAAAAGGGGAAGGCGATGGCAGTGGCGGTTTACTATTGACCGCCAGGCCAGAATGAACAAATGGATGATGAAATCCTCAAAGAAATCAAGGAAGCTAACAAAAGTTACAGCGTAGTAATAATAATGGGTGATTTCAATTACCCCGGTATTGACTGGATCAGTGTCATGGCAGGACATGCTAGGGAGATAAAGTTCCTAGATGACATATACGACTGCTTCTTGGAGCAGCTGGTTCATGAACCGACCAGAGAGGAAGCCATATTAGACCTAGTCCTTAGAGGAACACCAGATCTAGTGCAAGAGGTGTTTGGGTCACTTGGCAATAGTGATCATAGCATGATCGCCTTTGATTTAATTAGTAGAGGAGGGATAGTAAGGAAATCCACAGTACTACCTTTTATCTTTTGAAAGGGAGACTATGATAAAATGAGGAAAATAGTTAAGAAAAAACTAAAAGGAGCAGTTGCAAAGGTTAAAGACTTACATCAAGCTTGGGTGTTGTTGAAAAATACTATCTTGGAAGCCCAGGCCAGCTGTATTCCACGCTTTAAAAAAAGTGGAAGGAAGTCCAAAAAACTGTCAGCATGGTTTAAAGGTGAGGTCAGAGAGGCTGTTGTTGCTAAAAAAGCATCTTTCAGGAAATGGGAAAAAGAGCCAAACAACGAAACCTGGAAACAGCATAAGCACTGGCAAGTCAAATACAAGGCATTGATAAAGCAGGCAATGGGAGAATTTGAGAAGAAGCTTGCTGCGGAAGCAAAAACCCGCGAAATAAAGATTTTTTGAAGTACATTCATAGCCAAAAACCTGTGAGAGAGTCAGTTGGTCCATTAGATGATAGAGGAGTTAAAGGGGCACTAAGAGGCAACAAGGCGATAGCGGAGAGACTGAATGAATTCTTTGCTTCGGTCTTTACTGAGGAAGATGCAGGGATGTTACCCATGACTGAAGAGGTATTTAAAGGTGCGGAAGAATTGAAGGAAATATTGATACATCGGAAAGATGTATTACAACTATTAGATAAACTTTAGAGTAGCAAATCACTTGGGCCGGATGGTATATATCCAAGGGTGTTGAAAGAACTGAAATATGAGATTGCAGACCTTGCTAGTAATCTGTGAACTATCATTAAAATCATCTCTAATATCTGAAGATTGGAGGATCACCGATGTAACACCAATTTTTAAAAAGGGTTCCAGGGGTGATCCGGGAAACTACAGACTGGTGAACCTCACGTCAGTACTGGGAAAAATGGTAGAAACCATCATAATGAATAAAATTACTCAGCATGTAGATAGTCATGGCCTAATGGGAGACAGCCAACATGGCTTTAGACAAGGAAGATATTGTCTTACTAAACTGTTATGTTTTTTTGAAAGTGTGAATAAACAGGTGGACAAAGGTGAGTCGGTTGATATAGTGTATCTGGACTTTCAGAAAGCCTTTGACAAGGTCCCTCATCAGAGACGTTTGGCAAAATTAAAGAGTTATGGGATAGGAGGCAGTGTACTACTGTGGATCAGGAACTGATTAAAAGATAGAAAGCAGAGGGTTGGGCTAAATGGCCAATTTTCCCAATGGAGAAAGGTGAATAGTGGTGTACCCCAGGGATCTGTGCTGGGTCCGCTGCTTTTTGACATATTCATAAATGACCTGGAAAGTGGAATAACGAGTGAGGTTATCAAATTTGCAGATGACACAAAACTATTTAAAGTTGTTAAAAACCCAAGAGGATTGTGGAAAATTGCAAGAGGATCTTGATAAATTGGAAGACTGGGCATCAAAATGGCAGATAAAATTTAATGTGGACAAGTGCAAAGTTTATGCACCTAGGGAAGAACAACCCAAACTATGGTTACACGATGCAAGGTTCCACATTAGGAACACCACCCAGGAAAAAGATTTAGGCATCATTGTGGATGCCATGTTAAAACCCTCGGCCCAGTGTGCAGCCGCAGCCAAGAGAGCAAATAGAATGCTAGGTATCATAAGGAAAGGAATGGAAAATAAAACAAAAGATATTATAATGCCTCTATATCGTTAACATAAGAACATAAGATATGCCATACTGGGTCAGACCAAGGTCCATCAAGCCCAGTATTCTGTTTCCAACAGTGGCCAATCTAGGTCATACGTACCTAGCAGTTTCCCCAAGGGACACAGGTTCCACAATGCTTGTATTGGTTCAAGCATTGATATCCTGGGTCCCTTCTTAATAATGGTTTATGGACCTTTCCTCCAGGAACTTGTCCAAACCTTTTTTAAACCCAGCTACACTAACAGCCTTTACTACATCCTCCGGTAACAAATTCCAGAGTTTGATTACACGTTGAGTGAAAAAATATTTCTTTTATTAGTCTTAAATAGTTTACCCTGTAGCTTCATTGCATGTCCCCTAGTCTTTCTATATTCTGATAAGGTAAACAATCAATCTACGTTTACCCGTTCCACTCCGTTCATTAATTTATAGACTTCTATCATATCTCCCCTCAGCCGTCTCTTTTCCAGGTTAAAGAGCCCCAACCTTTTTAGCCTTTCTTCATAGGAGTAGCCTTCCATCCCCTTTACCATTTTGGTGGCTCTTCTCTGAACCTTTTCTAAAATTGCTATATCCTTTTTAAGATATGGCGACCAGAATTGCACACAATATTCAAGGTGCGGTCTCACCATGGAACGATATAGAGGCATTATAATATCTTTTGTTTTATTTTCCATTCCTTTCCTTATCATACCTAGCATTCTATTTGCTCTCTTGGCCGCCGCTGCACACTGGGTCGAGGGTTTTAACATGGTATCCACAATGACGCCTAAATCTTTTTCCTGGGTGGTGGTTCCTAATGTGGAACCTTGCATCGTGTAACCATAGTTTGGATTGTTCTTCCCTAGGTGCATAACCTTGCACTTCTCCACATTAAATTTCATCTGCCATTTTGATGCCCAGTCTTCCAATTTATCAAGATCCTCTTGCAATTTTCCACAATCCTCCTGGGTTTTAACAACTTTAAATAGTTTTGTGTCATCAGCAAATTTGATAACCTCACTCGTTATTCCACTTTCCAGGTCATTTATGAATATGTCAAAAAGCAGCAGACCCAGCACAGATCCCTGGGGTACACCACTATTCACCTTTCTCCATTGGGAAAATTGGCCATTTAGCCCTACCCTCTGCTTTCTATCTTTTAACCAGTTCCTGATCCACAGTAGTACACTGCCTCCTATCCCATGACTCTTTAGTTTTGCCAAAAGTCTCTCATGAGGGACCTTGTCAAAGGCTTTCTGAAAGTCCAGATACACAATATCAACCGACTCACCTTTGTCCACCTGTTTAGTCACTTCTTCAAAAAAACATAACAGATTAGTAAGACAAGATCTTCCTTGTCTAAAGCCATGTTGGCTGTCTCCCATTAGGTCATGACTATCTACATGCTGAGTAATTTTATTCTTTATGATGGTTTCTACCATTTTTCCCGGTACTGATGTCAGGCTCACCGGTCTGTAGTTTCCCGGATCACCCCTCGAACCCTTTTTAAAAATTGGTGTTACATTGGCGATCCTCCAATCCTCAGGTATTAGAGATGATTTTAATGATAGTTCACAGATTACTGATAGCAGGTCTGCAATCTCAAATTTCAGTTCTTTCAACACCCTTGGATGTATACCATCCGGCCCAGGTGATTTGCTACTCTTCAGTTTATCTAATAGTTGTAAGACATCTTCCCGATGTATCGATATTTCCTTCAATTCTTCCACACCTTTAAATACCACTTCAGTCGTGGGTAACATCCCTACATCTTCCTCAGTAAAGACTGAAGCAAAGAATTCATTCAGTCTCTCCGCTATCGCCTTGTCGCCTCTTAGTGCTCCTTTAACCCCTTTATCATCTAATGGACCAACTGACTCTCTCATGGGTTTTTTGCTACGAATGTACTTGAAAAGGTCTTTATTTCGCGTTTTGCTTCCGCAGCAAGCTTCTTCTCAAATTCTCTCTTTGCCTGCCTTATCAATGCCTTGCATTTGACTTGCCAGTGCTTGTGCTGTTTCCAGGTTTCATCATTTGGCTCTTTTTTCCATTTCTTGAAAAATGCTTTTTTGGCAACAACAGCCTCTCTGACCTCACCTTTAAACCATGCTGGCAGTTTTTTGGACTTCCTTCCACTTTTCTTAAAGCGTGGAATACATCTGGTCTGGGCTTCCAAGATAGTATTTTTCAACAACACCCAAGCTTGATGTACGTCTTTAACCTTTGCAACTGCTCCTTTTAGTTTTTTCTTAACTGTTTTCCTCATTCTATCATAGTCTCCCTTTCGAAAGTTAAAGGGTAGTACTGTGGATTTCCTTACTATCCCTCCTCCACTAATTAAATCAAAGGCGATCATGCTATGATCACTATTGCCAAGTGGCCCCAACACCCTTATCTCTTGCACTACATCTGGTGTTCCACTAAGGACTAGGTCTAATATTGCTTCCCCTCTGGTCGGTTCATGAACCAGCTGCTCCAAGAAGCAGTCATTTATTTCATCTAGGAACTTTATCTCCCTAGCATGTCCTGTTGTGACACTGACCCAGTCAATGCCGGGGTAATTGAAATCACCCATTATTATTACTGCACTGTAACTTTTGCTAGCTTCCTTGATTTCTTTGAGCATTTCATCATCCATTAAATAAATAAATAAATAAATAAATAAATTTGTTCATTCTGGCCAGGCGGACGATAGTACACCCCCACTGCCATCGCCTTCCCCTTTTTACATGGAATTTCAATCCATAGAGATTCTACAGCAAATTTTGTTTCTTGCAAAACTTTAATCCTTTCTGACTCAATGCCCTCTCTAACATAGAGCGCAACCCCTCCACCAATTTGATCAGCTCTATCATTTCGATATAGTTTGTACCCAGGTATCACAGTGTCCCACTGGATGTCCTCCTTCCACCATGTCTCTGATATTCCAATCATATCTAACCTCTCGTTTAGTGCTATATATTCTAACTCTCCCATCTTGTTTTGTAGACTTCTAGCATTTGTATACAAGCATTTTAGAGACTGTATTTTATTCATATTAATTTGGCTATTGGTAGACATGGGTAATTTGGGATCTTTAAGTTCTGTCTGCTCCATACTCGAGGGCATTTGGGCTACTTTACTCTTTTTTGGAACCTCTCTGCTTTTTGTAGTATCCTTCAAGGATACATTCTTCCGAACCATGCGCTCTTGGGCGACTGTCGGCTTTCCCCTATTATCTAGTTTAAAAGCTGCTCTATCTCCTTTTTAAAGGTTAATGCCAGCAGCCTTGTTCCATCCCGGTTAAGGTGAAGCCCATCCCTTCGGAAGAGCCCCTCCTTTCCCCAGAATGTTCCCCAGTTCCTAACAAATCCGAACCCCTCATCTCTGCACCATTGTCTCATCCACGCATTGAGACTCCGGAGCTCTGCCTGCCTATTGGGTCCTGCGCGTGGAACGGGAAGCATTTCGGAGAACACTACCCTGGAAGTTCTGGATTTCAACTTTCTACCTAAAAGCCTAAATTTAGCTTCCAGAACCTCCCTACCACATTTTCCTATGTCATTGGTACCAACATGTACCAAGACAGCAGACTCCTCCCCAGCACTATCTAAGACCTTATCTAGGTGGCGTGTGAGGTCCGCTACCTTCGCACCAGGCAGGCATGTTACCAGGCGATCCTCACGTCCACCAGCCACCCAGCTATCTACATGCCTAATGATCGAATCACCAACTATAACTGCTGTCCTAACCCTTCCCGCATGGGCACTTGGCCCTGGAGAAACCTCCTCGGTGCGAGAGGGGTTTACATCACCTGGAGGACAGGTCCTAGTTACAGGATCACTTCCTGCCACACCAGAGTGATGCTCTCCTGTCACGTGACCTCTCTCCTCCATGGCAACAGGGATGCTGCCAGACTGGAGGTGGGACTTCAGGACTATATCCCTGTAGGTCTCGTCTATGTACCTCTCTGTCTGTCTTATGTTTTCCAAGTCTGCTACTCTAGCCTCTAGAGAACGGACTCGTTCCCTGAGAGCAGAGAGCTCCTTGCACCTAGTGCACACGTAAGACCTCTCACCAGCTGGGAGAAAATCATACATGTGACACTCAATGCAAAAGACTGGAAAGCCCACATCCCGCTGCTGGACTGCTGTCTGCATCTTAGTTTTAAGTTTGTGTTTAGATCTTTAAGTTCTATATGTACTAAAGGGTGCAATGGATATTTATACCACTAAAACTGTACCTAAGAAGTTTAATATACCTTGTTCACCTGAAGCTTAATTAATCTCAGGTCCTTGGTGTATGACTGATTTGGGTAATGAGCTTCACCTGAGAGCACCTCCTGTCTTTTAAGTTGTGCAAGTACCTATAAAGCTGTGATTTTCCCAGGGGAGGGTGGGTGTGGGGAGGGAGGGAGGGATATAACACTTATTAAAAAAGGGCTGCTACACAGTACCTTGTCCTGTGCTGCTGAGGTAAGCTATATTCTGATTTGATTTAAATTATAGCTCTTTGCTGCTACTAGGCTCTAACCTATTATGAAATTTAAACTACAAGCTTTCTGCTGGATTCTAAATTTAACCAGAAAGCTCTCTTCTGTGTTTTAATTTTAAACTAAAAGTACTTTGCATGGTACTTTGAATCGTTGCATGGTAAGACCGCACCTTGAATATTGTGTGCAATTCTGGTCGCCGTATCTTAAAAAGGATATAGCGTTATTAGAAAAGGTTCAGAGAAAAGCCACCAAAATGGTAAAGGGGATGGAAGGATACTCCTATGAAAAAAGGCTAAAAAGGTTAGGGCTCTTTTTCCTGGAAAAGAGACGGCTGAGGGGAGATATGATAGAAGTCTATAAATTAATAAACGGAGTGGAACAGGTAAATGTAGATCGATTGTTTATGTTATCAGAATATAGAAAGACTAGGGGACATGCAATTAAGCTACAGGGTAAACTATTTAAGACTAATAAAAGAAGATATTTTCTCACTCAACGTGTAATCAAACTCTGGAATTTGTTACCGGAGGATGTAGTAAAGGCTGTTAGTGTAGCTGGGTTTTAAAAAAGGTTTGGACAAGTTCCTGGAGGAAAGGTCCATAAACCATTATTAAGAAGGGACCCAGGATATCAATGCTTGACCCAGTACAAGCATTGCGGAACATGTGTCTTTTGGGAAAACTGCTAGGTACGTATGACCTAGATTGGCCACTGCTGGAAACAGGATACTGGGCTTGATGGACCTTGGTCTGACCCAATATGTCATATCTTATGTTCTTATGCTGTCCTCACGCAAGGCCTCTATCAGGAAAGCCTATATCCTCAATTGGCGCATGTTCTCTGGGTTTTTCGGTAGTCTGTAGCTGAGGAGTCCCATATGTGAGGACTGACTCCCTTGTTGTTCCCAGAGAAAGCGTAGTTACTCACCTGTAACAGGTGTTCTCCGGGGTCAGCAGGAATCAGTCCTCACAGCCCTCCCTCCTCCCCTTGGAGTTGCTGCTGTACCATTATTTATTGTTGCTGTCTTTTAGCTATGTTATCTGACTGAGCAAGATGGCAACCTTGGGCGGGAAGAGGTGCATGATGCCATCTCCCAAAGGCTTTCTTGAAAGCTGGGGGGATGCTTCCGCAAGGGCTCTGTTGGTGCCATCACCCATATGTGAAGACTGATTCCTGCTGTCTCCCGAGAACACCTATTACAGGTAAGTAACTACGCTAAGTCCATACTGTCTGATGTTTACCATCCAGACCAGCCCTTGCATTTCTCTCTCAGACCTCACGGCAATAACAGACAATAACAGACACTGCTCACTACCTCCACTCCTGCCCAATCGGGGCAGTGGGAGGTGCTCCTGCCTATATCGGGGCAGTGGGAGAGGAGGAGCTGAGCTCCCAAGAGGGCCTTATAAAGCGGCGTCCCTACAGGGCGCGCCCGCGCCTGGCGGGCCCGCGCCTGAGGGCCTCGCCAGAGGGCCCTTTGGCGTGGCCCTTAGGCGGTGGCCATTGGCGTGGCCCACTCCACGGAAAGGCATTGCAACGGGAAAGGCCCATACCTCAATGACAACAGGATCACAATCGCCCTTGGCTTGAGCCCCCAGAGATGGGTGTGAGCTCGCCGACACCACCAACCTAGCATCCCGAACCCCCCCTGGCCTCAGCAAACCTGAAAAGCACGGAATATCAACACCTCCGGCATCACGCTGCACAGCCCACCACACTGTGGACCAACGCCACGTAAGTAGATCTCAAGGAATACTACTGCTAAACACTATCTACAAGCTGACACAGCTGACACTTGAATCCAGACTGTGGAAACTGTGGTAACCTGACTGTGAAAACCATCCACAGGGGTGCAGCTATGCATATAGTAAAGGGTTAATCCGTAAAAATCTTCTGACTGATCTACAACACCATTACTAATAACTGACACCATCCTTTCCATCGTCATTGTGACAATTTGCACCTAGTAAGACCAAGCAATGAGCACATTAGTAGATTTGTCCACATATAAATACAAATGTTGCTAATGTTGATACTAATGCTACGCTGTTACCGTTGCTAATGTTCATACTGGTTGATTAGGCTACTACTATAGTGCTGCTATTGTTTGCCTATTCTGCTACTATTGTGCCATTTGTTTATACTGCCACATACTGCTGCTACATAGGGCTGCTACATACTGCTGTGACATAGTGATATTTGTTTATACTGTTACATACTGCTGTTACATAGTGATATTCGTTTATACTGTTACATAAGTGCTATTCGTTTATACTGTTACATAGTGCTGCTAATGTTCATACTGTTTGTCGATACTGCTACTATTCCTAACGTTGACACTGTCACTAAAACTGCTACATACCCCTGAAACCTACACCTGATACCGAAACGTATACCCGCTACTGTTGACAATTTACCCTGCGAGTACTCTTAGCCGTGCGAGTGCTAACTATATCATCATTTACTGTCAATAACTACGCCTCCTATTGCTCCTAATATAGTTACTAGGAGTTCTAACATAGCTGGCAGGCTAAACTGCACTGAAAAATTTACAATACATAGCTATAAAAATGAAAACTCTACTCTTATACATTGGGATATGCCTGCTCACACTAATCCATGCATACACATTCAGTCCAAACCTATACCAATCACACCTATGCACAACACTCTACCTCCTCTACACCTTGCAAATGCCGCAACCTCCCCTACTCACACCATACTTCCACAACAGAGACATAGTAACACACACAGTGAATCACAAGACTTACACTAACAGTCACACAAGAAATCGGAGGCGCCACAGGCCTAAAGCAACATTGGCCCACACACACAACCAACCCCCGACACAAGCCACTAACAATCTGGCTACACAAGCGCTCCACAAATCATGTAATATCACCCTCATCAATGCTCGCTCCATCAGGAACAAGACCCACATAATCCATGACATCATCACAGACGAGAAACCGGACATCCTATGTATAACTGAAACATGGGTCACCGACACCGATGCAGCCATATTAAATCAAATCAGCAAACCTGGATACAACCTTTACAACTGTCCCCGAGCCCACAAGAAGGGAGGAGGGATCCTCATAATAGCCAAAGACAACCTGCAATTCATAAGCACATATCAGTCCTCAAACACAAACATAGACCTCCTAAAGGTAGAAAACACTGCGGTATCCATCTGCTTGATATACAGACCCCCCTCATCACAACATGAGATTCTTGCCTCAGCATTAGAAAACATATCCTCAACGCAACCAAAAAAATTCCAGATCATACTAGGGGACCTTAACCTCACATCAACGTCAACCACACATGCAAACACCTTCATGGAGGCTATGACCCAGCTAGGGTATCAACAGCTAATAACAGAGCCCACCCATGAAAAGGGAAACACACTAGACATGGTTTTCACACCTACAGGGGAGCACAACAACATTGAAAAGCCCCTGATTGAGATCATCCCATTACCCTGGTCAGACCACCACCAAATCAATATGCGGATAAAGCTTCCTACCGTGGCTAAAGACACTAAGGCAAGAAGAATAGCAACCCAACAAAGAAGATTTAACAAACCAAATATGGAATGTCTCATCAAGACCATCAAATCCCACGTTGACTTGGGAAAAACAGACCTCAATGAATTAACGCATAGCTGGGATTCCGGAATTCAAGCCATGGCAATCCCTAAAGAGAAACTCACAACAAACGCAAACAAACACAAATCGGAACCTTGGTACAACATAACGCTGACCAAAATGAAAAGAGACCTTAGAAAACATGAAAGGAAGTGGAGACTTATCAAAACCAACGAGCTCAGATCTGTATACCTCAACCTCCTCGCAAAATACAAGGAAGAGGTAAACAAAGCCAAGAGGATGCACCATACCAACATCCTAAGCAAAGCCATCAACAAACCACGTGAACTCTTTGAACTAGTTAAATCATTAACTAAAACAGCCCAACCCGAACATCAAGGTAGCCCCATACATCCACAAATGCTTGCAAACCACTACGAAAGCAAGCTCACCACCAAAAGCTCCACCCTCTATCTACACACACCATGCCAACGAACAGAGGATGAGCCCAAACAGGCATGGAGTACCTTCCACAACATCGATATGCAACAATCCATAAACATACTAACCTCAATAAATACCACCACCTCCCCACTCGACCCCTGTCCAACAGCATGGATCAAAGCAGCAAAAAAAGAAATAAACCAGCAAATATCCCACATCATAAACCAGTCACTAAGTCAAGGAATAATGCCTGCCCAACTGAAGCAATCGATAATAAGGCCAATACTAAAGAACAACTCACTCAAAAAGGAAGATCCGACATCATACCGCCCCATCTCCAGCATTTCATTCCTCGCAAAGATCATTGAAAAAGCAGTACTCATACAACTTCAAGAACACCTTGATGACTGTGATACCCTAGATGCGCAGCAATACGGGTTCAGAAGAAATCATGGAGTTGAGACTCTTTTGATAGCGCTAATGAACAATCTCCTCGAAGGCCTAGAAGACAGAAAGAAAATGTTTATACTCATTTTCATTGACATCTCTGCCGCCTTTGACACTGTACACCATGGGATCCTCCTCAATAAATTGGAATCTATAGGAGTAATGGGAACCCCCCTCAAATGGTTCTCATCTTACATAACGAACAGAAGGCCACAGGTACAATTCAACGGCGAGAAAGCTGAACCGTTCTCTCAAACGCAGGGCATACCCCAGGGTTCAGCCCTATCGGCATTACTGTTCAACGTTTACATGCAACCCCTCTGTGACATCTTCAAAAAGCATAATATTAAATACCACATCTATGCAGATAATATTATGCTGTACACGCAACTAGATACCGAGGACCCTCATTATACTCCGCTCGAAAATTGTCTGGAGGAGATGTTAAGATGGCTACAAAACAACAACATGACAATTAACCATAAGAAAACAGAAGTCATGTATATATCCAGCAAACCAAACTTCAACCCCCCTCCCACAATCACTCTCTGCAACAACACGTATAGCACGAAGAAGGAAATCAAATATCTCGGAGTAACACTCGACTGCAACCTGAAAATGGAGACACACCTACGCAAAACGAATAAAGCCATCTTCCATAATTTAGAGTGATACAACCACTAAGGAAAATACTTGAGCCCAGTGATTTTCGGTCAGTAGCACAAGCCCTCATAATGCCACACCTAGACTACTGTAATGCCATCCTTCAAGGTCTGCCTAAAAAATCACTAAATATACTTCAGATGGCCCAAAACGTGACGGCCAGGATCATAATGGGAACAGGCATTACTGAACACATTACCCCTATCCTGATAGAGCTACATTGGCTCCCAATTGCAGCTAGGATACAATACAAGATGTTAGTGACCATCTTCAAACTAATAAACAACATATCCCCATCATTCCTATCATCACTTATCAGCACGCAACCTACAAATAGGGACAGAAGAACTATCAACTCGGGCACCCTACAAGTCCCCACCAACTTCAGAACAGTGAAAATAAGTACGAGTCGTAGAGCTTTCTCATTCTCTGCACCAACTATCTGGAATCTCCTCCCGTGTGAGCTGCGTTTAACCAAGGACATCACCAATTTCAGGAAGGAGCTAAAAACTCATCTATTCCGATGTCATTACAATCAGCTATGACCATCAACTGAGAGAGTATTCAAAACTGCTATATGTATAATTATGTAAATATGTATATATAGATGTAAGAATGTATAAGTCATCCCCTAAGATGCTAACCATGTGTGCTGTGACCCCAGTTCTTTGTACATACCACCCCCCCCCCCCGTCTTGATTGACAATCCCCGAACATGAATCAAACCGCTGCTGATCGCTGGAAGTAGCGGTATATAAATGTGCAGTAAATAAATAAATAAATAAATAACTAGCAGTATCTCTTAAATGTGCAGGAGCTGCTTTCCGGGCACATGCGTAGTCGGGCATACCTCTCCTTCCTACCTACAGTACTGAGCCCTAGGGTGTAGGAATTAATGGACTGCATGCAGGGTCTGGATAGCCAGGTTCTGCTTTGTGCAGCACAGACACACTGTTTCCAGCACCTCTAGCCCGAGGTTGAGTGGCAAGAGTGAGCACTGAGCCCCAGATGTGACTCACTCTCATGCTGGGGTAATAAGATTGTGTTAAAAATCTGTTAGACTTTTAGCATATTTAACAAACTAAAGATATGCAAAAATCATTAAAATAAAAAAAATCTGAGCTAAAACTGAAGTAAAGTAGAAAATGCATTCTAGAGCGCCAAACTAGACCAGTCCAGACCATAGGGTTATCACCCCCAACTAGCAGATGGGAGACAGAGAAAAGACTCAAACAGTACTGTGACATCATCGCTAGCACCTTATCCGGTACAGCTAGGGGCACTCTTCAGTATTTTCTGTCTCAGCAGATGGCGATTGGTTTTGCTAGAGCTCCAGCTGCACCGAGCTGAAGGGTGGTGTACAGCTTAGCTTGATCAGCAACCCACCAGTGGTCTGGGAGTGGCCTCTGGCTGGACTGGTCTAGTCTGCTTTATTTCTGGGGATGTGGGGGGGGGTGAGGGGGGGCAACCTATGACCATGATGAATCGTTTTTATACTCGATGCTTTCTTTTGCATCAATGACCTTATAATGTTGCTTTGTAAAAATTCTTCTTTTTTGTCATTTCAACTATTCTTTTTATATATCATGTCATGGGGAGTGCATTAGAAAAATCAGAACGGTGCTTATCTTAAATCTTCCCTGTGGGAAAAAGAATAGTTGAAATGACAAAAAAGAATAATTTTTACAAATCAACGCTATAAGGTCATTGATGCAAAAGAAAGCATTGAGTCTAAAAACGATTCAAACTTGGACGACTGCATTATCTTAGTCTGAGACCTTGTTGCTTTTAGAAGAAAAATATTGAGAACAAAAAAAAGACAATCTCGACGTTGAATAGTAGAGCTAAAAAGTTTTAGTTACTTTATAGTACATAGGCTCTGAAAAGTGACTGCCAAAACCAATTTGTCAATCCCATTAAGCTATGACTATCTACATGATGAGTAATTTTGTTCTTTATAATGGTTTCTACCATTTTTTCCGGTACTGACGTCAGGCTCACCGGTCTGTACTTTCCCGGAGCACCCCTGAAACCCTTTTTAAAAATTGCTGTTACATTGGTGATCCTCCAGTCTTCAGGTATTACAGATTATTTTAATGATAGTTCACAGATTACTAATAGCAGGTCTGCAATCTCATATTCCAGTAACTCAGGTAACCCGGAGGCCCACCTCGCCCTCTACCGCATCTTCACATCCCCCGCACATATTTTGTTATACATAATAAATACCCAGACACTTTAATATGGTACAACCTTGGTCGCAGCTTTATTTACCAATGCATACATGTAATAACCGCCCAACATGGGCAACCAACCTGTATCACAAACCCCACCCCCATACCGGACGATGCTCCGCCTGCCATACTATTAGCAAGGCGGAACATCCTCCTCACCACCCCCCCCACCGCCAGCCTCGCCATCCTAGTAGCAGAGGCCGGCTCTCACACCCCCCTACCGGGCCGAGACCCCCAACCAGGATGTCTCGCCCCCACCCCCGGGGAGCCCTTCACTCCCCACATCTCCTAAAGCAGTTAGCACTCCCGCCGCCTCGGCGAGCGCTGTCTTGCTACCCCGCCCCCCCCAGCGGCCACCACCCCACCCCCCCGCACCCACAACCAAGGGCGGGAGGGGGGGGAAGACCACCGACCGTCAGCGAGGAGCCGCAAGAAAGGCCGAGCCACGCGGCTCCTCGCACTCACTACCCCCTCCCTTTACCTGAAGGAGCCAATAGGATCGCTTCCCGCAACCGCGGAAAGCGATCCCATGGCAACCATCTCCCCGCTCTCTGGCCCCCACCTCCGCTTGCACCCCGGTCACGTGACGAGGGCCGAGGCCGGGCCCGGGCCCGAGTTACAGTCGGCCGCGGGACCGGCCCAGCGGCCTCATCATTAACTCAGGTAACCCGGAGGCCCACCTCGCCCTCTACCGCATCTTCACATCCCCCGCACATATTTTGTTATACATAATAAATACCCAGACACTTTAATATGGTACAACCTTGGTCGCAGCTTTATTTACCAATGCATACATGTAATAACCGCCCAACATGGGCAACCAACCTGTATCACAAACCCCACCCCCATACCGGACGATGCTCCACCTGCCATACTATTAGCAAGGCGGAACATCCTCCTCACCACCCCCCCCACCGCCAGCCTCGCCATCCTAGTAGCAAAGGCCGGCTCTCACACCCCCCTACCGGGCCGAGACCCCCAACCGGGATGTCTCGCCCCCACCCCGGGGAGCCCTTCACTCCCCACATCTCCTAAAGCAGTTAGCACTCCCGCCGCCTCGGCGAGCGCTGTCTTGCTACCCCGCCACCGGCGCGAGGTATTACATATCCTCGCGCCGACCCCCCCCAATAAAGCTGCGACCAACCACAAGCTCCAAAATCTCCTGCCAATCATTTAAGAGGAGATCCTGTCCCACCGGGGACAAGTGAACACCGTCCGTGCGGTAGAGTCCGGAACACTGAACATCCACCCAGGAATGGTGAACCTGCAAGCCACCTGCCTGCAGAACCCATCGCCCGATCTGGCGATTCACTTTTGCCAGACCACGAGACCACCGCCGCTGAGCCTGGCAAGCCGGACGCTGGATGATATCCGACCAGATGATCGAGACCTCCGGCCACTCCTGCTGCAGCACGCGAAGATCACGCTGAACCGCCCTGATGAGTTGCCGACACGTCCAGCCGGACAAGTCGTTGCCTCCAAGATGGACCAGGATTCCCAACGGACGCCTCCGTTGATCCGCTGCCCGCCGCACCACCGGAAGGAAGTGCCACCACCGCATGCCGCGCCTCACCCAGCCACCGCAACCGCACATGACGGACCGCCAGGCCCAGGTGCACTCCAAGCGGGCGCCGCACAGCTCTCCTCTCGGCCCAATATACGAAGGAGTGCCCGACGATCCACCATTCACCGGCTGAGGACCCACTCTCAGTAGCATTCCGGGCGAGCAGCGGCAGCCGTCCATCTGCAACAGAAAACAAAGCATGAAAGAACCCCCCCCCCCCGTCCAACCCCCCGCCATCCCCCCCCCACCGGCGCCACCCCTTAAACTCTGTCAGGCCGCACATAGCCCACATACGCCCCAGAGCGCCACCTACCAATGCGCTGAATCACCCCACCATCCAAACCAGCCGCAGCGGCGCTTGTCGCAGCACCGATACGGAAGGAGTGCGAGGCGAACTGCCGCTCAGGGCACCCCAACCGCCGGAGCGCCAAGCGCAACACCGCCGTGAATTGATACTGAGTTACCGGACCCCCGTCCCCATGACGAAAAAAGTGACCACCCAGCGCCGGGCGCACCCGGACATACGCCTGCACATTGCGCACCGGGCAGGACAACAGCCCCGGGGCCGCCGACAGCACCACCTGCCTATCTCTACCAGTCTGGTCAGTCTTGGACCGTGACAGGGAAATCCGCACCGCAGAGTGCCCCACTGTCACGCAATGAACCGCCAAACCTCCACCACCATCCCTCCGCCGCGAACGCGGCACTAGCTCACTCACCCGGAAGGCTCCGAAAAAGGCAGTAACAAACAGAGCACGAAACAACACCGCCTCATGCTCCGTCGTCGCCACCTCCCCCAGAACCTCCCATATCCGCACGAGCAGTTCATGGGTGACCGGGCGCCGCCAATCTCTCACCGAGGGCCGCTCCCGCCCCCAGCCCGCCAGCAACCGCGTCACCAAGAACGACCCGCTCGGGTTCCCCCAACCCGCCGCTTTACTGAAAAAGGAGAAACCCGCCAACGCGGCCCGGACCGAAGACCGAGACCAGCCCTGCTCCCGCGCCCACACAATGAAGGACCCCCCCAACTGCTCCCCAAGCGGGCCACCGCGCCAACCCCTCCCGAGTAAAAAGGCCCGCACCCGGCTATACCCACGCCGATAGGCGGTCCACGTACCTGGAGCCACAGAGGACCTCAGCAACCCCATCAGACCAGGGTCCCAATCTGCCAAAGGTTCCCCGGCACAGGCGTCGCTGCCACGTCCGCCCCTGGGGCCAGCAACCGAAACTGCGCCCACTGGAAACGAGACAAGGCATCAGCAATAGAATTACGCACTCCCGGAACATGGCGTGCCCGCGCTGTAACATTGAGGCGCAAACAAGCCAAGACAAAAACTCGCATCAACGCCGTCACTCGCGGACACCTAGGGGACTGCCGATTAATGACCTGCACCACCGCCGCGTTATCGCACCAGAAACACCACCTTCCGATTTCGTAACCGCTCGGGCCATACCCAGAAGGCCACCACAATCGGAAAGAGCTCTAAGAAGGCGACGTTACGCGTCAAGCCAGCCTCCGCCCAGGCCACCGGCCAGGCCTCCGCACACCAGGAACCCTGGCAATACAAGCCAAACCCCGAACCGCCCGCCGCATCCGAGAATAGCTGCAAATCCCCATTGGACAGTTCCTCCGATTGCACCATGGTGCAACCATTGAAATCAGCAAGGAACGCCCCCCACACCCGCAGATCCTCCCGCAGCCCGACCGTGATCCGAATACGATGGTGCGGGCTCCGCACCCCAACCGTAGCCAAGGCCAAACGCCGTGCAAACGGCCGCCCCATCGGAATCACCCTGCAGGCAAAATTCAGGTGCCCCAGCAGCGACTGCAACTCCCGCAACGTGACCTTCGCCGCCGACCCCACCGCCGCCACCAGCGCTTTCAGTCGCTCCACCTTGTCCGCCGGCAAACGGATTTCGAAGGCGACGGAGTCAATCTCGATCCCCAAAAAGCACAGACATGTGACCGGGCCCACGGTCTTTTCCACAGCCAAGGGAATCCCGAACGCCCCCGCCATCTCTCCGAACTGACGCAACAAGTCCGCGCAAGTCGCGGACTGCGCAGGACCCACGAACAAAAAGTCATCCAGGTAATGCACAATAGAGCTACGCCCCGTTCTCTGAGCTACAACCCAATGCAGGAAGGAACTACATTTTTCGAAATAGGCACAGGAGATCGCACAGCCCATCGGCATGCACCGGTCAAAATAATAACGACCATCCATCTGAAAGCCGAGCAAGGGGAAAGCCGAAGGATGCACCGGCAGCAAGCGAAACGCGGATTCAATGTCCACCTTCGCCATCAGAGCCCCTCGACCACATTGTCGCAACAAATCCACCGCCGCATCAAAGGGGGCGTACCTCACCGAGCAGCACTCCGTCGGAATATGGTCATTCACCGAGTCCCCCGGAGGAAAGGAGAGGTTGTGTATCAGTCGATACTTACCCGGCTCCTTCTTGGGTATCACCCCCAGCGGCGATACAACGAAGGGGGAGAAGGGCGGGTGGACAAACGGCCCCGCAATCCGGCCGAGCGCACACTCAGCCGCAATCTTATCCCGTGCCACCGCGGCCAATTGACGCACCGAGGCAGAATTACAGGCCACCTGACCCGAAATTACGCCCTGATACGGAATACGAAAGCCCTCCGTAAACCCCAACCACAACTCCCGTGCCGCCCGCCCGCGCCGCCAAAGCCGATACCGCTCCAACCACGGCCACAACACCCCGGCGTCAATGGGAGTTGGCGCCAACCCCCAACGCTGCCCCTCACTTACTCGCCCCTGCGGATCCGGACACCCCTTTTCGACTGCACTTCGCAGCCGAGTGTCCCCCCCCCCCACAGATAGAGCAGGCGTGTCGGAACTTACAGTCCGAGAACGGGCAGGACGACTTATTAAATCGCCAACAAACATCCCCGCTGGGACCGCCACTGGGCGCTCCGGGGACCGCGCCCGCGGCACGAAAGGGCCACACGCCTGCCACCGCCGACTGCCCGCCGGCCTTAACAGGCCCGCTGCCACCTCCCCCTACCCCCTTCTTGGCCGACATCTGCGTGAGCCATACATTAATATCGCGCGTCCCCCAGGACAGCTGCGCATTCTCCTCCATCCGATCCCGGAATTCCTCATCATAGTTGAGCCACGCCCAACCATCATGAGCCTGCGACGCCGCCGCCAGGATGGCATCCGCATACGCCAACAATTCCCCATACAGGGCCGGCTCCGCGTGCCTGCAGACACTCGCCAGCCGCAAAAACGCCCGGGTCCAATTCAAGGTATTCCGTGAAACCTTGCGCACCCTGCCCGCCTTCTCGTCCGCTTTCCGCTTCCTGCGGCTCTCACCCGAACGCTTCCGCCCCTCCAGGAGCCGGAAAATGTCAATATACTGCCGCCTCCGGATGCGTCTCCGCAACTTGCGTGGCACACTCTCCCAAAGCTCCGCGCAACGCACCACGGCGGGACCCGCCCCTCCCCCCGCCCCCGCTCAGCGACCCCGTCCTCAGACGAACTCCCACTGGACGACGAGGACGAAGAGGAAGCTCGGCGACAGCGACGCCCGTGCTTCCGCTTAGCCTTGGACTTATGCCCGACCGCTGCCGAAGCCTCGCCGACCGAACCCCCACCTGCCCCAACCCCCAGGGTGTCACCCAACTCACCTTCCGCGCTCGGAGCACTCGACACCGGCACCACCACGGCCGGACCTGCCGCTTCGACATTCTGCCCGGACACCTCCATGCCGCCGCCCGCCAACACAGGCGCCGACTCTCTGCCAACCGGAACCTGCAAAGGAAAAACAGGGCCCACAGTAGCCGCACCCAGCCCCTGCTGCCCAGCCCCCCATGCCGCTAGCCCCCCATGCCGCCACCCCGAGGCACCCACCCCCCCAGCTGCCCAGTGCGCATCCCACCCCGGCGCACAGCCTGCCCCAGCAACTCCCGCCCCAGCCCAATTCCCGAAACCCGCTCCCCAATTGCCCAGCAGCAGAAAGGCCCCCCCCCCTGTTACCGGCATGCCACCCCCGTACGAGTAAGGCGGCACCGGCCCCCCTGGAAACCACGGGCCAGCCCCACTGGACCCCGGGAGACCCCCCGGCGGGAGCGAAACCCCACAGCCAGCCGCCTGGTCCCCGCAGGCCCCCACCCCACCAGCCGCTTGGGACGACCCCGCGCCCTGAGCCCCCAGCACTACCCCTCTTGCAGCCTCCCCTGGAGCCGCCGCGGCCCCCACCGTAGCGGTGGACCGACGCCGCTCCCGCCCCCTCTGGCCATCGCCCACCCCCTCCGGGAGAGCCAGCCCACCCTGCCTTCCCCCCCCCCCTGGCAGCAGGAGGCCCCCTTTCCCCCCCACGGACACTCTGGGACCGGGTACGAACTCCCGCTCGTCCCGGCCGTCCAGACTTGGACCCCCCCATGCCCCCCAGGGACCGCAGCACGAACAACGCCCCCCCCTCCTCCAACGGAATCCCCCCGGCGGCAGGGACAGCTCACACTGCCCAAGTGCAGCCCGCGAATTTACGCGTCCTTCCTTTTCTTTTTTTTTTTTTTTTTTAAAGCTGAACCCCGCTGCAGGGAAGGACACCGAAACCGGTCTTCTCCCCCCCCCCCCCGACTCCCGCAATCTCACCGCACTCCCGGAGCCCGGAAAAAGACCACCGACCGTCAGCGAGGAGCCACAAGAAAGGCCGAGCCACGCGGCTCCTCGCACTCACTACCCCCTCCCTTTACCTGAAGGAGCCAATAGGATCGCTTCCCGCAACCGCGGAAAGCGATCCCATGGCAACCATCTCCCCGCTCTCTGGCCCCCACCTCCGCTTGCACCCCGGTCACGTGACGAGGGCCGAGGCCGGGCCCGGGCCCGAGTTACAGTCGGCCGCGGGACCGGCCCAGCGGCCTCATCATTTCTTTCAACACCCTTGGATGTATACCATCTGGTCCAGATTTGCTACTCTTCAGTTTATATCAAATAGTTGTAATACATCTTCCCGGTGTGTATCGATATTTCTTTCAGTTCCTCTGCAGTATCACCTTTAAATACCACTTCATTCGTGGGTAGCATCCCTACATCTTCCTCAGTAAAGACCGAAGCAAAAATTCATTCAGTCTCTCCGCTATAGCCTTGTCCCCTCTTACTGCCCCTTTTACCCTTCTATCATCTAATGGTCCAACAAACTCTCACAGGTTTTTTGCTACGAATGTACTTGAAAAAGTCTTTATTACAAATTTTTGCCTCCACAGCAAGTTTCTTCTCAAATTCTCTCTTTGCCTGCATACCAATCCTTGCATTTAATTTGCCAGTGCTTGTGCTGTTCCAGTTTTCATCATTTGGCTCTTTTCTCCATTTCCTGAAAGATGCTTTTTTGGCATCAATAGCCTCTCTGACCTCACCTTTAAACCATGATGGATGTTTTTTGGACTTCATTCCACTTTTCTTAAAGCATGGAATACAGCTGGTCTGGGCTTCCAAGATAGTATTTTTAAACAACACCCAAGCTTGTTGTAAGTCTTTGACCTTTGCAACTGCTCCTTTTAGTTTTTTCTTAACCATTTTCCTCATTTTATCATAGTCTCCCTTTTGAAAGTTAAAAGGTAGTACTGTGGATTTCCTTACCATCCCTCCTCCATTAATTAAATCAAGAGCCTTCTCCTACATTGCCCCAGCATTATGGAACTCCCTCCCCAATAATCTAAGATCTACAAAGGATCTCCTTCAGTTCTGGAAGGATTTAAAAATCTTCCTGTTCATTGAGCATTTTGCTGACTCAAATAACACCACCAATGCACAGAACAAGTCAGATCAATGAATCAATGAATCAGCAATCATATAAAGATACCTAGTCCATGTCTTACACAACATATAATACATAGTTATAACATGTTAGCTATATATAGTTTTAAAGGTTAATTGTACATAGTTTCAAAGTTTAATGTAAAGTTTGCTGTGATGTTTTGTGTAACCACCCTTGATCTCTGGAAGGGGCGGTATATAAAAGCTTGTTAAATAAATAAATAAATGTGGTCATGCTATGATCACTATTTCCAAGTGGCCCCAACACCCTTGCACCAGATCTAGTGTTCCACTAAGGACTACGTCCAAAATGGCTTCCCCTCTGGTCGGTTCATGAACCAGCTGCTCCAAGAAGCAGTCATTTATTTCATCTAGAAACTTTATCTCCCTGGCATGTCCTTCTGTGACACTGACCCAGTCAATATCGGGGTAGTTGAAATCACCCATTATTATCAATGTGCTGTAACGTTTGTTAGCTTCCCTGATGTCTTTGAGCATTTCATCATCCATTTGTTCATTCTGGCCAGGCAATTGATAGTACATCCCCACTGCCGTCGCCTTCCCCTTTTTACATGGAATTTCAATCAATAGAGATTCTACAGAAAATGTTTCCTGCAAAACTTTAATCCTTTGAGACTCAATGCCCTCTCTGACAGAGTGCAACCCCTCCACCAATTTGATCAGCTCTATCATTACGATACCCAGGTATCACAGTGTCCCACTCGTTGTCCTCCTTTCACCATGTCTCTGAGATACCAATCATATCTAAAATAAAAATATTTAGGTGTGATACTTGACAATAATCTAAATATGGATTCACATATAAAATATTTAACTAAAAAAATACATTACAAACTCAAAACACTAAAACAATTAAGACCATTGATTCATCTACAAGACTTTATTAATATAATTCATGCTATCATCACCCCACATTTTGATTTTGCAAACACAATATTTAATGGCATTTCAAAACAAAATATTAAAAAGATACAAATAACTCAGAATATAGCTGCTAGGATGATTATGAATATAAGCCCACTTGAACATGTTACACCAATTTTGGCTGAACTTCATTGGCTACCTATTTACTCCCGAATCAAATATAAAATTCTTGTCACTACATTTAAACTTATAAATAATCTTGCACCATCGGCACTCAATACACTGATTAATATAGACATCGATAAACGATCTCAAAGAAGCAGAAACTTAAATACCTTAACAATACCAAAAGATTTCACAAAAGCCAGAAAACATGTTCCCTGTAAAATAGTTATCTCCAAGTTATAATGCCCTGTTCAATGTAATTTCAGTTTGTTCAATGTAAACCGCACTGATGCAGAATAGCGCGGTATATAAGAGAATGTAAATAAAAAATAAAAAACAAACAAACAAATAAGAGAGCTTTCTCACACTCTGCTCCAATTCTTTGGAACAATCTACCTGACAACATTCGCCTGCTGTCTGATATAAAGGAATTTAGAAAAAAATTAAAAACTCACTTATTCATATTACACTACAATACACCCTCAGAACAGAATACTCAAATAGATACAGGCTAACATTTATACATTATTATTACATACTCTATTTTCAAAATAAATGTCACTAATACACTATTTACCATACCACACTCTCATTCACATGATGATTATAGATTTAAACTAACAATGTATATATGTTCTAATATGTTATATCTGTAATGTTACAACATTCCTTGTAAATTATAATTATCTGTTCTATGTAAACTGACTTGGTATATTACATACCAATTAACATACTGTTCCATGTAAACCGCACTTGATACTAGGGAAAGAGCGGTATATAAATAACTGTTAAATAAATAAATAAATATCTAACGTCTCATTTAGTGCTATATAGTCTAACTCTCCCATCTTATTTTTTAGACTTCTAGCATTTGCATACAAGCATTTTAGAGACTGTATTTTATTCATATTAATCTGGTTATCGGTAGGCAGGGGCACTTTGGAATATTTATGCTCTGTCTGCTCTGTACTCAAGGGCATTTGAGCTACCTTTGTCTTTATCGGAACCTCTCTGCTGGTGTGCCCTAACTTCATTTTTGTGGTAGGATCCTTCAGGGATACGTTGTTCTGAACCATGAGCTCTTGGGCGACTGTCGGCTTTCCCCTATTATCTAGTTTAAAAGCTGCTCTATCTCCTTTTTAAAGGTTAATGCCAGTAGCCTGGTTCCATCACGATTAAGGTGAAGCCCATCCCTTCGGAAGAGCCCCTTCTTTCCCGAGAATGTTCCCCAAGTTCCTAACAAATCCAAAAACCCTCATCCTTGCACCATTCTTCCCTTATCAGTCCATCACCTGCTAAGCTTCATTCTTCCTCACCTGCCACCTCAACCTCACCCTGTCTCCTCCAACCTCTTTAGAGATCTACATGGTAGTGACCTGTTGGACCTCTCTTCCACTGTCTCATCGCCTCTTTCCTCCACTATGTCATCTGAGTCTGTTAATGAGGCAATAGCTTCCTATAACACTGCACTCTCCTCTGCTCTGTATGTTCTTGCTCCACCCTATGAAGTGTACTGTACCCCAACCTTGGCTGTCTTCCACTACCCACTACCTAGGTTATTGTATCCACTCAGCTGAGTGTGCTTGGCTGAAGTTCAGCATTCAGCCATAGCACTTGCCAAACAAGGCTATTATGTCCATCTGACTAACTCTCTTGCCTCTGACCCTCACTGACTCTTTGCAACTCACAACTCTCTCCTGAAGGTGCCTCCACCTCCGACCTCTCCTTCCCTTTCTGCATGATCCCTGGCTGACTACTTCCAAAATCCTCAAATCACACTCCAATTCCCCAGGAGGTCAGCTACTTTCCCCTCCTCCCCTTCTTCACTCAGAACTTTCCCCCCTATCTCTACTACCCTTTCTTCCTTTTTTATGACCTCTGAGGAGGAAACCATTCTCCTCATTTCCTCATCCAAATTCACTACCTGCCCCTCTGATCCTATTCCCACCCATCTCCATAGCTCCATCTCCTCCACTATAGTCCCTTCCATCTCTTATATTCTCAACCTATCCCTCTCCACTGCAACTTTCTCTGTAGCCTTCAAGTATGCTGTGGTCACTCCTCTCCTCAAGATACCCTCACTAGACCCTACTTGTCCTCACTATTGACCCATCTCCCTCCTTCCCTTTGTTTATAAGCTGATTGAATGTGCAGTTCACCATCATTGCCTCAATTTTCTCTCAAGCTCTTCTGAATCCTCTACAATCTGGCTTTCACCCTTTACTGCACATTCTACCGAAACGGCTCTTGCCAAAGTCTCCAGTGACCTGTTCCTGTCAAAATCCAAGGGCCTTTAATCAGTCTTCATCCTTCTTGACCTTTCTGATGCTTTTGAAACTATTGACCACAACCTTCTCCTTGATACCTTGTCTTCGCTTGCTTTTAAGGGTTCTGTGCAATCTTGGTTCTCTTCTTATTTCTCCCATTGTTGTTTCAGTGTTTGTTCTGGTGGATCTCTTGTAAAATCGAATTGCAGTAATCCAAGAGTGAGGTGATAATGGTTTGGCATACTGTCCTAAAGTGGTTGGTTGTGCATTTTCTTAATATTCACTTGCAGATTCAGTTGCTAGACTAATGTGACTCCAAGGTATTTCACTTCCTGTTTACGGACAGGGTGATGTCGTTAACCTTGAACGTTTCTGGGGGTGAGTAGGATATCTCTCTGGTGATGATCAGGACTTGATCTTGTCGCAGTTGATTATTAGGTTGTAGTCTTTTATCCCACCTATGACAGCCTTTCAACATGATTTTATAGGTGAATATTCTGAGTTCTTGGTATTGAAGGACTATTTTGGCGATTTAATTTCTTAAATGTAATTATAATAAATTTAATTTAGAGAGTTGTATTACTCATCATGTATTAGTTTGTAGAACTTTTTAACATTTGTTTCAACTTACTCTGTATTTTACTTTAATTTATTATTTGTTAATTGTATTTTTCTCTTATTTTCAAGTTTTACTATAAACTGCTTTGATTCTTGAAAGGCGGTATATAAGTTCAATTAAATAAATAAATGATCAGATGGAGGTTAGGGCTTGCAGTTTCAAATGAGAGATATAATGCTATATCATCTGCATAGATGTGATACTCCACTTTAAACTTATGGAAGATACTACAGATTGGCTGGAGATAAATTTTAAATAAAAGGGCTGATAGAGATGATCATTGAGCTAAGTCCCTCTCTTTGTCTATATTTTATTTATTTATTTTATTTTATTTTTATTTCTTATATACCGCGCTATTAAAATCAGTGCGGTTTACATTAGAACTGAACAGTGCAACAATGCATTAATATCACAATGTGCTTACATAGAACAGGGGGACAATCATGAATGGGAGAACAGGGGAAACTATTTACACGATATATACATAAAATTTACATAGAGCTATATACACTAATACTTAAGATCTACGGGTGAGCATAGCTAGGTCAGGTGGGAACCCTGGTAAAACTATAGGGAGAGGGGCGACTAATCATTCTCATGTTGGGTTAGGGCGTTGGGATAGTTAAGGTGGGGGGTGAGTGTGTACGACTTGTGTTTTTCGGGACTGGTTTCAGGATAGTGAATTTGAAACAGATGGTGTTTTATTGCTCTTCTGAATGTGGTGAGGCTTGATATGGATCGAATACAAGTGGGAAGGTCATTCCAGGCTGCCAGAGCATAAATCGAAAAGGCTCTATTGGTAGTTGCCTTTGTGCACCTTGTGGTGAACTTAGGTACTGTTAACATGTTCAGTAGTGCAGGTCTTCTGATTCTGTTGTCGGGGATGTTGTTAATCAGTTTGCTGATTGGTGTGGGAGATTGATTCTTCAGTGCCTTGAAAGTCATGACTAGTACCTTGTATTGAATTCGGGCTTGTAGTGGTAGCCAGTGCAAATATTTCATTACTGGAGTTATATGTTCTGATCTTGATACACCTGTAAGAACCCTAGCAGCTGAGTTCATGGCCAGCCGAAGCGGGCTGAGGGTTGCTTGTGGTAGACCATGGAGGATGGTGTTCGCGAAGTCTAGGTGTGGGATCACTAGGGCTTGGAATATCGTTCGATAGTCTGAAAAATCAAGTAGTGGGCGGAGGTGGCGTAGGGTTCGTATCTTGTGGTATATTGATCTTGTAACGGTCTTTACGTGGGTTGTCATATCTAATCGCTGATCTAGGGTGATGCCTAGATATCGGATTGTATCTCTTGTCTTGAGTTCAGCGTTTTTAACTTGCAGGTAGGGTGGTGGGACGAACTTCTGATTCCTTGTGACAAAGAGGACATCAGTCTTGCTGTGATTGATCCTCAGGTTTTGTGTGAGAAGCCATTCAGCAACTGCATCAAAGCATCTGATGATAGGAGAGAAATCAGGCTGTTTGATAGTGAATGGAATGTATAGTAGTATGTCATCAGCATACACGAGGCATTCTACATTTAAGGAGTGGATCAGAGAGCAGATAGGCTGCATATAAATGTTAAATAGTAGGGCAGACAGGGATGATCCCTGGGGCACTCCCTGCTTCTGTAGGAAAGGTTCAGAGGACGTGTTGCCTGTTTTTACTTGCTGCCATCTATTAGTTAAGTATGATTCGCACCATTGTAGTGTAGTGCCCTGTAACCCTTTTTCTTTGAGACGTTGTAATAGTATCTTACAATTCACAGAATCAAAGGCGGCAGCAATGTCGAGAAAGATAAGGACGAATCCTCGGTGTATATTGTCAATTCCTGTAATTAGTTTGTCAAAGAGGGTAGTTAAGATGATATCTACCCCATGCGATTCTCTGAAGCCATGTTGAGCTGGATCTATATGGTTTAGATGTCTGTAAACTGATGTTGACTTTCTTGTCTATGGCCACCTCAGTTTCCATTAATGGAGAATCCTTATCTATCAAGGCAGAGAAGTGTATGCTGCAAGGGTATTATTGAAGTGGAGTTGGTGTCTCTGTGTAATGCATCATAATCGGCCAGAACCACTGTCATCCATTTATTTTTGCTTTCCTGGATTTTCTGAGGGAGTTACATGAATTGTTTGCAGGCTGTATCTTGGGGGAGGTTTGTTTCATTGCAGCTAAGTCTTTCCTCAATTGAATCAATTATTTTTCCATAGCAGATAGCTTCAGATGGTTAGGACAATCTCAAAGGCTCCAAATTGTTTTCCTGAGGATTAAAGCATCACAGCTGTTGCACTGATTAAAAATACTTTGATTAGTGTGTCAAATATGGGGCAGTTGTCAGATGAAAAGCAATAGAGAAGTTCTTTCCACTAAAGTTATGAAAAGCGACTGTGTGTCTTGGGGTGACTAAGAACTTCCAATCCTGGGGTGGGTGGATGAGGGGAAGGATGGAGAGAAATAAGTGGCAATAAGCTATGAGTTTGACTTCCTAAGCCAGAGACCCTGAAGGGCAGCTGTTACATACCAGAGCACAGGCAATACAGGCCAAATATATTCTATTAAAGCTACTTTTCTAGAACAGGCTGAAAATTTGAACTTTTTAAATATTAAAGCTAGGTAATTCCGATATTGCATCCACTATTTTCTGAAAGGCTAAAGAAATCAACATAGTGGATGCTTGAAATGTCCTCCCGATGGAAGTGGTATTGGCAAATACAGTGACAGAATTCAAAATGGCATGGGATAGACACAGTGGATCCCTTTATAGCAACAGGATAAAATCAAAATAAACATATCAATCTCTTATATGTCAAAAAATAGGGGTGACTTACACAGAGCGGTTGGTACACCCCTAAACAAAGGCATGGGGAGAAATGATCTGCACAGAGCGGCAGGTGCACCGACTCTTGCTGCCTTGCTGGGCAGACTAGATGAACCATACTGGTCTTTATCTGCTGTCATATACTATGTCACTATGTTAAACACAGGCAGTAAGTAAAGAAGGGCAATTACAATAATTCCAAATGACCGACGAGGTACAGGCAGCTAAAACTATTCAAAGCATGCAAAAGAAAAAGAATAAAAACGTATCCAGAGAGATCCACTCAATGTGCTTCCACCCCCGGTGCTCTAGAGACCAGTAATAGCTTCAGGGACTGTTGCTACAAGTTTTAAATGCAGAGCTCCCTTGGATTTCTAGGGGAGGAGAATAAACCCAGCCAACATCTAATGTACTCTGAGCACCTCCACGTGTCCCTGAGTGTGTTTCTGGTTTGTGTTTCAGATGCGGGTGACATTTGAGGACATCGCTGTCTCTTTCTCCCAGGAGGAGTGGGAGTATTTAGATGAAGGGCAGAAGGAGCTTTACAGGGAGGTGATGAAGGAGAATTATGAGACTCTGATCTCCCTGGGTAAGGACTGTACGACTGTATCTGCATTTCTAGCAGACGGTGGGGCTGATCTATTATACTGTATCTACCATTCTTCCAGGTTCCAGAGATAGGACACGTCCAGAAAATGTGCTCACATAGCAATTTCCAGACATATTAACACCCTGTACCCACCAGGTACAATAAGCAGTATTTTATAAATCATCATTATATAATTCAACTCTAGATAGAGACCCTGCAAAGCGGAGTGGGGGATGAGTCCGGTAAACCCAGGGGTGCTGGGTTCAAGGATCCCACGGGACACGTCCTACCTGACCACATAGATATATAGATGGTTCCTATAACTTCATCCCTTGAGGAATATCCTAGTACATTACTTAAAAAATAAAATAGTCCATCATATCTTCAGTCAGTCTCACTCTACATTGCTTCCTGTTGTTCTCATGTATATTTTTCTCAGCAGCACATCTGTTTGTGTCCCCTGCTTTCTGGAATTCAGATACTGTCCTCATCTCTACTACGTCCACTGTGAATTTATTCCATCTATCTACCACTCTTTCCATAAATAAATATTTCTGCATATTACTCCTGAGTCTATCCCCTTTCACCCTCATCCATCAGGTGCTGCAGGACTGCACCCTCGGACCCAGAGCCCCGATCGACATCACGAAAGAGAGCAGGAGGCTGAAACCCTTCCCGCTATCCATCTCTAGGCCAATCAGGGCCCACCACAGCAACTTAAAAAAAGAAGTACCATCAGCCGCGCCAGAACCTGGAGGGCCCTTTGGCATGGCCCTTAGGCGTGGAACGCAGGCAGGTATGCAAAAATCATCTCAACCCAAACAAAAAGCTGCCAACACTAAGCCCAACAACCTCGAAAAACCTCAACAACCTCACTGCTGACCTCACCCCTATCACAAGCAGACAACCCTCGCCCCACACATCTCATAGACACTTCGGATTGTATCAGGTCACACTTTCATCAAGAAAACAACAAACTGCAAGTACCACTCATCAGAAATGTAACTCACTGCTGAAAGAGCCCCACCCCTACCCTCCTATGATACTACCAAAAAGCATAAAACTGCTATAATGCCACGGAATCCAATGTTGCCAGCCAACCTAGTATTGTATGCCCTTCTCATCTGGAATCTGCTCTGCCACTCATCAACAGCTATCTATACCATAAACATACCCACAACAGCCCTACCAGCTCCCCTAGTACACTAATCTTGCCACCCTAACATATTTATTTATTTACATTCTCTTATATACCACGCTATTCTGCATCAGTGCGGTTTACATTGAACAAACTGAAATTACATTGAACAGGGCATTATAACTTGGAGATAACTATTTTACAGGGAACATGGGCTATGGAGGGTTAAGTGGCTTGCCCAAGACCACAAGGAGCACCTGTGGGACTAGAAACCCCAGTCCTTCTGGCCCAAGGTTGCTGTCCTCTAGTGGGATTTGAACCCCCGACCTTCCGGCCTGAAGTACCTTGCCCCAACCACTAGGCCATTCCTCCACTCCATATGGATGAGTCCTCATAAGCATGCCAACAGACGAACCACTATGTTAATAAGAATTGAAACCAACATTCAGACAACTGGCTACCATACTCTACACACACTAATCACTCCAATTAACATTGGGCTAATCAATGCTAGGTCCATCAGAAACAAGACAAACACCATCATAGACTATATTCAATATCACCCAAACTGACATCCTCTGCATCACCAAATCCTGGCTATAAAGCCCTGACCAGTTCATTCTATCTGAGATCACTCCACGATCCCATACTGCCTTCAACTGCCCGCACATCCACAAGAGAGGTGTGAATAGACCTTAAATTTAAATTTAAAATATCCTGATCTGTAAGCCACAAACACTGTGACTTAATCATGATAGAAAACAGACACCTAGCCATTTGTCTTACCTACAGAGCCCAAACGCTCCTGCTGATGAGACATCCAACACCCTCAAAGCCATATGTTTGGCCAGCTCTCCTCATAAGTCGTTTATACTACTAGGTGACCTAAACCTGAGCTTTGCACCTAGCTGAGAAGAAGCTACTTTCACAAGGCAATGGAATCACTTAATTTATGCCAGATCCTCAAGGATCCCTCTCACCGTTCAGGCTCTACTCTGGACCTCATCTTTGTCCCACAGCACAGCATAATGACCCCTCTTGCCGTACCAATACCCTGGTCAGATCACCATGCTACACACTTCAAGATTCACCTACCCTAACAACGAAAATCACAGAGAATACCCCACTCTGAAAGAAGATTTAAAGGATATAACCAAGACTAATTCCTCAAAGATATCCATCCCAGCCTCCCCCAGGACATTGCAGATCCAGATGAGGCAATTAAAATCTGGAACTCCACCATCAATGCAGCAGTGAAGGCTCCTTACCACCCAAATCTTGGAAAAAGAGAAGAAAGATCTGAATCTGCCCCGTGGTACTCTGATGTAATAAGAGAAAAGAAACGAAAACTTTGCCAGCTAGAGCAAAAATGGAAACACAACTGGTCATAAGCTACCCTTCTTCAATACCAGAAAATGCAAAGACACTACAATGATCTGATCAACAAGCACAAACGAGAATACCACACCAACCTTATCTTAAAAGCCAGCAACAAGCCTTGAAAGCTATTTGAAATTGTCCGCACCCTCATGAAGGATCCATCTCACAAAGAAGACACTATCCATCCCCTAATCTTTGCAGATTTCCTCATCAAGAAGAACAAACCACCCTTAAGAACTTCACTGCCAAACACCTCCAACAACTCAATTGCAGAACCCAATGTCAAACACAATGGTACTGAACTGACCCCTGCCCGGTCATGTGGATCAAATCAGTCAAGGACAAAGTTGTTAACTGTATCCAGAGCACCATAAGCTCATCCCTATCTCAAGAATACATGCCCCCAGCTCTCAAACAAGTTAACATCTGACTCATCCAAAAAAACAACTCAACAACAGCTCTGATCCTGCAACTTTCCGCCCTCTTTCCAGCCTGCCCTTTCTATCCAAAATAATTGAAAAGGTGGAGCAGAGACAACTGCAAGACCATATTGACCTGTATGCTCCTCTGGCTCCACACCAACATGAATTTCATCCTAACCATAGTGTTGAGACCCTCCTCATACATCTGTTCAACATACAGTACACCTAAGAGGAATTAACAACATAAAAACTGGATTCCTACTTGTCTTTGTTGACATCTCCAAGGCCTTCGAAACGATATCACACAGCATCCTCTTAAACCAACTAACTAACATTGGACTTCACAGCACAACTGGTTCCAATCCTACCTTAGCGACAGACAACAAAAGGTCAAAGTTGGTTCAAACACCTCCATTCTGTTCAACACAACACAGGGAGTCCTGCAAGGGTCTTCCCTCCCTTCTTTCCTCTTCAACATCTACTTACAACCAGTTTGCCCTGACTATCTTCAAGATAAGAAACAACTTACCAGCCGGAATTGTACAGGAACTGGTATGCACAAAATTATACAGCAAACCTAAGAGACAGCACCAGAGGCACCATTTCATCTCCTAGTTCTTACACCAATGAAGAGGGTTCTTTCATTGGCAGCACCCACCATCTGGAATTCTCTCCTAGAGAAGATCAGGACAACCAAGGGCTTAAAGGACTTCAGAAAACATCTCAGAACCTTCCTTTTCACCAATCACTTCAGAGACAATACCTAATTCTTCCCCCTCATCTCACATGCCTAAAACAATATCTAACCCTTGTACATATGTTGCAATATATATGCTTTGCTTCTGTGCAAACCCTACATGTCACCCCTACCTAAGTTTACACGTTGAGTTCTCTGTAATGTTTGTTTTAATGTAAATCACTTTGAATGTACAAGAAGGTGGTATAAAAAATGTGTTAAATAAATAATAAAATTAATTGTCCCCTCATTGCAGAGCTTGATTTCAATCGAAATAGGCTCTCCTCCTGAGCATTTATGCCACGGAGATATTTAAACATCTCTGTCATATCTCCTCTTTTCCATCTTTCCTCCAAAGTATTACTAGTGCTGCTCCTCGATACCTTGTCCTCGCTTGGTTTTTGTTTTGTTTTTTAATTTTTTTATTTAAACAAATTTCCATATTACAAAAAAAAAATTAGGAACAATACTACTGATAATCATAAAAATAAACAACAAAAATAAACAACCTCACAATAATCAGTAGATGAGTTCCATTATATCCTAGTCCCCAATATTTACACCTCTATAAGGTTCCAAACAAGTAATCACAGAAATAGAAAAAAAAATACATCGATTGAGCAAGATATTCCACATGGCAGCCAGTACAGGAATTACCCCACCTCCCCCCCTCCCGCCTCCCTCGCCTGAAGAAATTTAACCAGTTGCAGGGGTTCAAAGAACAGAAATTGCTGCGGTTGAGTCAAAGTGTGTGGAGCAGGCTGATAAGGTGGCAATGCTGGAGGCTAAAGTGGAGGAGTTACAGAATGTGGGGGAGACTTTGGCTAAGGAGCGTTTAATTTCCCTGCGGCGTTTGGAATATATGGATAATGCTATGCGAAGAAACACGTTGCGATTTCTGAATTTCCCAAGATCACCGTTGTTGGAACCACTGGGACTTGTCCGGAGGTACCTTACAGAGGTCCTCCTGATGCCATCAGACAATTTACCACCTATTACTAGAGTTCAATATGTTGTGATTTCTGGGTCTGGGGCGGAGGGGGGGAATGTGGGTGCCTCTGGGCCGGACCAGTTGGAACTCACGGATTTTCTGGAGAGCTCTCTGGAAGTGGTCACTAGCAAGGCCACATTGTTAGTCTCCTTCGCTTTTGAGTCTGATCGCAGTACTGTCCTAAAATTATATTTCAGCAGGATGTCTTTTCCTCAGTTCATGGGATCAAAGGTTATGTTATTTCCTGATATGTCGAGGGACACCCAAAAAAGGCGGAAGGAATTTCTGGCTTTACGCCAGAGAACTACTGCTTTGGGTGCCCAATTTAAATTGAGGTTTCCTTGTAAGTGTGCTTTATTGTATCAGTCTAAGCAATTTCTGTTCTTTGAACCTCGCTTGGTTTTAAGGGCTCTTTACTGTCCTGGTTCTCTTCTTATCTCTCCTATCACTCTTTCAGTGTTTGTTCTGATGGATTCTCCTCTGCTGCTATCCCGTTCTCACTTGCTGTACCCCAAGGATCTGTCTTGGGTACACTCCTTTTCTCTCTCTATACCCAGTCCCTTGGTGCACTCTTCTCCTCCCATAGTTTCGGTAACATCTTTACGCTGATGATTCTCAGATCTACCTCTCTACACCTGAAAACACTACAGCAATCCAGGCCCGGATCTCTGCCTGCCTTTCTGACATTGCTGCTTGGATGTCTCACTTGAAATTGGATATGGCCAAAACTGAGCTTCATATTTTCTCTTTAACCCTTGTCTCCCCTACCTCTCTTCTCAGTCTCTGAGGATAATAAAACACTTTTCATCTCTTCAACACTCTGCTGCACAGCTAATCTTCCGCCAGCCTCGTCATGCTCATATTACCTCTCTTCTCAAGTCACTTCACTGCCAAACTACTACTCCTGCTGACCTATAAGTGCATTCACTCTGCAGCTCCTCACTACCTCTCCTCTCTTTTTCTCTCCGTACACCCCTCGGGAAATTCCGCACTTCTTTCAATAGTTACCCCCATGTTATCCAAGTTTCCATTCCTGTTCTCTGTAAACACAGAACAGCTTGATGTTCTGTGTGTATGTTCAGTTTCATGTAAACTGCACTGATGTTGAATAGCCCTGTATAAAAGAAATGTAAATAAATAAAATAAACCCTCTTCTGTCTATGCCCTTCTCTTCAATTGCTAACTCCAGACTTTGCTCCTTTTGCCTTGCTACGCCTTATGCCTGGAATAAACTATCTAAGTCTGTACGTAAGATGCCTTCACTGGCCCTTCTCAAATTGAGGCTCAAAACTCACCTCTTCGCTGCTGCTTTTGTAGGTTGAGTCGCCTGATCTCCTTTGTGTTTCCTTACTATTCCCCATAGCTGTATCCCATATCTACAGCTACTGTGTTATCTATCTTGTCTAGATTTTAAGCTCTGTCGAGCAGGGACTGTCTTTTACATGTGTCTGTGCAGCGCTGCGGATGTCTTGTAGTGCTATATAAATGTTCAGTTGTAGTAGATGAGGGTCTCAGTAGTGTGTGTAGAAAGGAAGGGACAGATGTTTCTGATGTTGTTATAGAGAAAGAAGCGACAGGTTTTAGCTATCTTTTGGATGCTGCAGAGAAAGACAGAGCAGAGTCAAAGATGGTATGGAAGGGCAGAAGGGAGAGGCTGTATGGTCTTTATCTGATGTCATGATTTTGTTTACATATAGAAGGTGTCTTGAATACTGGCCAGTAATTTGTAATTATTTAATTTTAATGCAAATTGCTTTGCTCTTTTGTATGAAAGGAGGGACATCAAGAGATCATGAAATGAAATGAAATCAAGTAAGAAATTAACTTTCTTTCTCCCTCTGTCATATTTATTTATTTATTTATTTATTTATGTTTTTTATATACCACGCTCTTTAAAATCAGTGCGGTTTACAGATAACATTTGAGCATCTCAATAATCACAGCTGATTGGTCAGAGATTTGGGATAATCCCAGAGCAGGGATTTTGGGATCAAGAGACCCAGAAATACATATCTCTGTGATCCCAACATATGATTAGTGCCTTCTTTTTATGTCCAGCAGGTGACGGGGTCACACAGGAAAAGAAGAGAGAGGAGAAGAGAGAAAAATGGGGAAACTCTTTCACACACGAGGTGCACCTAGCACTCCACCTAAACTCTCACATGCAAGAGAGACATTTTCCACGTACTGAGTGTGAGAGCGGCTTCAATCATAGCAATTGCATGAGAAGCCAGCTGAAAACACACACAGCAGAGGGAACTACACCAACAGAGAGGCCTTCTACATCTTATAATAGTCCTGAATGTGGAAGAAATGTCGCTCTTAAGAAATCCGTAACAATGCACCATAAAATCCACAGGAGTAAGGAAAGATTTCAATGCACTGAATGTGAGAAATCTTTCCACAGCAGCTCACAACTTGTGGAGCATCTTAAAAACCACACCGGGGAGAAACATTTTAGTTGTACTAAATGTGGGAAATGTTTCCACAGAAAAGCAGAACTAGTGAGGCATCACAGAATCCACCCAGGGGAGAAGCCTTTTAGTTGTACTGAATGTGGGCAATGTTTCCTCACGAAAACAGAACTAGTGAAGCATCATAGAACCCACACAGGGGAGAAACCTTTTAGTTGTACTGAATGTGGGAAATGTTTCCTCACAAAAACATATCTAGTGAGGCATCATAGAACCCACACAGGGGAGAAGCATTTTAGTTGTACTGAATATGGGAAATGTTTCCTCACGAAAACATATCTAGTGAGGCATCATAGAACCCACACAGGGGAGAAGCCTTTTCGTTGTACTGATTGTGCGAAATGTTTCCACAGAAAAGCAGAACTAGTGAGGCATCATAGAACCCACACAGGGGAGAAGCCTTTTAGTTGTACTGATTGTGGGAAATGTTTTCACACAAAAGCAGAACTAGTGACGCATCATAGAACCCACACAGGGGAGAAGACTTTTAGTTGTATTGAATGTGGGAAATGTTTCCTTAGGAAAACACATCTAGTGAGGCATCATAGATCCCACACAGGGGAGAAACCTTTTAGTTGTACTGAATGTGGGAAATGTTTCCTCACGAAAACACATCTAGTGAGGCATCATAGAACCCACACAGGGGAGAAGCCTTTTCGTTGTACTGATTGTGGGAAATGTTTTCACACAAAAGCAGAACTAGTGACGCATCATAGAACCCACACAGGGGAGAAACCTTTTAGTTGTACTGAATGTGGGAAATGTTTCCTCACAAAAACATATCTAGTGAGGCATCATAGAACCCACACAGGGGAGAAGCATTTTAGTTGTACTGAATGTGGGAAATGTTTCCTCACGAAAACATATCTAGTGAGGCATCATAGAACCCACACAGGGGAGAAGCCTTTTCGTTGTACTGATTGTGCGAAATGTTTCCACAGAAAAGCAGAACTAGTGAGGCATCATAGAACCCACACAGGGGAGAAGCCTTTTAGTTGTACTGAATGTGGGAAATGTTTCCACAGAAAAGCAGAACTAGTGAGGCATCACAGAATCCACACCGGGGAGAAGCCTTTTAGTTGTACTGATTGTGGGAAATGTTTTCACACAAAAGCAGAACTAGTGAGGCATCACAGAATCCACACCGGGGAGAAGCCTTTTAGTTGTACTGATTGTGGGAAATGTTTTCACACAAAAGCAGAACTAGTGACGCATCATAGAACCCACACAGGGGAGAAGACTTTTAGTTGTACTGAATGTGGGAAATGTTTCCTTAGGAAAACACATCTAGTGAGGCATCATAGATCCCACACAGGGGAGAAAGCTTTTAGTTGTACTGAATGTGGGAAATGTTTCCTCACGAAAACACATCTAGTGAGGCATCATAGAACCCACACAGGGGAGAAGCCTTTTCGTTGTACTGATTGTGCGAAATGTTTTCACACAAAAGCAGAACTAGTGACGCATCATAGAACCCACACAGGGGAGAAGACTTTTAGTTGTACTGAATGTGGGAAATGTTTCCTCAGGAAAACACATCTAGTGAGGCATCATCGATCACACACAGGGGAGAAACCTTTTAGTTGTACTGAATGTGGGAAATGTTTCCTCACGAAAACACATCTAGTGAGGCATCATAGAACCCACACAGGGGAGAAACCTTTTAGTTGTACTGAATGTGGGAAATGTTTCCTCACGAAAACACATCTAGTGAGGCATCATAGAACCCACACAGGGGAGAAACCTTTTAGTTGTACTGGATGTGGCAAATGTTTCCCCAGAAAAGCACATCTAGTGCTGCATCATAGAACCCACACAAGGGAGAAACCAGTTAGTTGTACTGAATGTGGCAAATGTTTCCCCAGTAAAGCAGAACTAGTGAGGCATCATAGAGCCCACACAGGCTAGAAACCTTTCAGTTGTACTGAATTTGGGAAATGTTCCCCAGAAAAGCAGAACTAGTGCAGTATCATAGAACCCATACAGAAGAGAAACATGAACTACGATTAACAACAGACATCAAAGACTTTCGGAAACAGCTCAAGACAACTCTCTTCATCGAACACTACGGGGACGTCACAGAAACTGCTCGCTAGTCAGCACCACAGTACCAAAGACCAACCCCCTCCCCTTCCCCCATGTACATAGTATTGTATAATAGCACATGCTGTAAATAGCTCAACAAGAATCTACGACACCCTAATACACACGCACCCACTGTTTCACAGCATGCAGACAAAAACCATTATTTGTTGATTGTTTGTTGTGTACACTGCTTTGATTGAAGGAGAAGGCGGTATAGAAATCCTTTTAAATAAATCAATTAATAAATAAATACATAAAATTTTAGTTGTACTGATTGTGGGAATGTCTGTCACGAAAACACATCTAGTGCGGCATCACAGAACCCGCACAGGGAAAAATCTTTTAATTGAACTGAATGTGGGAAATGTTTCCTCTCGAAAGCAAATCTAGTGACGCATCATAGAATCTACATAGGGGAGAAACCTTTTAGTTGTACTGAATGTGGGAAAAGTTTTGTTACAAAAACATAACTAGTACTGCATCTTAGAACCTACACAGGCAAAAAACCTTTTGGTTGCACTGATTGTGGGAAATGTTTCCCCAGAAAAATACAACTAGTGCTGCATCATAGAACCCACACGGGCAAAAAACCTTTTGATTGCACTGATTGTGGGAAATGTTTCCCCAGAAAAGTACAACTAGTGCTGCATCATAGAACCCACACAGGGGATAAATCTATTATATGTGTTTTGAATGTAGGAAGTCTTTCTTCAGAAAAGCACAACTAATGCTGCATCAGAGCACCCAAACAGGGTAGAAACATTTTCATTGTACTGAATGTGGGAAATATTTCTTCACGAAAGCACAACTAGAGCAGCATCATAGAACCTACATGGGGCAGAAACCTTTTAGTTGTACTGAATGTGTGAAATGTTTCTTCACAAAAGCAAAACTAGTGCGGCATCATTGAACCCACACAGGGGAGAAACAATTTTGTTGTACTGATTGTGGGAAATGTTTTCTCTCAAAAGCAAATCTAGTGACGCATCATAGAATCCATACCGGGGGAGAAACCTTTTAGTTGTAATGAATGTGGGAAATGTTTTGTTACAAAAGCACAACTAGTGCTGCATCATAGAACCATCACTGGTGAGAAACCTTTTAGCTGTACTGAATGTGGTAAATGTTTCATCAGTAAAACACAACTAATGCTGCATCATAGAACCCACACAGAGGAGAAGCCGTTTAGTTGTATTGAATGTGGGAAATGTTTCTACTGGAACTCAGAGCTAGTGAGGCACTTTAAAACCCACAGTGGGGAAAGACCTTTAGTTGAATGAAATGTGGGAAATATTTCTGCACAAAATGAAGACTAGTGAGGCATCATGGAACTCACACTGGGGAGAATAAACTGATATACTGGTAGTCTTGAATAATATCTAAATGACATTGATAATAGAGGTGTCTGTTCCATGTGATTATTCTCTGAATTGTAATGAGAGGCAGAAGTTCTTGAAGTATCAAGAAGTGCAGTCAGAGATCAGGAAAATGTGGCAGAAAGATATAGTAATCTTTCCCAGACTTCTGGCATGAGTAGTGAGGAGAGCGGATGTGCCTGAGAGGGCTCTGTCATTTTACCCCTCTATAAGTTGTACGGATGACCGACGATCAACTATGGACCTCAAGGACTTCAGGAAGAAGGCCAAAATTCTGTGCTTCATTGTGCTTCATTGTGCTCCTATGTCCTTTGCTACCTACCAACCCACGATCAACTATAGACCTCAAGGACTCCAGGAAGCAGCCCAAAACTATTCTCTTCATTGTACACTATAGTCCTATGTCGTATGCTACCTACCAACCCACGTGACCCCCACTGTACCCCCCTACCATCCCTGTATATAACCACTTATACATAGCTCATCCTGTAAATAGCACACCAAGAAATCATCACTTCCACTCCGTGTTAGCACTGCATGCCTACCCCTACTGACACTGATTTTTGATTGTTTGAAGTGTAAACCGCTTTGATTTCATGACAAAGCTGTATATAAATCCTTTTAAATAAATAAAATAAAATAAGTTGGATAATTAAATAACAGGAATTCTACCCTCCTCCACGGGGAGAACTGAGATGCCGAAAGTAGTGAAAATCAAGCCATCAAAGCCAATTGCGGAGTTTATGCCTCTAAAACTAAATCGGGAGGAAATGCGGTAGTGGGACTACAGGGTCCGTCCTTGCCGGCCTTTTCAACGGCCAGTGCAGGAGAAGCGAATGGAGGTGAGACGGACCTTCTGACCATATTACAGGAAATCAGAGACTCTAAAACAGAAATTGTAGAAAAAATGTTTAACAAGATTGAGGAAAAGTTTGCGGCAGTTGGGGTGCGGTTGGAGGAGGCAGAGACAAGGATCAGGAACACGGAGGACGCCCAGGCACAGATGGGGAAGGAAGTTTCCCGCCTTCAGCAACAATTGGGATGGCTGCAAAGTAAAGCCGAAGAAATGGAAAATAGAGAGGATCTTCGGGATCCCGGAGGGAGAGGAAGGACAAGACGCACTAGTTTTTGTAAAAGGGTTCCTTGAGCACTGCTTCCCAGGATGCCCCTCAGTTGTGCTATTTGAAATACAGAGAATGCACTGGGAGCTTATTATTAAGCAGAGAGAAACCAGCTAGCATGACAGGAAGACAATGTTATAATTCAAGATAAAGTCAAGGTTGAAAGCTAAGGTCCTGCGCATAAGGGCCATGCCAAAGTGCCCTTTGGTGTGGCCCTTAGGCGTGGGCGTGCTTGATGGTGGCAGCTGATGAACGGTAGGAAGTTTCCTCCCCCAGCCCTGATTGGAGCAGGCAGGTCAGCCAGAGAATGCCCTGCTGACGATCAAGTAATGGGCTGCTTGATGTGATCAGAGCTCAGGCCTCACCCTTAAAATAATGCCAGGCCTCAGGCTTTGATTGTCAAACTACTGAGGTTTCAGGGCAGAACACATTATTAGGCTGACTAGGAGAACGGGCCATGTGATGTACAAGACTTGAAGGGTGTTTGTATTCCTGGACTTGGCAGCCGAAACCATGCAGAGGTGTAGAGATCTTCTCCGGTTGAAGGAGAATCTGACACAAAAAGGAAAACTAATGGCTATATGGTATCCAGAGAAAAATCAATCCAGGAAAAGTGGGCAGAGGGTTCACACAAGACTTTTATTAATCTTTAAAACAGTGGCCAAACCCAACACAGGCCATGTTTCGTATTGTACTTCGTCAGGGGTTATCAGGGCACACTAAAAAACCGTAAAAACATAAATAAATAAATAAATAAAAACCATCATTAAATAAGTGATAAAAATGAAAATATATAAATTATAAATTACGACATCCTAGATTAAAACACCAAACGCGTATAAATAATGTAATAATAAATAATATAAAACATGTAATATAAAAATACATATTATAAACCAATACATTAAAAAGAAAACCAGAATGAACAATACCAAATATAAAATAATTAAAATATCCATAAAAACAGTAGACATATAAATGGGCATTATAAATTAAAGTACAGTAAACATAAAAGTAGAAGGACATACAATGCTAAAGGATGCATTAAAAAAATATGTTACTATACAGGGAGAAGAGAGATGAGGAAGAGCAAAAACTGAAGTATTCAAGGAGCAGGGTTAAATCTAAAAAAGGAGAGCAACACAGAGCAGGAGTGAATCGGAGAAGATTACCTTAAACAATGTGTGATTGCACCGCAGGAGACACCACGGTAGAACTCTAAAAGTACTATAAAATACACGTTGTTAGACTGCCATGATGTGCTATATAAAAACATATAAAAATCATTTATATGCAAAAGAAACATTAAAAGAATATGTCTAAAATGTATTTGTTTTTGTTAGTTAAAATATATGTGTAATGCTTTAATAGAAACAAAGGGCGCTTGCCGTAGTCGTATATGCCAAGTGTCAATGCACTACAAACCACATTATAAAATCCTATTGTGCCAGAAATTGCTAGCGGTCCATGAGGCAATGTATAATGTAATAAAAACAATAAAAAATATGCCTGTATAAAAACATCACAGCATTTAAAAGCTCGTATAGGTTGAAAGAAACCGTGTCAGATGAAAAAACGGAGGCTTACCACTCTTACCGCAGAGGGATCATAGACAGTCCTACAATGGGAACCATTTAAATGATGAAAACCATATATTAAGAATAGAAGGAGAAAGCAAAATGCAATCAAAGTTTATAAAATAAAAAAAAATACCTGGCAAATGAATAAACCGCAAAGCGAGCGATCCAAAGAGCAGCATGTAAGTCTCTCAATTAAATTGTAAATCAAAGACACCAACGCATGCACAATTTATTGAAAGGCCCGAGGTGAGGGAAAGTGAAACGTCTGCTTGAAAACAGCACAGCCGTGCTGCAATTCGGCTAACCTGTCTTTCTGAAATATGTAATGTGTATACAGAAAACAAGGATGAACTCATAATCATATATAAGGGATGAAACTATGATACACTTGAAACCGTCAAAAAACCCCACAGAGTGAAATAATAGAAACAAAACCACCAGTCTAAGAAATTAACAGCCAAAAATGATAATGTCATATCAAAACCCAGGGGAAGGGGGGGAGGAGGGAAGGGGAAAAAAAGGGGGGAGTGGGAAAAAGAAAAGGGAAGGCGAGGAAGGGGGGAGGGGGAAAGGGAGAGGAAAGAAAAAGGGAAACTAGCGAAGGAGAGGGGGGGAAGGAGAGGAGGGTGTGTGTGTGTGGTGGGAAGGGGAAGGAAGGGGGAGGGGGAAAAAGGAGGGGAGGGGAAGGGGAGGGGGGAAAAAGGGGGGGGGTAACTGGAAGGGGAGGAAGGGGTGAGGGAAAGAAAAAGGGAGGGGGAAGAAGGAAGGGAAGGGAAAATGAATTGTATAAGTATATATCAATGTCATCATATAGACGACCAAATCATTGATTTGCTCAAACATATCCCAAATGTAATCCAACATAATGTGAGGAGGAAAACGTGAACTGAGCATAAGACATTGTATGAATCTAAAATAACTAAAAACGGAAGACAAAAAGATGCATGAACTAAAAAGGTAAAAAGAAAATATGAAAAAAGAACATTGGGAAATTACAGAAAGACGGACAGATCTCGTTCCAAATTCAAACCATGCGGGGACATGGAATCCAACTGGTGAATATATCTCTGTTCTAATCGCAACATGGTCTTGTCTATATCCCCGGAAGTGAAGAAGGCACTCAGCTATAATATAGCAGGTTTAAAATGCATATAACGTTTAGTTGGAGGAAAATGTAAGTTCTGAGCATTTGAAGCCATGGCAGGGGAAATGATAAAAAGCGGAAACAGAGGAAATCAACAATGGAGGTGGAGGAAAGGGGGAAGGAGAGGGAGAGGGGTGTTAATGGTTTTAAGATGTTACATGTTTTTGGTGTGGCCTGGTGTTGATCTGCTGGTAAGAGGGAGGGACGAGGGTAAAGATGGCGACTAGGGAAGTCCTAGGGGGGTATGTTTTCGCCTCATGGAATGTCCGGGGGATTCACAGCCCCATTAAAAGGAAGCAAATTCTAGGGTGTTTGAGCAAAGTAAGGGCTGACTTTGCACTTCTTCAGGAAATGCATCTAACTAAAGAGGAGCACGAGAAATTGAAAATGGCAGGGTATATTCAGATGTACTGCTCAGCATATAATACAAAAAAAGAGGGGTGGTGATTCTTATTCATAAGAGGGTTCCTTTCATTCTAGGAGAGGTGGGGGGATGCCTAGGGGAAAGTGGTCTGGGTAATTGGCAGGGTTGATCAGACACTGGTGTCAATATTGAATATTTATGCGCCGAATGGACCCAAAAGCACCTTTTATCGGCAGGCGATGCAAGGATTTGTGAAGGCGGCCAGGGGAGATTGGGTGGTTGGGGGGGATCTCAACTGAACTTTGGGAAGGGAGGATAGGTCAAATTACTCAAATAAGCTCCATGGGAAGGAGGGGAGGGAACTGAGGAGATGCATTATAAAGTGGGACCTGGTGAACCTATGGCAGGTGGAAAATGGTTCACAAAGAGGATATACATGTTTTTCCCCAGATCAGGAGCGTATTCTGGGATTGATGACATTCTGGGCCAAAGGAAACAACTGGGAGTTCTGAGTAAGATGCAGTTACATCCTCTTACACTATCTGATCATGGGATGGTAACTTGCAGGTGGGCACCGGTGGGAGGGGGGGGGGGAGACAATGCACACAAGGTCTGGAGGGCTAGTGCTTCCCTATTGCAGAATGAAGAGGTTCGTAGAGGGTTGAGAGCTGCATGGAAGGAGTTTCTTCTTACAAATGATGTGGGTGGGGTGCGGGGGGACGTGCTGTGGGATGCAGGGAAGGCATATATGAGAGGCATGATCATACAAATGAGGGCAAGATGGAGGAGAGAAAGGCAGAAGTAACAGGACAGGTTAGCAAAGTTGATTAGTGAGCTCCAAGCGAAACATAGTTTAAAAGGGGAGAGAAAGGTGTTTCGGGAACTGTGAGGGTGAGGGCGCTGTATAATGCGCTGGACACTGAGAGGATGGAGAGTCTGTTGAGAGCTACTAAAAGAGGCTGTTGGCATGGCGACTGCGGAAGTGGAGGGCGGAGAGAACGGTGGCAGAGATAGCCCAAGCGGGAGTGGGCAAGGTGTATGTGAATGCAGATATCTGTGAAGAGTTCAGGAAGTTTTATGAGAAGCTGTATAGTACAGAGGGAGAGGGAGATGATGGTCAGATAGTTAGATATTTGGAGGGGATGAATCTGCTTAGGTTAAAGGAGGAAGAGGCCCAGGCCTTGGGATGAGTAGTGCAACCAGTGGAGGTGATGGAGGCAATAAAGGCCTTTCCTCGGGGGAAAGCGGCAGGAGCGGACGGCCTTCCTGCAGAGTATTATCAAGCTATTGCGGTGCAGGTTGCCCCCTTACTAGTTAGAATTTTCTCAGATGCTCCCTAGAACGTTCGAGATGGGGAACATAATCATTCTCCCTAAAGAAGTGAGGCCGAGAGACCAGTGTGGGAATTACATAGTAACAGTAAATGACGGCAGATAAAGACCAGCAAGGTCCATCTAGTCTGCCCAGCACGATGGCAAGAGTAGGTGCACCTGCCGCTCCGTGCAGGCCAACCCTCCCCATGTCCCTATTTAGGGGTGAACCCACCACTCTATGCAGGACACCCCTATTTATTGAGAAATTAGATGGTTCAGTTTATTTTGATTTTATCCTGTTGCTATAAAGCAGGGGTCACCAACCTGCGGCCCGCGGGCCGCATGCGGCCCACGAGGTCCCTTTGTACGGCCCGCGAGGCTCTACCCTATGTCATCTGTGTCATCTGTGAAGCCGGACTTTAAGCGTTTGTCTGCTAGCATGAATCATCAGCCATCTCATTAAATTTAATAAAGGTAATCAGCCATTGTTTTCATAATTTTGCGTTTGTTGTTTTTTTTCGCGGGAGCGGGGAGAAGGGGGGTGCGGCCCGCGAGGCTCCCGGTAGTCGGCTGTGCGGCCCGCGGCCCTCTGGAGGTTGGTGACCCCTGCTATAAAGGGATCCACTGTGTCTGTCCCACGCCATTTTGAATTCCGTCACCGTGTTTGCCCCCACCACTTCCATCGGGAGGGCATTCCAAGCATCCACCACCCTTTCCGTGAAAAAGTATTTCCTGACATTGCCTTTCAATTTACCACCTTGTAGCTTCCTGTTGTGCCCTCTAGTTTTACAGCTTCCCCGTCTTTGGAAGAGGTTTGTTCATTATATCCCTTTAAGTATTTAAAGGTCTGAATCATATCTCCCCTGTCCCTCCTCTCCTCCAAAGTGTACATGTTTAGGTCTTCAAGTCTCTTCTCATAAGGCTTCTGACGCAGGCTCCAAATCATTTTGGTCGCCTTCCTCTGAACAGCTTCCAGTCTTTTTACATCCTTTGCAAGATACGGTCTCCAAAACTGAACACAGTATTCCAAGTGAGGCCTCACCAGTGACTTGTACAGTGGCATAAGTACCTCTTCCTTTCTGCTGGTGATTCCTCTTTGTATGCAGCCCAACATCCTCCTGGCTTTTGCCACCGCCTTGTCGCACTGTTTTGCCACCTTGAGATCTTCAGAAATAATCACACCAAGGTCTTTCTCCTGATCTGTGCACACCAACCTCTCGCCCCCTATTGCATACATTCCCTTGGATTTCTGCTACCCAAGTGCATGACTCTGCACATCTTCGCAGTAAATCTTAATTGCCAAGCATTTGACCATTCTTCCAGCTTTTGTAGATCTTTCCTCATGTTAACCACTCCCTTGGGGGAGTCTACTCTGTTGCAAATTTTCATATCATCTGCAATAAGACAGACTTTTCCATTCAGTCCTTCAGCAATATCACTCACAAATACATTGAACAGTGCCGGGCCGAGGACCAACCCCTGGGGCACCCCGCTAATCACCTTCCTTTCATCCGAGTGAGCTCCATTTACCATCACCCTCTGTCGTCTGTCAGTCAACCAATTTCTGATCCAATTTACCCTCTTAGGATCCATCCCCAAGCTACTGAGTTTATTGATAAGCCTCCTATAAGGAACAGTATCAAAGGCTTTGCTGAAATCCAGGTAGATGACACCCAGTCAAAAAACTCAATCAGATTTGTCTGGCAAGATCGTCCTTCGGTAAAACCATGTTGCCTCGGGTCTTGCAACCTGTTGGTTTTGAGAAAGTTCACTATTCGCTCTTTCAGGAGCTCCTCCATGACTTTTCCCACCACCGAGGTAAGGCTCACAGGCCTGTAGTTTGACACTTCTTCCCTGTCACCACTTTTGTGTAGAGGTACGACATCAGCTGTTCTCCAGTCCTGAGGAACCTCTCCTGTTTTCCAATGATCTGTTGAAAACATCCTTTAACAGCCTGCAAGAACTTCCCTGAGCTCTTTCAGTATCCTGGGATGTATCCCATACGGTCCCATGGCCTTGTCCACTTTCAGTTTTGCAAGTTGTTCTAACACCTCATCTTCTGTGAATGGTGTGGTAACTACTTCATTCCCATTTTTATATTTGGGAGTCACGGGTGGTCCTTCTCCAGGACTTTCTATAGTAAAAACAGAGCAGAAGTATTCGTTTAGCAATTTTGCTTTTTCAATGTCAATTTCTACGAGTCCGTTCACAGCACTTCTGAGTCCTGCAGTTCAACCTCTGATCTTCTTCTTTTCCCGAATATACCTGAAGAAGGTTTTGTCCCCACACTTCACGTCTTTAGCCATCTTTTCCTCTGCCTTTGATTTTGCTATCCTTATTTCTATCTTTGTCTCTTTGAGTTTGATCCTGTATTCATTTCTGTGTTCCTCTGTTTGCGAGCTTTTGAATTTTGCGAAAGCTGTGTTTTTTGCCTTTATTTGAGCAGCCACTTCTTTGGAAAACCAAATAGGCTTTCTTCTCCTCTTGTTTTTGTTTACTTTTGTTACATATTTATTTGTTGCCCCTTTTATTGCCACCTTTAGTTTAGCCCATTGCAATTCCACTTACCTTATCTTCTTCCACCTTGTCAGCTCCTCCTTTAGGTACTCTGCCATTTTATTGAAGTTGGTGTTTTTAAAGTTTAGGACTTTGAGCCTGCTATGATTGGCCTGTACCATGGCTTTTATCTCAAACCACACCATGTGATGATCGCTGCTGCTCACAGGGGCACTCACGCAAACATTCAACACGCTATCACCATTGGTGAGCACTAAATCCAGCGTTGAGCTTTCCCTGGTTGGTTCCATCACCATTTGTCTAAGTAACGCATCTTGGAGAGCATCCATGATTTTTTTGCTTCTTTCCAGATTTGCAGAAGGAGTAATCCAATCCGCATCAGGTAGATTAAAGTCACCCAATATGATCGCTTCCCCCTTTGTGACTATCTTGGCAATATCTATAATCAATTTGTTATCTATCTCTTCAATTTGTCTTGGAGGTCTGTAGACTACAGCAGTATGGATGACAGTGCCATCTCCTCTTTCCAACACAATCCAGAGCGCTTCTTCTTTTCCCCATGCATTTCAGTAGCTTTAACATTGCTTTTGACATACAAGGCTACTCCTCCTCCTCTTCCATTTTCTCTGTCTCTTCTGAATAGATTATAGCCAGGTGTGGCTATATCCCAATCATGCAATTCGTTAAGCCATGTTTCTGTAATGGCCACAATGTCCAAATCCATTTCCACCATAAGGGGTTCTAGGTCTGGAACTTTGTTGGCTAAGTTTCGAGCATTTGTGCTCATTGCTTTCCAGCATTTAACTGGCTTGCGTGTATTTAGCGTTGATTTTGTTCTGCCTACATCTTCCCACTTGTTTATCATGTGTGGTTTAAATGTGTGGCTGTTTCTGATATTAATCTGCTTTTGCAGGGGGTGATGTCCAGAGCTTGACCTTCCACATCTGTCACCTCCTTTTTCTAGTTTAAATGCATATCCACATATTGCTTGTATTTTTCACATAGGATTCTTTTCCCTGCGGCAGAGAGATGTAGTCCATCAGCACAGTATAGTCTCTTGGTTTTATTTATTTTATTTATTAACAGCTTTTATATACCGCACTTTTGATATCAGCGCGGTTTACATTTTAACAATTTTGTACTTAAACGTAGAACAAATGTTAAGTTTACATAGAACAGGAATACAAACATGGATAACAGGGATTAACAATTAACAGGTATTTTAATTATTTACAATAGGTTCATAAATGCTTGTTGTTCCATCTGTTACCCCAGTCGCCAATAAATCTGAATCCTTCTTGTTTGCACCAGGTCTGGAACCATGTATTAAAGTTGTTAATGCGATGCAGCCTTTTTGCCCCCTTACCAAGCACAGGTAGAACCTCTGAGAATGCAACAGTGTTAACAATGGGCTTGAGTTTCTCTCCCAGAGATTGGAAGTTCTTTTGGACTGTAGAGGTACTGTTTCTAGCATCGATCCTTTTGTTTAGAAACACCGCGGTACCAGCAATCTGTTTGATATAAAAGGGAGTAGTTTGTACTTAAAAAATCTTTTTACCTTGAAACTCTCCGTGGAGACGTTTGATAGTTTTTTAAAAATCCCCCCCCCCCTTTTTTATTTTGTTTTTCATCTCGGTTTGTATGGTGTGTGCCAATCTTCGCCAAGTGGGGTATTTTTTAAATGAGGTATTACAAGAACATCCCCTTCAAATCTTTAGATGGTTTCAGTCAAGCTGCAGAGATGCTAATTTGTAACAGTATAGAGTTACTGTTTGTAAGCAGTGCTAATTTTTTCCTCTGCCTAGATACGCCGTTTCCCGGTTGGGAGACTTTCATAGGCGTTTCGTCACTAAACTGAAGACGAAGACAGTGAGTTTGTGATACTATAATATTCTCAATATCCCTCTTTTTCCATTAGTTGTTTAATTTTTTTTCAGTTTTTAAAGAGTAGATGACATACACAATTTGGGTATCGATAGTTCTAATATGGTGGCTAAATTTAAATAACGATTACAAAATAATTAAATAATAGTTGCCCTAAAGTAATTTATAAATTTATTTATTTACTATTACATATTATTATTAATTATAACTTTTAGAGATATGAGATACTTATTTAATTAGTGCTGTGTTTTTTACCACAATGGAATAAAAGAACGAGGTATTTTTAAAATATACAATTCAGTTAGCTTTGATACTACAACTATTAATTGATTCTATTTTAATTTTTGCTCTATTTATTATTTTAATATTTTTAGTTCTCTCCTCCAGTTTATACAATCAATATTAATAGTTTCCATATGAAGAAATCGTTCGCTCCTGCTGCTTTCTTGTTGATATCTCAGTGTGAGATTAAGTATTTAGACAGTCTTTCCTTTCTGTCAATACCAATTAATTTTTTATGTTATTATTATTATTACTATTTTTATTACTTTATTGTTGTATATATGTAGTAATTGATAATATTATGCATATAAATTTTTAATTTTTACGAATATGCCGGTCAATAGAGGTCCACTCCTAAGATTTTTGTATGTATCTTTATATAGCTTTGTTTGTTACGATTTATGGTACTTTTTATGAATATTTATTTATGTATTTTATTGGTATGGATTTATAATATTTTGGTTTTATGGTTAATTAGCGTTCCAACATTTTTATCAGTTTTATCATTTTATTATGTTGTATATATATGGAGGAGTGGCCTAGTGGTTGGGGCAAGGTACTTCAGGCCGGAAGGTCGGGGGTTCAAATCCCACTAGAGGACAGCAACCTTGGGCCGGAAGGACTGGGGTTTCTAGTCCCACAGGTGCTCCTTGTGGTCTTGGGCAAGCCACTTAACCCTCCATAGCCCGTGTTCCCTGTAAAATAGTTATCTCCAAGTTATAATGCCCTGTTCAGTGTAATTTCAGTTTGTTCAATGTAAACCGCACTGATGCAGAATAGCGCGGTATATAAGAAAATGTAAATAAATATATATTTATTACATAATTAACTATTTATATTTTTAATCCTTGTTATGTGTTTGTCTTATAAATATAAGTATATTTGTTCCTTACTTTTATAATAATTGTGTTTTTATGTTTGTAGTAATATTACCTTTTCAACCCCTGACGAAGGTTACGAAACACGGCCTGTGTCGGGTTGCCTAGGTCTGTGAAATTAATAAATTTGTCTTCCACACACCTCACGTCTTGGACTGTGTCTGTACGACTAACGTGAGTACTGCCTACTTCTTGGACAGAGGTACTGTTTCTAGCCAGGTCATTTGTGCCCAAGTGGATAACCACATCAAGTTTGGAGTGTTCACTTTCTGTGCTAAGTACTTCAAAAACGTGGTTTGTATTCCTGCTGGCTGAAGAGCCTGGGAGGCACTTGACTATTTTCTCTCCTTTGAACTGTGTTCTCAAGTTGATGCCACTGATGATGGAATCACCAAGTAGTAGTAGTTTGCTGTTTGGTGAGGTTTTCTTCATATTTGGTCCTTTAGCAGGAGATTGGGCATTGTCTGTCTCCTTTAAGGGCCCTTCAGTTTCTTTGGATTGGGCATCCTCGTTCTCCAAGGCAGAGAAGGCATTATGCAGGGATATCTCCTAATGCATAGGATGCCTCTGTGTCACAGGTCGCAATCTACCAGAACCCACTGTGATCCATTTGTTCCTGGGATGTTTCATTCTTTGTGGAAGTGGTGGTGGACTTTGTTCAGTTTGTATCTTAGAAGAGGTGCGCTTCATTGCTGGCAGTTCCTCCCTCAGTTCCTCATCCTCATTAGCCAAGGCAGAGAAGGCATTATGCAGGGTTATCTTTTGATGCATTGGATGTCTGTGCATTATAGGTCACAATCTACCAGAACCCACTGTGATCCCCTTGTCGCTGGGATATTTGATGCTTTATGGGAGCGGTGGTGGGCATTGTTCAGTTTGTATCCTATAAGAGGTGTGCTTCATTGCAGTCAGTTCCTCTCTGAGTAGGGTCACCTCTTTATACATGGCAGCTAGGTCTTCCCTTAGTAGAGTCAGTTCTTTATGCATGGTAGCTGACCTGAGGCACATAGGACAAACTCTGAGGTTCCATATGATTCGTCTTGGAATGAAAGTACTGCAGTTATTGCACTGAATACACAACATGCTGAATAAGCAGTCCTAGAAGGAGAATAGGAAGAAGAAGGAAGAAGATGTGAGCTGTAATCTAAGTTAAGAGGATAGATGGCAACGTATGCGAGTAATATATAGGCAATGCCGCCCCTGGGGTGGGTGGGGAAAGGGGTAGGGTGGGCGGGAATCTAAGTGTCTCTTGCCAGTAGGCTGTTCCTGAACTGGGGGCACCCACAGATATCTGCTCCAAGGCTACCCAGAAAAGGAGACAGTCAGATTATCCCCAAGCTTAATTTATAACCACAGTTAAACTTTATATTAACAATTCCCACAAAACACACAGTTAGACTCTATATTGATAACTAGAAAACATCAGAAATAAGAGAGAAAATTAGAGTCTTAGCTTTGTGAAATATCCACAGCTCCTGCAGCCAGCCTCGAGACCTGTAGGTGTGGCCACTGGTCAGGTCTGAGATGGGCTCAAATTAGCCCCTGCCTACCTACCTGAGAGCAGAAACTTTCACCTCCCCCGCCCAGAAAGAGCAAGCCTTCTCCAACAGATTTAAACCTTTGTTATCTGGATACTCAGGTTCCAGTAGGCTGAATATCCCCAAGCTTAATTTATAACCACAGTTAAACTTTATATTAACAATTCCCACAAAACAGACAGTTAGACTCTATATTGATAACTAGAAAGCATCAGAAATAAGAGAGAAAATGAATGTCTTAGCTTTGTGAAATATCCACAGCTCCTGCAGCCAGCTTCTAAGACCTGATTGCTCTCATCAATTGTGATGTGAAACTGTTCGCTAAGGTATTGGCACACAGGTTAGAAGGGGTCTTTCCTCAGTTGATTTACCCAGATCAGACAGGGTTCATTAAAGGACGGTTGATATCTGATAATGTTCGCCGTGCAATTAATTTGATGCAGGTGGTGAAGGAGCAGAAAGAAAGGGTGTTATGTGTGGCATTAGATGTAGAAAAGACATTTGACAGTGGAGTGGAGATTTTTGCTGGTCTCTTTAGATAGGCTCAATCTGGGGGAGGGGTTCAGGAAGGAGGTTGAGGCACTGTACATGGCCCCGAAGGCTCACATCCTAGTGAATGGACATTGTTCAGAGGAATTCCAGTTGTATTGGGGAACTAGGCAGGGGTGCCCCTTATTGCCTATGCTATTTGCAATTTTGATAGAGGTGTTGGCGGCATGGGCTCAGAGTAATGAGGAGATACAACCAATAAAGATACAAGGGAAGAAAACAAAATTTTACTCTATGCAGATGATACTTTGATATTTATCTCACAGCTGGAGAGATCGATTCCAGCGTTGTTGGTAGAGTTGGATACATTTGCAAAACTCTCGGGGTTTAAGGCAAACTTAGCTAAGATTGAAGCAGTAGCGTTGGGTGGGCTGAGGACCCAGGACATTCACCAGTTCCCCTTGCAGTGGGAAGGAGAGAAATAAAATACCTGGGGGTTAAATTGCCAGTGGATCTGGCAGAACTTTTCAGAAGGAACTATATGCCCTTAGTTACAAAAATGGGACAGGAATTGGAGCAATGGGGGGAAGCTGCACTTAAGTTGGATGGGCAGGGTCGCAGCCTTAAAAATGAATATAATTCCTAAATTTTTATTCATGTTCACACAGCTTCCAAGCCCCATTGTAGGTAAGGTGCTGCGGAGATGGGAGGACCGGCTTAGGAGGGTTGGAGGGGAGGGGGGGGGGGGAGAAAGCGCGGATTGGAATAAAAAGGCTGGCTTTGTCTAGGGAGCAGGGAGGGATCAGATTCCCCTTGCTAAGGTGGTACTCTAAGGCAGCGGTACTGAGGGGACACTTCGGAACGGTGAGGTTGCTTGGGTCACTATAGAGAGGACTCTCTTGGAACTGCAATCCATCTTTGAATGGGTGGAAGGAGGAGGGAGGGAGGAGATGGGGGATGGGGGGGCTTGGGGAATCATCCCTTCCTTAAAGCGCTGAGGCAGGTTGCACGAGGGGAAAGAAGGAGAGGGGTGCTCCAAGGAATGATTAGTAAATGGTCAAAAATCAGGTACTATTTCCCCTTTTCGTCCGCCGAGTTTAGTGCGGTGAGGCAGGGTCTGGCCTCATTGGCTGTGACTTGATTTAGTGAGCTGGTGGGGAGGAAGGGGATGCTTAGCATGCAGGAAATAGAAGCCCAGATAGGGAAAAGGATGCCATTTTATCAATACTTCCAATTGAGACATTTGATTATGTCCTAAACGTATTGGCAAATCTGCAGAGGTCAAGCACGTCCCTGGAGGACGCCCTGTATAAGGGGGACGGTACAAAGGAGTTACTTGCCAAGTTGTATAGGTCCCTTTTGGAAGAGGTGGATGTGTTGGGGGGTGGACAGAAGGAGGGATGGGTGCATTGGCTGGGGCAGAGATTGGGGGAGGCCAAAAGGGCCCATATTCATGAGGCCATATATAAGCCTACTTGGGTTGCCTCCTGGAGGCAGATGCAGCTTCAGATTGTGCACAGAGCATACAGTATGCCGGTAGGGTTATATAAGGGGAGGGGGAAGGAAGATCCCTTATGTTGGAGAGGTTGTGGAGGGTGGGTCCATTTTTTCACATGTGGTGGGAATATCCATGGATCCAAGAGTTTTGGAAGCAAATCAGGGAAGAAATGGGAGGGTTGGTTGGGAAGGTTGGTTTTCTCTCAGCTATCTTCACACTTAGAGGATTCTTTGGTTCTTCACCCCGGTCAATCTGGTTTCCGCCCTGGGCACAGTATTGAAGCTATTCTCATTTCTTTTCTTAACGAATTGCATGTTGCCCACGATCACGGTTCTATCTCTGTAGCTGTCTCACTTGATCTCTCTGCTGCCTTCGATATCGTTGATCACCGCACTCTTCTCCTAAGGCTTCGTTCTATTGGTCTCTCTGGTTCGGTTCTTCACTGGTTTCACTCATTTCTTTTCAACCGGTCGTTCTCAGTTCTGTCGGGCTCTGATTCGTCCACTCCATCACCTCTTCCCTGTGGTGTCCCTCAGGGTTCTGTGTTGGCCCCCTTATTGTTTAATATTTTTCTGGCCCCTCTTGCTTTACTTATTCTGCAGCATGGTATCTCTGCGTATTACTATGCAGATGATATCATCCTCCTCTACCACACCTGCCATCTCACGCCTGATATTGGTCCCCTCAATGTTTGTCTCTCCGCTGTCTCCTCTTGGTTTTCTGAGAACTTTCTACACATTAATGTGTCTAAGACTTCAGCTATTTGGTTCACTGCTGGCACCCCCACTCCCACCCTCACTCCATCTCTTTCTGCTGGGTCTATTCCTCTCGTCACATCCATGCGATATCTTGGTGTCACTTTGGACTCGGCTTTAACTTTCAAAGATCATGTCTCTTCCATTGTTCAGCGTTCCTTCTATACGTTACGGCAACTTCGCGCTATCTGTCCTTTTCTTTCCCCCTCTTCTATGACCACGCTTCTTCTTTCCCTCGTTGTCTCTCGCCTAGACTACTGTAACGCCTCTTTGGCCGGCCTCCCACTCTCTCAGCTTCACCGTCTCCAACTGGTTCATCACACTGCTGCCCGTCTTCTGACCAATTTTTCCCGTTTGGCTCATATCACTCCCCTTCTAATCCATTTACACTGGTTGCCTATCCCTTTCCGTATCCAATATAAGATTCTGAATTTTGTTCACAGGGCTTTGCACACTGGTGTCCCTCTTTATCTTTCTGATCTGGTTCACTTCCATTGCCCCTCTAGAGTTCTCCGGTTGATTCATGCCAACCGCCTTTTTCTTCCACCTCCTTCTAGGGCTCGTCATGAATCTACACGCTCCTCTGCTTTCTTCTTCCTCGGCCCCCATCTTTGGAATTCACTACCTCTAGCTTTACGTCTGGAATCCTCTTTCCGCACCTTTAAAGCTTCTCTCAAGACCCACCTCTTTTGCACAGCTTTTGACATCCTTCCCCCCTCCTCTCCTCCTGCTAACAGTTGATTGGTTCCCTTCCCTTCCCTTTGTTTTGCTTTTTCTGTTTTCTCCGTTTCTTTCTTCTTTGCTATCCCTTTATGTAAATGAATGGCGTTCTTTTCCGTTTCCATCAGTAGTCTCCTTTGTTTTTATTGTACACCGCTGCATGCCTCTTGGTCAAGGCGGTATAATAAGTTTTAAATAAAGATAAAGATAAAGAGGGGAGATTGTGGGGGAGGAATTCCCCGATGATCCAGTGGAGTTGCTTTTGGGAGTCCCATGGGAATGGAAGGACAAGTCCATATTGAGGCAGAAGCTGAGTCTGGTTGCGAGGGTAGTGGTGGCATGGAGGTGGAAAATGGAGAAAGGGCCCAGGGTGGAGGAGTGGTGGTCTAAAGTGGGGGATGCGATGAGGTTTGATAAGCTTTCCTACAACCTGAAAGGGAAGAGCGGGCAATATTGGTGTAGATGGGGACAACTTGATAAGAAGGTGGATGCGGCAACACCCCTGAGCATATAAGGGGATGTTTTTTAAAAAGAGGAAGTTGGAGGGGAAGGGAGGGTGGGCAGATACACCAAATCGCACATGGTTGTTTGAATATATGTAGAAGTTTGAAGTTTTTGTTGAATGGTTACTCTGTGTTTTTCTATTTCTCTGTTAATAAGGATGTAGAGAATGGAATTAAAGAGTGGTTAATGGGAAGTACCTTAAGGGATATGTGGAGAGGGCTCAGGCTTTAGGTAAATGGAGAGAACAGGGAGGGGGGAGAGAGGTCGGATAGCAGTGGTGTGAGAGGAGAACATTGAGAGCGGTAGTAGAGAAGAAAAAGAGACAGCTGAATCCCCGGGGGGTGGGGGGTGGGGGGCAGTTGGATACCCTGATCTTTGGGGAAGTTATTGTTGGATAACAGTATGATTACCTGAGCATGATAGCCCATATGTGTTTGTTCCACATCTAATAAAAATTAATTTACAAAAGTAATCTTTTCCCTTGTATTAAGCGTGACAAGCTTGATAAACTACTCCTACCTGTTATATCTTACGAACTCCAGCAGGAGGCTCTCTTTCGCACGATGCAAGTACTACATCTGTCCTTGGTCCGATTCTTTTTACATCTTTGTTAGTGATATAGCGGAAGGGCTGTCGGGTAAGGTATGACTCTTTGCAGATGATACCAAAATCTGCAATAGAGTAGACACCCAGGAAGGTGTAGATAACATGAGGGATCTAGCTAAGCTTGAAGAATGGTCTAGAATTTGGCAGCTGGGATTTAATGATAAAAAATGTAAGGTCATGCATTTGGGCTGCATTAATCCAAGGGAGCAATATAGTATAGGGGGTGAAGTACTTTTGTCCACTAAAGAAGAGCGGGACTTAGGCGTTGTTGTGTCTGATGATCTTAAGGTAGCTAAACAGGTAGAAAAGGCGACAGCAAAAGCTAGAAGGATGCTTGGGTGCATACGGAGAGGAATGGCTAGCAGAAAAAAGGAGGTGATAGTGCCTCTGTATAAGTCTTTGGTGCGACCTCATTTGGAGTATAGTGTGCAATTCTGGAGACCACACCTTCAAAAGGATGTGAACAGGATGGAGTCGGTGCAGAGGATGGCTACTAAAATGATTAGTGGTCTTCATTATAAAGCATATGAGGACAGACTTAAGGATCTTAATATATACACCTTAGAGGAAAGGCGGGATAGAGGTGATATGATTGAGATGTTTAAATATCTCCATGGCATAAATGTTCAGGGAGAGAGCCTCTTTCAATTGAAAGCAAGTTCTGCTACGAGGGGACATGGGATGAGGGTGAAGGGAGATAGATTCAGGAGTGATATGCGGAAATATTTCTTTACGGAAACAGTAGTGGATCCAGGGAATAGTCTCCCAGTGGAGGTGGTAGAGATGAGGACAGTAACTGGATTCAAAAAAGCATGGGACAAACACAGAGATTCTCTAAAGGTAAAAAGGGGACTGTTGTAGTTGTTGATATGGAAGGACAGACTAGATAGGCCATGTGGTCTTTTTCTGTCTTCATATTTCTATGTTTCTATGTTACATCATGCATTAGCAGTATATTTGAGAGACTGAGGTCATATTCCACATATCCTGGCTTAGAAGTGAGGTTCGTGACTGTCATGTTAGGTGCAAAACTCACCCATTAAGAGAAACTGCCCTGAGATACTCCCTGAAAGGAAGGACTACAGCTCCCAGAGTGCACTGTGACACTGCCACACAGTAATCCTTCGAAGGAAATACACCAGCTCTCAGAGAGCACTGTGGCACTACCACATTAGTTCATTCTAGGAAGGACTATGGCTCCCAGAATGCACTGTGACACTCCCACACCATAATACATAGAAAGATGATGGCAGAAAAAGACCACATGACCTATCTAGTCTGCCCTTCCATATCAACTACAATAGTCCCCTGTTTTCCTTTAGAGATCCTGAATCTATCCCCTTTCACTCTCATCCTATGTCCCCATAGTAGAGCTTGCCTTCAATTGAAAGAGACCCTCCTGTGCATTTATGCATGGAGGTATTTAAATGTCTATATCATATCGCTCCTATCATGACTTTCCTCTGAGTATACATATTAACATTTTAAGTCAGTCCTCATATGCTTCATAATGAAGACCACTAACCATTTTAGTAGCCACCCTCTGCACTGACTCCAACCTATTTATAGGTTAAGGTGTGGTCTCCAGAATTGCACACAATACTCCCAATGAGGTTGCACCGGAGACTTATACAGAGGCACTATCACCTCCATTCTTCTGCTGGCCATTCCTCTCCCTATGCAACCAAATATCCTTCTTGCTGTTGCATCTTTCTACCTGATTACATACTTTAAGATCATCAAACACAATTACATACAGGTCCTGCTCTAAACTTTTGTGGACAGAGGTACTTCACCCCCTACACTGTACACCTCCTTTGGATTTTTATTTTTTTGCATTGAATTTTTGCTACCAAATTCTAGACTATTCTTCAAACTTAGTTGGATCCTTCCTCAAGTTATTGACACCTTCCTGTGTGTCTACTCTATTGCAGATTTTGGTATCATCTGCAAACAAGCAAACCTTACTGGACAGTCCTTCTGCAATATCATTAACCAAAACGTTAAAAAGAATCGAACCAAGGACAGATCCCTGAGGCACTCCACTGGTAACTTCCTTCTCCTCAGAGTGAGCTTCATTTACCTGTACCCTTTGTCACCTCCCACTCAACTAATTTCTAACCCTAATTTCTAATTTCAGAAAGCCTTTGACAAGGTCCCTCATGAGAGACTTTTGGCAAAACTAAAGAGTCATGGGATAGGAGGCAGTGTACTATTGTGGATCAGGAACTGGTTAAAAGATAGAAAGCAGAGGGTAGGGCTAAATGGCCAATTTTCCCAATGGATTAAGGTGAATAGTGGTGTACCCCAGGGATCTGTGCTGGGTCCGCTGCTTTTTGACATATTCATAAATGACCTGGAAAGTGGAATAACGAGTGAGGTTATCAAATTTGCAGATGACACAAAACTATTTAAAGTTGTTAAAACCCAAGAGGATTGTGGAAAATTGCAAGAGGATCTTGATAAATTGGAAGACTGGGCATCAAAATGGCAGATGAAATTTAATGTGGACAAGTGCAAGGTTATGCACCTAGGGAAGAACAACCCAAACTATGGTTACACGATGCAAGGTTCCACATTAGGAACCACCACCCAGGAAAAAGATTTAGGCGTCATTGTGGATACCATGTTAAACCCTCGGCCCAGTGTGCAGCGGCGGCCAAGAGAGCAAATAGAATGCTAGGTATGATAAGGAAAGGAATGGAAAATAAAACAAAAGATATTATAATGCCTCTATATCGTTCCATAGTGAGACCGCACCTTGAATATTGTGTGCAATTCTGGTCGCCGTATCTTAAAAAGGATATAGCGATTTTAGAAAAGGTTCAGAGAAGAGCCACCAAAATGGTAAAGGGGATGGAAGGCTACTCCTATGAAGAAAGGCTAAAAAGGTTAGGGCTCTTTAACCTGGAAAAGAGACGGCTGAGGGGAGATATGATAGAAGTCTATAAATTAATGAGCGGAGTGGAACGGGTAAACGTAGATCGATTGTTTACCTTATCAGAATATAGAAAGACTAGGGGACATGCAATGAAGCTACAGGGTAAACTATTTAAGACTAATAAAAGAAAATATTTTTTCACTCAACGTGTAATCAAACTCTGGAATTTGTTACCGGAGGATGTAGTAAAGGCTGTTAGTTTAGCTGGGTTTAAAAAAGGTTTGGACAAGTTCCTGGAGGAAAGGTCCATAAGCCATTATTAAGAAGGGACCCAGGATATCAATGCTTGAACCAATACAAGCATTGTGGAACCTGTGTCCCTTGGGGAAACTGCTAGGTACATATGACCTAGATTGGCCACTGTTGGAAACAGAATACTGGGCTTGATGGACCTTGGTTTGACCCAGTATGGCATATCTTATGTTCTTATGTAACCCAAGCAGTAACTTTAGGGTCCATCCCTAGGGTGCTCAGTTTGTTTATAAGTCACCTGTGAGGAACGGTGTCAAAGGCTTTACTGAAATCTAAATACACCACATCTAGGGATCTCCCTCGGTCCAAATCCCTGGTCACTCAGTCAAAGAAATCAATCAGATTTGTCTGACAAGATCTGCCTCTGGTGAATCCATGCTGCCTCGGGTCCTGTAATCTGCTGTACTCCAGAATCCTTACTATTTTCTCTTTCATTAGCGCTTCCAATAATATACTCACCACCAAAGTTAAACTAACCGGCTTATAGTTTTCAACAACATCCTTACTTCTGTTCTTGTGCAAAGGGACCACATGGGCCTCTCTCCAGTCCTTTGGCACCACTCCCAACTCTAACGAGGCATTGAAAGGGTCAGTCAGCGGAGCTGCTAGAATGTCCCCAAGTTCCCTCAGTATTCTAGGGTGTATCCCATCCGGTCCCATCGCTTTGTCTACTTTAAGTTTAGCTAGTTTCTCACGAACACAGACTTCTGAAAATTGATCAAGATGTCCCTCGCTTCTGTTCCTGTTTTAGGGTGTTTTCTGAGGTCCTGCTCCTGGTTCTTCATCTGTGAACACAAAACAGAAATATGTGTTAAGCAATTCTGCTTTATCCTCATCTGCTTCTACAAACACAGAGGATCTCTAAAGGAAAAAAAGAGACTGTTGTAGAGGTTGATATGGAAGGACAGACTAGATAGGCCAAGTGGTCTTTTTCTGTCATCAAGTTTCTATGTTCCTCCCCTTCATCCTTGAGTCTGACAATACCACATTTTCCCTTCCTCTTCTCACTAACATATCTGTAAAATGTCTTATCCCCCCTTTTTATTGCATTGGCTATTTTCTCCTCTTTTTGACTCTTTGCTTTCCTGACTACTTTGCTAGCTTCTCTAAGTTTTTCCAAATATAGATGCCTGTCTTCCTCTTTCTGTGATCTCTTGTATTTTGTGAAGGCCTCCCTCTTTTTCTTCACTTTTTCAGATAGTTCATTCGAAAACCATAGTGGTCTCCTTTTCCTTTTACCTTTATTTATCATTTTAACTTAAAGGTTGGTTGCACTTAAAATATTCCCTTTCAGTTTTGCCCAGTTTTTCTACATCCTCAGCTAACGACTCCCTGAGATATTGGCCCATCTTGGCAAAGTTACATCATTAGTAGCCTTTCCAATAATTTACTATCCAGAGAGATTAAACTAACTGGCCTGTAATTCTCAATGTCATCCTTATGTCTGCTTTGGTGTAAAGAGACCACATGTGTCTTTCTCCAGTCCTTTCGCACCACTCCAAAGAGGCATTGAAAAAGTCAGACAGTGGAACCACTAGAACGTACCCATAGGCCCTGCAATGGTTCTGTATGAAAGAAGTTTTTTTGAGTTCTATAGCCAACAAGAACTCTCCATTCCTTATTGCAGAAGTTACTGACTACAGTATCTTCATGTGAAGATGTGGAATAGGCAACACTCAGTTCATCTCTTTCACATTCAGTATGGTTCAGATACTAAATACTGTTCCTAACTTTCAAAATCATCAACAAATAATCCTCCTCCCATCTAGAAACTCTACTAAACACAACCAAAACCAACAGACAAAGCACTAAAAACATAGGGCCTGATATTCAAAAGGCATTTACACAGTTAGTGCCGCTGAATATCCGTCTTCTCCCTTGTGTGCTCTGATGCTAACCGCTTAGCATCAAGGAGTGTTGTGGGAGATCCAGGTGACAGTCTCTATCTTTTAGCTGCAGGGGCTAACTGGGAAGCATGCAATATCGCTGCTGCCTGGTTAACTACAGCAGCCGTGAGGCAGTACAGTGACCCCTTATATTCAATGATATTCTGAATGAAATAGAGACTAAATGAATGTTTTGCTTCGGTCTCTACTGAGGAAGACGTAGGGAATATACCCATGACTGAAATGGTATTTAAAGCTGATGCAGCAAAAGAATTGAAAGAAATATTGATAAACCTGAAAGATGTATTTCAGCTATTTGATAAACAGAAGAGTAGGCAATCAACTGGACCAGATAGTATACATTCAAGGGTGTTGAAAGAACTGAAATATGAGATTACAGACCTACTATTATAAATCTGTGAATTATCATTAAAATCATATGAAATAACTGAAGATTGGAGGATGGCCAATGTAACACCAATTTTTAAAATGGGTTTCAGCGGTGATCTGGGAAACTAGAGACTGACGAGCCTGACATCAGTTTCAGGAAAAATGATAGAAACCATTATAAAGAACAATATTATTGAACATGTAGATAGTCAGGGTTAATGGGAAACAGCTAACATGGCTTTAGCCAAGGAAGGTCTTCCCTAACTAATCTGTTTTTATTTTTTTAAAGACATAAATAAACAGGTAGACAAAGGTGAGTCGGTCAATGTAATGTATCTGGATTTTCAGAAAGCCTTTGACAAGGTCCTTCATGAAAGACTCTTGGTGAAATTAAAAAGTCATGGGATAGAAGGCAGTGTACTATTGTGGATCAGGAACTGGTTAAAAGAAAGAAAGCAGAGGGTAGGGCTAAATGGCCAATTTTCCCAATGGAGAAAGGTGAATACTGGGGTACCCTAAGGATATGTGTTGGGTCTGCTGCTTATTAACATATTCATAAATGACTTGCAAATGGCAATAATGAGTGAGATAATAAAAATGTGCAGATGAAACAAAATTATTCAAAGTTGTTAAAACCCAGGAGGATTGCAAACAATAGCAAGAGGAACTTAAGAACATAAGAACATTAGATATGCCATACTGGGTCAGACCAAGGTCCATCAAGCCCAGTATCCTGTTTCCAACAGTGGCCAATCTAGGTCATACGTACCTAGCAGTTTCCCCAAAAGACACAGGTTCCACAATGCTTGTATTGGGTCAAGCATTGATATCCTGGGTTCCTTCTTAATAATTGTTTATGGACCTTTCCTCCAGGAACTTGTCCAAACCTTTTTTAAACCCAGCTACACTAACAGCCTTTACTACATCCTTGATAAATAGGAAGACTGGATGCTCAAATGGCAGATGAAATTTAATGTTGACAAGTGCAAGCTTATGCACCTAGGAAAGAGCAACCCAAACTATGGTTATACGATACAAGGTTCCACATAAGGAACCACCACCCAAGAAAAAGATTTAGGCGTTATCATGGATAACATGTTGAAACCCTCCGCCCAGTGTGCAGTGGTGGCCAAGAGAGCAAATAGAATGCTACAGTAGGTATCATAAGGAAAGGAATGGAGAATAAAACAAAGGATATTATAATGCCTCTGTATCATTCCATGGTGTGACTGCACCTTGAATATTGTGTGCAATTTTGGTCTCTGTATGTTTAAAAAGGATATAGCATTATTAGAAAAGGTACAGAGAAGAGCCATCAAGATGGTAAAGGGGATGGAAGGATACCCCTATGATGAGAGACTAAAAAGGTTAAGGCTCTTTAACCTGGAAGAGACAGCTGAGGGGAGATATGATAGAGGTCTATAAATCAATGTATATAGTGGAACGGGTAAATGTAGATTGATTGTTTATCCATCAAAATCTAGAAAGACTAGAGGACATAAACTGAAGCTACAGTGTAACCTATATAAAACTAACAAAATAAAATATTTTTTCACTCAGCATGTAACAAAACTCTGGAATTTGTTACTAGAGGCTGTTGTAAAAGTTGTTAGTGTAGCTGGGTTTAAAAAAAGTTTGGACAAATTCCAGGAGGAAAGGTCCATAAACCAGTCTTAAAGGGGACCCGGGAAAGCCACTGGTTGCCCCAATACAACCATTATGGAACCTGTGTTTTTTGGGGAAACTGCTAGGGACTTGTGTATGTTCTTATGTTCTTAATTCTGGGCCCGCATAGGACCCCAGCATTGAATGTCCGAGGTTAAGTTCAGCACCGACAGTTAGATGCTGTACTCGTGTCTAGCCATCAATGGAAATATTGGACCCATACTGACCACATCACAGGAGAATATCAAAAGCAGCCAATATGCATGCATGACAGCAATCAAACTACATGCACCTAAAACCCCCAAGACCATCCTATTCATGGAGCAATTTGGACCCAACCCATGAACTCTTCCTACCCCTTCTCTCCAAAGCCTTCCCCCTTTAGATCCCTCCCACCTACCCCAAGCCTATCCATTGCTCAGACATCTGCTATACATACAACTGCTTCCACTCTACTATAGTTTATATCATTTCAATCAAAGTGGTTTACATTGTAACTTAAACTTGGTAAATGCACATTAAACAAGGACATTGATAACTTGGATTTTTCTGAGCAATGGTAGTTTGAGCAATGGAGGGTTAAGTGACTTACCAAAGGCCATAAGGAGTGCTAGCAGGAATTGAACCCTTTATCTTTATTTGTCACTTGATATACCGCCCAAGCGTGTGCGTCAGAGCGGTGTACAATACAATCAATCAAATACAAACAGGAAGAGAGGAAAGGAACACCCTGGTCTTTTTATTCCCAAGCTAGTGCTCTAACCACTAGGCCACTCCTCCACTCATATATGTTTTGTTGCTGTACATAAGTTCTCATTGTTTCTTGCAAGAATTTTGTAGCCATCAGTAAATGTACAGTGCTTTGACCCGATACAAAGCGGTATAAAAGAACAGTTTAACAAATCAATAAATGAATAGATAAAATCTTGAAAGAGCAGTTTCGTGGGGCAAGCATCAAGCGGGGTCCCAGTCCAGTCCAGATAGTACCTGGCAAGGAGAGAACAAAAACAAGGCAAGAGAGACAAAATTTCCAGGCAGATACTTTTTATTCACAGCTATAGCTGGGCTGGCTCATAGTAAGCTATCAAGGAGTCCAGCACTCACACAGGATTCAAGCTGGGTTTTTATACAGTCTTAGCATAGCAGTTTGTCACGTGGGTTAGAGCAGAATAGCAATTTGGAGGAATTCTCTGGGCCCCTTGCTTATCTAGGTGGCATATCTGGAATGTACCTAATGGCTAGGATTCCCTGATTGGTCAGTTGAGGGGTGGCTACCTTATCTCTCCCTGCAGTCTAAGGTATTTGTGGCTAATGCCCTACTCCTTTGTGTGTGTGCCTGAGAAGATAACTCTAGCAAAGGCATCTCTCTACCTCCCCCTCCCAGTCTTTTGTCAGCTTGGTTGTAAAGATAGTTTATCTGGTTTAGCCTGTTGGTATTCTTGTGCAGCTGCTCCTGTCCAAAGCTTTGTCTGTGTTTCAGCATGCCATCTATTTTGTTCTAAATTAACCCTTCTACTATCTACGAGGGCCGTTTTTATTTCAACCTCCGATCGCTCCGTGCAGACGCTACGCGGGCAGCAGAAAGCGGGCATGCGCTGTAGGCGACTGCACAGCTCTCGCACTACACACTCCGCCATTGTTGACATTCAGGCGTCAGTCGGCGTTGTGCTACAGCCACGTAAACATGTCCGCCATTATTGATGCTCCCTCCAAGTGTGAATTGCGAAGTGTGATTCGTTTTCTACAGGCTGAAGGCCATAATGCTGCAGAAATCCATCGGAGAATGAGTCGTGTGTATGGGGAACACTTCATGAGTGATGGTGTTGTGCGTGAATGGTGTCGAAAGTTTAAAGATGTCGTTTCAGATGACCTGGTGCAACGAGTTGACAGAATGGTTAAAGAAAACCGCAGATTCACCATTACTGCTTTGTCTACGGAATTTCCAGAAGTTTCAAGGTCTGTTTTGTACTCTATTATTACTGAACGGTTAGGCTACAAAAGACTTTGTGCACGTTGGGTCCCAAAGATGTTGATGGACGGCCACAAAACTCGACGAATGGCAATGAGGACCTTCAAACCAACGTCAAGGACTACTTGAATTCATTGGCGGCAACTTTCTTTGCAGAGGGTATTGAAAAGCTTGTCCACAGATATGACAAATGTCTCAATCTCTTCGGTGATTATGTCGAAAAGTAACCGTAAGTGTACCAATCTTTTGGTAATAACATTATTGTTTTATATGAACTTGTCTTTTATTTATAGCCTATCGGAGGTTGAAAAACAAACGGCCCTCGTATGTTTCCCACACATACATCCAACCAACAAGGGAACGCATGCACACAAACTATTTTTGTTGGAACCAGCACCTTGAGGGAAAAACCCTCTCGTGGCGCACCGTTCCGTTTTTTTCTATTTTTCAAATTAGGGACGCAACCCTATCCAGGATTAAAGGGGACTTCACCCCTCAATACCAACCGGTTATCTTTCATACAAACAGGCAAAAACCAAGTGAAAATCACTTATCTGAAAAACAGCCTTTTCCCGATCTCAAGACGCCACATTCAGATGTCCAAGGGCACATAGCCAAAAACCGGGCATCGTCTCAGCTTAATATCCATCGTCTCAGCTTAATATCCGTCAATACGAGGGCTATCAATAGCCGGGAGTATCCTCCAGAATAGAATCAGGCAACATCCACTTGCCTTACAAGATATCCACCCCCTCGGATGAAATAATAAGCAGTATCAGGAAAGGCTATCCATATACACATGAAACCACCTCCTTGAGCAACAATGCGAGATCCTCTTCTCGAATCAGTGACTCAATGTTGTATTTGTTTCAAGCCTTTAACCTTCTTGGCTCTTCTTCAAACTGTGATGCCCGGTTTTTGGCTATGTGCCCTTGGACATCTGAATGTGGGAAAAGGCTATTTTTCAGATAAGTGATTTTCATTTGTTTTTTGCCTGTTTGTATGAAAGATAACCGGTTGGTATTGAGGGGTGAAGTCCCCTTTAATCCTTGCTAGGGTTGCGTCCTTAATTTGAATAATAGAAAAAAACAGAACGGTGCGCCACGAGAGGGTTTTTCCCTCAAGGTGCTGGTTCCAGCAAAAATAGTTTGTGTGCATGTGTTCCCTTGTTGGTTGGATCTATTTTATTCTGGCATGGTATACCTTTTTTCCCATCTCATTCCCCCCTTTGATTGCCTTCTTGTCCCAGGAGGCAATCACACCTTTTGCTCCTGCTTCCCTCTGCTCAGGTTCTTCTTGGCCATTGTGTAGGCAGGAGGGTCCTTTAGCCAGAGTGGGGAGTATGTCTGGTTACTTCTGATGCTCCAAGCATACTTGAGACTCGATCAGGGTTATTTCAGAGATAAGGAGATTAGCATTCATTATCGTAACTGGAGTAAGGCAAGCTTTGAAAGTTTGCACCGGACCTGGGAGACACTGAATGCAACAACAGACAGAGACTCCCACACGATAATCCCTCCTAGGAAGGACTACAGCTCCCTCGCTGTGACACTCCCACACAGTAATCCCTCCTAGGAAGAAGTACAGCTCCCAGAGTGCACTATGAAACTCCCACAGAGTAATACTTCCTAGGAAGGACTGGAGCTCCCAGAATGCACTGTGATACTCCTACACAGCAATCCCTTCTAGAAAGGACTACAGCTTCCAGAGTGCACTTTGACACTACCACACAGTAATACCCCTTAGGAAGGAATACAGCTTCCAGAATGCACTGTGAGAATCCCACACCATAATAGCCCCAGGAAGGACTACATCTCCCAGAGTGCATTGTGATACTCCCACACCATAATGCCCACTAAGGACTGCAACTCCCAGAATGCACTGTGACATGCCCACAGAGTAATACCCCATAGGAAGGACTACAGTTCCCAGAGTGCATTCTGACTCTCACACAAAGTAACCCCTTCTAAGAAGGAGTACAGCTCCCAGAGTGCATTGTGACACTCCCAACTCCATAATAACCCCTAGGAAGGACTACAGCTTCTAGAGTGCACCGTGACACACCCACACAGTAATACCCCCTAGCAAGGACTATAGCTCCCAGAGTGCACTGTGACACTCCCACACGATAATCCCTCCTAGGAAGGACTACAGCTCCCTCGCTGTGACACTCCCACACAGTAATCCCTCCTAGGAAGAAGTACAGCTCCCAGAGTGCACTATGAAACTCCCACAGAGTAATACTTCCTAGGAAGGACTGGAGCTCCCAGAATGTACTGTGATACTCCTACACAGCAATCCCTTCTAGGAAGGACTACAGCTTCCAGAGTGCACTTTGACATTACCACACAATAATACCCCTTAGGAGGGACTACAGCTCCCAGAATGCACTGTGACACGCCCACACATTAATACACCCTAGGAAGGACTACAGCTCCCAGAGTGCACTGTGACACTTCCACACAATAATCCCTTCTAGGAAGGACTATAGCTCCCAGATTGCACTGTTACGCACCCACAGACTGATCCCTCCTAGGAAGCACTACAGCTCTCAGAGTGCACTGTGAGACTCCTACACAGTAATCCCTCCTAGGAAGGACTACAGTTCCCAAAGTGCACTTTGACACTTCCACACAGTAATCCCTTCTAAAGAAGGACTACAGTTCCCAGAGTGTACTCGGAGATTCCCACACAGTAATCCCTTTTAGGAAGGACTACAGCTCCCAGACTGCACTGTGATGCTCCCAAAGAGAGAATCCTTCCTAGGAAGGACTACAGCTCCCAGAGTGCACTGTGACACTTCCATAGAGAAACTGTAGTTTATTTATAGGGCTTTGTGGCTGGAACTTGTTCTGTGCGTATAATATCTTTGTTTCTATAGATCAGTTGTGTGAAATCCTCCTGGGGATTCGGTTGTTAGTATCTCCTCTCTCTGGCCCTGCAATCAGAATATCTCAGGAAGTGGATCTGTGAGATGACCCTGCAATTAGTACAGTCCCTTTCACAGGCTTCTCAGGGCTCGGTGAGAGCACTCTGTGTCCTGCATTCCTCCCTCTCGTTTCTTTTCACAGTTCCTCCCACTGAAGCCACCAGGAAAGACCCTTCATACTAGACCAGCAAAATTCACACTACCAGCTTTGCAGAGAAGGAAACAAGGCGTGTTCCAGAGAAGGACCACAGAGTTTTCAGCTCAGCAGGTAGGAAACCCAGAAGAAGCGGGCAGCAGGGGAGGCAGTACCAAGATCCAGCCTCTGAGACACACAGCTGCATGAGGCAAGCAGAAGGGGAAATGAGGCTGGCACTTCTCAGTCCAGGAAAGAAAATTCTGTTCTTTATTCCTTGCAAGACTCTGAGACTCTTCCTCCTCATTCCTCTCCCATGATGCTTCCGGTTTTTGTTTCCTGCAATGTCTTTGGATTCTCTTTTCTTCTCTCGCTCTTTCTTTTGCACAAATCTTTTGTGTCAAATTTGCAGAAAATAAGACCCAGATACACATGCACACAGGTGGACATTCAGACCTTTACACTTCATTCTCTGCACACCTCCAACAGACAGCTAAATCCTGTCTCTTTCTCTATAACATTGGCAAAATTCATCCCTTCCTTTCTACACACACTACTAAGACATTTATCCACTCTTTAGTTACCTCCTGTCTAGACTATTGCAACCTCCTCCTTGCTGGTCTCCCTCTCAATCACCTCTCTCCCCTTTAGAAGTGTGGTGATGAGGAGTTGTTGAAGGTTGTGAAGATGGATTTAAATTTAATGTGTTCCTTTATTGGAAGCCAATGCAGTTGTTTGAGAAGAGGTGTAATGTGTTCTGGGGGTTTATGTTTTTATTTATTTATTTATTTTATTTGTCCGGATTTGTATACCACCTTTTCCTTCAATCAAAGTGGTTTAGGGGAGTAACGGGGGGAGGGGGGGGACGATGACATATAACAGGGTGTCAAGACATACATAAATTCTGGGGTGGTGTGCCCCAGATCTGAAGTGATGGGCATGGTGTTTGAGACGGTATGGGCTTTATTTGCGTTGAGTAGGATCCATGCAGCAGTGTTGAGTGTGAGTTGGAGAGGGTGGATGGTTGAGTATATATGCCTTGAAAGATAATATTACAGTAGTTGAAGTGGGGGACAATAGTTGCTTGAAGGACTGAATGGAAGTCATGATCTGTCAGTAAATGTTTGAGATGCTTGATCGTTTTGAGCTTGAAGTACATGCTGTGAGTAATATTTTGTACTTGTGCTGAGAAAGTGAGGCGTTGGTTCAGTGTGACTCCAAGGTATCATATATTTGCTTTGAGTAGGATTCATGTAGTGGAGGAATAGCCTAATGCTTAGAGCAACTGTCTAGTGCCTAGAACATCAAGGATTTGAGTCCCACTGGCACTCCTTGTGATTTTTGTGCAAGTCACTTCACCCTCTCTTGCCTTGGAAGAAAAGGCCTGTCAATCTACTTCTGGTGATACATTGCCAAGAAAACCCATGAGTCAACACTGACTTGTGTATAATGCATGCAGCTAGGTTTGAGCTAATTGGAGTTGATGGATGGTGTTTTTGGCTAAAGGCCATACAGAATACTGTTGCAATAGTCAAGGTGGGGTGTTATCAGTGCTTGAAGGACTGATCTAAAGATTTGACTGTCTAGTAAGGGACAGAGTTGCTGTAACATTTTTAGTTTGAGGTGTATGGCTTTTGCAGTGGCTTTAATGTGGGGGACCATGGAAAGGGATTGAACTAGGATGATTCCTTGGAATTTGATTTCTTTTTTAACTTCCAGCTGTGAATTGCATAGGAGTAGTATTGAGCGGGGGTTGAAGTTTTGATTCTGGCTGATGAATAAATCATCTATTTTCTTCATGTTGATTTTTAAGTTGTGTAAGTTGAGCCAGGTGGATAAGTCAGTCAGGCATTCTTGGATTTGAGGGCAGATGGGGTTGGTGATGTCTACTGGATGATACAGCATGATGTCATCCGCGTAGAGGTGATAGTGTACGTTGTGTTTTTTGAAAATGTGAATGTGGCATATTGGTTGCATGTATAGGTTGAATAGAAGTGAGGATAGGGAGGAGCCTTGGGGGACACCTTGGCTTTGTTTGAAAGTTGAGGAGGCTACTGTACCTATTTGGACCTGTAGGGTGCGGTCAGAAAGATATGATTTGAACCATTCTAGGACAGAGCCTTGAAGGCCAAGCTGTTGTAGTCTTGTGATTAAAATGTGGTGGCTGATGCTGTCAAAGGCGGCAGCTATGCTGAGAAAGACAGGTAGGAATGCTTGTTTGGTGTGGTTTAGTCCGCAGTGCAGTTTGTTCTTTAGGGTGAGTAATAAGGTTTCTACGCTGTGGAAAGGTTTAAAGCCGTGCTGTTGATCTTCTAGTGGAGCATTAAGGTCTATGAAGTCTTGTAATTGGATTTGGACAGTTTTTTCAATAATTTTTGCCAGAAATGGTAGATAGGCCAGTATGAGTTTTGGAGGGTTTTGTCCATTGTATTGGATTTAAGGATGGGGCATATGGTTGCTTGTTTTAGTGCAGGGGGCATTTGTCCTGTATGAAGTGACCGATTGACTATATTGAGGATAATAGGTGAAAACTCCTCTTTTGTTGCCTTGAGCCAGCTAACTGGACAGGGGTCTGATGGGGAGGTAGTTGTATTGAGGTTTGTGATGGTATTTTTTAGTTGTTTGAGGTTTGTGACGTGGAATGATGACCAGATGTTTTGATTGTGAGGCTTAGGCAGGCTGGGTTGTTTGAGAAGGTGTTGGAGTGAGTTTTCATATGATTGTTATTGTTGTTTAGGGGATTGAGTTTTTCCATTAGGAAATTTGCCAGAATTTGAGGTTCTGTGGGAGAAGTTCAGTATTGTGACTGAGAGATTTAGTTAAGGATTTGACAATCTAGAGCAGGGGTCTCAAACACGTGGCCCGCGGGCCGCATGCGGCCCGCGAGAGACCTTTGTGCGGCCCGCGATGCAGAGGCCAAAAAAAAAAAACCCCGGCTTCTGCTGCTGCTGCCGCTGCGTGACAGCGGCAGAATCAACTGTCCCGCGGCCCCTTCCGATCCTCTCCAGTGCCTGAAAGACCGGTCGGTGGCGATTTACGGGTGCGGGAGGAGGAAGAGCGTGCCCCCGAGGCAGGTGCTGCTTTCTGTCACCTGCTGACTGCAACTGTGAGCGCCAGCGGATCCCCGCGGTTGGAGCCGCTTCGCTCCGCCTGCTGCTACTGTAAGCCTGCCTGAGCCGGGGGGGGTGTTAGGGCTGGTAATGTGCTGTGGGCAGATATGGGGGGGGGGGTTAGGGCTGGTAATGTGCTGTGGGCAGATATGGGGGGGGGGGTTAGGGCTGGTAATGTGCTGTGGGCAGATATGGGGGGGGTTAGGGCTGGTAATGTGCTGTGGGCAGATATGCGGGGGGTTAGGGCTGGTAATGTGCTGTGGGCAGATATGCGGGGGGTTAGGGCTGGTAATGTGCTGTGGGCAGATATGGGGGGGTTAGGGCTGGTAATGTGCTGTGGGCAGATATGGGGTGGGGGGGTAGGGCTGGTAATGGGCTGGGGGGGGTTGCTAGGACTGGAAATGGGCTGAGTGGGGGGGGGGGAGCTAGGGTTGGAAATGGGCTGATGGGGGGCTAGGACTGGAAATGGACTGATGCAGGGACTAGAAAGGAGCGGATGCTGGGTGCGGCTGGAACTAGAAGGGAGCTGATGTTGGGGGAGGATTAGAATGGGATGGAGAGGGGAAAATATTTTGTGCGGGAGGGAAGACAAATCTACAATTGGCCAGGTATTGGGAGAGTAAGTGGGGATTGAGGATGGAGGGGTAATATTTGAGTGGATAAAATAGGAATGAGGAAAGAGCAAAATGAGAAAGATTAGTATGTTAAAGCAGATGTAGAGAGAGAATGGAAAAAAAAACTAGAAGAAAGGATAAATGGACAGCAGACGATGGAGAGTTAGCAGAAGACACGAAGAAACCATAAGAAAGTGGCTGGAACAATTGCAACTGAAAAAAAAATGCACAAAAGGTAGAAAAATATCTCTTTATTTTGAATTTATTAACTGGAATATGTCAGCTTTGGGAAATGTGCATTGTTAACGTCTGCGCTTTGTTAGTACAAGAGGAAATTAATTTATAGTTTTATTTCTACAGTGTTGTACATTCCAAGTTTGGCTTTTGGGGTTCCCAATTTAATTGTCTTCCTGTTTCTAAATTGTGATTCCTTGTTTGATGGTGTATGTTCTGCATGTGTAACTGAGCTGAGGTATTCTGTTTATGTAATTCCTATTTGACATTGCTACTTGTTCTCTTTTCCCAGTAGGTCATGTATTGTTCTCTGAAATGTATTGATTTAATATTTGTAGTGTTGCCTTTTGATAGGTAGGGTCTGGTGCTTTGTGAGTCCTGGTAGTGCTGTTATGATATGGCGGGTTTGCTATGGGTTCTAAATGGGCAGTGTTTGTAGTAGTTCCTAATGTGCCTGGCGGTTGGCACTGGATTATAGTAATATAGAAATCTTTTAGTCTTTCTTTATCCATACACTCATTAAGAGGCATGTTTACTAAAAGTTAGTGTATGGTAACATTATGCAAATATTTATGCAAATGAGGCCCCTTATGCAAATGAGGCCCCATGTCTTATGCGGCCCTCGGGTTACTTTACAAGTCCTCATTTGGCCCTCAAAGCAATTTGAGTTTGAGACCCCTGATCTAGAGCAACTTTCTAGGGTCTGTTAAGGGATTTTGTTAGGAACTTGGTGTGGTATTTTTTTTCTATTATTGATGGCTTCTTTATATATTTTGAGAGTGGACATGTAGAGCAGATTGTCGGCGTTTGCCCTTGTGATTCTCCATTTGGTTTCCAGCTTTCTAAGTTGCTGCTTTAACTTTCTTAGTTCAGCAATATACCAAGGTTTGGACGCTTTGTGTTTTATATGGATGGAGGGGTACAGTGGTCTGTTCGGCCTTGACAATGGTCAAGTTCCAGTTATTGATGAGGTCGTTTAGTTCCATTGTAGAAGGGTTTATGTTTGGAATGGTGTGATTTAAAAAGGATTCTTTGTCAAATGATTTTAATTTGTTTTTAAAATGGTTAATTTCCTTGGTTTCGAGGGGCGGTGTGGTAGAGGTGATGGCAAATTCTTTAAGGAAGTGATCTGTCTATGGGAGAGGAAGCGCTTCGGGGGTGGAGAAGTGGATGTCGTGTAGCATGGTGTTTGGAAGAAAGATGAGGTCAAGCATGTTGCCTCTCTTGTGAGTGGGGGTTTGGACAAGTTGTTGAAATCCTAAGTCCAGTAGGGCGTTCAGGAAGTGGGTGGAGTGTGACGGGGGGAGTGATGGGAGGTTGAAGTTGCCAAGTATAATGTGATGTTTATTTGGGGTAGAGGTGCAAGCAGTTTCTAAGATGGAGGAAAGGTTATCTGGACTGGGGAAAGGAGGTCTGTAGATCAGGTTAATCGTGGTGTATTTGTTGTTGATGGTTAGTGTGTCCATGCCTTCTGTGGTATTGTTTGAGCGGATGGAGAATATGAGGTCTTTTTTTTTTTGCCAAGATTAGCACCCCACCTCCGTGCTTGTTCGGTCTAGGGCATTGAAATAAGTCATAGTTGGGGAGGGCTAATTTGTTAATTAGGACATCATCGGAATTGGAGAGCCAGGTTTCAGTTATGCAAAATATGCTTGGGTTGTTATCTTTGATGAGATCAATTATTGCGGGGATTTTGTTTCTGATGGACCTGGCATTAATGAGAGCAATTTTTATTGTGCATTTGGTGTTATTTGTGGGGGGGTGGGGGATTGTGCTAATGGGGGTTAAGTGAACTAGCCTTGGTGGGTAGTGTTTTGGGTGGGTGGTGAATGGGGTTCGATAGGGGAATAAGTGAGAGTCTCTTTGGTGGTGTGGTAAGATAGGAATATGGTGATAGTGATCTTGCTGTTGTAGTCAAGTGGTTGTTCCGCGATCCCCTTTACGGCATCCCGGGTATAACTGATAAACCCTTGTCTACATTTTTGTTTATTGTGATTACCCATAACAGGGATTAAAATCCAGCTGCAAGCTGGTTTTGGGCTTTATACTCATCCGGAACTCCCCGAGGGACTCCTATTGCGTCTATATATATCCTGTCATCGAATGACGCTCCCAAGGTACTCCTCTTTTTCTTTTGTATTTGCCCCTTGTCCTGATCTGTGAACGCCAAGGTGAAAGGGACTGCCAATTGAACATGTCCCTGACCATAGGGTAGGCGATGTTGGTCTCAACGTCTGCCCTCCACAGTACCACCACAGGTCTTCCCTAGGAATTACCAGGTTGGAGTATTTCTTCTCTTCTCCTTCCATCACCGTCAGGTTTAAGCTTAGAACGCAGATGTTCAGTTCCCCCACTTCCCTCGTGTAGTTCTTCCCCCGCCTGGTGAGACAGGCGGAGTGATTTTCAAACACTGCAGAAAATGTGGGGGAACTTTCACCTCCTTCAAGTCTGTAGGGAGAAAAAGCAAACTCAATGACTTGCAACTTTCATTTCCCCAAGCAGTTTTTTTTTCCTGATACAGAGATATGAGGCATCTTACTCCATCAGGATCTGTATCTCACCTCAAGGGTAAGGACACAGTCTGTGTAATGGGCCTCCCAGAGGCACATGCATAGCAATTGGTACGCTTGAGACTTCCTACAGTATATTTAACCATGGGCATTCACATCCCCATAAGCCGTTTCCACCTCTAGAGTATCCCTCAAATCTTTAATCTCCACTATCTTGACTGCCTTAGGGTCCTTATTAGGTTCAAAGGATACGCTGGGGAATGGTGTGGAGACCTGAGTCTGATTCTTGAGGGGTATTTTTATCCTCAGTCTTCCCAGGGGATCTTGCCCACTAACGTCTATTCCTAGTCCATAGGTCCCATCCAGTGAGTCATCCTTTCCAGAGAGGATGACCACAATGGGGTTGCAATTTCCCGGGTTACATTGCTGAATGCTGTGTTTCTTTATCATTGCTATTTTCTTTTGAACTGGGTGCCCCTTCCCCTCTGGGGAGACCCAGCCTCCTTCCTCGGTGGTCTACCAGACTTGTGACCACCCGTAACAGGGCATCCCATACACAAGTGTCTGGGCAGTCTCTGGACACATATACTTACTACGAAAAGTTGTAGGAAAATAGTCATATCCCACATCACAACTTATCACTTGGCAGGCATCAAATTCTAGGCTCACTGGTCCCTCTCCCTCTGGTACGGTTTGTGATAAGGAAGCTTATCATAGCTCAGGTAGGAGCTATAAGAAAGATGATGTGACTCTGAACAAGCAACCTGTCAGTTCTGGTAGAAGTAAGAAAACAGAGTTTTCACATAAAAGACTACCAGTCCCAGAATGCACCAGGTTTCCAGCAGCCATGAGAGGGGCTGAAGTGAGAAAACGTGTGTGCAATCAAGAGAGCTATGAGGTAATCCCTAAGCACTCTTCTCAAAGGGCAGGGCCTGATTCAACACAGCTGCGCTGTGTTAGGGAGGAGCACACATTAGGACAGAATAAGAATAGAGCTTATTCCACAGATAAGAAGGACAGCTACAGAAAGAAACACAACTACAGCTACAAGCTCCAGCACCAACATCACCTGGAGAAACAGAAGCCAAGCCAAGCGGATAGAGAAGGAAGGAAAAGAAGAAAGGCCATTGGAAGGTCTGGGAGAGTCCAAGGCAGTACCTATACTGGGAGGTATTCCAAGTGCCAGCAGAGTCCATTGGACTGGAGTCAGCCAGAGGAATGGAATGGCAGAAATAGGAATCACCAGTGGCTACCTGGAAGAGAGAAGACTGCACGTGGAAGGGACTTTCAGACCTATGCCAGAAGGTATGTGAGAGAGGATCCAGTGTCCAGGGATCAAGATTGGAAGGCTGGACATCAGAACTGGATTACATACTGGCCAGGCTATTCAGAGAGGAATTATGATAGCAGGAGAGGCTCAGGTATGAACACTGATCCAGACCCTATCTATAATAGTGAATGGCAGCAAGGAAATAAGCATTCTCATGATAGTGCCTTATTGAAAGACTCATCTGGGTTAATGTATGATAGTGACCCTATGCAGATTGATGAAGGGGGAATTACAACAGATGAATCTATTGAGTACATGGACTGTTTTCTATCCAAGTGCTATTGCTAGCTTTCTGTGAGCAAACACATCAGCCATCACAAAGAAACCTAACTTTGCACTCTATTCCACTGCAAACAGCTCCTAAAGCAGGATTTGGGTTCACACAGTAGCAGCCAGCCAGCTAAAGGGTTTCAGCTGGACAATTGATAGTAATTAAAGCTGCACCTGATTGTGCGTGTGAGCAAGGGAGAATCACTGCTGGATTCTGTGTGGAAAATAAGCAGAAGTTAACCTAACCAGCAAAGTTTATTCTTTTCTTTGTGCCTTTTGATTTGGTAATTATTTGCTAAGAAAACATTAGCTAATTGCCTGGCAAGTTGAAGGTTGTTTTCATGATTTGATTTCTGACTTTATGTTATCAATTTAAACACTGCAAAGCAAGTAACCTCAATTATATGCTATCAAGCATACCTGTGCTGGGTGAATTAAACCCTATCAATAAAAAGTATTTTATTGGCTTTTACCACTGGTTTCACAACTAAATTATTGTCTTCAGCTGTGTTTGGAGTGAATGAACTACATTACCCACAATACCTTGCAAGAATCATATAAACATATGCATCGTCAAGACTGTGTAAGTTCTCACCCTAGGCAGCCATCTGACAGGTTATAGTAAATATATTAGGGTACGCCCTTCCCCATCATGTCTGTTTGTTTGTATTTGTTCATCCGTCCATCTCTTTCCCTTTCCTAGATCCCATGTCATTCCCCTTAACAGAGAAAGTGATCCCCCCCACCATAGCAACACCATCCACTTTTCTCTGTCCATGTTATAATTTTTATTATTCCTTTTTAACCAACTTCTCTCCTGTTCTTCTGTTTTCCCTTGTTATTTTCAGGCGCAGAGGATTATTAGTTCCCTGGACCTTCCATTGGTCACCTGAAGGAACATCGACTGAACCTTTAATTTGTGTATAATGTGTCCAACCTTTTTCCACAGTTCTTACAACAGTCTCAGTTCTCAGTAAGACCTGGCACGGGCCCTCCCAGTCTGGTTGCAATTTGGACTCTTTTCAGGATTTTATCAGCACCCACTGTTCTGGTTTGAGACCGTGAACTGCAAACTCCAACGGGGGTGTTTGTGCCAACAGCCCTTTATTCCTGAGAACAGATAAAGAAGAGGACAACCCAAGTATATATTCCTTAAGAAACTTATCTTTGGTTTCAAACTGAGGAGTTCCTTTAATTGTCCCATATAGGGTAACCTGAACGACATTTCATAGGGGGACAATCCTAAATCTTTCTGAGGGGCTGTTTGGATTCTTAACAATGCTAAGGGTGAACACTTAGTTCAAGGTAATTTTCTTTCTAACATCAATTTGGCTAGCTGCTGCTTTATAGTCTGATTCATGCGTTCCACTCTCCCTGAGGAGGGTGGATGCCATGGAGTATGGAAATCCCAGGATACTCCCAGAGTTTCCATTATGTTTTGCAATACCTTGGCTGTGAAGTAACTTCCCTGGTCCGAGTCAATGTGACCTATCATTCCATATCTCGGAATGATTTGTTCCAAGACTATTTTTGCTACTCCTATTGCTGTGGCAGCTACCATGGGATATGCCTCCATCCATCCCGTCAAGTGGTCCACTATTACCAAGCGATAGTTCACCTGTCCAACCAGGGGCAGCTCAGTGAAATCAACCTGTATACTCTGGAATGGACGAAGACCGGGGTCTCTGCCTCCCTGCGGTTGTTTCCTAAGGACCTTTTTTGATTATTTTCTTACAGGTTATACACCTCTCACACACTTGCTTGACTACTGTGTATATTCCCATACACCCATAGTGCCTTAGAACCAGATCACACATTGCCTGTACCCCCCAATGACTGCCTTGATGTAGAATGGCCATAATTTCTCTCATTATTTGTTTGTTTACCATCTGCCTGTCATCAGGTAAAACCCATTTTCCCCCTTCAGTTTCTACTGCCCCTATATCTTCGAGTTGTTTTTTCCTTTTTATTTTATTTTATTTTTATTTTATTACAGGCTCTTATATACCGCTCTATTCAGCATCAGCGCGGTTCACAATATAACAACAGACCAGAACAACAAACTGTTTGGTTTTACAGAGAACAAGGTCAGAGAACTTGGATAAAACATGGGACATCATTTCTGCAACTATTTACATGAGTATTTACAAGTATACACAACAGGATTTGTTATTAGTTATAGGGTAAGGATCGAGATTGGTTAGCTGGTCAAGTAATATTGGGGGAAAAGGTGGGATTTGAGAGCCTTTCTAAAAAGGGATAGATCAGTGATAGCACGAATCTCTGGAGGTAGGGTGTTCCAGCACTTAGGGGCATAGAATCTGAAGGCCCTGTTAGATGTCGTTGATAGGCATTTTGTCGCTGCTTTAGGGATAACTAGTGCATTTGTTGATATCGTTCTCCTGGATCTATTGGGTGGAACAGTCTGAACGAGGTCTACTAGGGAGGAAGAGGTGATGATTTTAGTGGCCTTGAAAGTTAGTAGTAATGTTTTGAACAATATTCTGCCATGTATGGGGAGCCAGTGGAGTTGCTCTAGGATGGGTGTTATATGGTCCCTTCTTGATGCTCCGTAGAGGACTCTTAGCAGCGGTATTCATGGCGAGTTGCAATGGGTTTAATGTGGAGTGTGGGAGGCCTTGGAGAATGGCATTAGCATAGTCAAGGTGTGGTAGGGTTAAGGCTTGAAATATCGTCCGGAAGTCATCAGGATCAAGCAGGGGGCGAAGATGGCGGAGTGTCCGGATCTTGAGGTAGATGGCTCTGACTACATTGGTTATATGTAGTTTCAAATCCATGCGCTGGTCCAAAGTGACTCCAAGGTAACGAATGGAAGGTTTGGATTGGAGCTCAGCTTCTTTGACCTTTATATGGGATGGGGGGGTGAAAAGTGGGTCTCTAGTGATGAAGAGAACCTCGGTCTTTTTGTGTTGAATTCGGAGGTTCTGGGATTGAAGCCATTCAGATACTGCATCAAAACATTTGGCTAGCGGGGAGAGGTCCATATGGGCTGTGGAGAAAGGCATGTATAGAAGGATGTCGTCAGCGTATATCAAGCATTCAACATTGAAGGACCTAATGATATTGCAAACAGGCTGTATGTATATATTGAAGAAGAGTGAAGATAGGGATGATCCTTGTGGTACGCCTGGTTTTGGTGGTAAGGTGCGGATGTTGCGGTTCCTGAGGTAACGTACTGCCATCTCTGATCGAGGTATGATTTACACCACTCCAGGGCAGTGTTATTGATGCCTTTTTCTTTTAGTCGCCCTATTAAAAGATCATGATGAACAGAGTCAAAAGCCGCGGCAATGTCTAAGAAGATAAGAGCAAAGCCTTGGCGGATGTTATCAATGCCTGTGATGATGTTGTTGCATAGAGTGGTTAGGAGGGTTTCAACACCGTGGAACTCTCTGAAGCCATGTTGGCATTGGTCAAGAGGAGAGGCAGTGTCGATGTGGTCCTGTATTTGTCTTTGAGCTTCCTTTTCAATTATTTTAGCTAGCAGGGGAATGCTAGCTATGGGTCTATAAGATTCAACCTTTTGTGGGTCGAGTTTGTGGTTTTTCAAGAGGGGTCTGATGGATGTTCTCTTGAGGACTGATGGGAAGGAACCAGTTGTAAAGGATAAATTCATCATTTTAGTGATGATGGGGCTGAGATCTTGGCGTAGTTCCTTTATCCAGTGGGCTGGGCAAGGGTCAGTTTGTGCGGTGGTAGTGTTAAGAGCAGCGATGGTGACTTCAACATGTTTTCTGGATGGTGTGGAGAACATGGATAAGTTTGATATACATACGGTGACTTGAGAAGGGATTGTTGCAATGTTGTTGGTTTGAAGCAGCTTGGATTGCAGGTAATCGGCGAACGCTTGAGGTTGAATGGGTTCCGGATGTTCTGGTGAAGGTTCTTTAGATAAGATTTTGACTAGGTTGAAAAGATCACGTGGTTTATTTAGCGATCTTTTCAGCGTTTCAGTAAATATGGGTTTTGCTGCATGAGTCACTATTTCTGGGGTTAAATTGTATATAGGGGTTAGATCTTCCCCTAAGGCAGCTTCCTTAGCAGCCTCATCTGCTAATTTATTTCTCTGGCTTCAAATGAATTCTCTGCTTGATGACCGTTTACATGCACCACTGCTATTTCTTGTGGCAGCAGCAAATTCTTTAACACTTGTTGAATTAATCTTTTCACTGTTTTGACATAACCACCCTTTGTCCATGCCAAATTTCAGCCAGAAGATTGCGGGTGGCCTTATACTTTCTTTAGTCCAAATAAAACAACAGTATCTTATCATCTTAGTTTTATCTTTATCCCTGGTACTCTCATTATCCTTCCAATATTTCAACATTCCTCCCAATGCACTGTCTGGAGGAATGTCCCCGGAACCTGTACTGCCAGCACCATCCTTACTCAAGTTCCTCTTAGAAGTTTTAATACCCATTGAGACCTTTTTCACCAATATGCCTTTTGCTTCGTCTTTCTCCAGCCACACTCCTCGCGGATGTGTCAGAACCGCGGATTGACACTCCATACTCACTTCGTGTCTAAGGCATGTCTCATACACACAACAATCTATCTCGAACCCCAACCAACCATGCATGGTTTTGTATGCTTGTGCCCACTTAATACCTGGTCTGGTTGACTGAGTCTATATTGATTTTACTTCCTGGTCTCGGGATTCTGCTGTCAGAACGATGTCGAAGCCTCCCGTCATTGATACACGAGGCCATTGAACTCAACGGGACATGTTTCCCCATCCTCGGCATCGGTGGTCTCCTCCAATGATGACATAATCCTGGACAAGAGCCCCCAATCTGTAAGAAAACATAACTTATTTATTTATTTATTTATTTATTTACATCTCTTATATACCGCACTATTTGCGATCAGCGCGGTTTACATAGAACAAACAATATCCGACAATAAACAAGAGTCAGGTCATTACAATGAACAGGAGCAGTAAACTTGGATAACAGGGGAAACTATCTACATGTGTGGAACATTGAACAAGGTAACTGTATATATGAGAGATGGAATTATTGTGTGTTGCTCATACATGGTGGCTGGGGTTCAGGGGAGGCTGTGAGGTATTTAATGAAGAGGAAGTGTTTTAAGGCCTTCCTAAACTGGCTCAAGTTGGGGATAGCTCTGATGTGTGGTGGTAGGGAGTTCCAGAGGCTTGGGGCACTCAGACTGAAGGCTCTGTTTGAAGTTGATATGGCGCATCTTGTCATAACTTTTGGTATTGCTAGCATGTTGCTGCAGAGGTTCTTCTTATCCTGTTGGGTGTGGGTGGTTGTATGAGGTCACATATTGAAGAGGCGGATAACCCGTTGATGGCTTTGAATGTCATCACTAAGGTCTTGAAGCTAATCCTGGCTTGGATGGGGAGCCAGTGAAGCTGCATCAGGAGGGGTGTGATGTGCTCTCTCCTTGGTGCCCCAAAGAGGATTCGCGCAGCGCAGTTCATGGCGAGTTGTAAGGGATGTAATGTTGTCTGGGGGAGTCCTTGTAGGATGGCGTTTGCATAGTCAAAATGAGGGATGATGAGGGCTTGGTAGATGGTGCGGAAGTCGCTCAGCTCGAGTAGAGGGCGTATGTGTCTGAGGGATCTGATCTTGAAGTAGATTGCTCTTACTATTTTTGCTATGTGTTGCTTCATGTTGAGGTTCTGATCCAATGTTACTCCGAGATACCGTATGGCTGATTTTACTTGTAGTTTGGCGTTGTCTACTTCCAGTTGGTTAGGTGGAGTGAATTCTGGATTTCTAGAGATGAACAGGACCTCAGTTTTCTTATGTTGGATACGCAGATTTTGGGAGAGGAGCCATTCTGATATTGCATTGAAGCAGTTGGTTAGTGGGGTGAGGTCCGGGCAATCCAGTGATATTGGCAGGTACAGTAGGACATCGTCTGCGTAAATCATGCAACTCACATTGAAGGATCTGATGATGTTACAGATGGGTTGGATATAAATGTTAAACATAAGTGACGATAGGGAGGATCCTTGAGGGACTCCTTGACTTTGTAGGAATGGCTCGGATGTGGTTCCGTTTGTTCGTACATGTTGCCATCTTCCAGACAGGTAAGACCTACACCACTCAAGCGCTGTTTCGGTAATGCCTTTCTCTCTTAGTCGAATCAGGAGAATCTCGTGGCGGACTGAGTCAAAGGCTGCCGCAATATCTAGAAAGATAAGTGTGAAACCTGTACGTGAGTTGTCAATGCCTGAGATTATGGTGTTGAAAAGAGTAGTGAGTAGTGTTTCCACTCCGTGTGACTCTCTGAACCCGTGTTGTGATGGATCTAGAGGTGCGTTAGTGTCCACATGATCTTGTAGCTGCCTGTAGACTATTTTTTCAACGATTTTGGCGAGCATCGGGATACTGGATATGGGTCTGTAAGACTCGACCTTTTGAGGGTCTAATTTGGTGTCTTTAAGCAGCGGTCTAACGGAGGTCTGTTTGAGCGTGGATGGGAATGACCCGGTGCTGAATGATAATCCTATCATTTTAGCTAAGATTGGGGCAAGGTCGGATCGCAGATCTTTTATCCAGAATGCTGGACATGGATCTGAGTATGAAGTGGAGGTATTTAGGGTAGCAATGGTATCTTCGATAGTTCTCTTAGACGGGATTTCTTTAGCGTCTCTCCAGTCCAGTCCCTCTCCACTGGGTTGTGCCCCCCTTCCAGCTTGTAGACTGAGCACCTCATCTTTTGATGACCCTGGGGTATAAGTAGACCTGCCACCTCCCACCAGCTCCAGTTTTGTGCTCAGTCTTCTAGCAGCTAGAAGGGGTACAGCAAGCCAGGGATCTGGCTTACTGGAGAGACTAGAGTAGGCAGGGCTTGGGACTTCTGTCCTTTGTTTATTTTATTTTATTCTTTATCTCCATTATTTATTTAATTTAAATTAATTGAAACTAATTTTCATTTTGCTTGGCTGATACGGAGACTTCCCATCCCCCTCGTGGTGTGGGGACTGGCGGGAAGGAGGCCTTATGCCAGCGAAGAAGTTGAGCAGAGGCCGGTGAGGATTGGGGCCGCTTCTTCTTCCGCCGGAGTGAACAAGGGGTAAGCCGTTCTGTCCTTCCCGCCTCGCCGCTGAAGCCCCCGAGGCGGCTGAGCGGGCGGGCGAGAGGACGAAGATCCGGCAGGCTATTCGGCATGGCAGAGGCATCGCATCAGAAGAAGAGTTCAACGGCGGTGGGCCGCATGAGAAGCAGTTCTCCATGCGGTCGCTGACCGCGGGCTTCACAAGGCCGGCACTTCGGGAGGTGAGTCCCTCCGCTCGCACGCTTTTTAGCCGCGGGCTCCAGAGGCGGCTGTTCCTGTAAGTCTCTTCTAGGATCAGGGGGCTGTGATCCCGCGCAATTTAAAAAAAAAAAAAGAAGTTAAAAGAATACAACAGTTTAGCGTGTGTAGTTTTGAAAAATAAGAAAAGAAAATTCTGTTTGCCAGTGGCCTGCACTCTTGATCCTCTCTTCCTTTTTCTCCCTCAGGCCTTGGTTCGGCTGAGGTGACTATGCCGGCTAAGCCCCAGTGTTTGCTTTGCGGGTCCTGCAAGGGGGAGGTCTCTGAATCAGGCGTCTGCAGGGGCTGTGCAGCAGAGGCAGCCTCTGTGGAGCTGGGGATCCAGGCAGGGGCCTTGCAGGACCCCCCTGCCTCTACATCCCAGGATTTAGGGACGCCTTCGAAGGATTTATTCTGACCCGAGTCTCCCAAGAATTTCTCGGGGGATCTCTCCACCCAGCCGCCTCGTAAGCCGGGTCCCTCTGTCTCGGGGCAGGCAATGGAAGAGGAGGCTGAAAGGGAGTTCTCCCTGAGTTCATGTTGCTCCTGCATAAGGCGTTTTGCCTTTGAAAGCAGGGGCAGCATGGACCGGAGCCTGCACAGGCAGGCGTAAAACCCCGGCAGCCAGACTCTAAGGAGCTTGTGGAGGTGAGGCTTACACAGGACGAGGTTCCCCACCCCCCTCTGTCAGAGCCCTTGGAAGGAGATCTGTTGGACAGGGACATGGGGGACGAAGAGGAACTAGAAGAGGGAGAGATCCCTGAGGAACAGGCCAAGATTGTTCGGGTTTTCCGCAGGGAGGAGTTACCGGCGTTGATCGGTCCTGAACATGATGGCCGGAGGCCCAGCGGAGGAAGATGCGTTGGAGGATCCTTTGATTCAAGTGGTCAGGAAATCTCAAAAGGTTTTCCCAATAAATCGAGTGGTGCGGCAAATGGTCCAGGAAGAGTGGGATCAGCCGGAGTCTGCTATAAGGGGAATACGTTCCATGTCTAGACTGTATCCGCTACAGGAGGGAGAGAAGGAGTTGCTTCACTCTCCTAGGGTAGATGCGGCGGTGTCGGCTGTCACCAAGAAGACTACGATTCCGGTCGAGGGCACTTCTGCTCTTAGGGATCCCCAGGATAGGAAGCTGGACACCCTGTTAAAACCGGCGTTTGATGTTAGTGCCCTAGCTCTACAGGCTTTGGTTTGTGGGGCGTTGGTCGCCCGAGCCTTCTTGCGCTGGTCCCAGCAGATCCAGCTGGCAGGGGATACCCCCAGTGAAGGCATTGAAGATTGAATCAGGCGTAGAGTACTTGGCGGACAGTCAGTACGATCTCATCAGAAGCCTAGCAAAAAACATGGCTTCGGTGGAGGTGGCCTGTCGTTACCTCTGGTTTTGAAATTGGGCAGCCGACAGTTCTTCAAAGACCCGGCTCAGCAGACTCCCCTTTAAGGGTAAGCTGCTCTTTTGGGAGGACCTAGATAAGCTGGTAAAGGAGCTGGGGGAGTCTAAGGGAGGTAGACTCCCGGAGGATAGGCCGAAGCAGAATAGGGGCCCTACTCAGGGGCGGACTCAACCTCAGGAAGTGAAGAGGTTTTGGTCTAACCGGTCCTTGTCCTTTCAGAGAGGGCGACTCTCCCCTGAGGGACAGGGCTTCCGGGGGTTTCGAGGTGCGGGAAAAGGTTTTGGAGCTTCTTCCTCTACCTCGGGTGCCAGGAAGCCCCAATGAAGCCACGGGGGCCCAGGGAGAGGACCTTGCAGTGGGGGGGCCATCTTCGGTAGTTCCTCTCCGCCTGGGCCCAGATCATGACAGACCAATGGGTCTTGGAGGTGGTACGAGAAGGTTATGCTCTCAAATTCGCAAAACCCATCTTTCCTTCCTTCGTTCAGTCCCCGTGCCGGTCTCCTTTCAAGCTGGCTGTGGTGGAAGTGACACTCAAGAGGCTGCAGGCGCTGGGGGCGGTGGTTCCCATTCCCGTAGTGCAGCGCAGAACCGGCCGGTACTCCATTTATTTTGTAGTACCCAAGAAGGAGGGGTCCTTCTGTCCAATTCTAGATTTGAAGGGGGTCAACCGGTGCCTCCGGGTCCCTCATTTTTGAATGGAGTTCTTGAAGTCAGTGCTGGTAGCGGTAAGGCAAGGGAAGTTTTTGACTTCCCTCGATCTCACAGAGGCATATTTGCATATTCCCATGCGCAAGTCCATCAACAGTTCTGCAGTTCGCTGTGCCGCAGGGACACTTCCAATTTCAGACGATGCCGTTCGGCTTAGCGACGGCGCCGCGCACCTTCACAAAGGTCATGTTGGTGGTAGCGGTGGCTCTCCGCAAGGAAGGGATCTTGGTCCATCTGTATCTCAATGATTGGCTGATTCGGGCAAAGTCCGAACGAGAGAGTCGTGAGGCCACGTAAAGGGTGGTCACTTTGCTGGAGAGTCTAGGATGGGTTATCAATGTAACAAAGAGCAAGTTGGTTCCCTCCCGGGAGCTAGAGTATCTAGGGGCAGGGTTTTCCTGCCAGATCGAAGGACAGGGATGCTTCGGGATCTGCTGCATCAGTTCCTGGTCATGAAGGCGCCTTCAGCATGGCACTATCTTCAGGTGCTGGGGATCATGGCTGCGACCATAGAACTGGTTCCGTGGGCCAGGGTTCACATGTGGCCCCTTCAGCGATCCCTGCTCTGATGTTGGTCCCACCAAGAGCAGTCCTTTTTGGTGACGCTACCCTGTCTAGAGTCGGTCAAGGACTCCTTGCAGTGGTGGCTTCATCCAGGTCATCTGGAGCGCGGGATGCCCCTCGAGCTGCCGGATTGGTTGCAACTGGCGATGGATGCCAGTCTCTCCGGCTGGGGAGCTCACTGTGAAGGTTGGATTGCCCAAGGTCTTTGGAGTGTGCAGGAGGCACAGTGGTCTATCAACAGGTTGGAGCTGAGGGCGGCCTTCCTGGCCCTCAGGGAGTTCAGAAGCTGGATGTGTCGGAGGGCGGTCCGAGTGCTTTCTGACAACATGACTACCATAGCATACATCAATCGCCAGGGCGGAATGAGCAGCCCCTCCCTGGAAGAGGAAGCGGAGGCGCTGATGTTATGGGCCGAAGCCCATCTAGTGGCCCTGTCAGCACAACACGTGGCAGGAGTAGAGAACATAATGGCGGATTACTTAAGTCATCACAGGGTGGATCACGGAGAGTGGCAGCTATTGCAGGAGGTGTATCAAAGGATCGTTGACAGATGGGGTCCTCCCATCGTGGACCTGATGGTGACTTGGGAGTCGGCCAAGACAGGCCGGTTCTTCAGCTGAAGAAAGGAGAGGATGTCAGAAGGCTTGGATGCCCTAGTGCGAAGGTGGCCGACCGGCAGCCTCTTGTATGTGTTTCCTCCGTGGGCGCTCATAGGCAGGATTATTCAATGGATAGAGGCATACTCAGGCCTGCTGGTCCTTATTGCCCCGGACTGGCCCCGCCGGCTGTGGTATGCCGACCTCATGCGCCTAAATTAATAAACGGAGTGGAACGGGTAAACGTAGATCGATTGTTTACGTTATCAGAATATAGGAAGACTAGGGGACATGCAATGAAGCTACAGGGTAAACTATTTAAGACTAATAAAAAAATATATTTTTTCACTCAACGTGTAATCAAACTCTGGAATTTGTTACCGGAGGATGTAGTAAAGGCTGTTAGTGTAGCTGGGTTTAAAAAAGGTTTGGACAAGTTCCTGGAGGAAAGGTACATAAACCATTATTAAGAAGGGACCCAGGATATCAATGCTTGACCCACTACAAGCATTGTGGAACCTGTGTCCTTTGGGGAAACTGCTAGGTACGTATGACCTAGATTGGCCACTGTTGGAAACAGGATACTGGGCTTGATGGACCTTGGTCTGACCCAGTATGGCATATCTTATGTTCTTATGTTCTACTGGCCGATTGACCGTGGCACCTGCTGGTGAGGGACAATCTTCTGTTCCAGGGTCCAGTGTGCATGCCGCAGGTGGATCGATTCTCACTTACAGCCAGGCTATTGAGAGGGCTTGGCTGCGAAAGCGAGGTTACTCGGGAGCTGTGATCTCCACTCTGCTGTTCCCACAAGCGCTCGACCTGTCTCTCCTATGTGAGGGTCTGGCGTATCTTTGAGGGCTGGTGTGTGGAAAAGAGGAAGAAGGCCCTTTCACTGTCTGTTCCAGAGGTTCTGGATTTCTTGCAGGCAGGTTTCGACAAGGGCCTGGCTGCCAGCTCCTTGAGAGTGCAATTGGCGGCTATTTCCTGTTATAGGGGCAGGATTCAGGGGAAATCCTTAGGCGAGCATGCAGACATAGGAAGGTTTATGAAGGCTATATGGCGGCTTCGACCTCAACAGAGATCGCTGGTTCCTCCTTGGGACCTCAACCTCGTGTTAGATTCCTTGTCTGCCGAGCCCTTTGAACCGATGCAGCGGGCGTCTCTCAAAGATCTTACTCTTAAGACAGTGTTTTTGGTGGCCATCTGTTCGGCCAGGCGTATTTTGGAGTTGCAGGCTCTGTCATGTCGTCCTCCTTTTCTGATTTTCTCCAAGGAAAGGGTAGTTCTCCAGATGGTTCCGTCTTTCTTGCCTAAGGCAGTTTTGGCATTCCATGTGAATCGGTCAGTTTCCCTCCCTTCCTTCTCGGAGCCTCGGAGGGGGGGAGGACGCCCACCTGCGTCACTTAGATGTGCGCAGAGCCCTGAAGCGTTACCTGGTTCGTACGGAACCTTTTTGCAAGTCAGAGCGATTGTTCATTCTGTTCGCTGGGCCGCGTAAGAGGGAGGTGGCAGCTAAGGCTTCAATTTCCAGGTGGATCAGAGAGGCCATTTCTTCAGCTTACATTTTGAAAGGAAGACAGGTACGGGCTGGGCTTTGGGCTTATTCTACTCGAGCCCAGGCGGCCTCATGGGCGGAATTCAGCCTGGTTCCACTACTGGACATCTGCAGAGCAGCGGCCTGGTCGTCCCTGCATACTTTTGCTAAGCATTATTGGTTGGATGTCCAGGCCACGGAAGAAGCGAGGCTTGGAGGAGTGGTTTGGAGGAGCGGTCCGGCCTTGCTGGGCCCGCCCGGGTTTGAACTGCTCTGGTACATCCCAGTGGAGAGGGACTGGACTGGAGAGACGCTAAGGAAAGAATAATTAGATCTTACCTGCTAATTAGCATTCATGAAGGAATTCCAGTCCAGTCCCTGATCCCACCCAAGTTTTGGTTTGTCTTCTTACAGGCCTGGCCAGCCCGAAGGGCTATACAGAGATAAGGGCTGGAGGATTCTCCGCTGAGGTCCTCATTGGTGAGGCGAGTTGGACGGTTCAGGTGCCTCGACAACACTTGTCTGTTCAGGTAAGCCCCTTCTTCTCTAGGGACAGTGGGAAGTTCTCCCAGGGAAGGGGGCGCCAGAGGTTGATTGGTTGGTTATAGTTTAGCTATAGTTAAGGATTGTGTGTATTTACTTGTCTCTCCGTTATGTCTGCTTTGCCAATAGGTTACTGGAGCTGGTGGGAGGTGCCAGGTCTACGTATACCCCAGGGTCATCAAAAGATGACGTGCTCAGTCTACAAGCTGCTGGAAGGGGGGGGGGCACAACCCAGTGGAGAGGGACTGGACTGGAGTTCCTTCAGGAACACTAATTAGCAGGTAAGGTCTAATTATTCTTTTTTTTTTTACACAATAACAGACTCCTTAGTGAAGTAAAGAGAAACTTTTATTACAGTCTTGCAAGAAAGGGTGTCCTGAATAAGCAGGCACACCTATCATTTGTTTCACGGTTCTTTTATAGTATAATATGTCCTCTTCTTCCAGCATGTCTATGACTCATTGGTTAATACTGTCTCACTCCACTTCTTGCACTTCCGTGTCTGTGGCAGGCTATGTGTTACTCGTCATGGATGCAGATATACAACAAAGGGAGTCAGAAAGTCATTACATGCAAAATTATATTACATTGTAAAAATAACATATCACATTTGTTTATAACACAATGCAGTTGTTTGAGAAGAGATATAATGTGCTCTGTTATTTTTTTTTTTACACCGAGTAAGATTTTTTCAGCAGTGTTGAGTTCAAGTTGGAGACGATGGATGATTGAATTTGGTATACCTTGAAAGATGATATTACACTAGTCGAAGTGGAGGACAATGGTTGCTTGAAGGACTGAATGGAAGTCATGATTGGTCAGTAAATGTTTGAGATTCTTGATCATTTTGAGCTTGAAGCAAATGCTCTGAGTAAGATTTTGTATGTGTGCTGAGAAAGTGAGGCGTTGATCCAGTGTGACTCCAAGGTATTAGTTATCTTATTTCACTTGGATTTGAGTGCCATCAATAGTATGGAAGATGGTGGTTTGAAGCCAATGTCTTTTGTGATGAACATGGCCTCTGTCTTCTTGAGGTCTGTGTTCAAATTGTGTATTTAGAGCCAGTTGTAGTCAGCAGAGAAGCAGGTTGTTATGGGTATGATGTCTGGATTTGATGTGTTGATAGATGTGTAATCATTACATCATCAGCGTATATATGGCATAGGATGTTGCAAGTCTTTATTACAGAGCATACTGGTTGTACAAAGAGGTTAAATAGTAATGATGAGAGGGTGGAGCCTTGTGGAACTCTTGATATTGGGGTGGTATTTGTTTTGTCTAGTGGATCTTTGTATAATATAGGGTGGAATTTGTATAGTCTATTCATGCTTTTGTCTTTTGTGCCTTAGAGCTGCGTGGCACCCCAATATCCTATCCTTATAATTTGTGTATAAATTTGTAAGACAGGACAACTTATACGTAAAAATCAATCTAATTTATTGAACTAGAACACAGGTCTGCAGCAAATATAAATCTAATACCATATTGTTATCCTGTGAGGCAGAAAATGACATCACTCGGTATAGAACTCCAGTTACTGTCTGCCCACTTTACATTCTACAAAGTACTATTTTATACATTCACGTCATAGCTTTTTCTCTTTAACCCATTTGTCCCTTTTCCTTCATATGGTTATTCCTTACAACAGTCTTGAAAAGACATTCCTTTCTTTTTCTCTTCTTGTATGGTTCTTTGCATGGTCTTATCTCTATGCCTCATCTCCTTTAACCTCCCCCAATTCCTGTCTTTTTCTGCTTTATATGTAGTCATGGCTAAAGCATTCTCTCTGCAATTCGTCTTGTCAGCAGTTTCAAAGGTAAACAACATAGAGACACTGTTTTCATTCACTCATTTCAAGATGGCGTTTTCAGAGAGGATTCTGGGAAAGCAGACAGATTCATTCAGCACTCTCATCTTCTCAAGTCTATTCTTACTTGCAGTTTGAGGCCTGTCAAGTAAGACTTGAACCATCTGAGGAGTGTGTCTGCTAATTCAAGAGTTTGTAGGTGCTGAATTATGAGGTCGTGTGGAATGGAGTCAAATGTTGATTTATGTCTAGAAAGGTGAGTATGAAGCCAGATTTGGGTTTGTCGGTGCCCTTGATTAGATTGAGTAATAGTAAAATTGCCTGTTGGTGCATACTGCAACAACAGTTTTCTGTGCATAAACTATGAATATCTGTAGAAAGTCAACGCAGAAGAGGAAGGCCAGCAATAAGATGGATTGATAGAGTGGCATCCATATCTGCTCTTATTCTATCAACTATGAGCCACCGAACATAGTTAGGAAAACTACCCAGAGTGTCGCTGTGAGTGGACATTGACTCGACAGCATTTAACAACAAACAACTCAGGGATTATGTGCAAGCCCCTGGAAACATCTAATTCTTGTTACAGGTTCAGAATATGGTTAATGTTTCCTCTCTCTTTGCTGGGACGGGCAATCATTCTTACTAAAACCACCTTCACGGGTTTCGGTGATAGAACCTCCTCCCTCTTCCACTATTAGAAGAGAAGCAGAGCTCCAGCACTGACCCAGCAAAAGCCAAAGCTACCCCAAGGAGTATGGGCAGGGTGGGAGAGAGCCAGGGCTGGAGCTGGTGCTGTGGAGAGGGGCAGGAGAATGGCTGCAGAGCTTCTGTCTAGGGTCTGGCTTTTTCTAAACACTTGTTTGGAAGGTATGTCTACCTGTATATGTTACAGTATTTATTTATCTTAGCATTGTACTTCAGGCCAGAGGGCCAGGGGTTCAAGTCCCACCTGGGGACAACATTCTCAGGCTGGAAGGACTGGGATTTCTAGTCCTATAGGAACTCCTTGTGGTCTTGGGTAAGCCACTTAACCCTTCATTGCCCATATTCCCAGTAAGTATAAGCGTATGTGTCTCATATCCTCTCGTGTTAAATGTATCCCCCAAACGACCGCTTTGACCTGGTGAAAAGCGGGATATAAATACAGCTAAATAAACTAAATAAATTACTTTTCAATATTTTTGTTTCTGATCTTGTTCATCTCTCTCTCTCCTCTTCCTTATTATCCCAACCCATGGCTGAAAATCGCTTATAGCCGTCCTGTGCTCCTTACCACGATCAGTCACAGTGCACCTTATGTTCTGCAATTTTTGCCACCTAACCTTTTATTTCTTCTGACTTATGCACTCCTCTCCATCTCTCTCTTTTATGGCACCTCATCACTTTCTCATCCTACTCCTCATACTCCCTAATTCTCCCCTCCTACCAACACCTTCAAGCCCCTCCCCCTCATCTCCCCTTTACCATCCTCACTTCCCCTATCATGTCATCTACCCTATCATCAGCTCTTGTGTTTCACCACTTTCTCCCTCTATTTCAGCCATCTCCTCTCTCTCGCTAAAACAACCTCACCCTCGTTACCACCGTGCTGTCTCCTCTCTGTCCCGCACTCTTCTACTCCTTCTCCTTCTCTCTTCCAGAGATATCAACCCCAACCCTGGGCCCCCTAGATTTTGTCACACTTCTTGAACAGATCCTCGAGCAACATCTCAAATCTTATTCATATCCCTATCCTCTCCCCCACCTCTCTCTCTTTCTCATGTGCTTTTTGGAACGTACACTCTGCATCTCAAATAAACTTGCCTTCACTCATGATCTGTTTATCTCTAATGCTCTCTATCTCCTTGCTCTAACTGAGACCTGGCTCCTCCCAGAAGACAAGGCTTTATTTGCTGCTCTCTGTCATGGTGGATATCAATTCTCCCATACACCTCATCCTACTGGCCGTGGTTGTGGTGTTGGGCTTCTACTTTCTCCTTCCTGTCAATTCCAACCCCTCCTTCTTGCCTCTATCTCACCCCTTTCCCTCCATTGAAGTCCCCTCCATCTGGCTTTTTACTCTACTATCTCTCCGATTAGCTGTTATTTATCGACCCACTGACAGGTCCACCTTTACCATTAAATTTGATTCATGACTTTCCTTCTTTCTGGATTCATCTTCCCCCTCCCTTATTCTCAGGGATCTTAACATTCATGTTGATCACCCTTCTGACCATTATGCTTTAAAGCTCCTTTCCCTTACCTCATCATTCAACCTCCAGCTTTGCTGTACTGCCCCCACTCCTCAGCAAGGTCACTGTCCTCACTTCTTCCCTTATCAAACCATCACCTGCTAAGCTTCACTCTTCATCTGCCACCTCAAACTCACCCTGTCTCCTCCAACCTCTTTAGAGATCTACATGCTGTTAACCCGTTGGACCTCTTCTCCACTGTCTCATCGCCTCTTTCCTCCACTATGTCATCTGAGTTTGTTAACACTTCCTATAACGCTGCACTCTCCTCTGCTCTGAATGTTCTTGCTCCACCAATGCTAAGACTTGTGAAATGTACTGTACCCCAACCTTGGCTGTTTTCCACTACCTGCTACCTATGTTATTGTGCCCACTCAGCTGAGCGTTCGTGACTGAAATCCCACCACTTCAAATTCAGATTTGTCTTTTGCAGTCAGACATAGCACTCACCAAACAAGGCTATTATGTCCATCTGACTAACTCTCTTGTCTCTGACCCTCACCGACTCTTTATAACTCTCAACTCTCTCCTCAAGGTGCCTCTACCTCTGACCCCCTCCCTCCCTTTCTGCATGATCCCTGGCTGACTACTTCCAAAATCCACAAGATCACACTCCAATTCCCCAGGAGGTCAGTTACTTCCCTTCCTCCCCTTCTTCACTTCCAACTTCCCCCCCTACCTCTACTACCCTTTCTTCCTTTTCTATGACCTCTGAGGAGGAAACCACTTACCTTCTTTCCTCATCCAAACTCATTACCTGCTCCTCTGATCCTATTCCCACCCATCTCCGTAGCTCCATCTCCTCCACTATAGTCCCTTCCATCTCTCATATTCTCAACCTATCCCTCTCCATTGCAATTTTCTCTGTAGCCTTCAAGTATGCTGTGGTCACTTCTCTCCTCAAGAAACCCTCACTAGACCTACCTGTCCTTCTATTGACCCATCTCCCTCCTTCCTTTCATTTTTATGTATCAATATGTTTATTAGAGATTTAACAATAAAAATCCAAACATAAACAAAACAAGAAATGCCATCCATGAGGAAACATCTCAATATCAAAAATACAATTTCCAAAACACATTAATAACAGCAGTAGCCCACATAAAGGTGAACTGACGCCCTGATCAATACAAAATAAAAAGAAGAACAAAAGAAATCAAGAATACACTCCCATATTTAACAGGCATTACAATAATAGAGCTAAATCAACCTCATCCCTTCCTATCAAGCAAAAAACTTACTAACTGAGCAACATCAGAAAATACATAAGTACAATTCTGAAAAGCAATAATACACTTACAGGGAAATTTTAAGAAAAATGAAGCACCCAGTCCGATTACTCGAGGCTTGAAGGTCAAAAAGCCCTTCCTCCGGACCTGGGTAGATCTAGAAACATCAGGAAATATGTATAATTTGTAACCACAAAACAGCTTCTCTTTGTTCTTAAAGTAAGCTGTCAGAACCCGAATCTTATCTGCAGAAGAAAGAAAAGTAGCCAGCAAAGTGGCTCTTTTCTCAATCTTATCAGATAAGGATTTAACTAATTTTTTGGAAGATTTATCAATATCTATGGAAATAACATCCAACCCACCATCATCCTTGTTAACCCGACGTTTCCCAACAGGGATATCGTAATAACAAGATTGCACAATAATTTTCTCAGTAAAAAGTAAAACTTCCTGAAAGTACTTATCAAGTAGAATCTGAGGGGAAAGCAACGATGAAATAGGAAAATGCAAAAAATGGAGATTCAGCGCATTAGCACTGTTCTCCAATGATTCCAATTTGTTCTGAATAATGAATCTTTAATAGAAGCAGAGCTAACACTTTGTAATTGTAAACGTTGCTTATTTACCTCTGAAAAGGAATTTACCACCTCAGTCAACTGAGCGTCCACCTCAGCAAACGTTCGGTTAGATTCTTGTGTATAAACACATAGGGAATCAAAGGATGTAGAAACCTTTACATCTATAGCAGTAATTGCAGTCCATAAATCCTTCAAAGTAATCTCATCTGGAGGGATAATCAAGGTCTGCACAACAAGCAGACCCACCACAGGATTAGGTAACGAAGTCGGAGAATAAACAGGTAAAAGAACCTTATTAGTATAGCTTACCAGAGTAGAAGAGAGCTGAGGGATAGGAGGGAGAGAAGAAGTCTGCTCAACTGAACTCAGAGATGCCCCTTCAGTAGGAGAACACATTTCAGGAAGGGTTAAGAAATGTTTGTCTAAAGGCCCAAACACCTTACCCTCCCCCGTGTGCACCGGACCCTTATCTTCCACTGACTTTTTAACCTTACGATTCCCCATAGTAAAACTAACAGTTAACACAACAAACAAACAGATATTATACCAGAACGCCAAGGATGCCATTGGACGCTGAAGTGGCATGGCCTGCCCCTTTGGTCACGCCCCTTCGGGCCACGGCCCAAGGGCCGTAGGGCAGATTTTTAAAACCCTCAAGAACCCCACAGATAGTCTGGTGCTGGATAATTGTTCAACGCAGTGCCGGGGGAGCAAATGCACACTCCAGTTACCAGGACCCGCACACACAGCACGCCTACGAGCTCTGTCTATGCCTGCACTCCAGGGCTCAGTCACAGCCCTCCTTGCTTTATTTATTTATTTTATTTATTACAATTTCTTATATACCGCACTATTGTCAGCGCGGTTTACATACAACAAAATGACCATAACAAACTGTTTGGCTTCACATAGAACAGGAGAAAACAACTTGGATAAAAAGCTGCTGATTTACATAGAACAGGAGTAATAATTTGGATAAACGGGGTATGCAAACTAAACTACTTACATATGTTCATTTTTAAGCTGATTGAATGTGAAGTTCACCATCATCACCTCAATTTTCTCTCGTCCTTCTGGATCCCCTACAATCTGGCTTTCACACTTTACTGCACATTCTACCGAAATGGCTCTTGCCAACGTCTCCAGTGACCTGTTCCTGGCAAAATCCAAGGGGCTTTACTCAGTCCTCATCTTTCTTGACCTTTCTGCTGCTTTTGAAACTGTTGACCAGAACCTTCTCCTTGATACCTTGTCTTCGCTTGCTTTTCAGGGCTCTGTGCTGTTTTGGTTCTTTTCTTATTTCTCCCATCGTTCTTTCAGTGTTTGTTCTGATGGATCCCTTGTAAAATCAAATTGCAGTAATCCAAGAGTGAGGTGATAACAGCTTGGCATACTGTCCTGAAGTGGTTGTGGTCCAGTAGCAGATGGAGTTTGTGCAGGATCTTCATTTTGTAGTTTGCAGTGGTTGTCATTTCCTTAATGTGTGCTTGCAGTTTCAGTCGCTAGTTTAATGTGACTCCAAGGTATTTCACTTCCTGTTTTACAGACAGGGTCATGTCGTTGATCTTGAAAGTTTCTGGGGGTGAGTAGGATGTCTTGCTGGTGATGATCAGGACCTTGGTCTTGTCGCAGTTGATTATTAAGTTGTAGTCTTTTAACTCACCTACGACTGGCTTGCGGCATGATTTTATAGGTGAATATTCTGAGTTCTTGGTGTTGAAGTGGGCGTATAGCATTAAGTCATTGGTGTATAAGTGGTAATTTATGTTGTGGCTCTGAATGAGTTTGCAAATTGGTTGTATGTACAGGGAGGAACCTTGGGGTATGTCACTTAGATGTTTAATCGGTTTGGAAGTTTTGTCCCTTATGTTAACCTGCTGCATGCACGCTGTCAAGTAAAACTGGAATCAGGAGAGGGGGGTGCTGTTTATTCCTATTTCTGTCAGCCGATCTTCAGGGTCACAGACCAACCACTGCCTGCCCTCGCTCCGCCTCAGCGATGCCCTTCACACACAACTCTTTTGATGGGGATGGCAGGGGAGCGAATAGCAGGGATAGATGTTCCCGCAATTCAGGGGACAGAATGACCCTCAGAGTGTTTACGAGTGAGGTAATCAGTGTTTGCACATTGCAATTTGGTCTAAACTGTAGGCCGGGTCCACCTACAAAAGTTCCCCGGATATTACCAATTACCAATAAATTGCTCAGACAACTGTTGCTTGGCTGCAAATAGCTTTTATTTGGTACGCCAAAGCAGTACAATTGCAAATGCAGATAGCAAGTGTCTGTCTGAGAAGTGACAGGCAATATTCTCTCTGCACAGGAGTTAGAGAGGAAGTTGCCCGAGTGAGAACAGCATTCCCACCTTCCTTCTGAAGAGGAGAAAGCTGCCCTCCCCTCCCTCTGCTGCTGTCTCCTTATATATACCCCTCTGTCTCAGAGTTCTAGCACATTCTGCATAAATTCTGACGTCTTTTGCAGAGATCCTGTAAATCCTGCAGACCTCTGTGAAAGCTCTCTTGGGACCCTGGGACCCTCCCATATTACTCATTCTTTGCAGCTGCTAATTCAAGGTCTGCCTTATCTGTGTAACCGACACAGCTCACTGCTCCTTTCTGTGCTTTGTACATGTTATCTTCCATCTCCTGGCACTAATTGGAATTCTTCAGGGCTATGAGTATAGCTCACCAACAGTTCTGCTTCCAGCTTCTGGGCCTGTATTCATTTGACTTGTTTTTCCTAGGCCCACATCCTTTTGCACACTTCTGTTCAAAAGTGTGGACCAGGCTCTCCCATACCAGGCCACAAAATACTCTGTTTCGTAGCCCATGCATGTCTTCTTGTGCCAATCATATGTAACTGTGTATATTTTCAGGCAGGCAAGGGTGCAATCACATAAAGCAAGAGGCAGACCTGAATCCCAAACCTAAACCAAATTATCCCCACAAAACTCATGTTGTTGCATGTCCAAGGGGACAGAAGTGTTGTGAAGTCCTGTAGCTGTAAATATACTGCCTTTTCTATTATTTTCACTAAATTTGGAAGTATCTTTGCATTGTAGAGATACTGTTCTGGACATATCATGTCTTCCCAGATGGACAACAACATCAGTTTTAAACCCCTTACTTTACTCTGGGACTTCCCTTGCAAGCTGGTTCTTCTTTTTACTGGCTGAAGACTCTGGAAGGCATTTTCTTGCCTTCTTACCCTGGAAGGGAGTTCCTGAAATTAATGCCTCTGATAAAGGAATCACCTAGTATTAGCAATTTTCTGTTTTGAAATACCTTGACAACACCCGGGACATTTCTCTATACACTGTATGTCAATCTTCTTATCTAAGACGACACCTCAGTTTCCATTAATGGAGAATCCTCATTTACCAAGGTAGAGAAGGTATTATGAAGGAAATCTTGAGGTGGAATGGATGTCTCCGCCTAATGGGTGGTAACCTGCCTGAACCCACTGTGATCCATTTATTCTTGAATTGCTGGATTTTTTATTATTTATTTATTTATTTTATTTTATTTAAAGATTTTTTTTATACCACCTTTTCCAGAAATCAAAGCAGATTCCAGACAACAAAACGCCTTACATTGAACATAATTATAATGGAGTGAGATGGTAGAATTATATACAGATTTTTTGTCTAATTCAAGATAAAACTTTATACAGTGGCATATTTAGATAACATATTTACAAAGATAATTCCATTCCCAACATATCTACTAAGCTCAATGGTTGTCAACTGTATTGGAATGCATGGACAGGAAGGCTAGATTGGGTAGACCTTGACTTGGTCCTGTAGGTTGCAAAGTGCCCAGTGAAGAGATGGTTTTTAAGGGCCTTACGAAATACGGAGAGATCATAAATGGATCTTAGCTTATCAGGGAGGGAGTTCCAGTTCATGGGTGCAGTGTATGTAAAGGCTGTGTTGCTCATCAAGCGGTTAGCCTTGCGGAAGTCAGTGGGGACTACAAGGGTGTTGAGAGTTGAGATATGATGGAGCTATATTCTTTAGAAGTTTGGATGTGATCATGAGTAATTTGTATTTTGTACAGCTATAAATTGGCAGCCAGTTCTATTAACTTCCCAAATAATTTGTGCAGCCACATGTTGGGCCATCTGTAACTGGCTTAATGCCTGCTTGGAGAGGCCCTTGAAAATGCTGTTGCCATAATCAAAGTGTGAGGTGATCATTGCCTGGTGGTCTCAACTGCTGAATAATCTTTAGTTTGTAATAGATCTTACCAGTGTTTAATTTTATATGGGTGGTCATGCTAAGGGATTGCTCTAGAGTTATCTTAAGGTATTTTACCTCATTCCTTACCTGTAAAACAGCTTCTTTGAGGTGTAAAGTTGAGGGAGATTTAAAAGAGGAATTAGATTTACCTGCTAATTGTTTTTCCTTGAGGAACTCCAGTCCAGTCCCCGCACTTCTGGGTAGTGCACCTCCTCCCGCAGCTTCGAGACTGGGCATGTCAGATTCTGTAGTCACTTGTACTAATACAGGCACCTCCCACCAGCTCCCAGTGACCTAATGACAAAGTAAAATCAGAGAAGCAACAAATAAGTAGCCAAATTATTAAACAAATAAACAAACCACTTAAACCGTAACTCCCCCCAGCAAAAAGAGGGAAACTCACCCCCCCCCCCTCTGTAGAAGGAGAGATGGATGGAGATGAAGAAAGCGCCATAAAACGCAAAAGAGAGGAAGGCAGAGAATAGAGACAAGAACTAAGGGGAATGTTTACTAAACATTCCTAACGTGCGGGGCCCCGTTAGTGTGCCTGTGCCATATAAGGAGTGGGCGGTTCAGGCAGAAAAAAGAAAAAAAACGGGAGAAAGCGACCGTACTTGTGCGCGGCGCGCAACTGTGCGGTGCACAGTAGTGCGTGGGAAGGCTAAGTGGCACGCTGCTGGGCGCATAAAAGAACAGAGCTGTAGTACAATGGTGAAGACACTGACCAATGGTGCAGGGATCAGGGGTTCAATCCCCCACAGTGCCCAATGAGGAAGGCTCACTGAGGCACTACATATTATGGGGATGAGTGCTGTAGGGGGCAATTAATTTTATCTCAGTTATCACTACTAGCAAACGCACTCACAAAGCGTGTTAACATAAGGCGGCCCATAAGGCACATGTTAAGGTTCACTGTCCGCCAAGGCACCCTAGAATGTCCCCTATAGGGCACCATATATGTTGCGTCACAGGATAATGTATAGTGCACCTTATATGGACGGCAACCATAAGGTGCCCTATAGGGTGCCCTATAAAGCACCCTCAGAGGCACCTTATGGGTACAGTACGCTGAGGGTGTTTATGATGGCATCAACATATGTACATTAAATTAACAAAATGCTTTGGACAACCCTATCAAATAACCCCACTGTGGGTTTGAATCCATGACCTCTGGCTTCACAGGCAGTGAAGTAACCATTGGTCTACAGCTCTATAGCTGCCAGCAAGCCCCTGGCTGGCTGCAGAGAGCCTGCATGTCACCACACAGACAGTCTGCTGTGGTAACCAGGATAGGGTGAGGCCACCCGTACCCATGATGCACTGCACATGCAAATCAGCTGTCCACAGATGAACACAAGATGGGGAATGCACCCCAACAGCTCCCCGGCCTGGTAGGGGGAAGTGTCCGTGTGCACCCACACAGCACCTCAGCCTGGTAGGAGGTACTGACCGGGTGTTTTACTGGCACAGAGTAGCTACACACCGTCACAGTGTGCGGGTACTGTGCTCACCCTGAGGGTGCGATGAGGCGCCCAGGACCAGGTCCACAACACCTTCCATGGCTGAAAGAGGCCATGCCGGAGCTCCAAAGCAGTATTAATCTGTGAGATAGGTAGTTTCTGCAGAAACACCTTGGATATCTCTGTCTGTCTCAGTCAGGGGGACCCCTAGGTGGGCTATGTACCACCATCTCCCCCCCCCCCCCCCCCCATGGATGAAAAACAGGGTCTCCCATCAACAGATCCACATTCTACCCCCCTGCAATGGTGGCAGTAGAGTAGACCATCACCCTGGTCCTGCTGGGGAACAGGCATCCAAAGCAGCTCAATACACATCCATAACACAATATCAGACAGACATTAGGCCTGGATATTTATTTATTTATTTATTTAACTATTTCTTTTATACCGCCCCTTCCAGAGATCAAGGGCGGTTTACATATAACAAGTCAACAGTCATGTACACAGTTTGTATACATTTTACATAGAACATAGAACATAGAACAATAGAAATCAACTATTTACATTAAACAGTAAATATACCATTTATAGGTATTAAAGCAAACATATTAAACTTTATACAAATGAATATTTACAGTGTGTGGTGTGTGTGGTGTGTGGGGCAGGAATTGGTGTAGGTGCTGGAATTTAGTTCCTTTTTTCGTCTTCAGGTGTGAGGGAGGGGGGAAAGTCTTGTGGATACATTGTTGGGTTAGGGGATTAAGGGAGTCTGTGTATGTGTGACCATGTTTGTTGTGGAGCTGGTCTTGGGGAATAGGGGATTTCGAAGTGTTCAGTGAATAGGTAGGTCTTTAATTCTTTTCTGAATTGGGTGAGGTCTCTTATGGTGCGAAGTTCAATAGGGAGGTCGTTCCAGAGTGTAGGGGCAGTGAATGAGTATGCTCTGGAGCTAGTGGAATTCTTAGTTTTACGGATGGCTTTTGGTGTGATGAGGGAGTGGGCCGCGTTCTGTCTGAGGGTCCTTGTCGATGTTGGAGATTGGAGTAATGTGGATAGGTGTGAAGGGGTTATGTCATTTATAAGTTTATAGGTTGTTAGGATAATCTTATATTTGATTCGGCTGTTTATAGGGAGCCAGTGGAGTTCCAGTAGTATTGGGGTCACGTGGTCAGTTAGGCGAGCTTTAGAGATTACCTTTGCACAGATGTTTTGTGCTCTTTGGAGAAGGTATACGCTCTTTTGGGGGAGGCCTATTAGGAGACTATTGCAATAGTCGAAGTGCGGGGTGATCAGTGTACTTACTACGGATCTAAAGTCTTGTGTTTCAAGAAGTGGCCTTAGGTGCTGAATAGTTTTGAGTTTATAGAAGATGGTTTTTACTATTTGTTTTATGTGAGGTAGCATGGTGAGGGTGTGGTCTATTATTACTCCTAAGTATTTTACCTGTTTTCTGACGGGTATGGAGGTTTTGTTGATATGCTCACCACAACCAAAATATTGTCTATTAGACAATTTTTTGGTTGTGGTGAGGATCAAGGAGGAATGTGACACATTCTATATACCTTTTTGATGCCTAGGACATCTGTACCTTGCCCACTCACAATCTTAAATGACAGAGGTGTAAGGCAGGGGTCTCCAAATCCAGCCCTGGAGGGCCACAAACCAGTCAGGTTGGCAGGATATCTCTAATGCATATATACCTCATGCAAATTCATTAGGGATATCCTGAAAACCTGACTGGCCTGGTGTTCCCCGAGGACTGGGTTGGGAAACACTGGTATAGAGTCTAGACAGACACACACTCCCACACGTATGCCAGCATTGTGCTACTATAGAGGGGTATATCATTCTTGCCCACCACACCAGTCCTGGGCACAGTACAGGCATGGATATGGTACGCAATACTGTGGGGGGTCACTCCCCAGGGTGGTCCACACTGTCAGAGACCAGACCTGAAGCACACACTGCAGACATCAGAAAGATTGTTATGTTGGAGCTCAATGAGCAAACTGTGCTTAACGTAGGGATTTCTATCTGCCAGTACTCATAGCAAACGATTGAGAGCTGTGTACAGTATACCCAGGTGCAGGGTGGCATTGCTAAGGTATGCAGGTGCTAGTATTGGGAGGTGCACGCAGGGCCCAATGTCCTGCCTCTCCAGGAGGCATTGGCCAATGGGGCCTGTGGGTGTGGGTGTGGGTGTGTTTGCCCCTGTTGGCTGCTGCTTTACAGCAGAGGTTCCCAAACCCAGTCCTGGTGTGCCAAACACTGTTCGGGTTTTCATGCTGTCCCTCATGAATATGCATTAGCTACATTTCCATGCCATGGGGGTGGTGCATAGCTATGCAGCACAGGCATTTGTATTAGAGGCAGCAGGGAACCTGAATGGTGTGTGGCCCTCCAGGGCTGTATTTGGGGGACTCTGCTCTAGGTACTGCCCCTGTTCATGGTGTCTGTGTTGGGGGGGGGGGGTAAAAGATAAGCGTATTACCACTGCATATGTCCTCAGCACGAAAGGTGTGTCTTTACTATCACGGTTTAGTTGTGGGAAAAATATGTGGACAGGGGTGGCAGTAGCCCCAGCTGGGCTTTGAACCTGTGACCTTCTGTTCTTGCATACACTGTCTGTGTGCACTGCACCACCGTGTAGCCACAGATTGACTGAAGTCCCTGGGACGTCCATGACTGTACACCCGACAGGTCCTGTCTTGCAGTGGACGGTGCCAGCCTGCACATGGCTAAGCCACTGTCTGCTGTGGCTAGCAGCCACTGCCCCCGCCACCACCTGTACCCTTCCGCCAACATGCTGGCGTGTCCTTATCTTGGAAAAGCATGTGACCTGATTGGGTTGTGGCACTCCAGGGCTGCATTTGGGGGACTCGGCTGTCGGTAATGCCCATTGTTATGGTGTGTGTGCGGTGTGGGGTAAAATACAGGTGTTGGAAACATGCTTATGTTCTCTGGAATAAAGGAGTGTCTTTACTATCTCTGTTTAGTGGTGGGTAAAATATAGGGACTGGGTTGGCAAGGGCCTGAGATGGGATTTGAACCTGTGACTCTCTGGTCTTGGAGGTACTGCCTCTGTCTGCTGCACCACACTGTGGCCACAGAGACTGTGCAGTCCCTGGGGATGGATAACCTGACCGGCGGAATCCTGAACCCTGCTCTGCACATTTGTACTGTGGGCTCATTCACCTTGTCTGGGGGCAAACATGCAAATACACCCCGCAAATGACCGCGAAAAAAGGGGGAATAAATATAACCAAGCTGGGCAACAGTGGTATTAATGGGCAACCATAAAGAACACTCCCAGCAAAGCTCCCACAAAAGGAAATGATTTTTGGAAGGGTCTCCGCTCCGTAGACACTTGCAAAAATCATTTCTTTTTTTGGGGGCTTTCCTGGGAGTGTTTGTTGTTGTTGCCCATTAATATCACTGTTGCCCAGCTGACTTACTATTTTTAATATTTTTGTTGTGGTCATTTTCTATTTTTATTTGCACTTTTCTTCTGTGCACATGTATCACACTGCTCACGTTTTGCAGGTTTCCCCGGTTTTCCTGTACATTGCTGACGGAAATGGTTTCTCTTCCCTTTAAATGCAGTCTACCGCGAGTGTTTCACTCGCGGTAGTTTTTGCTTGGAAATTCGGCCCCGCTGCTGTGCGGGGAGCCTCTCCCCTCCCCTTCCCCGCCCATTAACCCCGTCTCTCCGCCCCTCGGGAGCCTTCCTCCACCCTTTCCACGCCTCTATCGGACATTTGCGGGCCGCGTACTTGTGCGTGCCCGTTAGTGCGGCGCGCAAGTGTGCGTGGGCACGTTAGTGTGACGCGCAACTGTGCGGGGCACTTAAGTGCATCATTGCCGTGCGCTATTGTGCGGTACGCAATTGTGCGGTGTTTAGTAAACAGACCCCTAAGTCTGACAAACAAAAGGCTTGCAACTACCTGTTGCCCTGGCCCCACCGACCGCAGCAAACAAGCTCTGCGTTAGCTGACAGAACCCCGGGTGGGATTCGGGACTGGACTGGAGTTCCTCAAGGAAGGGTCTCAGGTTTTGTAGTATTTCGTTTTTTTTTATATTGCACGAGTTATCATATGAATGTGTTTGGTCATGTTGAGGGTTTGGTTGAGGTAGATACCTAGGTATTTTATTTACTTTTTTACTTTGAGTTAGGTGTTTACATGTAATAGTCGAGGAGGGTCAAATGTTTTGTTCCTAGTGATAATAAGTACCTTGGTTTTCTTTAAGATGACTGAGAGATTAACTGAATTGAGCCATTCCGAGACATCATTGAAGCAGCTGATGATCTTCTTGGAGCTGGGGTTTGTTGTGTCAAATGTTATGAATAGCATTATCTCATTCGCATATATTCTGTAGTCCATGTCATATAATTTTATGATATTGCAAATGGGCTGTAGATAAATAATGAATAGTAAAATGGATAATGCAAATCCCTGAGGTACACCTTGTGTCTTTATCTTTATCTTTGTTTCTTTATATACCACCCACACCGTGGGTACCAGAGCGGTTCACAATAGGCAAAAAACAAAAACTTAGTCAGAGTTGCTGCTGGAAAAAGAGGGATAGAGGAAACAGAACTCCATTGATATGACAGGAAAGGGACAGGATCAAAGGTAAAAAGAAAGTGAAAAGTAGGCTGAAGAGAAAAGGGGGGGACAGACAAACTGGAGCAGACAAGACAAGACACAAGGCTTAAGGAGGGGCCGTGGGGATGGAGGGAGGGGTTGGGAGATCATAGGCGGCACAGAAAAAAAGAGATTTTAAACTGGTTTTGAATTTGGTGAATGATGACTCGAGGCGGAGGGCAGGGGAGAATGAGTCTACCCCACAGATCAGAATTGCGATCAGGCCTGTATGTGCAGGCTTGGATTGCGATTCAGTCCCGGCCTGCATGTACAGGCACTGCCCGGATAGCTCAGTCAGGCTTTTAAATGGAACAGTGGCGCCATGGCACCGCGGCTCCATTTAAAAACCATTGATGCCGGCCGCCACAGAAAAAGGTTTATTCCCCGCAGCCCGACCCCCGATCTGGCCTCCTAAGACCAGGGTCTGGCTGTGGGGATTAAACCATAGCTCCCCAGCCCCTCCTGTGTCCCGAGGTTGAAAAAAAACAATGTCCAGGGAATTTATTCCACCTTGGAGGTGGAGTAACTTCCCTGGCCATTTTGCTAGCCCTGGCTGTACAGGGCCGACATTAGAATTGGCCCAGTACGACCAGGGCCAGCAACCGGCCACTGCCCTCCCCCCCCCCCCCACTCTCCATCCCCGGCTGCCTCTTCCCCACCCTCAACTAACTTCCCCACAGAACTGGTGGGGAAGTTAGTCGGGGGGCTGCTGCCGGCATGAATAGCGGGGATGGACATCCGTTGGGCCGTCCATCCCCGCTATTCGTGTCTCAGAATAACCCCCATAGTCTTTAAACCATCGTAGTGTAATACCTCCTATTCCAAAGTGCTTTAGGCGGTTAATTAGTATATTGTGATTTACAGTATTGAAGGATGAAGATATGTCAAGAAATAAGAGAATGAAGGCTCATTTCATGTTGCCAATTCCTTGTATGATCGAGTCAAGGAGGGATGTTAGTAGTGTTTTGACTCCACGGTATGCTTTAAATCCATAAAGGTGTGGGTTGAGAGGAGCATTTGAATTAATGAAGTCCTGAAGTTTCAATTGTAGTGATTTTTCAATGATTTTGGATAGGAATTATTTTGGAGGTGTGAGTTGGGACAAGACTTATTTAGTGTGTTTGGTTTTAAGATTGGTTGGAAGAATGCTCTCTTTATTTTGTATTTATTATTATTTTTTTGCAAATCATTTTTCTTATTTGTGGAACATATACATACAGTCATTCAGCCCCTAGTTACACATTATACTTCACTTCTTTAACATGTTTATACCCCAACATCTCACACTCCCAGTCTTGCCGCCATCATCATATTGCGCTTTACCTCCTCTCCTTTTGCTCTCCCCTCCTCCCCCCGCTCCTAACTTTATCCCTCTCCCCTTTTCTTCTCCACTCTTTTATTCCATCCTCTCTGGACTGAAGCCTAGTCTCAACTAAGACCCTTTTAAATACTTCATGAATTTTCACATTTATGAACACAACCTCCTTTCCATTTGTATTTAACACTACAGTATGTAACTAAACATTGTTAACCTTAATTCAATTAAACATAACCTAGTATGGCTCGGTGTGGTAGCGCAAACCAACTCCTTCAGGACTTCTCCTATTAAACCCCCCATTGGAAACACTGGACATCGCCTCTTTCTGGTGCTTGATATAGTGACCCCATATTTTCTGATATTGCCCTGCCTTCCCTTTTAAGCTATACTATATCCGATCGAATCCCATAGCCTCTCCCACTTTAGACAACCACTCATCCACCCTGGGCCCTTGATCCATTCTCCATCTCCACGCCACCACCACTCTGGCAGCCAGCCACAACTTCTGCCTCAGTATTGGCCTTTTCTTCCGCCCCTCAAGTTCTCCCAGGAGTATCTCTACCTTGCCCTTAGGGATCTCTTCCCCCACTATAACCACCCTTTCTTTTCATACTTGCTACCAAAATTCTTGGATCTGCGGGCAATCCCTCCACATATGGAAAAATGAGCCCCATCCCCCGTAGCCTCTCCAACATAGGGGATTCTCCTTCCCTTTTCCCTTGTATTGCTGAAGAGGCATGCTATACGCTCTGTGTACCATCTGAAACTGCATCTACCTCCAGGATGTGACACAGATAAATATATATATGCCTTTATGGATGCGGGCCCATTTGAGCTCTCCTAACTGTCGTCCAAGCCACCGATCCCATCACATCTGGTGCCCCCCCGCCAAGTTCATCTGCCTCTTCCAATCGGGATCTGTATAGCTTTGCAAGAACCCCTTTTGTTATTTCTCCCTTGTATAGAGCCTTCTCCAGGGGTGAGTTAGACCTCCTCAAATTGGCCAGGACATTTGGGAGTGTGATGAAGTGTCTCAGTTGGAAATATTGGTAAAATGGCAGCCTTCTCCCTATTCATTCCTCTACTTCCTGCATACTAAGCATCCCCCTCATCCCCACTAGCTCGCTAAAATGGGTCACTCGCGATCTGGTGAGACTTTGCCTCACCGCACTAAACTCTATGGTCGAAAAAGGGTAAATATCCATGATTCTGAACCATTTGCTAATCAATCCTGGCAGTGCCCCTCTTTTCCTTTCATCCTTAATGACCTGCCACACCGCTGTAAGGAAGGGGTGGGACCCCGGCCTCCCCCCAATCCCCCATCTCTTCCTTCTCTCTTCCCCCCCCTCGTCCATTCAAAAATAGATTGCAGTGACAGGATTACTCTCTCTATGTCTACCCATGCAGCCTCTCCGTTCAGCAGGTAATGTCCCCTCAAGGCCCGCATCACCGCAGCTCTATAATACTACCTTAACAAACAAAATCGAATCCCACCTTGCTCCCGTGACATAACCAACCTTCTCATACCAATCCTTGCCTTCCGCCCTCCCCCACACAAACTTCCTAAGTCGATTCTCCCACCCCCGCAGCTTCTTCCCTGAAATTGGAATTCGGAGCTGTGAAAACATAAACAAATATTTAGGAATTATCTTCATCTTCAATGCTGTGGCCCTACCCATCCAACTCAGATGTAATTTCTGCCAATGCTCCAATTGTGTAGGAGGAAAGGTCCATAAACCATTATTAAGAAGGGACCCAGGATATCAATGCTTGACCCAGTACAAGCATTGTGGAACCTGCGTCTTTTGGGGAAACTGCTAGGTACATATGACCTAGATTGGCCACTGTTGGAAACAGGATACTGGGCTTGATGGACCTTGATCTGACCCAGTATGGCATATCTTATGTTCTTATGTTGTGATGTAATGTAACCACTTTGATTGAAGGATAAGGTGGTATACAAATCTGTCTAAATAAATAAATAAAAATTTCCTCTCCCATTTTCTTAATTAGCGGGATACAGTTTAACCCAAATAATTCAGTCACATGCACAGATAATTTAACTCCCAGATATTTGATGTCCATGACCATTCACTGGAATGGGAACATAGGGACATCCAGGGGCTGCAGTCCTCCCAAAGCTAAAGCTTCTGTCTTGGATAAGTTAGCCTTAAATCCCGAGAATTTTGCAAAGGTGTCCAATTTGGACAGCAACACCAGAATAGATCTCTCAGGTTGGGACATACATAGTAAATGACGGCAGATAAAGACCAGTATGGTCCATCTAGTCTGCCCAGTAAGAAGGCCGGAGTAAGATGGCAGGAGTAGGTGCCACTCTGTGCAGGCCGCCCCTCAGGCCACCCCTCCCAATGTCTTTGTTTAAGGGTGAACCCACCGCTCCATGTTAGATGGTTCACCATCTAACTTCTCAACAAATAGGCGAGCAAATTTTCCATCCGCTTCATCTCTAGCGCATTGAACTGCGTCCACACACTACACAGTTCCCTACATACCTAGCTCCCACCTTTTAAACTACTTGGAGATTTCTTATCAGGTTTATTAGCTCTTCCTCTTCTTTCTCTCTTTCCTTCTTCCTTTTCGTTCCAATTTGTATAATAATTTTTATTTAGTTTTATTTAGCTGTATTTATATCCCGCTTTTCACCGGGTCAAAGCGGTCAATTGGGGGATACATTTAACACGAGGGGATATGAGACACATACACAATACTTACATAATAATACATCTCATATACTTTTTCCCTGCATCCCTCAAAGTATCCCACTTACCTCTCCCGTGTCATTCATGAGGAGAAATTCCTTCCATGCTACCATTAGCTGCCTACGAACCTCTTCTTTCTGCAATGGCGAAGCGTTGGCCCTCCATACCTTGTGCGCCCTGTCTCTGCTGCCTCCCAATGGCGTCCACCTACAGGTCACCATCCCATGATCAGATATCATGACTGGGTGCAGCTGAATCTTACTCAGTGCTCCTAAAAACATAATATATAATTATGTATAATTATGTAGATAGTTATCCCCAGTTCACACCCAGTTTATCTTCCCTGTTATCTGTAAACCTAGATCAGTCATGTATTGACAGGTATATTGTTGTTCAATGTAAACCGCACTGATGATAAATAGTGCGGTATATAAAAAATGTTAAATAAATAAAAATAAAAAAACATAAGATATGCCATACTGGGTCAGACCAAGGTCCATCAACCCAGTATCCTGTTTCCAACAGTGGCCAATCTAGGTCACAAGTACCTAGTACTTTCCCCAAAAGACACAGGTTCCACAATGCTTGTATAGGGGCAAGCAGTGGATATTCTGGGTCCACTTTAATAATAATTTATGGATCTTTCCTCCAGGAACTTGTCCAAATCTATTTTAAACCCGGCTACACTAACAGCTTTTACTACATCCTCCGGTAGCAAATTCCAGAGTTTGATTACATGTTGAGTGAAAATTTGTTTTCTCTCATTAGTCTTAAATAGGTTACCCTGTAGCTTCATTGCATGCCCCCTAGTCTTTCTATATTTTGATGCTGTAAACAATTGATCTACATATCTCCAGGAACAAGCAGGAATGTAGTCTTCACATATGGGTATCGTCGGTACCGACAGAGCCCGTGCGGGAACGCTCCCCAGCATCCAATAGGAATGCTTTTGGGAGCATGCGCGCTACCTTCCCGCCTATCTACCTCTCTCACTTCAGTTCTTCATTTTCCGCAGAGCCGACAGGACATGTACCCTGTCACCGCAGAAAATTCTGTCTTTATTTCTTATTTTTTGTGGTCGCGCCTGCCTTCGTTCGACGCCCATTGGTACCGCTGGTGTTTTTCTTTCTTTCTTTCTTTCTTTAAAAAAAAAAAAAAAAAAAAGAACTTTTAGCTCTTTTTAGTCAGGGTTTTTTTCCCCTGCTCTGGTGCTTGGTGCCATTTTGGGCATTAGGCCCTCTTTTTCTTTAACATGGAAAAACCAGCCACTGGTTTTAAAAAATGTTCAAAATGTGGCGGTACAATTTCTGTCACTGATTCCCATGACTGGTGTCTTAAATGTTTAGGTCCTGACCATTGTTCAGCGGAGTGTCTCTCCTGCAGGAAGCTGACTAAAAGAAGTCTTCAGAATCGAGCAAATCAACTCGGTGCCCTGTTTGCATCAGACACGATGTCTGTAGCATCGATGTCCTCCAGAGCTGCTACTTCTTCCCAGGGATCTCAGGTAACTAAACATAAGTCTTCTAAGACTAGCCGGTCCTCACAGGGTAGATCTCCCTCTAAGCATCAAGATGCCTCTGGCGTTGCCCTTGAGGATACTTCACCGGCAAAACAGCCCTCGTGGGAGTCTTCGGGCTCCAAAGCATTATCGGGACTCCAGGATGTTCCCAAGGCTTCGGCCTCGATGGAACTACTGGTGCCATGCTTGTGGGTTGTGGCCGCTTCCACCGGTACCGACACCCCGGCATCGGCAGTAGTGATGGACAAGAGGCTCCTCGCTATCGAACGCAGTCTAGTGAATCTTTTAGCTACTTTGGTACTGCTAAAGTTGCTGCAGACCGTTACGCAGGCACCGGTATCGATGTCAGTACCGGTGCCGGTGCCCTCGGTATCTGCTTCGGCAGGTATGCTTCCCCCGATGCCGAGTTTGGAATCACTCTCTAGCATGGGGGATCAGGTACCGACTCGTTTCGGTACCGACCTTGAGCGGTACCGACACCATCTGTTAAAGGAGAATCTGGTGCTTCATCCGTTTGAGTCTTCCAATTCCGATGACTCAGATGATTCCACCGGCACCAGAGCTGAACTTTTACAAGATTCAACTCCTTCTCCTCAACGCAGAATGTCCTCTCCTGATGACATGTCTTTTCACGATTTTGTATATGATATGGCAAAAGGACTTGCCATTATAGTGGTACCAGAAAAGGAGCCTAGGGCAGAAGAATTGAGAATTCTGCAATATCCTTTGGCTCCAAAGGAGGCAGCTATGCTTCCTATACACCAGATATTACATGATCTGATGTTAAGAATGTGGGAAGCTCCTTTGACAGTATCTCCACATTCTAGACGTCTGGACACTGTGTATCGAGTGCCACCTTGTCCAGGTTTTCAAAAGACTCAGTTGCCACATCATTCTATGGTGGTAGAGTCGGCTATGAGACGGATTAAGAGAGCTAAAAGACACTCCTCTAATCCACCAGGTCGTGAGTCTAGAACACTGGATGCCTTTGGTCATCGATCCTTTCAGGCCTCCATGCTTTCAGCAAGAATCATTTCCTATATTTTATACATGGGAATGTTTCTTGAGGAGGTTACAAAAGACTTAGAGCTTTTGAATCCTTTCCTTCCAGAGGATAAACGGACAGACTATTTGACTTTAGTCAAACATGCTCAGAATGTCTCTAAGTTCATGAATCGTGCTACCTTTGACTGTTTTGAGTGTATTAGCAGAACTTCTGCTATATCTATAGGAGCACGTCGCATTGCCTGGCTCCAAGCTTCAGACTTGGAAGAATGGGTGCAAGAAAAGCTGGGAAACATTCCTTGCACAGGAGAAAATCTCTTTGGCAAGGATTGGCAATCCAAAGCTAATCAAATTGACACTGACAATACTACTTTGAATAGACTGTCAAAAGCTACAGCTAACCCAGCTAAGAGGAAGTTTCTTAAGAAACCCTTTTTCTCTAAAAAGAAAAAGTTCTATCCATCTTCCACCCAGCAAGCATATGTTCCCCAGAAGGAGCAACAACAAACTAGACAGAGAAAGCCAAAACCTCAGCAGGCTCAGCAGGCCCAGCCTCCTCAGGGCCTTTGACTTTTGTCTAGAGAACTTAATCATTCTGCCTGTGTTAAGCCCAGAATCTTTAAATATTCCAGGCTTTATCTGCCATTTTGCCAAAAGATGACAACAGATCACATCAGAAAACTGGACTTTGTCCATAGTAAGTCTGGGATACAAGCTTCATTTTCTCAGCTTGCCCCCACCCACACTAATAAAACAGTTCAACTCTCAACCTCTGGGCACAGACCTCTTATGGCAAGAGGTCTCCACTCTTCTAGCTCAAGGAGCTGTAGAAGAGGTTCCAATGTCCCAGCAGAGCACAGGATTCTATTCCCCCTATTTTCTCATTCCAAAAAAGTCAGAGGGACTAAGACCAATCCTGGACCTCAGAGATCTGAACAAATATTTAGTCCGAGAAAAATTCAAAATGATTTCCCTCGGCACTCTTCTGCCATACCTTCACAGGCAAGATTGGCTATGTTCTCTAGATTTAAGGGACACCTACATGCATATCCTTATTCATGTAGATCACAGAAAATTCCTTCGGTTCCTAGCTAGGGGAAGACATATTCAATACAGAGTCCTTCCTTTTGGGCTGGCCTCTGCTCCAAGAGTCTTCACAAAATGCATGGCAGTAGTAGCAGCATTCATGAGGACTCTGGCAATTTTTGTCTTCCCTTACTTAGACGATTGGTTCATTCGAGCACCGTCAGCTCTAGAGGCACATCAAGCTCTCTCTCAAGCAAAACAAATACTTCAGTATTTGGGATGGGTCATAAATCTTCCAAAGTCCCAGCTCACCCCATCTCAATCCCTCGAGTTTATAGGGGCTCACTTGGACATGCAGCAAGCAAGGGCTTTTCTACCACAGCCACACTGTCTGTGCATCATCGAGCTAGCATCTCAAGCAGTGCTGCAGACCTTCCTCAACTCCCGGCAGATGCTTCGACTTCTAGGATACATGGCATCCACAGTCCATGTGATTCCTTATGCATGTCTTCATATGAGAGCGGCCCAGTGGACCTTAGCTTCCCAATGGTCCCAGACCTCAGGATGCCTGTCAGACAAAATCAGAGTTACTACACTCCTGATTGCGTCTCTCCATTGGTGGCAATCTCCGGAAAACCTTATAGTAGGCTCTCCCTTTCAGCAACCGCCACCTCAGGCTATCCTGACGACAGATGCATCCAAGTTGGGTTGGGAAGCCCACTTGGGCAATCTATCTACTCAAGGTCTTTGGACCTCACAGGAGACTCTTCTTCATATAAACCTCCTAGAACTCAGAGCCATCTCCAGTGCAATTCGAGTCTTTTGCATCCATCTCAAAAACAAAACAGTTCTGGTACAAACCGACAATCAAGTGGCCATGTTTTATCTAAACAAACAAGGCGGAACAGGCTCTCTGCACTTATGCAACGAAGCTTTGCAACTGTGGGCTTTTGCCAGAGAGGATCAGATTCATTTGCTGGCAGTATACCTTCCAGGCATTAAAAATGTTTGGGCGGACAAACTCAGTCGAGTCCTGTTGCCACACGAGTGGTCCCTCAACTCATATCATCTTGCTCGAGTGTTTCAAGTCTGGGGAACACCAGACATAGACCTCTTTGCAAGTCCACAGAATGCCAAACTTCCCCGGTTCTGTTCCAGACTTCCGGCACAAAATTGTCAAACTAGGGATGCATTCCTGCTCCACTGGGATCAGGATTTCCTCTATGCATTCCCACCAATCCCTCTAATCCCCAAGACCTTATTCAAACTCCAGAGGGACAGAGGGCACATGATACTCATAGCACCCTGCTGGCCGAGGCAAATATGGTATCCTTTTCTCTTGCATCTCTCTTGAGCCACTACTCTGGAGTTGGGGAGTGCTCCCAATCTTCTGTCCCAGGACAACGGATCTTTACTGCACCCCAATCCCCAGTCCCTACATCTCAGGGCGTGGTTACTCAAGGCCTAGAATTTCAAGATCTAGGCCTTTCACAACAGGTGAAGGATATTCTTCTGTCTTCCAGGAAAACTTCCACAAGGCGCTCTTATGCTTTTAAGTGGAAGAGGTTCTCAATCTGGTGTTCCCAAAAAGGGCTTAATCCCTTCTTGGTACCAGTAGAGTCCCTTCTGGAGTATCTCCTTCACTTATCAACTTCTGGTCTTAAGACCAATTCTGTTAGAGTCCATCTTAGTGCTATTGCTGCATCTCAAAAGCTCTTTGATGGACAACCAATTTCCTTTCATCCACTTATTTCTAGATTTATGAGAGGACTCCTTCTAACAAAACCTCACATCAAACCACCTCCGGTGGCATGGGATCTTAATCTTGTTCTAGGTCAACTCATGAAGCCTTTAGCTACTTCGGAACTAAAGTTTTTCTCATGGAAAATCATTTTCCTAATTGCTATCACTTCTGCAAGATGCATTAGTGAACTTCAGGCTTTAGTGGCTGACCCGCCTTATACAAGGTTTCATCATGATAAGGTAGTCCTTAGGACCCATCCTCATTTTCTTCCAAAGGTGGTTTCACCTTTTCATTTGAACCAGTCAGTTTATTTTCCAGTTTTCTTTCCTAGGCCTCATGCCTCCAGTGCAGAAAGAAATTTTCATACTTTGGACTGTAAAAGAGCTTTGGCTTTTTATCTCCAAAGAACGCAGCCTCACAGAAAATCTTCTCAGCTTTTTGTGGCTTTTGACTCTAGCCATTTAGGACTTCCTGTCACCAAAAGAACCCTCTCTAAATGGATTGCAGATTGTATTTCCTATACCTATCAAAGTAAAGGAATCTCCCTTGAGGGCCATGTCACAGCTCATAATGTCAGAGCAATGGCAGCCTCAACAGCTAATCTTCGTTCAGTAGCTATTGATGAAATCTGCAAAGCAGCGACTTGGGCTTCTGTACATACTTTCACTGCCCACTGTTGTCTAGACAAGGACTCCCGTCGGGATGCCTTGTTTGGTCAAGCTGTTCTCCAACATCTTTTTCATTCTTAGTTCAACTCCTACCCTCCATCCACTCTTGGATGCCTGAGGTCCCTGGGGGGAAGCATGGCCCATCTCACATAGATTTACAACATGCTGGGATCTTCCCTAGGCATCTTTCAGCAGGGGAGTCCCCATATGTGAAGACTACATTCCTGCTTGTTCCTGGAGATAGCGTAGTTACTCACCTGTAACAGGTGATCTCCGGGAACAGCAGAAATAAGTCTTCACAACCCACCCACCTCCCCTAGGAGTTGTCTCTCTCTCTCTCTCTCTCTCTATTTTTTTTCTGCTTCTCTCCTTTGGTCTCAGCTTTAAACTCAACTGAAGTGAGAGAGGTAGATAGGCGGGAAGCAGCGCGCATGCGTGTGGGCATGCTCCCCAAAGCGTTCCTATTGGACGCTGGGGAGCGTTCCCGCGCGGGCTCCATCGGTACCGACGATACCCATATGTGAAGACTTCTTCCTGCTGTTCCCGGAGATCACCTGTTACAGGTGAGTAACTACGCTTTACCTGTTCCACGCCACTCATTAATTTATAGACCTCTATCATATCTCCCCGCAGCCATCTTTTTTTCCAGGTTAAAGAGCCCTAACCTTTTTAGCCTCTCTTCATAGGAGTATCCTTCCATCCCCTTTACCATTTTGGTGGCTCTTTTCTGTACCTTTTCTAATAACGCTATATCCTTTTTAACGTAGGGCGATCAGATACCAACCATATCTAACCTCTCATCTAACTCTCCCATCTTATTTTTTAGACTTCTAGCATTTGCATAGAAGCATTTTAGAGGCTGTATTTTATTCATATTAATCTGGCTATTGGTAGGCAGGGGTAATTTTGAATCTTTAAGCTCTGTTTGCTCTGTATTCAAGGGCATTTGGGCTACTTTTGTCTTTATTGGAACCGCTCTGTTTATCTGCCCTTACTTCATTTTTTTTTGAAGTATCCTTCAAGGATACATTGTTCCAAACCATGCACTCTTGGGTGACTGTCGGCTTTCCCCTATTATCTAGATTAAAAGCTGCTCTATCTTCTTTTTAATGGTTAATGCTAGCAGCCTGCTTCCATTCCAGTTAAGGTGGAGCCATCCCTTTGGAAGAGCCCCTCCTTTCCACAGAATGTTCCCCAATACCTAACAAATCCAAAACCCTCATCCTTGCACCATTATCTTATCCACGCATTGAGACTCCAGAGTTCTGTCTGCCTTTTGGGTCCTGCGCGTGGAACTGGAAGCATTTTGGAGAATGCTACCCTGGAATTTCTGGATTTCAACTTCCTACCTAAAAGCCTAAATTTAGCCTCCAGATCCTCCCTACCACACTTTCGTACGCCACTGGTACCGACATGTACCAAGACAGTAGACTCCTCCCCAGTACTATCTATGATCTTGTTTAGGTGGTGCTTGAGGTCCACTACCTTTGCACCAGGCAGACATGTTACCAGGCGATCCTAACATCATCCAGCCACCCAGCTATCTAACCCATCCCTCATGGGCACATGGTCCTGGAGAAACCTCCTCGGTGCGAGAGGGTTTTATATCACCTAGAGGGCAGGTCCTAGCTACAGGATCACTTTCTGCCACACCAAGATGATGCTCTCCTGTCATGTGACATCTCTCCTCCATGGCAGCAGGGATGCTGCCAGACTGGAGGTGGGACTTCAGTACTATATCCCTGTTGGTCTCATCTATGTACCTCTCTGTCTTCCTTATGTCCTCTGTCTGCTACTCTAGCCTCCAGGGATTGGACTCGTTCCCTGAAAGCAAAGAGCTCCGTACACCTAGGGCACTCGTATGACCCCTCACCAACTGGGAGAAAATCATACATGTGACACTCGATGCAAAAGACTGGAAAGCCCCCATCTCGCTGCTGGACTGCCGTCTGCATCTTAGTTGTATTTATTTTATTTAACAGATTTTATATACCACTTTATCATTTCAGTCAAAGCGGTTTACATTGTAACTTCAACTTGGCAATGTACATTAGACAGGGACATTGATAACTTGGATTTTTCTGAGGCAATGGAAAGTAAAGTGACTTGCCCAAAGTAACAAGAAGTGCCAGTAGGAATTGAACTTTTGATGTTCTGGGTAGTAGGCAGTTTTTGTAACCACTAGGCTACTCCTCCAGAAAGTTTCAAGGTTGTGTTTAGGTATTTAAGTTCTTTACTTACTAAGGGTTGTTTACTAAACTGTCATAATCTTATCTGCGAAAATCCCAGCGATAATGTGAGCAATACCATATAAGGAAGTGGGCGTACCGGCGTCAACGTAGCAAGCACTGTGTATTGCGTGATAGAGGGCGCCTTGGCTGTTTATGCGCAGTAACCTTAACTTCGTAGCAGCACCTTGAGAATATGTATAAAGCTGTAGCCTACTGGTTAATACAATGGCCACCAAGCCAGAGGTCATGGGTTCAATCCTTCAGAAGTCTCATCTAATAAGGCTGTCTGAGGCAATCTCTTTTGCTGCATGTAACAGTCAGACACATCTCTACAATCTGTGCTGCCAGCAGAAACCCCCCCACCTCATTGCCATAACCTACGGCGCCCTATAGGGTACATTATAAGGTGCCCTGTCTGCCATGGCATGTTATAATGTGCCCTATAGGGCGCTGTATAATGTGCCCTACAGGGCACCCTACAAAGCACCCTATACAGCAGCAGACAGGGTGCCCATAGTGCACTTTATAGGGTGCCGAATAGGGCACATCATACAGCGCATGGCTGACAAGGCACTGTATAATGTGCCCTATAGGTAATGGCACTGAGATGAGGGTGTTTCTGTTGGCAGCACAGATTGTAGAGATGTGTCTGACTGTTACAGGTGGAAAAAGGGATTGCCTTGGACAGCAACCCCAGTTCTGCAGGGGAAAGGATGCCCTCCAGGGCAGTCAATGCAGATCTGTATGTATCACACAGCAAAAAGGGATTGCCTTGGACAGCTTTATTAGATGAAACCTCTGAGGGATTGAACCTATGACCTCTGGCTTGGCAGGCAGTATAGTTAACCAGTGGTCTACACCTCTATAGCAGTCACCACAGCACTGGCTGGCTACAGAAAGACTGCGGGTCACCACACAAAATGTCTGCTGTGGTTACCAGCACTGTTCCCTCTAAGCTGTGCGCGTGTGCGCGCGCACACACCTCGCCAAGCGAGCGCACATACTTTACAACAGAGCGCACAAAAATTACGGTTCTGATTCTGATAGAAAACAACACAGACGTCTTAAAATTTAAAAGTTAAGATTGTAATTACTAGAAATGTTCCGCTTCATTTAGTAATTGTCTATTTTCATTTAATTTGATTAAAATCTTTGTGGTGTACATACTGTATTCTGACGTGTAGTCAAATTTTAAAGTATATAACTCCGAGTGTTGTTATGTGGCGCACAAAAATTTAACATTCCTTCAAAAGCTGCACAGCTGATATTTTATGCGCACACAGCCTACAGAAAATTAGAGGGAACATTGGTTACCAGGATAGGGAAAACCCACCAGTACCCATGATACAATGCACATGCAGAACTGCAGTCTACATCCGATCACAGATGGGGTAAGCGCCTCTATAGCACCTCAGCCTGGTAGGGGGAACTGACCATGTGTGTTACTGGCAAAGAGTAGCTACAGACCGTGCATTTTGCAGTCCCTGTGCCCACCCTGAGGGCGAGGTGGGGCGCCCAGCACCAGGTCCGCAATACCCGGGCTGGCTGAGATAGGCTGTGCTGCAGGTCCCCATCAGTGCCAGTGTGTGACAGGTAGTCCTTGCAGACACACTTAGCATACTTCTGTAGTCATCTGTATTTCCCAGTCACGTCTAATTCTTATGGACTATGATGCACCCAGAATAGCGCATATACTGTGTGGTTGCCATGGTCACATGTCATAAGAGCAGAGGGGGTATCTGGACCCACATGCGGATTATGGAGCACCGTCTACCAACCTGCTCTCTCTGGGCCAGGATCTGCCTCCAACAGACCCACACTCTACATCTTTGCAATGAGAGCTAGGGACATGATGAAGGGCTGTGGGACCAGCAACCCCAGTCCTGCAGGGGAAAGGGTGCCCTCCAAGGCAATCAATGCAGATCTGTATGTATCACACAGGGCACTAGCAGACAGACAGTAGGCCTGGAAAAGCTCAGCTGCCCCCCACTACAATCTGACATTCACCAGCAGAGAGCATAGTCAGTCTTCACCCGCTGCACTCTGCAAGGTGCTCCAGCCATACACAAGCTAACTGCAGACAGTCTGCTAGCTAGTACATAGTGCATGCTCCTGGTGAAACTGTGTGCACCCAGAAGTGGAATGTCAGTGATTGGGCCCCAGCTAAGAAAACACCCAGATATCACTTGAGAGAAACACTGTAGAGCACTATGTGGGGACCTAGACATGCCATGGTCACTGCTCAGTCAGGGTGAGAGTGACCCCCTTTCCCCCCCCCCCCCAGCATGACATGCTGTGGCCACCCTGTCCGTGCAGGTGATGGTCGGGCACTACAATGTCCCAGCCATTGCCCTATGCCCTGTGCAGATGCATCCTGCCCAGGTTGCCCTGTCCCACATACTTCCTCCCACTATACCTACTAGTCACACAACTCCTCCCACCAACTACACACCCCCACTACCCCCAAACAAACACACCATGGTACCCACCAACTGCACTGCCATATCTCGGTCCACAACACACACACAAAGAGACACTCGCAACCTCCCAAACAAAGAGACAAAACAGACACAAATCAAACCCCAACACCGGCCCTAAGGAAGCACACGTCGCAACAACCTCTTCCACAAAGAAAACATCAATTGAGCTCATAAACGCCAGATCCATCTGCAACAAGATACACACTCTGGTAGACCACATTGAAGAGCGACAGCCAGACATAATATGCATCACAGAGACATGGCTCAACCCTACCGACAGTGTACTACTCAACCAACTAGTACCGAACAACTACTCAGCATACAACTGCCCACGCATCCACAAGCGTGGAGGAGGAGTCCTAATAATAGCAAAAACAGAACTCAAGTTCAAGACACTGAATCTCACAGATACAAAGCAGTGTAACACAATTAGCATCAAGAACAAGAATATTGCAATCTGCCTAACCTACAGAGCACCCCGTGCTCCACCCGACGAACTAGCCTTCATACTCGAAGAAGCCTGTGCCATAACGTCAAACAACAAACCAGCACTACTAATCGGAGACTTCAACCTCAAGTCCGCCAATACAAAAGATGCAGAGGCCTTCCTTCAGGCAATGTCATCACTTCAATTCACACAGATAGTCAATGCACCAACACACAGACAAGGATCATCCCCAGACCTCATCTTCGCATCAAACTACCTAACTTCAAGAGACCTAATCTCTACACCCACCATCACCCCAGTACCATGGTCTGACCATTACTTAATCGAGACAAATCTGCAATCACAAGAAGACTGGACAAGCGAAAGAGCGAACTTCCCACACACACAAAGACGATTCAAGTCCTTTGACAAGGACGAATTCATCCAGGACACAATACAACACTTGAACATTGACTCAGAGGACCTGGAGGAACAAGTTTCCAACTGGAACAATGTCCTAGCTAACGCCGCCAAACCATCCGTTGACAGGACCAAGAAACAACACCACAACAAGAGACAAAACAAACCATGGTACTCAGCAAAAATACGACAGGAAAAGAGGGAGCTCAGGAAAATTGAACGGAGATGGAGAAAAAACAAAACTACTTCCGACCAACATCTTTACCTAACAAAGCAAAAACAATACAATGAACACATCAACCAATCAAAGAGAGAATTCCACACAAACCTGATAAATTCTTCCATCAACAAACCCAGAGAACTTTTCGAAATAGTAAAAACCCTGACAAAAGAGCAAGCAGCAGAAAGAGAAATACAAGTGGATCCACAGATATTCGCCGACCACATCAAAGACAAATTTCACTCCACAGAGCGCTCAACACCCAGTAGAACCAACAGAACGAACATCCACCCCAAAACCTGGGGCACATTCCACTCACCCTCAAAAGAGCAGATATCAGACATCATCTCCACAATCAACACAAGCACTGCTCCTACAGACCCTTGCCCAGTGTCATGGGTCAAAGCCACCAAAGCAAGCCTCATACCAAACATTCATAAAATGGTACACAACTCACTCACTCAAGGACTCATGCCACAGCAATTAAAGCTTGCCTCAGTAAGACCAATCACAAAGAAAACTTCTCTAGACAAAAAGGATCCAGCAGCATACCGACCAATCTCCAGCATACCCTTCCTCGCAAAAATAATCGAAAAGACGGTTCAACTACAACTTCAGGAACACATTGACGAACACGGAACTCTCGACGACAACCAACACGGATTTCGTCCCAACCATGGAGTCGAAACTCTCCTGATCTACCTCTTCGACAGCATCATAAGAATAATTGACGACATCAGGAATGGAATTATAATGATCTTCATCGACATCTCCTCAGCGTTCGACACAGTTGATCACAATATACTCCTGGAGAGACTGAAGAACACTGGTATACACGGTACCACTCTAAAATGGTTCCACTCGTACCTAACAGAAAGACAGCTACAGGTCAAGGTGGGACAGGACACCTCCCGGCCCATAAACGTCCAACATGGAGTACCACAAGGATCCGCACTCTCAGCACTCCTTTTTAACATCTACATCCAACCAATATGCAACATTATGAAAGAGAACAACATCCAATACACAATATACGCAGACGATATAATGGTATACTCCCCGATATCAATCGAAAACCCGGACTTCTCTAAGATAGCAGACTGCCTTACCCAAATGGCGAAGTGGTGCCAAAACAACAATCTAGCTATAAACTACAACAAGACTGAAGCTTTAATCATCACTCGAAACCAAAGCTTCACACACCCACCAAACATAAAGATACAAAGCACCACGATACCGATAAGATCGGAGGTGAGATATCTTGGGGTTACTCTGGACAGTAAACTCAACCTCAAACCACACATAGACAAAACAATCCAAAAAGCATATTACAGGATGCGAATCATCAGGAGACTGAAACCACTCCTCGCTCCAGAACACTTCCGTACAGTCTGTCAAGCACTGATAACCCCAATACTGGACTTATGCAATCCGATATACCTCGGACTACCAAAACAAGCTCTCAAACCACTACAGCTGGCACAAAACACTGCAGCTCGAATCATATCCGGAGCCGCAAGGCAGGAGCACATCACACCTACACTAAAGGACTTACACTGGCTCCCAATCATTGCTCGCATCAGATACAAGACTATCATAAACCTATTTAAGATAAAAGAACACACATCAGCCAACAGCCTCCACCTGCTCATACAACCGGAAACCAGCGCACGTCCCAGAAGAAGTCAAACACGCAACCGAGTCAGCACCCCAAATGAGTACAAGCACACACGCAGGGACACAACAGACAGAGCTCTCTCCATGGCTGCTCCAACAATATGGAACAATCTACCGGATGATCTAAGGGCAACTCCAGACCTCAAAGACTTCAGAAAACAACTGAAAACCATGCTGTTCATAGAGCACTATGGTCACATCACATAACCTAAGAGAATGGATAACAGCACTCCAATCCTCCCAAACAACTGAATATATATAAAATATGATTCTAGCACCACTGTAAATAGCCCACCCTGTATATAGCTCAAACAAATCAAGCACCCAACACATCCCTCACACAACTAAGTTTTATCCTCACTGCATGTACAACACACACACTTTACCTGATTGCTTGCTGTGATACCACCTTGATTATTAAGATAAGGCGGTTTAGAAATACTGTTAAATAAATAAAAAATAAATAAAATACCCACAGTACCTTGCTCCTCATTATGCACATTGGCAGATAAACACTGGAAACAGTGCAAGCATTGTGGGCTCAGTAAGGTGTAGGCAGCCACAAAACACTGGATAGACATACACACACTCCCACACCTATTTCAGCATTGTGCAAATATAGAGGTGGTTGGCAGCCCTGGCCGCCACACCAGTCCTGGGCACAGTGTAGGCATTGCTATGGTACTCAATACTGTTGGGGGTCACTCTCCGGGGTGGTAAACACTGTCAGAAACAAAAAATGAAACATACTCCACAAATATCAGAAAGGTTGCTCTGATGAATCTCTGTTAACAATGTTGGACTTCTTATCTGACATTAATTATAGTAACCGTTTGATATATGTGGAACATGTTTCCAAGTTTATGACGTCATTGCTAAGGTATGCAGGTGCTAGTATTGGTAGATGCTGCTCCGCGCAGGGCCCAACAGCATTTATTTATTTTTATTTAGACAGTTTTGTATACCGCCTTATCCTTCAATCAAAGCGGTCACAACACAATTGGGGGATACATTTAACACGTGGGGATATGAGACACATACACTAATACTTACAGGGAACATGGGCAATGGAGGGTTAAGTGGCTTGCCCAAGGCCACAAGGAGCATCTGTGGGACTAGAAACCCCAGTCCTTCCGGCCCAAGGTTGCTGTCCTCTAGTGGGATTTGAACCCCCGACCTTCCGGCCTGAAGTACCTTGCCCCAACCACTAGGCTACTCCTCCTAGGCATGACTCCCTATGAGCTGTTGGATAGTGGAGTCTGTGGGTGTGGGTGTTTGTGCCCCTGTTGGCCACTGCTCTAGGGAAGAGCTACTCAATTCCAGTCCTGGAGGTCCGCAACCCTGCAGGTTTTCGAGATATCCCTAATGAATGCATGAGATACATATGCAATGGAGATATCCTGCCACCCTGACTGGTTTGTGGCCCTCCAGAGCTGGATTTGGAGACCCCTGCCTTACACTTCTGTCATTTACAATTGTGAGTGGGCAAGGTGCAGATGTCCAAGATATCAAAAAGGTTAGATAGCAATTGTCACATTCCTCCTCGCTTCTCACCACCACCAAAATATTGTCTATCAGACAACTTTTTGATGGTGGTGAGAACCGAGGAGGAATGTGACACATTTTATCTACCATTTTGATGTCTAGGACATCTGTACCTTGCCCACTCACAATCTTAAATGACAGAGGTGTAAGGCAGGGGTCTCCAAATCCAGCCCTGGAGGGCCACAAATCAGTCGGGTTGGCAGGATATCTCCAATGCATATATATCCAGCCATACGTGCGATTTCTGACTTAACCCAATTCAGAAAGGCTCTCAAATTCCATTTATTTACTCAGTACTACCAGATTAACCCTACCCCTACATAAGTGCCTCTCCCTCACCCCCTCAAGTTAACATATCAACCCTATCGTACACATGTACACCCTAAATTCTCAGACTCGATCTCATTGTACATATGTAATTAGTTCAGTTTGCATCCCTGGGTTGTCCAAGTTGTTACTCCTGTTCTCTGTAAAGCATAAACATGTTATCCAAGTTGTTACTCCTGTTCTATGTCAAGCCAACAGTTGTTATGGTCATTTTGTTGTATGTAAACCGCGCTGACAATAGTGCGGTATATAAGAAATTGTAATAAATAAATAAATAATAAATAAATAAATAAATATCTCATGCAGATTCATTAGGGATATCCCGAAAACCTGCAGGGTTGCAGACATTCAGGACTGGAATTGAGTAGCTCTGCTCTAGGGCAGAGGTTCCCAACTCCAGTCCTGGTGGGCCAAACACGGTTCAGGTTTTCATGCTGTCCCTAATGAATATGCATGAGATACATTTGCATACAATGGGGGCGGTGCATACAAATGCATCTCAAGCATATTTCTTAGGGACAGCATGAAACCTGAATGGTGTTTGGCCCTCCGGGACTGCAGTTGGGAACCTCTGCTCTAGGGACTGCACATGTCTATGGTGAATGTGCTCTGTAGGGTAAAATATAGGTGTTTATGTTTATTTTATCTGCAATAAAGGTTCCTTCTTTATTACCATGGTTTAGTACTGGGTAAAATATATGGACATGGTCTGCAGGAGCCACAGCTGGGACTTGAACCTGTGACCTTCTGCTTCTGAACACACTGGTTGTGTGTACTGCACCAAACTGCTGCTACAGAGGTAGGTCATTCCCTGGGGATACCATTACTGTTCTTCAGACAGACACATCTTTTGCAGTGCACGGCACCCACCTAGTCAGGGCTTGGTCTTGGTCTGCTGTGGGCAGATGCCACTGCCCCCTCCACCACCAGCAGTCTTCTGCCACCATGCTGACATGCCCTTATGCCAGTGGTGCTGGTGGTGTGCAGTCCCAGGCCATCCAGTTTGCCGGTAGGCGGCTGCCTATGGTGTGTAATCTGGGGTGGGGGTGCCTGCATAGACATCCACGCTTCCCCCTGGTACCGCCTGCCAATGTTATGTGCCCTTTGGGGTATTTGCTGGGTACTGTCCCCTGGGACACTGTGAGACACACACACTCGTTGGCATGTTTGACCTTGATCAGTTGCTGTCTTGCTGATATTCCATTTCTGCTTTTCTATGTGGCACCTAGGCATCTGCCTAGCCTGCCATGTGCCCCAGCTGCCCCACTGCATGTCACACCTGCAGCACCCTGTACCCCATGTGCAGCCTCACTATAGTGCCCTTTCGTACTTGGGCACTGTCTGCTGCTGCACATGTATAATTACTATCACTTTTCTTGGTCTTATTTATTTATTATTTATTTATTTAACTTCTCTTATATACTGTGTTATTCATATCAGTGCGGTGTACATTAAAACAGAAACAATATACCGTGCAGTAGGACCGCATGGTATTTACAGTGAACCGGAATTAGAACTTGGATTTAACTGGAGTAACTTTTCTACATTTTATTTACAATGATGTCCATGTTTCAGGCAAAAGTCTATTCAGGACTAATCTGATTGTGCTGGCTGTCTCTTATCTTGTAGGATATGCTGTTGGGGGGCTCTAGGTGTTTGATGCTGGTGCTCTTTAGTTGGTTTCTATAGGTCTCCCTGCCTTTGCTGTACATTGCTGACTGAAATGGTTTCTCTCTCCACTTTTGCCTCTAATGCTAGGTTTTCACTCTCGCTATTTTTCAGACCTTCATTTCACAGCGATAGTGTGCCTGGAGCCTCTCCCCACCCACCCCCCGCCCATTGACCCCTTCTCTCCGCCCTCTGGAGAGCCTTACTCCACCCTCTCTGTGTCTTAGCACTGCCGGAGAAGTTGTCAGGCGAAACGGAACGTCACTGCGCGATAAAGTTACTTTATCGCGCGATAACGTCATGTATCACGCGATAACGTCATGTATCGCGCGATAACGTCACGTATCGCGCGATAACGTCACGTATCGCGCGATAACGTCACGTATCGCGCAATATTTGTGCCACTGCAATGTTATCGCTGTTTAGTAAAGATACCGCTAAGTGTTGCTTAGGGGTATCTTAGGGGAGAAGCAAGGTATGTGTGCCTTCCCCTTGAAATGGTGATTTTTTACCAAAATATAGCCTGTAAAAGTACTTTTTTCAGAAAATACTGTGAGGGAATAAGAATTCTTTTTGATTATTTTATTTAGCATTCAAATTTATGAATCTGGAATTTGTGCGCTGCTGCCGTGGATTGATAAAGTACTGCATAACCCCCCGATGAAATCGCTTGGTCGGTGAAGTGCAAGAGCGCTGAGGATTTGCGTTGGGGCTGAAACTTTGACTCCTGAATACGCTCCAGATAAGCATATTTGCTATGTATTTGAAAATAGAGGGAGTCAATAGTAGTTTGTTAAAATAAGCACAAAAACAAACATATTTTCTTAAACGTTCAGAAAATTGATAATACGAGATTAAAAGGTGAAATTTCGGGTCCTTGATGCAAACAAGAGGGGTGTCTTGATCAGAGGTAACTCACTTGATTAAGCCCCTCTGATTTAGTCTGAGACCTGTTCACCATTGAGCATTATATTTTTGAGAGTTAAGAAGTGGAGCATCTTTTTTATCTATAGCTAGGGATACTTATACTAAAAAAGCTAATATGTTTAATGTACTTTGTTCAGCTGAAGCTTAATTAATCTCAGGTCCTTAATGTATGCCTGATGAGGATAAACAGCTGCACCTGAGAGTGAATATGGCACCTCCTTTCCTTTAAGAAATTTAAGCACCTAAAAAGCTACGATTATCCCACGGGTGGGTGGGTGTCGGGGAGGGAGGGAAAGAAAGAAGTCCTTAAAAACTGGTTGCTACACATTACCCTGTCTTGTGCTTCTAAGGCAATCTGTGACCAATTTCCTGGGTGATTCACACAGTCCTTGCCTGGATTGAGAGGTTCTAAAGTTAACGAGAAAGTTCTCTGCTGTGTTTTACATTTAAACTGAAAGCTCTTTGATGCTACTAAGCCCTGTCTGAGTATTACATTTAAACTAGAAGCTCTCATGCTGTGTTTTAAATTTAAACTTAAAGCTCTTTGCTGCTACTCGACCCTGACTGAGTATTAAATTTAAAATAAAAGCTCTCTGCTGGGTTTTAAACTCAAACTGAAAGCTACCTGTTGAGTTTTTAAATTAACTAAAAGCTATTTGCTGATACTAGTCCATGACTGATTTAACAAATACACTGGATTCACAGATTAATCAGCTTAAATCTAAAGAATCCTTTTTTACCAAGATTTAGAAAAATTCCCAGAAGTAAATACTTACAATCGCAGATCTCTCTGCAGAAGTAGCAGTCCCTTTTTGTAGCCCTTCCTAGTTGTCCCTTTCGCCCTAAGAAATAGTCCAGCCGGGAGTAAGCTCCCCATCTTGAGGAAAAACACGTGTACACTTTTTGTGCGCCATTCTCCATCCGTCACAGGTCTATCAAGTCCCACTTTTTAAGACATCTATACAGTTCCCTAACCTCCTTCCCATGAACTTTGGATGAATAATTTAATTTGTTCTCCCTCCCCAATGTACTATTAAGATCTCCACCAATTATCCAATCCCCCCGGGACTCTTTTGCAAATCCCTGCATCGCCTGTTGATAAAAATTACCCTTTGGCCCATTGGGAGCATAGATGTTCAAAACCGAAACATTCGCTTGATCTGTCATACCAGTGGCCCAGACCACCCTCCCTTGGGTATCTCTACCCACCTCCCCTAGAATGATTTTGTGAATAATGATCACCACTCTTCTTTTTTGTGTTATATGCCGAGCAGTATATCTGGGTGTAGCCAGCACTTTTCACTTATCATGTTCCCCTTTAGTTACATGTGTTTCCTGCAGGAGAGCGAAATTAGCCCATACCTTAGTCAAACCTGCTATGATTCTCGTCCTCTTAATGGGGCTGTGTATCCCTCTAACATTTAATAAGGCAACAGCATAACCCCACCCCACAAGGGCGGCTCAAGGGGGGTGCGGGGCCATGTGTGGAGACTCGGTGCAGGGCCTCATTTGCATAAGGGGGCTCATTTGCATAAGTATTTACATAATGTTACCATACTCTAAGGGGCATGTTTACTAAAGTCCAAAATTGTGCGGGGCCCTGTTAGTGTGCCTGTGCCATATAAGGAGTGGGAGGTTCAGGCAGAAAAAAGAAAAAAACCGGGCGTAAGCGATCGCACATGTGCGCGGCGCGCTATTGTGTGCCGTGCACAATAGTGCGTGGGAAGGCTAAGTGGCGCCCTGATGTGCACACACAAAGGAACAGAGCCATAGTACAATGGTTAAGACACTGACTGCTGGTGCAGGGTCCATGGGTTCAATCCCCCAGTGTGCACAACAAAAAAGGCTGGCTGAGGCATTAACTTTAATGGGTAAAAGTGCTTTAGGAGGCATATAAATTTTGGGCGGCATAAGGCGGCGCACTGTTAATTTTGGGCGGCATAAGGCGGCGCACTGTTGGGCGGCATAAGGCGGTGCACTGTTGGGCAGCATAAGGCGGTGCACTGTTAATCTTGGGCGACATAAGGTGGTGCACTGTTGGGCGGCATAAGGCGGCGCACTGTTGGGCAGCATAAGGCGGTGCACTGTTGGGCAGCATAAGGCGGTGCACTGATGTCCAAGGACAGGAACAGAGCCACAGCACAATGGTTAAGACACTGACCAATGGTGCAGAGATCAGGGGTTCAGTCCCCCACAGTGCCCAATGAAGAAGGCTCACTGAAGCAGTACATATTATGGGGATGAGTGCTGTAGGGGGCAATTTATTTTTATTTCAGTTATCACTACTAGCAAACGCACTCACAAAGCGTGTTAACATAAGGCGGCCCATAAGGCACATGTTAAAGTTCACTGTCCGCCAAGGCACCCTAGAATGTCCCCTATAGGGCACCATATATGTTGCGTCACAGGATAATGTGTAGTGCACCTTATATGGACGGCAACCATAAGGTGCCCTGTAGGGCGCCCTATAAAGCACTCTCAGAGGCACCTTATGGGTACAGTACGCTGAGGGTGTTATTGCTGGCATCAACATATGTACATTAAACTAAAAAAATGCTTTGGGCAACCCTATCAAATAACCCCACTGTGGGTTTGAACCCATGACCTCTGGCTTAACAGGCAGTGAAGTAACCACTGGGCTACAGCTCTATAGCTGCCAGCAAGCCCCTGGCTGGCTGCAGAGAGCCTTCACGTCACCACACAGACAGTCTGCTGTGGTAACCAGGATAGGGTTAGGCCACTCGTACCCATGATGCACTGCACATGCAAATCAGCTGTCCACAGATGAACACAAGATGGGGAATGCACCCCAACAGCTCCCCGGCCTGGTAGGGGGAAGTGTCCGTGTGCACCCACACAGCACCTCGGCCTGGTAGGGGGTACTGACCGGGTGTTTTACTGGCACAGAGTAGCTACACACCGTCATATTGTGCGGGTACTGTGCGCACCCTGAGGGTGCGATGAGGCGCCCAGGACCAGGTCCACAACACCTTCCATGGCTGAAAGAGGCCATGCCGGAGCTCCAAAGCAGTATTAATCTGTGAGATAGGTAGTTTCTGCAGAAACACCTTGGGTATCTCTGTCTGTCTCAGTCAGGGGAGCCCCTTATGGAACCCTAGGTGGGCTATGTACCACCATTCTTCCCCACCCCCCCTCAGCTGCAGGCAAAAAACAGGGTCTCCTATCAACAGATCCACATTCTACCTCCCTGCAATGGTGGCAGTAGAGTGGACCATCAACCCCAGTCCTGCTGGGGAACAGACACCCTACAGGGCATCCAAAGCAGCTCTATACATTCCATAACACAATATCAGACAGACATTAGGCCTGGATATGCTAAGCTGCACCCCACCACTATCTGATATTCTCCTGCAGCAAGCCTTCAGCTGCTGCACCCTGCAAGGCACTCCATCAAGACACATACCAGCTGAGAACAGTCTGCTAGTTAGTCCTGGTGGAAATGCATGCATCCAGAACTGGGATGGCACTGCACACAAGCAGATAAGTCAGTGACTGGGCCCCAAAAGGAAGCCCATAAATATCACATGAGAGAAATGTTATCTAGCACTATGGGGGTGCCTAGCCATGCTGTCGTCACTGCACAGTCAGGGTGGAGTGAAACCCCAGCAGCACATACAGAGATCACCCTGTCTGTGTAGGTGGTGGCCGGCCACAACAATGTCCCTGCCAGTGCCCTATGCCCTGTGCAGATGCATCCTGGCCAGCCCACCCTGTCTGAGCTATACCCATGGTACCTTGCTGCTCATTATGCACATTGGCAGGCCAATACTGGCAACAGTGCTGGCAGTGTGGGCTGTGGAAGGTGTTTGCAGCCAACACACACTGTATAGACAGACACACACTCCCACACGTATGCCAGCATTGTGCTACTATAGAGGGGCTTATCAGCCTTGCCCACCACACCAGTCCTGGGCACAGTACAGGCATGGATATGCTACGCAGTACTGTTGGGGGTCACTCCCCAGGGTGGTAAACACTGTCAGAGACCAGACCTGAAGCACGCACCGCAGACATCAGACAGATTGTTATGTTGGAGCTCAAAGAGCAAACTGTGCTTAACAGAGGAATGTCTATCTGCCAGTACTCATAGCAAATGTTTGAGAGCTGTGTACCGTATGCCCAGGTGTAGGGTGGCATTGCTAAGGTATGCAGGTGCTAGTATTGGGAGATGCACGCAGGGCCCAATGTCCTGCCTCTCCAGGAGGCATTGGCCAATGGGGCCTGTGGGTGTGGGTGTGTTTGCCCCTGTTGGCTGCTGCTTTACGGCAGAGGTTCCCAACCCCAGTCCTGGTGTGCCAAACACTGTTCGGGTTTTCATGCTGTCCCTCATGAGCATGCATGAGCTACATCTACATGCCATGGGGGTGGTGCATAGCTATGCAGCACAGGCATTTGTATTAAAGGCAGCAGGGAACCTGCATGGTGTGTGGCCCTCCAGGACTGCATTTGGGAGACTCTGCTCTAGGTACTGCCCCTGTTCATGGTGTCTGTGCTCGGTGGGGTAAAAGATAGGCATATTACCACATCAAAGGTGTGTCCTTACTATCACTGTTTAGTTGTGGGAAAAATATGTGGACAGGATTGGCAGTAGCCCCAGCTGGGCTTTGAACCTGTGACCTTATGGTCCTAGAGGTACTGGCTCTGTCTGCTGCACCACACTGTGGCCACAGAGACAGTGCAGTCCCTGGGAATGGGAAACCTGGCCGGCAGAATCCTAAACCCTGCTCTGCACATTTTACTGTGGGCTCATTCACCTTGTCTGGAGGCAAACGTGCAAATACACCCCGCAAATGACCGTGAAAAAAGGGGGAACAAAGATAACCAAGCTGGGCAACAGTGATATTAATGGGCAACCATAAAAACACTCCCAGGAAAGCTCCCACAAAAGGAAATGATTTTTGAAGGGTCTCCGCTCCGTAGACCCTTCCAAAACTCATTTCTTATTTTGGGGGCTTTCCTGGGAGTGTTTTGTGTTCTTGCCCATTAATATCACTGTTGCCCAGCTGACTTACGCTTTTTAGTAATTTTGTTGTGGTTATTTTCTATTTTTATTTGCACTTTTGTTCTGTGCACATGTATCACACTACTCACGTTTTGCAGGTTTCCCCGGTTTTCCTGTACATTGCTGACGGAAATGGTTTCTCTTCCCTTTAAATGCACTTGTAAATTCGGCCCCGCTGATGTGCGGGGAGCCTCTCCCCTCCCCTTCCCCGCCCATTAACCCCGTCTCTCCGCCCCTCGGGAGCCTTCCTCCGCCCTTTCCATGCCTCTATCGGACATTTGCGCGCCGCGTACTTGTGCGTGCCCGTTAGTGCGGCGCGCAACTGTGCGTGGGCCCGTTAGTGTGACACACAAGTGTGCGGGGCACTTAAGAGCACTTAAGTGCATCATTGACGTGCGCTATTGTGCGGCGTTTAGTAAACATACCCCTAACTTTTAGTAAACATGCTTCTTAATGAGTATATGGATAAAGAAAGACTAAAATATTTCTACATTACTATAATCCAGTGACAACCACTAGGCACATTAGGAACTACTACAAATACTGCCCACTTAGAACCCATAGCAAACCCGCCATATCATAACAGCACTACCAGGACTCACAAAGCACCATAACCTATCAAAAGGCACCACTGCAAATATTAAACCAATAGATTTCATAGAACAACAGCACATGACCTACTGGGGAAAGAGAACACGTGGCAATGTCAAATAGGAATTACATTAACAGAATACCTCAGCAAAGTTACACATGCAGAACATAGACTATCACCAAACAAGGAATCACAATTTAGAAACAGGAAGACAATAATTAAACTGGGAACCACAAAAGCCAAACTTGGAATTTACAACAACACTGTAGAAATAAAACTATAAATTAATTTCCTCTTGTACTAAACAAACTGAGTAGAGTGGAGGAGTAGCCTAGTGGTTGGGGCAAGGTACTTCAGGCTGGAAGGTCAGAGGTTCAAATCCCACTAGAGGACAGCAACCTTGGACCAGAAGGACTGGGGTTTCTAGTCTCACAGGTGCTCCTTGTGGTCTTGGGCAAGCCACTTAACCCTCCATAGCCCATGTTCCCTGTAAAATAGTTCTCTCCAAGTTATAATGCCCTGTTCATTGTAATTTCAGTTTGTTCAATGTAAACCAAACTGATGTAGAATAGCATGGTATATAAGAGAATGTAAATTAAATAAATAAATAAAGCACAGATGTTAATGATGCACATTTCCCAGAACTGACATATTCCAGTTAATAAATTCAAAATAAAGAGAGATTTTTCTACCTTTTGTGCAATTTTTTTTTCAGTTGCAATTGCTCCAGCCACTTCTGGTTTCTTTGTGTCTTCTGCTAACTCTCCATCGTCTGCTGTCCATTTGTCCTTTCTTCTCTCTTCTAGTTTTTTTCCATTCTCTCTCTACATCTGCTTTAAGATACTAATCTTTCTCCTTTTACTCTTTCCTCATTCCTATTTCATCCACTCAAATTTTACCCCTCCATCCTCAATCCCCACTTACTCTCCCAATACTCGGCTAATTGTAGATTTTTCTTCTCTCCCACAAAAAATATTTTTCCCCTCTCCAGTTCACTCTCCCAGCCCCATCCCATTCTAATCCTCCCCCAACATCAGCTCCCTTCTAGTTCCAGCCCCACCCAGCATCCGCTCCCTTCTACTCCCCACATCAGCCCATTTCCAGTCCTAGCCCCCATCAGCCCATTTCCAGTCCTATCCTAGCCCCACCATCAGCCCATTTCCAGTCCTAGCTCCCCTATCCATTTCCAGTCCTATCCATCAGCTCATTTCCAATCCCAGCCCCCCATCAGCCCATTTCTAGTCATTTCCTAGCCCCACCATCAGCCCATGTCAAATCCTAGCTCCCCTCCACTCGGCCCATTTCCAATCCAAGAGCCCCATGAGCCTACTTCGAGTTCTGACCCCTCCATGAGTCCATTTCAATCCAAGCCCCACCACAGCCCATTTCCAATCTTAGCACCCCCCAACAGCCCATTTCCAGTCCTATCCTAGCCCCTCCATCGGCCCATTTCCTGTCCTAGCTCCCTTCGCAACTCAGTCCATTTCCAGTCCTAGCTCCCTCCCTTCACAGCCCATTTTCATTCCAAGACCCCCTCCCCATCAGCTATTTGCAGTTCAAGCCCCCCTTCCACTCAGCCCATTTTCATTCCAAGCCCCCCTCCCCATCAGCTATTTGCAGTTCAAGCCCCCCTTCCACTCAGCCCATTTCCATTCCAAGCCCCCCTCCCCATCAGCTATTTGCAGTTCAAGCCACCCCTTCCACTCAGCCCATTTCTATTCCAAGCCCCCCTCCCCATCAGCTATTTGCAGTTCAAGCCACCCCTTCCACTCAGCCCATTTCTATTCCAAGCCCCCGTCCCCATCAGGAATTTGCAGTTCAAGCCCCCCTTCCACTCAGCCCATTTCAAGTCCTAGCCAGGGCCGGCCCGTCCATTGAGCAAGAATTTTTTTGCACAGGGCCCCGTGTTTCAGGGGGCCCCGCGCAAAAAACATTCATTAGCCCAAGTAGATTTTTTAAAAAAAAATCCGGCTGCTGCTGCTGCCGCCGTGGCAGCGGCAGAATCAAACGTCCATGCTGTGGGGCCCCGACTGCCCGGCAGAACCTCCCTCGAGCATCAGCTCCCGAATCCCTCCCAAAGCGCGGGCTTTCAGAGCCGTGAGAGCTTCTCTGACCTCTCGCGGTTCTGTTAATCCCGCCGGGGCTGATGGGACATCCCATCAGCCCCGGCTAGATTAACAGAGCCGCGAGAAGAAAGGGGGGGTTAGGACTGGTAATGGGCTATGGGGGGGGGGGTAGGACTACAAATGAGCTATGGGGGGGACTAAGACTGTAAGTGGGCTTATGGGGGGAGGGGGTTAGGACTGGTAATGGGCTATGGGGGGTTAGGACTACTAATGAGCTATGGGGGGGGCACTAAGAATGGAAGTGGGCTGATGGGGGGAGGGGGTTATGACTGGTAATGGGCAAAGGGGGGTTAGAACTACTAATGGCCTAAGGGGGGAATAATATTGGAAGTGGGCTCAGGGGGGGAGGGGGTTAGGACTGGTAATGGGCTAAGGGGGGGCTAAGACTGGAAATAGGCTGATGGGGGGGTAGGACTGGTAATGGGCTATAGGGGGGCTAGGACTGGAAATGGGCTGATGGGGGGGGGGTTAGGACTGGTAATGGGCTATGGGCTTGCTAAGATTGGAAATGGACTGATGGGGGGGTTAGGACTGGTAATGGGCTATGGGGGGGGCTAGGACTGGAAATGGGCTAATGGGCGGGTTAGGACTGGAATGGGCTGTGGGGAGGCTACGACTGGAAATGGGCTGATGGGGGTTAGGACTGGTAATGGGCTATGGGGGGGCTAAGACAAAATGGGGTGATGGGGGGGCTTAGGACTGATAATGGGCTATGGGGGGGCTAGGACTGGTAATGGGCTGAGTGAGGGGGGCTAGGACAGGAAATGGGCTGATGGAGGGCTAGGATAGGACTGGAAATGGGCTGTTGGGGGGGCTTGGATTGAAATGGACTCATGGAGGGGTTAGAACTGGAAGTAGGCTCCTGGGGGGCTTGAATTGGAAATGGGCTGAATGGAGGGGAGCTAGGATTTGACATTGGCTGATGGTGGGGCTAGGAAAGGAGTAGAAATGGGCTGATGGGGGGCTGGGATTGGAAATGAGCTGATGGAAGGACTCGGATGGGGGAGCTAGGACTGGAAATGGGCTGATAGTGGGGCTAGGATAGGACTAAAAATGGGCTTATGGGGGGCTAGGACTGGAAATTGGCTGATGCGTGGACTAGAAGGGAGCGGATGCTGGGTGGGGCTGGAACTAGAAGGGAGCTGATGTTGGGGGAGGATTAGAATGGGATAGAGCTGGGAGAGTGAAAAAATATTTTGTGTGGGAGGGAAGACAAATCTATAATTGGCCGGATATTGGGAGAGTAAGTGGGGATTGAGGATGGAGGGGTAAAATTTGAGTGGATGAAATAGGAATGAGGAAAGAGCAAAAGGAGAAAGATTAGTATGTTAAAGCAGATGTAGAGAGAGAATGGAAAAAAACTACAAGCGTGAAGAAAGGACAAATGGACAACAGACATGGAGAGTTAGCAGAAGACACGAAGAAACCAGAAGAAAGTGGCTGGAGCAATTGCAACTGAAAAAAAATGCACAAAAGGTAGAAAAATATCTCTTTATTGAATTTATTAACTGAAATATGCCAGCTCTAGGAAATGTGCATCATTAACGTCTGCGCTTTGTTTAGTACAAGAGGAAATTAATTTATAGTTTTATTTCTACAGTGTGTTGTTGGGCTTTTGGGGTTCCCAGTTTAATTATTGTCTTCCTGTTTCTAAATTGTGATTCCTTGTTTGGTGATGGTCTATGTTCTGCATGTGTAACTGAGCTGAGGTATTCTGTTTATGTAATTCCTATTTGACATTGCCACTTGTTCTCTTTCCCCAGTAGGTCATGTATTGTTATTCTCTGAAATGTATTGGTTTAATATTTTCAGTGTAGCCTTTTGATAGGTAGGGTCTTGTGCTTTGTGAGTCCTGGTAGTGCTGTTATGATACGGCGGGTTTGCTATGGGTTCTAAATGGGCAGTGTTTGTAGTAGTTCCTAATGTGCCTGGCAGTTGGCACTGGATTATAGTAATGTAGAAATCTTTTAGTCTTTCTTTTATCCATACACTCATTAAGAGGCATGTTTACTAAAAGTTAGTGTAAGGTAACATTATGCAAATATTTATGCAAATGAGGCCCCGCACCAAGTCTCCGCACATGGCCGCGCACCCCCCCTTGGGTCTCCCCTGGTCCTAGCAATCCCCCAGTCCATTAGCAGTCCTAGCCCCCCCATAGTCCATTACCAGTCCTAAGCCCCACATCAGCCCACTTCCAGTCCTACCCTCCTCACCCCATTTTCAGTCTTAGCCCCCACCATAGCCCATTACCAGTCCTAACCCCCCCATCAGCCCACTTCCAGTCCTAACCCCTCCATCAGCCCATTTCTATACTTAGCCCCCCCATAGCCCATTAGCAGTCCTAACCCCCCCATCAGCCCATTTCCAGTCTTAGCCCCCCCCATAGCCCATTACCAGTCCTAACCCCCCATAGCCATTAATCAGTCCTAACCCCCTCCCCCCATCAGCCCATAGTTATTAACCCGGCCTCACCCCCCCCCCCCCTCAGCCCATAGCCATTAACCAGTCCTAACCCCCCCATCAGCCCAGGTAAAAAAACCCTGGCTGCTGCTGCTGCCACCACGGCAGCAGCAGAATTAAGTGTCCCGCGAACCTCCCTCTTGCCTGCCCGGCAGAGCCCTCCCTCCCTGCAACAGTCCCTCTCCGTGCCGGCTTTCAGAGCTGCGAAGGTAGAGTTTCTTTCTTGCGGATCTGTTAAGCCCACCGGCGCTCAAGAGAAACAGGCATTTCCTGTTTCTCATCAGCCCCGGTGGGCTTATAAGATCATTCAACGTGAACTGTTGATGTTGCAGATGATCCTTGATCCTGATAGCAATTCAACACCGAGCCACATCAACATTATACAACTACTTATAACTTTCAGCATTCCCCCCTTTCCCATTCTGCTCCTTCTCCCATGCTGAATTCCCTTGTTTCCACTTTTCTTCATTTTCCCGTCTATGGCGTCCACAAAATACATCATTCCGTCCTGTGTACTTTACCCCCCTGACCCTTCCCCCCATCACTTACTCCCACAAAGTAGAAGTTAATGCCCTTCAAATAACCTAGGGCATGCTATATTGTGTCTGGATGCCTTCTCCTCCTCCATCCCATCACTGCCTTTTCTTTCCACCTCTGGCTGGAGGGTTGACTCTGTACTCTTTGCCATACATCATTCTTTCTGCTGACTGTCCTCTGATTGCTCTGCTCCCTCTCTTGTTGCTCCACAGTCTCCTCGTGCACTTCTGAGGGCAAGATCGGCTCTTCCGAAACTTCCTCTAGCTCAACAGTGTCCCGCTCCTCTCCTCACCAGCCAACGCCTCCATTATTATCTCTGCCTTGTGCCCATGAGTTGCCATCGTGCGGTACTCTCTGCCTCAGATGATTTACGAGTGCTTCAGCACTGCTGAAGAATCTCTTTCCCCCATTCTCCATCAGGACTATTCGAGCCACATACCAAATCGCAATTTGTATTCCCTTTTGGTCCAGACTCTCCTTCAGACATATCAAATCTCTATGCCTTCACATGGTCTCTGCAGCCAGGTCCAGGAACACTGATACTCTCCACGTTTTATATGTCACATGTCCAGATCTCCTAGCCAGCCTTATAATATGTTCTCTGTCCTGGAACTACAATAATTTTACTATTATTGCCCGAGGTCTGGCACTATTCTCTGGGTGAGGACAGAGCTCCCGGTGCACTCTTTCTATTTCTTAGGGGACAGTGGCGGGACAGCCTGGAAAGCATTGCTCAAAAAAGGCCCTCACGGAGTCCCATCCTTCCTCATCTTCAGGGATCCCAAAAATCCTCACGTTCGACCAATGCTCTATTCTCCATCTCCTCTGCTTTAGTCTGGAGCCATCCCAGTTGCTGCTGAAGGCAGGGTGCCTCTTTCCCCATCCGTGCTTATGCGTCATTGGTGCTACCAATCTTAGCTTTCACCTCCTACAATCTTGCTCCCACTGCCGCAAATTTTTTCTTCAGTTTTGCTGAGGACCTTTTCCACAATTTTGGTCTTGGAGTGTCTAATCTCTTTCAATGTGGTAAGAAGGTCTGTCTCACAGCACTCTCCATTAGAGACCCCCACACTAGCCATCGATGAGGCCGGTGAAACTAGGCCTTGCATTCCCACTGCCGCATTGCCCATGAGTTTATTTTTAGATGCATATAATTCGACGATTGTTTTCGAGGACTGAATTCTTACTGTTTTTGGCATTCCAGCTCTCACCGTGGAGGGGGTTTTACTTTGTAGTACTTATTTTTCCAGTTTGTAGGGAGGTGAAATGATGGAGCACTCCTAAACGCATCTGCTCTCCCTGACACACATACCGGAAATCCTTGAAAGCTCTTTTTAGATCGTTTGGTATTTGACCCTGTGATAGAGAGAGGTTGACAATTTTTTGAATGTATGGTGTTAGTTCTCTTCTGGTTGTTTTAATCCAGCTGACTGGACAAGGATCTAGTATTGAGATGGTGGTATTTAAAGATTTGATGAATTGTTCTATCTGTTCTTTGCTTCTTGTTGAGAATGAGTTCCATGTTGAATTGTTGCATTGTTCTCTCTGTTCTTTGCTTCTTGTTGAGAATGAGTTCCATGTTGAATTGTTGCATTGTTCTCTCTGTTCTTTGCTTCTTGTTGAGAATGAGTTCCATGTTGAATTGTTGCATTGTTCTATCTGTTCTTTGCTTCTTGTTGAGAATGAGTTCCATGTTGAATTGTTGCATTGTTCTATCTGTTCTTTGCTTCTTGTTGAGAATGAGTTCCATGTTGAATTGTTGCATTGTTCTATCTGTTCTTTGCTTCTTGTTGAGAATGAGTTCCATGTTGAATTGTTGCATTGTTCTCTCTGTTCTTTGCTTCTTGTTGAGAATGAGTTCCATGTTGAATTGTTGCATTGTTCTCTCTGTTCTTTGCTTCTTGTTGAGAATGAGTTCCATGTTGAAATTGTTGCATTGTTCTATCTGTTCTTTGCTTCTTGTTGAGAATGAGTTCCATGTTGAATTGTTGCATTGTTCTATCTGTTCTTTGCTTCTTGTTGAGAATGAGTTCCATGTTGAATTGTTGCATTGTTCTATCTGTTCTTTGCTTCTTGTTGAGAATGAGTTCCATGTTGAATTGTTGCATTGTTCTATCTGTTCTTTGCTTCTTGTTGAGAATGAGTTCCATGTTGAATTGTTGCATTGTTCTATCTGTTCTTTGCTTCTTGTTGAGAATGAGTTCCATGTTGAATTGTTGCATTGTTCTATCTGTTCTTGCTTCTTGTTGAGAATGAGTTCCATGTTGAATTGTTGCATTGTTCTCTCTGTTCTTTGCTTCTTGTTGAGAATGAGTTCCATGTTGAATTGTTGCATTGTTCTCTCTGTTCTTTGCTTCTTGTTGAGAATGAGTTCCATGTTGAATTGTTGCATTGTTCTATCTGTTCTTTGCTTCTTGTTGAGAATGAGTTCCATGTTGAATTGTTGCATTGTTCTCTCTGTTCTTTGCTTCTTGTTGAGAATGAGTTCCATGTTGAATTGTTGCATTGTTCTATCTGTTCTTTGCTTCTTGTTGAGAATGAGTTCCATGTTGAATTGTTGCATTGTTCTATCTGTTCTTTGCTTCTTGTTGAGAATGAGTTCCATGTTGAATTGTTGCATTGTTCTCTCTGTTCTTTGCTTCTTGTTGAGAATGAGTTCCGTGTTGAATTGTTGCATTGTTCTATCTGTTCTTTGCTTCTTGTTGAGAATGAGTTCCGTGTTGAATTGTTGCATTGTTCTCTCTGTTCTTTGCTTCTTGTTGAGAATGAGTTCCATGTTGATTTGTTGCATTGTTCTATCTGTTCTTTGCTTCTTGTTGAGAATGAGTTCCATGTTGAATTGTTGCATTGTTCTATCTGTTCTTTGCTTCTTGTTGAGAATGAGTTCCATGTTGAATTGTTGCATTGTTCTATCTGTTCTTTGCTTCTTGTTGAGAATGAGTTCCATGTTGAATTGTTGCATTGTTCTATCTGTTCTTTGCTTCTTGTTGAGAATGAGTTCTGTGTTGAATTGTTGCATTGTTCTATCTGTTCTTTGCTTCTTGTTGAGAATGAATTCTGTGTTGAATTGTTGCATTGTTCTCTCTGTTCTTTGCTTCTTGTTGAGAATGAGTTCCATGTTGAATTGTTGCATTGTTCTCTCTGTTCTTTGCTTCTTGTTGAGAATGAGTTCCATGTTGAATTGTTGCATTGTTCTCTCTGTTCTTTGCTTCTTGTTGAGAATGAGTTCCATGTTGAATTGTTGCATTGTTCTATCTGTTCTTTGCTTCTTGTTGAGAATGAGTTCCATGTTGAATTGTTGCATTGTTCTATCTGTTCTTTGCTTCTTGTTGAGAATGAGTTCCATGTTGAATTGTTGCATTGTTCTCTCTGTTCTTTGCTTCTTGTTGAGAATGAGTTCCGTGTTGAATTGTTGCATTGTTCTCTCTGTTCTTTGCTTCTTGTTGAGAATGAATTCCGTGTTGAATTGTTGCATTGTTCTATCTGTTCTTTGCTTCTTGTTGAGAATGAATTCTGTGTTGAATTGTTGCATTGTTCTATCTGTTCTTTGCTTCTTGTTGAGAATGAGTTCCGTGTTGAATTGTTGCATTGTTCTCTCTGTTCTTTGCTTCTTGTTGAGAATGAGTTCCATGTTGAATTGTTGCATTGTTCTCTCTGTTCTTTGCTTCTTGTTGAGAATGAGTTCCATGTTGAATTGTTGCATTGTTCTCTCTGTTCTTTGCTTCTTGTTGAGAATGAGTTCCATGTTGAATTGTTGCATTGTTCTATCTGTTCTTTGCTTCTTGTTGAGAATGAGTTCCATGTTGAATTGTTGCATTGTTCTATCTGTTCTTTGCTTCTTGTTGAGAATGAGTTCCATGTTGAATTGTTGCATTGTTCTATCTGTTCTTTGCTTCTTGTTGAGAATGAGTTCCATGTTGAATTGTTGCATTGTTCTCTCTGTTCTTTGCTTCTTGTTGAGAATGAGTTCCATGTTGAATTGTTGCATTGTTCTCTCTGTTCTTTGCTTCTTGTTGAGAATGAGTTCCATGTTGAATTGTTGCATTGTTCTATCTGTTCTTTGCTTCTTGTTGAGAATGAGTTCCATGTTGAATTGTTGCATTGTTCTATCTGTTCTTTGCTTCTTGTTGAGAATGAGTTCCATGTTGAATTGTTGCATTGTTCTATCTGTTCTTTGCTTCTTGTTGAGAATGAGTTCCATGTTGAATTGTTGCATTGTTCTATCTGTTCTTTGCTTCTTGTTGAGAATGAGTTCCATGTTGAATTGTGTCATTGTTCTATCTGTTCTTTGCTTCTTGTTGAGAATGAGTTCCATGTTGAATTGTTGCATTGTTCTATCTGTTCTTTGCTTCTTGTTGAGAATGAGTTCCATGTTGAATTGTTGCATTGTTCTCTCTGTTCTTTGCTTCTTGTTGAGAATGAGTTCCATGTTGAATTGTTGCATTGTTCTCTCTGTTCTTTGCTTCTTGTTGAGAATGAGTTCCATGTTGAATTGTTGCATTGTTCTATCTGTTCTTTGCTTCTTGTTGAGAATGAGTTCCATGTTGAATTGTTGCATTGTTCTCTCTGTTCTTTGCTTCTTGTTGAGAATGAGTTCCATGTTGAATTGTTGCATTGTTCTATCTGTTCTTTGCTTCTTGTTGAGAATGAGTTCCATGTTGAATTGTTGCATTGTTCTATCTGTTCTTTGCTTCTTGTTGAGAATGAGTTCCATGTTGAATTGTTGCATTGTTCTCTCTGTTCTTTGCTTCTTGTTGAGAATGAGTTCCGTGTTGAATTGTTGCATTGTTCTATCTGTTCTTTGCTTCTTGTTGAGAATGAGTTCCGTGTTGAATTGTTGCATTGTTCTCTCTGTTCTTTGCTTCTTGTTGAGAATGAGTTCCATGTTGATTTGTTGCATTGTTCTATCTGTTCTTTGCTTCTTGTTGAGAATGAGTTCCATGTTGAATTGTTGCATTGTTCTATCTGTTCTTTGCTTCTTGTTGAGAATGAGTTCCTTGTTGAATTGTTGCATTTTTCTATCTGTTCTTTGCTTCTTGTTGAGAATGAGTTCCATGTTGAATTGTTGCATTGTTCTATCTGTTCTTTGCTTCTTGTTGAGAATGAGTTCTGTGTTGAATTGTTGCATTGTTCTATCTGTTCTTTGCTTCTTGTTGAGAATGAATTCTGTGTTGAATTGTTGCATTGTTCTCTCTGTTCTTTGCTTCTTGTTGAGAATGAGTTCCATGTTGAATTGTTGCATTGTTCTCTCTGTTCTTTGCTTCTTGTTGAGAATGAGTTCCATGTTGAATTGTTGCATTGTTCTCTCTGTTCTTTGCTTCTTGTTGAGAATGAGCTCCATGTTGAATTGTTGCATTGTTCTATCTGTTCTTTGCTTCTTGTTGAGAATGAGTTCCATGTTGAATTGTTGCATTGTTCTATCTGTTCTTTGCTTCTTGTTGAGAATGAGTTCCATGTTGAATTGTTGCATTGTTCTCTCTGTTCTTTGCTTCTTGTTGAGAATGAGTTCCATGTTGAATTGTTGCATTGTTCTCTCTGTTCTTTGCTTCTTGTTGAGAATGAATTCCGTGTTGAATTGTTGCATTGTTCTATCTGTTCTTTGCTTCTTGTTGAGAATGAATTCCGTGTTGAATTGTTGCATTGTTCTATCTGTTCTTTGCTTCTTGTTGAGAATGAGTTCCATGTTGAATTGTTGCATTGTTCTATCTGTTCTTTGCTTCTTGTTGAGAATGAGTTCCGTGTTGAATTGTTGCATTGTTCTATCTGTTCTTTGCTTCTTGTTGAGAATGAGTTCCATGTTGAATTGTTGATTGGTTCTATCTGTTCTTTGCTTCTTGTTGAGAATGAGTTCCATGTTGAATTGTTGCATTGTTCTCTCTGTTCTTTGCTTCTTGTTGAGAATGAGTTCCATGTTGAATTGTTGATTGGTTCTATCTGTTCTTTGCTTCTTGTTGAGAATGAGTTCCATGTTGAATTGTTGCATTGTTCTCTCTGTTCTTTGCTTCTTGTTGAGAATGAGTTCCATGTTGAATTGTTGCATTGTTCTATCTGTTCTTTGCTTCTTGTTGAGAATGAGTTCCATGTTGAATTGTTGCATTGTTCTATCTGTTCTTTGCTTCTTGTTGAGAATGAGTTCCATGTTGAATTGTTGCATTGTTCTATCTGTTCTTTGCTTCTTGTTGAGAATGAGTTCCATGTTGAATTGTTGCATTGTTCTCTCTGTTCTTTGCTTCTTGTTGAGAATGAATTCTGTGTTGAATTGATGCATTGTTCTATCTGTTCTTTGCTTCTTGTTGAGAATGAGTTCCATGTTGAATTGTTGCATTGTTCTATCTGTTCTTTGCTTCTTGTTGAGAATGAGTTCCATGTTGAATTGTTGCATTGTTCTCTCTGTTCTTTGCTTCTTGTTGAGAATGAGTTCCATGTTGAATTGTTGCATTGTTCTATCTGTTCTTTGCTTCTTGTTGAGAATGAGTTCCATGTTGAATTGTTGCATTGTTCTATCTGTTCTTTGCTTCTTGTTGAGAATGAGTTCCATGTTGAATTGTTGCATTGTTCTATCTGTTCTTTGCTTCTTGTTGAGAATGAGTTCCATGTTGAATTGTTGCATTGTTCTATCTGTTCTTTGCTTCTTGTTGAGAATGAGTTCCGTGTTGAATTGTTGCATTGTTCTATCTGTTCTTTGCTTCTTGTTGAGAATGAGTTCCGTGTTGAATTGTTGCATTGTTCTATCTGTTCTTTGCTTCTTGTTGAGAATGAGTTCCATGTTGATTTGTTGCATTGTTCTATCTGTTCTTTGCTTCTTGTTGAGAATGAGTTCCATGTTGAATTGTTGCATTGTTCTATCTGTTCTTTGCTTCTTGTTGAGAATGAGTTCCATGTTGAATTGTTGCATTGTTCTATCTGTTCTTTGCTTCTTGTTGAGAAAGAGTTCCATGTTGAATTGTTGCATTGTTCTCTCTGTTCTTTGCTTCTTGTTGAGAATGAGTTCCATGTTGAATTGTTGCATTGTTCTATCTGTTCTTTGCTTCTTGTTGAGAATGAGTTCCATGTTGAATTGTTGCATTGTTCTATCTGTTCTTTGCTTCTTGTTGAGAATGAGTTCCATGTTGAATTGTTGATTGGTTCGAGGTATGGAGATGTAGTTTTGAATGTTGTCTTGATGTTAGATTTTTCCATGTAGTAGTTTGCTAGTTGCTGAGCACAGATGTCACTTATTGGTGAGTTATTTGAGTTTGGGTTTTTTGCTAGATTTTGGACAATGAGAAACAGTGCCCTTGGTTGGTTAAATGATTTTGATAAAGTTTTGAGAAGTATTCTTTTTTGAATCTGCAATGCTCTGGCGGTATAGTTTTAGAGTATCCATGTTTGAGCCTATCTTCATCAGATTTTGTGGATCTCTGTTTTCTTTTGTCCTTCCTTAAGCCTCTCTTCATTTATTGACGCTGCATTTAGAGTGCTGTTCCAGGTTGTGAGGAAGGTGTCAAAGTTGTCACTGTTATTTGTCAGATCTGGTATTATCTTCTTCAGGAACTCTTCTTTGTTGAATTTTTTAATCAATTATATGTTTGCAGTTCCTGGAATTTGTTGGTCGGATAGGAGTCCCGTTCAGTATTGAATTGTTTAAGGTAGTGATCCGACCATAGAACTAGTTGAATGTTTATGATGGATATGTTTTTGTTGTAAGACCAATGTTTAGGGTAGAATATCAGGTCAAGAGTGTTCCCTTTTGTATAGTAACATAGTATATAACGACATATAAAGACCAGTATGATCCATCTAATCTGTCTAGCATGGTGGCAAGAGCAGGTGTTGAGGTGTCAATATTTTGCACGTAACCAATGTCTTCCATTGCCTGAAGGAATGATGTGCTTTGTGCATTGGATAATGATTATAGGTTGACGTCTCCTAAGATGATATGTTCTTTGCCAAATAGGGTCTCACAGCAAGCAATTTCAATTATGTTGGCTAATGCATTGGTTTTAGAGGAAGGGGATCTATATATGAGTGTAGTTGCAAGTCTTCTTGTTTGAATGGTTAACATCTAATCCTTCAGTGCTTGCAAAGGATGTTTGAAACCTTTTCAATAGGTGCTTGAAGAGGATGTTTGAAACCTTTTCAATAGGTATTAACACCAGGTGGCAGGTCAAAAGGCCATTTTGAAAGACTCCTATCCAAGCAAGGACTGTTAATCATCCAGGAAGTTGGTCACAGCTTACCTCAGCAGCACAGGCATAAATAGCTCAACCAGAGCTCTGTGATCCTCAGTCATGAAGGACTACAAAAGGGAACTCTTACTTCTGGAGAGAGATCTGCAATTGTGAGTATATACTTCTGGGAATTTTCTGAAAGGAATTCTTAGTATTAAAGCTAATTAATCTGTGAAACCACTATTTTTTGTTAAATCAGTCAGGGCCTAGTAGCAGCAGTTTAAATTTCAAACACAGAAGAGAACTTTCTGGGTACATTTCATACCCAGCAGAGAGCTTGTAGTTTTAATTTAATAGTCACTCAGGGCCTAGCATCAGCAAAGTACTTTTAGTTTAAATTTAAAACACAGAAGAGAGGGAGACCACGTGATGCAGACTGGATGAGGGTCGCATCCTGAGCGTGTCCTGAAACCCCGACCAAAAACCGGCGATTTAGCACCGTGACAAATTGCACCAACCTGTCCAGAAGTCACCCAAAGTGCTTCGAAGTGCCAGTGGACTTTTGTGCAGCGGTGGGGGAGACTAAAGTGCATGGCGACGGCAGTAAAAACACTTCGGCGAGACCGGGAACGGGGGGCCGGCCAAAGTAAGATGGCGGACCCCGGCTCGATGCCGGCATCACCCAAGTCGCCTACCACACTGGAAGAGATGTCCGCGGCGGTAGCGACGGCTCTGCTACCCCAATTCGACGCTCTCCACAGCAAGATGGATGGACTGCAGTCCTCGGTAGATCAGCTAGGTAACAAGCTGCGAGAGGCCGAGGACCGCGTGGGAGCGGTGGAAGAGACGACGGGGATGCTAACTGCAGAGGTGGCAGGCCTAAAATATCGGCTATCTCAACAGGAAGCCAAGCTGGATGACCTGGAAAACAGGTCAAGGAGAAACAACTTGCGCTTTCTAGGGATCCCTGAATCTGTTGCAGACAAAGATCTCAGAGGCTATCTAGGCGACTTGGTCAAGCACCTTGTGGGAGCAGAAGAGCTTGGCGGGACAGTGTATATTGAGCGGGTGCACCGGGTCGGCGCTAAGCAAACGCGCGACCCTCGCCCCCGCATTGTATTAGCTAAGTTCCTGCACTTCCCGCAGAAGGAAACAATTCTCCGAGCAGCTCGGCAGCAGGGGAAAGTGGTTTATAATAATACCCAGCTTCGTGTGGCTCCAGATTACTCCATGGCGGTAAGCAGGAAACGGCGGGAATATGCCCCCCTCTGTGGACAGCTTATTGCGGCCGGGATCCGATTTTCAGTACAATATCCGGCTAAGCTGCATGTGTTTTGCGACGGAGCTCACCGCACATTTGAGTCGGCGGAAGCTGCGGAAGAGTATGTGCAACGGCTGTGCACCCCAAAGCAGGCTGCACCGGCACCTTCATCATGAAACCCTTGGGAGCCAGTTGTGCTATGCTGCTAGGAGGAACTCTTGTAAGTGAAAGAACCTAGGGAAAGGCAGTGATACACTGGACATAATATGTAGCTACTTAAGAGATACCAAAAGCACTGTCCTCCTGGGGTAACTTTGTGTCTCTTTGTCTCTTACTGCAAAGTGAACCGCTCTTTACATAGTACTGTAACAAAGTTACTTGTTCTGTTAAATTTGTTTCTATAAGTTATTGCTGTTTAGACTTCAAGGTTTAGTGTTAACAGAGTTTATATCCCACTGCTGAAGGGGCATATCCTGTATAGACCCTCAAGTTTCAGTGGGCAAGGGGAGTCAGCATGGCTCCGATTGTTGTTGGGGGTGGGGGGGCGGCCCGTAGTAGAGAGAGAGGGAGGGTTTACCTGAAGGCCTGGAGGCGGGCTGTGGCTCGCGAAGACCAGCCTGCCGGTACACTCTGAGGGGACGCGGTCCCAACACATCGCGGAGTGCCACAGCTGCGATGCTTGGCCGGCGGGGAGGGTGTAGGAGTGGATCTGGGGGCGGAGGGGATTGCTGGTGTGGGAGTTGGCCGGGCTCGACCTCGGTGTGGTAGTAGAGCTATGCCCTACGAGAGTTAGAGGTCGGCCGAACTCCTTACCGGCAGGCAGCAGGCCCCGAGGTGGCAGATGGAACCCACAGTGTGAGAAAGGCGGACGGGGGGAAGGTCATGGCCAGTGGTCCCTGCAGAGGGGGAGGGGAGAACGCCCCGCCGAGGTCTAGTCCATCGGGTTTGGTAGTCCTCAGGCATTGGGAGGAAGATATTGCTCCGCCGTGAATAACAGTGGAGAAATGTAGGTTTCTGGCAGGGTGGGTGACTTGCAGAGCGGGGGGAAGGGTCACGCTCGGAGGGGTCTTGGGAGGGCTACCGGGGTAGGGGTAGGAGCCGGGAGTCCTGTGGAGAAGAGGAGTAGTTTGGAGGGGGGGATAGGAGGGACAAGGAGAAGGGGAGGGTTAGATTTGTGGTAGGGAGAGATAGGAGAAGGGTTAGAGGTGGGGAGGGGTAGTGGGTATAGGGGGCAAAGGGAAGGGTGGGGGAGGGGGCATCGCATTCTGAACTTCATGCAGAGGCAACACTTAAACTGTGTTGGCAAACATAGGAGAGGGCCCCAGGCTGGGGGGGGGGGTCCCTCCAAACATGCTGTGCTGGCAGTTGTGCCGTAAAACTATCGTGTTGATCTGAGGGTAATAACTTGGAATGTTTGTGGGTTGGGCAGCCCGATAAAGCGATATAAAATATTAAAGGCATTGGCTAGGCAACGCTGTGATATTGCGCTGCTCCAGGAAACACACCAAACAGCTGAAGAACGTGCTAAATTATGTCGGGATTGGGTTGGTCAGGTGTGGGGGGCGCCTGCACTGGGGAAGAAGGGGGGGGTGGTCATTTTAATACATAGACGGGTGCGCTTCACGATGCAAAGTCAGGTGGTGGACCCCAATGGGAAATTTCTGCTGCTAAAGGGCCTACTGGAAGATCGGGAGATAATACTGGGAGATGTCTATGGTCCCAATTTGCTGGATCGGGAGTTTTTTGATCGCATAGCTGCTAAAGTGGAACAGTTGCCCGATGTGCCTCTGCTACTGGGAGGGGACCTCAACGGGGTGTTAGATGTGGGCTTAGACACCTCCAGCGGCCGAGGGACTCGAGACAGAGTGCTTGGTTCACAAGTATTGCAACGTTTTCGGGTGCGACTAGGCCTGATAGATCCCTGGAGACTCTTAAATCCCTCCGGGAGAGAATATACTCACGTCTCGCGCGGGCGCATGGGACTAGTGCGAGAATAGATTATCTTTTGCTTTCCACAACCACTTTTGCGCAAGTGGAAGACGCACAGATAGGCCCCTTAGAGATTTCCGACCACGCGATGGCTTGGATTGAGGTGCAATGGGGGGGTGGAACTGGCGCATCTCGGGTATGGCGATTCCCAATTGAGCTCTACAAGGATAATCAGTTCCGGCAATTTCTGGGCCAGTGTTGGCGTGCCTTTGAGCTTAACCACGAGGCACACAGAGAGGATCCGGAACTGGTATGGGAAACCGCCAAGGTGGTGCTGAGAGGCGATATAATCGGGTATGTGGCTCGGCGGCGACGACTGTTGGCAGAACAAATTGTTCGACTGGAGCAACAAGTGTCTCGAGCGAGAGTGCTCAGTGGTCATACACCTACAGTGGCTAATAGGAAAAGGCTATGGGAACTTCAGGTAGCATTAAATGAATTGCTTCACCAGAGAGCTAAGAAATCGATGCAATATTATAAATTTAGATTGTATTGTTTTGGCGATAAGCCGGGGAAGTTATTGGGCCACTGCTTAAAGGGTTCGAGAGGGGGGAGGGGGGTGGCTGCCCTCCGAGATGAGCGAGGGAAACTCCAACAGAACCGGGAGGTGATTAGTGCTTTATTTAAAGGCTTCTTCCAGCAGTTGTACTCCGCAGAGGAGCACAACCCCTCCAATATGAAGGACTATTTACAAGGGTTGAAACTCCCAAAGGTGACAGACACCCAACGGGATCAGTTGGGGCAACCGATAACCCTACAGGAGGTACAGTCCGTGATTACAAGAGCCAGCTGTTATAAGGCCCTGGGCCCGGACGGCTATGGAGCTGAGTTTTACAAACTCTTGTCCGATTGGGTGAGCCCCCTGTTAGTGGACACCTACCGTCAGCGAATAGAGAGAGGCAGTAGAAGATGGGGAGAGAATCAGGCCTATATTACGCTAATACCTAAGCCAGATAAGGACCCGCTGCAAGCGGCCTCCTATAGACCGATCTCTCTGTTAAATTTCGACGCGAAGCTGTTGGCGAAAGTCTTGGCAGAGCGCCTGGCGGGATTATTGAGTGACGTTGTACACGAATCACAGGTGGGATTTGTACGGGGCCGGAATGCAGTCCGAAATATCCGACGCATACTAACATCTCTAGAGTGGGTGCACGGTCACCAGTTGCAGTCCTTCCTGGTGAGTTTCGATGCAGAAAAGGCATTTGATAGAGTCGATTGGAAGTATTTGGAGTATCTGTTGCCATTATATGGGTTTGGACAGGCTTTTTGTGCCATGGTGAAGAGTTTATATGATACTCCGACAGCCAGAGTGCTCTGTAATGGGGTCTTATCAGCCCCTTTCCCGTTACATAGGGGCACGAGGCAGGGCTGTCCACTATCCCCCTTATTATTTGTTTTGTCTTTAGACCCCCTCATACGGCGTATTGAACAAGACAGGCAGATACGGGGAATTGAGGTGGGTAACCAGGGTTTCAAGTTGTCGGCCTTTGCCGACGACCTGCTGGTGCATTTACAGGCCCCGCGAGAATCTCTTCCGCATTTGATGGACGAGTTCCGGAGATTCGGTAGTTTTGCCGGGCTGAGGATCAATGCGGCTAAATCGATAGCCCTGGATGTCTCGGGGCGGTTGCGGGATAGCTGGGGGGAGACGTTTCCCCTGAAATGGTCAGATCATAGGGTTAAATACTTGGGTATTGTCTTGACGAGGTTACCGCAAGAACTCTATCACTATAATTTTGAAAGTGTCCTATCTGGGATGCGGCGTCAACTGCGAGCCTGGAACCCGCTACCACTATCACTGCTGGGAAGGATCGCAGCAGTTAAAATGGTGATTTTACCTCGTATCTTGTATTGGCTCCAAACTTTGCCGGTGTGGCTGCTGCGACGGGATCTGCTTCGAATGGAACGGGAGATTCAGGGGTTTCTATGGAAGGGGGCCAGAGCGCGGATCCCGATGTCACGCATGATTGGTAAATGGCGTAGTGGAGGCCTTGGGCTCCCGGATATACGACTCTATGCCCTGGCATGCCAAGCGCGACATGTTGGGGATTGTTTGGGGGGAACGGAGGTATACACACCAAGGGACTTGGAGGCAGCCTTCGTGGCGCCCTTCTCCCTGGTGGGGGTTCTACATGTGGACAGTGCCCGACTGCCGGAGCGCCTCACACGTAATATTATGCTAACTGCGCTGCGACGTACATGGCGACAAATAAATAGCTTCTGGCAACGCAGTTGGCAGGTGTCCAGCTGGCTTCCTATACGTGGCAATGTACACTTTGTGCCCGGTTCTGATTCTAGAGCGTTCCAGATCTGGCATAGACAGGGAATGAGACATATAGGACATGTCGTCGACCTCTCGGGCAAATGCAAGTCGTTCTTGGAATTACAAGAGGAATATCGGCTGCCCCCTACACAATTTTACGCTTATCTTCAGCTTTCTCACTATGTTGCGACGTTGCCTAGGGAAGAATTGGGGGTGGACAGGTCGGCGCAGATTATCGAATTGTTCGACCTGGGGGGGGATGCACCTCTGACGATAGCTGGGCTGAAGACTCGGCTAGAATGCTTTGGGGTTCGGCCGGATTACGGGAGAGTTGAGACGGCTTGGGGTAGCGAACTGGGGCGGGAGGTACTGCCAGGCACGATATGCAAGGCGGTGGGGCGGATAGTGGAGTTGGTAGAGGGAGCGCGATGGAGGGAAATACAGTATAAGGCCCTGACTCGGGTGCATTTCTCGCCGAGACGAGCGCTGCGGAGTCATATCACACAAGATGGGTCTTGCCCTAGGTGTTCTCAGCCCTTGGCCACTTTAACCCATATGTGGTGGCAGTGCAGGCGCATCCTCCCCTACTGGTCCCATATTCGCAGATATATTATGAGATTATTGCAGCAAAGGTTCCCCTGGACCGGATCCCTAGTCATGTTTGACCAACTACATCAAACTCTACCCACAGGGAGATGGGCAAGATTACTGGTACGGAAAGCATGTTTGGTGGGGAAGGGCCCGATACTACATAAGTGGAGAGATGGTGACCCCCCTACGTTCCTGGAGTGGCGCAATGGCTTCCATCAACTGATGCTGATGGAGCGATGGAGGGCTCGGGGCTCAGTGAAACGATGGGCCACCTTTATGTTAATCTGGGACCCATATATACAGAGTTTAGGCCCTCGCTGCCGGAGTGAAGTGGTAAATGTGGGCTACTAACAGCCGGGAGCTTGGGGGAGAGGAGGGGACAGCGAACTCTTAGAAGGGGTACTGTGGTTTGAAGTGGAGCTCGGGATGCGATGCTGGGGGGCGGGGGGGGGTGGGGGGGGGTGGGGGAGGGGAGGGGGAAGGGAGGTTGGGGTTTTATGAAAACTGGGGGAAAACTATTTAACCATAGACAGATACAGTTGTATATTGTACGTGGATCTCGACATAACTGTATATTGCATGCCCTCAGCGGAGATAAGACTCCACTCTGCTGTGGCTTACTGTTTGTACCTTTACTGGATGTTATGTTTATGATGGTTAATAAATAAAATATTCAAAAAAAAAAAAAAACACAGAAGAGAGCTTTCTGGTTAAATTTAGAACCCAGCAGAGAGCTTGTAGTTTAAATTTCATAAGTTAGAGCCTAGCAGCAGCAAATAGCTATAATTTAAATCAAATAAGAATATAGCTTTCCTCAGCAGCACAGGACAGGTTACTGTGTAGCAGCCCTCTTTTAATAGGTGTTGTTTCCCTCCCTCCCTCCCTCCCTCCCACCCCACACCCACCCACCCCTGGGATAACCATAGCTTTATAGGTACTTACACATCTTAAAAGAAAGGGGGTGCTCTTAGGTGAAGTTCGTTACCCAAATCAGTCATACACTAAGGACCTGAAATTAATTATGCTTCAGGTGAACAAGGTATATTAAACGTATTAGGTACAGTTTTATTGGTATAAATATCCATAGCAACTCTTAGTAAGTAAAGAACTTTAAGATCTAAACAAAAACTTAAAACTAAGATGCAGACAGCAGTCCAGCAGCAAGATGGGGGCATTCCAGTCTTTTGCATTGAGTGTCACATGTATGATTTTCTCCCAGTTGGTGAGAGGTCTTACGTGTGCACTAGGTGCAAGGAGCTCTTTGCTCTCAGGGAACGAGTCCATTCTCTAGAGGCTAGAGTAGCAGACTTGGAAAACATAAGAAAGACAGAGAGGTGCATAGATGAGACCTACAGGGATATAGTCCTGAAGTCCCACCTCCAGTCTGGCAGCATCCCTGTTGCCATGGAGGAGAGAGGTCACGTGACTGGAGAGCATCACCCTGGTGTGGCAGGAAGTGATCCTGTAACTAGGACCTGTCCTCCAGGTGATGTAAAACCCTCTCGCACCGAGGAAGTTTCTCCAAGGCCATGTGCCCATGAGGGAAGGGTTAGGACAGCCGTTATAGTTGGTGATTCGATCATTAGGCATGTAGATAGCTGGGTGGCTGGTGCTCGTGAGGATCGCCTGGTAACATGCCTCCTGGTGCGAAGGTAGCGGACCTCATGCGCCACCTAGATAAGGTCTTAGATAGTACTGGGGAGGAGTCTGCTGTCTTGATACATGTCGGTACCAATGACATAGGAAAATGTGGTAGGGAGGTTCTGGAGGCTAAATTTAGGCTTTTAGGTAGGAAGTTGAAATCCAGAACTTCCAGGGCAGCGTTCTCCGAAATGCATCCCGTTCCATGTGCAGGACCCAAAAGGCAGGCAGAGCTCCGGAGTCTCAATGCGTGGATGAGACAATGGTGCAGAGATGAGGGTTTTGGATTTGTTAGGAACGGGGAACATTCTGGGGAAAGGAGGGGCTCTTCCGAAGGGATGGGCTTCACCTTAACTGGGATGGAACCAGGCTGCTGGCATTAACCTTTAAAAAGGAGGTAGAGCAGCTTTTAAACTAGATAATAGGGGAAAGCCAACAGTCGTCCAAGAGCGGATGGTTCGGAAGAATGCATCCTTGAAGGATACTACCAAAAGCAGAGAGGTTCCAAAAAAGAGTAAAGTAGCCCAAATGCCCTCTAGTACGGAGCAGACAGAGCTTAAAGATCCCAAATTACCCATGTCTACCAATAGCCAAATTAATATGAATAAAATACAGTCTCTAAAATGCTTGTATGCAAATGCAAGAAGTCTAAAAAATAAGATGGGAGAGTTAGAATATATAGCACTAAATGAGAGGTTAGATATGATTGGAATATCAGAAACATGGTGGAAGGAGGACAACCAGTGGGACACTGTGATACCTGGGTACAAACTATATCGTAATGATAGAGCTGATCAAATTGGTGGAGGGGTTGCGCTCTATGTTAGAGAGGGCATTGAGTCAGAAAGGATTAAAATTTTGCAGGACACAAAATTTGCTGTAGAATCTCTATGGATTGAAATTCCATGTAAAAAGGGGAAGGCGATGGCAGTGGGGGTGTACTATCGACTGCCTGGCCAGAATGAACAAATGGATGATGAAATGCTCAAAGAAATCAAGGAAGCTAACAAAAGTTATAGCACAGTAATAATAATGGGTGATTTCAATTACCCCGATATCGACTGGGTCAGTGTCACGGCAGGACATGCTAGGGAGATAAAGTTCCTAGATGACATAAATGACTGCTTCTTGGAGCAGCTGGTTCATGAACCGACCAGAGGGGAAGCCATATTAGACCTAGTCCTTAGTGGAACACAAGATCTAGTGCAAGAGATAAGGGTGTTGGGGCCACTTGGCAATAGTGATCATAGCATGATCGCCTTTGATTTAATTAGTGGAGGAGGGATAGTAAGGAAATCCACAGTACTACCTTTTAACTTTCGAAAGGGAGACTATGATAAAATGAGGAAAATAGTTAAGAAAAAACTAAAAGGAGCAGTTGCAAAGGTTAAAGACTTACATCAAGCTCGGTGTTGTTGAAAAATACTATCTTGAAAGCCCAGACCAGCTGTATTCTATGCTTTAAGAAAAGTGGAAGGAAGTACAAAAAACAGCCAGCATGGTTTAAGGGGAGGTCAGAGAGGCTGTTGTTGCCAAAAAAGCATCTTTCAGGAAATGGAAAAAAGAGCCAAACGACGAAACCTGAAAACAGCACAAGCACTGGCAAGTCAAATGCAAGGCACTGATAAAGCAGGCAAAGGGAGAATTTGAGAAGAAGCTTGCTACGGAAGCAAAAACGCGAAATAAAGATTTTTTTCAAGTACATTTGTAGCAAAAAACCTGTGAGAGTCAGTTGGTCCATTAGATGATAGAGGAGTTAAAGGGGCACTAAGAGGCGACAAGGCGATAGCGGAGAGACTGAATGAATTCTTTGCTTTGGTCTTTACTGAGGAAGATGTAGGGATGTTACTCATGACTGAAGTGGTATTTAAAGGTGCGGAAAAATTGAAGGAAATATCGATACATCGGGAAGATGTATTACAGCTATTAGATAAACTGAAGAGTAGCATATCACCTGGGCCGGATGGTGTTGAAAGAACTGAAATATGAGATTGCAGACCTGCTATTAGAAATCTGTGAATTTTCATTAAAATCATCTCTAATACCTGAAGATTGGAGGATCGCCAATGTAATACCAATTTTTAAAAAGGGTTCCAGGGGTGATCCGGGAAACTACAGACCGGTGAGCCTCACATCAGTACCGGGAAAAATGGTAGAAACCATCATAAAGAATAAAATTACTCAGCATGTAGATAGTCATGGCCTAAGGGGAGAGAGCCAACATGGCTTTAGACAAGGAAGATCTTGTCTTACTAATCTGTTATGTTTTTTTGAAAGTGTGAATAAACAGGTGGACAAAGGTGAGTCGGTTGATATAGTGTATCTGGACTTTCAGAAAGCCTTTGACAAGGTCCCTCATCAGAGACTTTTGGCAACACTAAAGAGTCATGGGATAGGAGGCAGTGTACTACTGTGGATTAAGAACTGGTTAAAAGATAGAAAGCAGAGGGTTGGGCTAAATGGCCAATTTTCCCAATGGAGAAAGGTGAGTAGTGGTGTACCCCAGGGATCTGTGCTGTGTCCGCTGCTTTTTGACATATTCATAAATGACCTGGAAAGTGGAATAACGAGTGAGGTTATCAAATTTGCAGATGACACAAAACTATTTAAAGTTGTTAAAACCCAAGAGGATTGTGGAAAATTGCAAGAGGATCTTGATAAATTAGAAGACTGGGCATCAAAACGGCAGATGAAATTTAATGTGGACAAGTGCAAAGTTATGCACCTAGGGAAGAACAACTCAAACTATGGTTACATGATGCAAGGTTCCACATTAGGAACCACCACCCAGGAAAAAGATTTAGGCGTCATTGTGAATAGCATGTTAAAACCCTCGGCCCAGTGTGCAGCGGCAGCCTGGAGAGCAAATAGAATGCTAGGTATCATAAGGAAAGGAATTGGAAAATAAAACAAAAGATATTATAATGCCTCTATATCATTCCATGGTGAGACCGCACCTTGAATATTGTGTGCAATTCTGGTCGCCGTATCTTAAAAAGGATATAGAGTTATTAGAAAAGGTTCAGAGAAGAGCCACCAAAATGGTAAAGGGGATGGAAGGATACTCCTATGAAGAAAGGCTAAAAAGGTTAGGGTTCTTTGACCTGGAAAAGAGACAGCTGAGGGGAGATATGATAGAAGTCTATAAATTAATGAACGGAGTGGAACAGGTAAACGTAGATCGATTGTTTACGTTATCAGAATATAGAAAGACTAGGGGACATGCAATGAAGCTACAGGGTAAACTATTTAAGACTAATAAAAGAAAATATTTCTTCACTCAACGTGTAATCAAACTCTGGAATTTGTTATCGGAGGATGTAGTAAAGGCTGTTAGTGTAGCTGGGTTTAAAAAAGGTTTGGACAAGTTCCTGGAGGAAAGGTCCATAAACCATTATTAAGAAGGGACCCAGGATATCAATGCTTTACCCATTACAAGCATTGCGAAACCCGTGTCTTTTGGGGAAACTGCTAGGTACGTATGACCTAGATTGGCCACTGTTGGAAACAGGATGCTGGGCTTGATGGACCTTGGTCTTACCCAGTATGGCATTTCTTATGTTCTTATGTTCTTATGTTTGTTGGGCTCCTAGGGTGGTTTTGCATAGAATAATTACTCCTCCTCCTTTCTAGTTGTGTCTTGAGCAGTGGTAAATGCTGAATCCTGGTGTTATCATTTGATTAAGGAGTACAGTGTTTGTGTCATAGAGCCATGTTTCAGTAATGCATGTGATGTCAGGTTCTTTGTCATTCAGGAAATCTTGTATAATAGGGATTTTGTTTTTTAGAGATCTTGCATTTATTAAGAACCACTTTAGAGGCTTTGCATGTTCTTTTTCATAATGTTTGATGTTGCATTGGTGTGGCTGGGTTTTTATGTATATGAGCCAAGGTGGTCCGTTGCAGTAGAAGGGGGAAATGGGTTAGTTGTTAATGTTTTTCTTTGTTTAATTTGGTAGGGTATTATTGGGATAAAGTGTTGATGTTGATATTGGGATAGGGAGTATATTTGATTGAAGGAGATGCAGATTATTAGAGCGGAAAGGGTGACTGCTGCTTTTGCTCTATGGCTTGGAGGTATATGAGGGTGAGAGAGTTTTAGCGGTTTTGCTCTTTAGTGATTGATATCGGAGAGGTATGGTGATAATGGTTAGCTGTGGTGCTTTCTTGCTGTTAGTGCTGTATGTGGGCTTGTTGCAGAGAGGAACTCTTTTTATGATGATGTTTGTTTGGAGTTTACTTACAAAGCTGTTTGTCCAGGTGGTGGTGCTGTTGTGTATTCTCGGTGGGTCTTTACAGTAGAGATATCCTTGCTGGGTGTTGGATAGGTTGCTCCTGTTGTCTATGTTCCCTCTTTCATTCCCTGCCTAAGGGCCATGCCAAAGGGTGACGCGGGCTCGTCAGGCATGGGTGCTCCTAGCAGTATTGATGGATTTAAAGTTCTTCAGCAGAAAGAAGGCTGCAGTGCAATTGGGCCTGTCGGTGGGGAACGGGGAGGAGCTTACTTGCCTGCTCCCTGCTGATGGCTCCGATTGGTGGCAGAGAGGAATGGCCGGCACCTAGCAGTATTGACGGATTTAAAGTACTTTGGTGGGAGGGAGGGTGCAGCGCGATTGGGCCTGTCAGTGAGGAGCGGGAAGGAGCTTACTTGCCCACTCCCTGCTGGTCAATTGTTGGGTACTGCTTATCTATTCCCCTGCTTTGTGGACTGACCCCCTTCCTGCTGCTCCTTATCCCTCTGTCCTATCAAAAATTGTTGTTCTTTTCTCCCCCTGCCCTTGGCTTCTTTCCAGTTTCCCTTTTTTTAGATTGTGAACCGCTCTGTATTCATCTACCAAGGGCAGTATATTAAAAGTAATAAAAGATAAACATTGACTAAGTTTCCGATGTGAAGTGTTCTAGGTAGAAGTGGGGTTTTAGTCGAGGGGTGTTTAGTTCCTAGGTCCTGCTTCCTGGAAAGCGCTCTCACCCCTGCCCTCTGACTCGAACCTTCCTATTCTCAGTTTAAAGCTCTTTTCGAAACTTTTCTCTGCCACACTTCATTTGACCTGCCCATTGCATGATCACAACCAGGGCCTCTATTGTAAGTTTCTCTCCCTCGCTCTTTCCCTCCTGGTGTGAATGCTCGATCCTTTCCTGGCAGGAACTGAATTATTCTGCACTGCTTATATATTCCTCTACTTTCTCCTTTTTTCCTATCTCTGATTCTAACTTGTTTTACATTTGTACACTGCCTGCAGCATTCAGTGAAGAGCGGGGTATCCAAACCCAATAAACATCAACATCAACATCTAAGTTTGCAGTGAAGCAAAACCAGGACTGAGCTATCTGGTAAGCTTAAACAGTTTATAAATTTCTAAGGGAGGGCATTCTAGGGAGAGACACACACCCTCCTCTGACGCATATGTAGAGGAAACGAAACTGAAACTAGTGGTGTTCCGTAAAGCCCTAAAGCACCACCTGTTCATACAGCACTACCCAACATCACAGTCTGAAAAACGCACACCCACCCCTCGGACCCCCCAACCAACCACACCCACCGAACATCCCCCTACTGATAATGGTTAACCAGCTTTCCCTATTCTCCCCATTCTGACCCATGTGCACTAGTATTCATACAGACCCCCTACATACCTTCTGAGATTAATCGCTACTGCAACATGTACATAACTGTATATAGTTTCACCCAGTTACTTCCAAGTTTTTGAATATCCTGTTCTATGTAAGCTCAATGTGCCATTTCATTGTAGTAAATTTTGTTTCTACTGTAAACTGCACTGATTATAATAGCGCGGTATATAAGAAATATAAATAAATAAATAATAAACTAAAGGTTATTCTCCATTTATCAGGATCATGGCTGCAGGGAGCACGGCTGAGAGTCTGCGGGAGGAAGTTTCTTGTCCCATCTGTCTGGATTATTTTACAGACCCCGTGATTACAGGCTGTGGCCACAACTTCTGCCGTTCCTGTATCACTCGGTCCTGGGACAGGTTAGATACAAAATTTCGCTGTCCCCAGTGCAGAGCATCATCCCGGAAGAGGAAACTGAAGCCTAACAGGCAGCTTGTGAATATCACAGAAATAGTGAAAAATCAGTCAAAGAGACAACGAGAGGAGAGTCAGTGTGAGACACATGAAGAGAAACTGAAGCTGTTCTGCACAGAGGATCAGAGACCAATTTGCCTTATCTGTAAGGAAGGAAAGGATCACAGATCTCACAAGGTGATCCCCATAGAGGAGGCCATGCAGAAATACAAGGTGTGTGTCAGTATCTTTATTATCACAGGGTGTTCTGGGGTCACAGATCTCACCCCATGATCCCCATAGAGGAGGCCGCGCAAGAATGCAAGGTATGTGTCAGTATAGTTATTATTACAGGGTGTCCTGGGGTCACAGATCTCACCCCGTGATCCCCAAAGAGTAGGCCGCGCAGGAATACAAGGTGTGTGTCAGTATCTTTATTATCACTAGGTGTCCGGGGTCACAGATCTCACCCCATGATCCCCATAGAAGAGGCTGTGCAAGAAGACAAGGAGTGTATCAGTATCTTTATTATCACAGGGTGTTCCGTGGACACAAATCTCACCCGTGTTCCCAATAGAGGAGGCTGTGCAGGAATATAAGTTATAATCATGTTATTTACCTGTAGTATGTAAACTAATTTACTTACCTGTAGTAGGTGTTCTCTATGGACAGCAGGATACATGTCTTCACAGAGGATGATATCACTGACAGGGCCCGGCTAGGAAAACGGCTTTCTTCAGGAATAAGCAGGAAGTCAGTCCTCACTTATGGGTGACGTCGGCATCGATGGAGCCCACGCGGAGCAATTCCCCAGCTTTCAAAGAAACCCTTTGGGATTGCTGCCACACCTGCGTGGTTCTCTTCCCATCCAAGGGTACCATCTTGCTCAATCTCCCTTTTTCCTCAAAGCCCTTTGGACATACGTCCTCGTTCCTCGGAAAAAGCATGTTTTTTCTCTTAGTCTTCAAACTGTTTTCCAGTGGCACAATTCCTGTTTCCGTCTCCCCTATGCTCTGGTACCCACATGGGCTAGGGGGTCTCACTCTTTTCTCTCCTCTTGGAGTTTATTTCCTTCAGGCTTTTTGCGCCCTTTTCTCCAACCGCTGGCCTCGAGGTTCTTCGACCTCGCAGAGGCCCTTTTCGCCCCAATGGCCACCGGCTGCAAGAAGTGCGACAGATGTTCCAAGTACATGTCTCCCCCAGACATCCATGACTGCTGTTTGTGGTGTCTGGGAGCTGACCACAACCCAGAACTCTATGCATTGTGCAACAAAATGTCGGCCAAGGCCCTGCTCAGCCCTTATTGCTGAAGTCTGATGACATTTTCCAAAAGGCAGCCCTGGAGTCCCCGGTGGCGCCTCAAGCCAACCCACCCCTCATGAGTTCTCCCCAGGAGACTCCGCACTCCAGGCGGCACTCCGACCAGGGGTCCCCCGATGTGGAACTATGTAAAAAGAAGAAGGCTTGGTCCCTCAGCCCTCCTCGGCGTTCCCGAAAGTCAGAGAAGGAGCGGCCTCGTGAAGTCCCCCGTACTGATATGGAGGCCTTGGACGATGGCGCGCAGTCTCCCGAGGGTCGTCCCAGAGAGGACCCCATCTCATCTTCCACGCCAGACCCGATAACCCTGGCGTCGGCAGCCCAGGGTCCCATGTCCAAGTGGGAGTCTGGAATGCTGGCACTGGAGCACAGCGTCACTGCCTTCCTGGCTGCCCAGCAGGCACTTTTGCCCAGCACGGCTGGCCCGTGCCCCAAAACCAAGAAGCCCCCAGTGGGGGGACCTAAACTCGCCCAGGAAACCCCTGAGTGCTGCAGGCCTCATGCGGGTCCTTGCACCGGTCTCGATCGCCATCCCGTTCCTCGGGGGCGAGGTCCTCAAAGTCAGCACCCATGGCTCCAAGCAGGCCTCGGCCACTGAGCAGCCTGACGGACTCCTTCTCAGACCTGTTGGGCTGGAAATCTGAAAGGGATACTTCCCCGGAGACTCAGGCCCACCAGGATTTGCCCTCAGACCCTTCTCCACTGGCATTATGGAGGCATTTGCCCCCTCAGGACACCTCCTTTCCGGCGTTTGTCTGGAACATGGCGTGGGCTCTCTGCCTGCAGATTCAGATTGAAAAGGACCCCCAGGCCGAGGAACTGGATATACTCCAGTATGAGTTCCCACCATGGGTATCCTTTATGGTCCTGGTGCCGCCCATCTTGGCTCGGTTACTCCTCCGCATGTGGGAAACACCAGCCTCAGTCCCGATTGTTAGCAAGTAACTTGATGCCATGTACAGGGTCCTACATACCCCGGGGTTTTGGAAGGCTCAGCTTCCCCACACCTCCATGGTGGTCAAGTCAGCTGTGCAGAAACAGAAGAGCCCAAAGTCTCACTCTACTGTCCCCCCTGGAAGGGAATCCCGCGCCCTTCACACCCTCGAGCGCAAGGCCTACCAGGGTTCCATGCTGAAAAACTGTATTCAGGCTTACTAGCTGTAGATGGGGATGTTTCTTCACGACCTCGCTAAAGAGCTCCGTGGCTTCTCGGCGGGCCTGGGAGGAGACCATTTTGCCAGATTCCAGACCCTTTTGAAGTCAGTCTCAGAATGCTCCAAATACATTTCCCATGCCACCTATGATGGCTTTGAATCCGCGGCCCAGGTAGCAGCCGCAGGCATTGGGGCCTGCCGTCATGCTTGGCTCCAGTCTTCGGACTTGGAGCAGTGGGGCCAAGAAAAGCTCTTGGATGTCACCTGTCATGGCGAGCAGTTGTTTGGCAAGTCCATGGAGGGCAAGGCGGCTGAAATTTAGACCGAGTTTGTGACACGCATGAGTCTCTCGCGGAAAACTTCTTCCCTTCCTTGGAAGAAACAGCAGGCGATGAAACCATTCTACCCAAGGAAGGGGCTCCCCTACCGAGGGTATCTGCCTTACCCGCCGACCCCGGCCTCATCTTCCAGCACACAGGGAAAAGGGGGGATCTAGGGCCACCGCAAGCCGAAGGGCCCAAGTCCCAACCCGCAGCTCCGGCTCAGTTGGCCCAGGGATTTTGACACCAAGAGCATGGCCATGTGCCCACCGATGGCATCCCTGCCCTAAGAGGTCACTTGTCCTGGTTTGTGCCCGAATGGGCGTCAATCACTTCGGACTCCTGGATTCTCCAGGTAGTTCGGGATGGTTACCGCCTTTGCTTGGACAAGCTTCCACCCCCTTTCTCCCTGGCGGAGCCCTCCCGGCTCCCCGCACACCAGGCTTGCTTGCAACAGGAGCTGAACAACCTACTTGATCAGCAAGTGGTTGAAAAGGTACCACAGCACCTCCAGGGTCGAGGTTTATACACCCGGTACTTCCCGAAAAGGAAGGGAAGCATGCGGCCAATCCTCAACCCAAGGAACCTAAACAAATTCCTGGTGAGGGAAAAGTTCAAGATGCTGTCATTTGGCATCTTGCTGCCCTTGCTGCAGGGCGATTGGCTATGCTTCTTGGACCTCAAAGAGGCCTATGCTCACATAGCGATCCACTCCCATCATAGGCAATACCTGCGCTTCAAGGAGCGAGGGGAGCACTTCCAGTACAAGGTGCTCCCTTTCGGACTCTCCTCTGCCCCACAAGTCTTCACTAAGTGCCTCTCCGCTGTTGCGGCCCACCTCTGACACCAGGGGGTGCCTGTCTTCCCCTATGTAGATGAATGGCTCATCATAGGCGACTCAATAGAGGAAGCCCATTCCGGAGCATTATGCACGGTCCTCCTCCTCGAATGCCTAGGCTTCCTGATCAACTACCCCAAGTCCCACCTTGAGCCGGTGAGGACTCTGGAGTTCATCAGCACCCTCCTTGACACCGATCAGGTGACCGCCTTCCTCCCTTGAGCCTGCACGGACCATCTCCACACTCTGGCGGCCGATGTATAGGGCAAAGCCAGGGTACCAGTGTGGACCAGGCTGCGCCTCCTGGAGCACATGGCCTCGACCATCCATGTCATCCCCCATGCCTGCTTGCACATGTGGGCGGCCCAGTGATGCCTCTGGTCCCAGTGGTTTCAGGCCTTGGGCCATCTCTGGGACCCCGTGTGGGTCTCCCAAGAACTGCACACCTCCCTAGACTGGTGACAGGACCCCTGGAACCTCCTGCAGGGCATTCCGTTCCAGGTGGCTCAGCATGATCTCATGCTGATGACAGATGCCTTGCTGTTGGGCTGGGGAGCCCACTGCAGTGACCTACACACCCAGGAGTGGTGTACTCTCAAGGACTCCTGGCAGCAGAGCAACCTGCTCGAGCTCCAGGTAATGCAGTGGGCCCTGAAGATTTTTGAGCCCCACCTCAAGGGGAAATCCCTGTTGGTGCAGACCAACAACAAAGTTGCGATGTTCTATCTGAACAAGGAGAAAGGGATGGGTTCCCGCCTCCTCTGCTCTTTCGCACTGCAACAGGGCATGACCATCAAAGCGGTCTATCTCCCAGGTCAGGACAATGTCCTCGAAGACAGACTCAGCAGGATGCTGCGCCCACATGAGTGGCACCTGGACCCGGAGGTGGCTCTCCTCCTGTTCCACCGGTGGGGGGACTCCATCCTTGGACCTGTTTGCCAGTCCAGCAAACACACAGCACTCCCGCTTCTGCGGTCCGATCCCATACCTTGGCAGGGTGGCACCAGATGCGTTCCTCTTGAACTGGGCCTCCGGGCTCCTGTATGCATTTCCTCCCATCCTGCTCATCGTGACGATCCTCCACAAAATCCGGCGGGACTAGGCCTCGGTGATCCCTGGGCTTCCTCATGGCCATAACAGCCTTGGTTCCCACTCTTGCTCCGGCTCTTGTCGGAGCCTCCGGTTCCCCTGGGCTGTGCCCTAGGCCTGCTAACGCAGGGGGAGGGGTGGGAATCTGACCTCACTATCCCTTACAGCCTGGCGACTGAACAGGTGTCGCTAGCATCGCTATACCTTCCCGAGGAGGTCGAGGAGATCCCCCTGGCATCAAGGAAAGATTCGACGAGACGGGCCTACGCCTTCAAGTGGCAGCGCTTCTCGGTCTGGTGCTCTGAGCTCCAGATCGATCCATTTTCTTGCTCCACCCGGTTGTTCCTTTAGTACCTCCTTCACCTCTCCCGGGTGGGACTGAAGTCCAATTTGGTGAGGGTTCACCTGAGCGCCATCTCGGCCAACCACCTCCCCATCGAGGGCAAACCCCTCTCGGGCCTGCCTCTGGTCTCCCGCTTCATGTGGGGTCTCTTGCTCTTCAAGCCCCCTGTCTGGCCCCCACCGGCAGAGTGGGACCTGAACTTCTTGCTCATGCAGCTAACACAGCCAACCTTCGAGACAATGGCGACGTGCTTGCTTCGGCATCTGTCCTGGGAGGTAGTCTTCCTGGTGGGTCTTCCTGGTGGGTCAGCAAGTCAGTGAGCTTCAGGCCCTTATGGCCAAAGCCCCTTACATCAGCTTCTACGGGAACAGGGTGGTCCTCCGTAACCACCCCAAGTTCCTACCGAAAGTTGTCTCTGATTTCCACCTCAATCAGGAGATCGTCCTGCCGACTTTCTTCCCGAGACCCCACGCCGACAGGGCATTGGCGGTCTTACATATGCTCGACTGCAAGAGGGCTGCTCGCCTTCTACCTGCAGTGGACCAAAGGGCACCGCAAGTCTGACCGACTCTTCGTTGTCTATGACCCCAATCGCCTGGGGCTAGCAGTCACCAAAAACACCCTCTCCATCTGGGTAGCGGACTGCATCGCCATCGCCCAGATGAAGGTAGGGTCCCCTCTGGATTGGTGGTTCACCACGCACGGCATCTGCGCTAAGGTGGCCTCGGTGGCTTCGCTGCGCTCAGTGCCTCTGTTGGACATTTTCCGGGCTGCGACCTGGTCTTTGGTGAATACCTTCGCCTCACATTACTGCCTGGAGAGGGAGTCCCACTGGAACAGTGCCTTCAGCCAGGCTGTACTCCATAACCTGTTCAGGGTTTAGGCAACTCCTGCCCTCCAACCCTTCTTCTGTGGCTACCGAGAGCTCGCCCATGAGTACCCGAGGACTCGGTTCCTTCGAGCATCGGCTTCTGCTCACGGCCTCATGGAGGTGCCTTTTACTACAGGTTTGGTAGCCTGAAGCTGGAAATCCTATAAGTGAGGACTGACTTCCTGTCTGTTCCTGGAGAAAAACTTCCTGCCTGTTCCTGGAGAAAACGTAGTTACTCACCTGTAATGGGTGTTCTCCAGGGACAGCAGGAATCAGTCCTCACTACCCACCCACCTCCCCCGAAGAGTTGCAATTTTTTTATCCTTCCCTTGCCATCTGCTTCGTAGGGCTCTAGCTATGGGACCTGACTGAGCAAGATGGCACCCTTGGGCAGAAAGAGGACCACACATAAGTGGTAGCAATCACAAAGGTTTTCTTTGAAAGCTGGGGAATTGCTCCGTGTGGGCTCTGTCGGTGCCGACATCACCCATAAGTGAGGACTGATTCCTGCTGTCCCTGGAGAACACCTGTTACAGGTGAGTAACTATGCTTTCCAGCTTAGGAAGTTCCTGAAACCTGTGAAAGAGCTCCCTGCACATGTGCCCCATTTCTCACTGTCTCACAGGACCATCTCCGTCTTGTAATGAAGTTTACAGTAAGATGTAACTCCCTGGGGAGTTGGGTGGGTTCATACCCCACTGTCCAGAGAAAACACCTGCTACAGGCAAGTAACTTGGTTGTCTCTGATGACAGGCAGGATAACAAGTCCTCACAGATGGGAACTCCCTAGTTACAGGCTGCCATCCACAGAAAAAGAGGAAAATAATTAACCTGACAGACACTGCAACAGGCAAACACCAACAATCTTTTTGAAGACAATTAGCTGTTTATAATTTTTGCTTTTTTTAGGAAGGCAGCCTGGAAAATAAAAAATGGGCCAAAAGGGCATGGAGTTGGATTTTAATCCACAAAGAGATTCAGGGTGATGGACTGGCCAATCCTACGGTCATGTTGGGATTCTCTTTCTAGACAGTAGTGCGATTGAATGTAAGGACAGAACTCCAAACATTTCCTCCACAGAGGCTGATCTCGGGTGGGCGATCGACGCAGCCATAGCTCACACATCATGAGCTATGACATGACTCTCAAGTGTCAAAACAGCCCAGGCATAAGAGAAGGAAAAGCCGTCTGCTAGCCATGTCGATAGAGTGTATTTGCTAATGGCAGCCCCGTCCTCTTTGGGGAAAGTTTTCCAAGGGCTTCAGTCGACTTCAGATAAAAGGCTAAGAATCTCTTGCTGTCCAATGAATGCAATTCAGAGTCACCCTTTTGGGCATGAGGTCTACGAAAAAATCTTGACAGAACGATTAACTGATTAAGGTGGAAATCTGACACGCCTTTAGCAGGAAAGTCTGGATGAGTGTTCAGAACCACCCTGTTGTAAAATTTAGTATAAGGTAGATCAGTTACTAGAGCCTGGATCTCACTTACTTTACATGTTGAAGTCACTGTCACCAAAAACAAAACCTTCAGGTCAAGTATTTCATATTCACGTATTACATGGCTCAGATGGAGCGTTCATTAGTTATAACAATGTTGGGCTCCCGTGACACTGTGGGTGGCTCGATGGGAGGCTTTACAAAAAGCAAGCCCCACATGGAGAACTAACCGGCTGTACAGAAATGAAGAAATGCGCCACGTGTACTTGTGTCTGTCCTTTTAGAGGTGGTTTAATAACTGACTCCGACTGATATAGAAGTCATTCAAGTAGCTTTTGTGTGATATTTTAGTGGTGTTATTCAGTTAAAGTTAAATGTAAAAAATTATGCTTTATAAGAAGTTAGCAAGTGTCTTACTGTGAGATGCTGCATGAAGATGAAGAATGGAAAAACTGAATGGCCTTAAAACCATTTTCTTGCTCATGATAGTGGTAAAAAAGCCACAGAATTATCTCAGAGTATAAAGTAATTCTCATACAGATCAATAATCACCCATCAACCCCTCAAAAATTTATACAAGGTTTATTTTTACACAAAAATGCATAGATCAGGCCTTGGGAAATGTTCCTGGAATCTTAGGAGCCGGCTGCTAAACCCTAGGTCAGAGTGCACGACCCCTCCCACCCCCCCCAAAAAAAGATGTATCACAGCTTCAGTTTTAGATTTTGAGGCCTCATTTATTATGATGGTTTTTCCATGTTCTGTTGGGATAAAAACTTAATATATCAGGCTATTAATGGGCTACTGCACAGTGCCAACAGGCCAGTAGAAGGCAGTGTCCCCCTCCTCCTCCCTCTCCCACCAGCACCTTTTTGCTTAGACAGATTGTGTTCTTTTGTCCCTTTAACCTCCGCCCCTTGCATTCTTCCCTCTCCCCTTCAACCCCTCCCTAGTCTCTCCCCTTCTCCCTACCCACTAGCACTCCCACCCCCTACCCTGCATTCCACCCCATCCTCCTCCTTTTTTTAGACTACTTCCCCTTTAAATATTTGCTGCCTCGCCCCCCTCCCCATCTATATTTTGTTTCCTCTGGGCCTGCTCACTGCTGTCCTCTGCATGAGGGTTGGAATCCCGGGGGCAGCCTGTTACCTTCCTGGCCCGGCCTTCCCCTCCTGTCCTGCCTGCAGGGATCTGATCTCCCACGGACAGACAGAAGGGGCTTTAGCAGCAATCGCGACTCTCTTCTTGTCTTCTTCCCAAGGGCGATGGGATCCCCACAGGCAGCTAGCTGCCTCGAAACCGCAGTCGCCTTCCTCGCCTGTTCTGCCTGCTAGAAATCGTATCCCACTAGCAGAGAGAAGGGGTCTTCTGCCCCACTTTTTTTAAGGGGGGGGGGAACAAAATCCCAGGCGCCAGATCACAATGGTGACCAGAAATTGGTGCTGGGATTTGTCAAGCCCTAGTATAAATGCATTTGAAGAAAAATAATAATATATTAACATTCATTTTCTAAATTAGATATGTCAATGTTCACAGGAAAAATATGAAATTCACCTGGAGTCTTTGAGGAAGAAGCTGAAAAAGATTCTGGAACTGAAATCCAGTGATGAGCGAAAAGTCGAGGAGCTGGTGGTAGGTGTCTGCGTCTCCCTCTGAGCTGCTTTCTGCAGGGTCCTGTTCCAGTCAAGCTATAGACGGCCTGAGTAAGATGAAGATGTGTTGGGTAGTTTTCAAAAGGTTTTATGTGCAGAAATGTGGCTTTAAAAGATTGTCCAACACATATGAGAATATACACCTGTATCCAATATGCATGGAAGAGTGAGTGTGTCGGGGTCCCGTTCCTGGGGTCTGGGAGAAGGGCAGAGAATCAAGTTACTCATATCTTTTTACATTTCCAGAAGTATGCATGGAAGATTACAGGGGAAATACCCACATGAATAACTTCTAAAAAGTTATGCCGTTGCTTGTGCCTCAAGTCAAATTTTCAAAGGGAAACTTTACCTCTTGAGAACTGGTTTAAAATCTGCAGTAGCTGCAAACTGAACACATAGGTGCACTTTTTGAAGGTTGCTAATTAATAACATTCATTTTGAAATAGGTACTGAACATTCTTCCTCTGGACATGAAATGGAAGATAATCTTTGTACATCTGCCAACTTGTTTGTGTAGCTGTTCGGCAAGAGCACGTCCAATAGCTGTTCACACATACTGAGGTGTTTTTCTGAAAGAAAGAAACCAGCATTATCCAAGAAAATAAATGTGATATCACCCTTGCCACTTGCATCAGATCGTGAGTTGCAATCAGGAATCAGTCTTGAATAGTTCCTGCTGACATCTGTTGAATGTCCAAATGCTCCATCAAGCAGTCCTTTGTGGCATTCAGAATCGTTTCTCCATTAGCTTATTACAATGAGACATTTACCTAATCCATATCAGGATAACTGAATTCTCTCATTATTACTGTATTGCCATTTTTTTAAACTTTTCTAATTTTTGTTAGCGTTTTATTATAGGTTTCCTCATCTTGGTTGAGTGGACAGTAGTGTACCCCCAATGCTATACTTTTGCTTATCGCACAAGGAATTTCTAGCCATAAGGATTCCACATAGCATTCTGTTTCCTGCTGGACTTTTATCATATTTGAGTATTCCATCCTTAACATATAGGGAGTAATTTTCATATCTAGAAATGCCCTCATACTGCAGTGTAGATAGTTTATGTATATAGTTAACCCAGTTATCCAAGTTTGTACTCCTGTTCAATGTAAAACCTGACAGTTTGTCGTTATGGTCGTTTTGTTATGATGTAAACCGCGCTGATTCTAAATAGCGCGGTATATAAGAAACTGTAATAAAATAAAAATAAAAATAATAAAATAAGAAGCTGCTTTTTTAGGTGCCAGCAATGCACCTAAATATTGGTATTTTAATCATTTATGCACAATAATCGTCTCTTATAATACATTGACTAGCATTAAAGTATATGCGTTGATTGCATCATGTGCACTTCATTGTGGGTGTACATATGGACGGAGTTTCATTGGAGTGTATACAGAGCGCACAAGTATGCACGTTGATTATAGAATACGATAATTTTGCCCATGTGTGGATCTGGATTGCTGGGAGGAAAGAGAGAGCAAGCCGAGGCTGGAAATCCACTTTAAAGGAGAAAGTGCAGGATTGGTAATCTCATCACACATACAATGGTGGCCATCTTGTGTTTGTCAATAGGTTGGACCATGTGGCAAACAACAGGAGGCAGGTATTGAGTCAGGCATCGCCCCTAAAGGGAGAGAGGTCACCACCAGATGGATTGAAGGAGAAGACAGACTAAATGGGACCTATGCCCCCCGTTTTCTACCTACAGTCTAGGTTCAGTGATGTGGACACAAGGGTTTTTAAGCGGACAATGGGGAGACATAGGTATATAAAAAAAAGGGAAAGAAAACAGGCCAAGAATATATTTTGTGGTAATCGAGAGTAAAGAGGGACATCTAGTGGCATTTTCTGGTACTGTATGAATGTTTGGTGAATGCTTATGTTATTGTTAAGTACCATCGAGTTGGTGTCGACTCACAGTGACCCTCTGGATAGTTGTCCTAAACTGCATTTGGTCTTCAGTCAGGTGGCTTATAGTTCAACCATGCCCAGCCCCCAAATCGCCTATGTACCCTCGTGATAGTGTCTGGTTCTTCATCAAGAAAGGGCTGAGTTCCGGCTCCCTCTCCATCACCACACTCATACAGATGTGAAAAGCTGAAACCCGGTTATAGATAGACTTAGCTACTTTGGGCTTCCGATCCCTCTCCTGCCTCTTTCTCTTTTTCTTTTTCTTTTCCCTCCTTATCCTCTCCCTCCTAGTCCCTGACAAGTAACGCAAATATGTATTTATTTATTTGGTTTTATATACCGCACTATTTGAAATCAGTGCGGTTTACAGTATAACAACTTAATGCATAGAACATGTTGGCATTGAACAGGTTTACATTAAACAGGTAACAGAGCTTACAATAGATAACAGAGCTTACAAATAAAACTGAAACAGAATATATCATCATAACACAATGAACATAGTTTTAGTGACTACAAGCATAATATATTGATATAAAAATACTGATATAAAAATATATCAATAAACGCTTTCTTCCATATTTTCTTCTTCATCTTTTTTGATACCGCATGCGCCAGTGGTGACACACCGCATCGCATGTTCACCCCTTCTGCCACCTCTGCCAGCTCAAGTGGTTGGGACATGGCTGCTCCCATGGTCGCATCGGCGGGGCCCTGCCCCAACTGCCCGGCCAATACCTCTCCCACCCCTCAGAACCCTTATCGCCCGTCTTCCTCTCTTTAAGCTTCTTGAAAGCCTTTAACAAAGTCAAACTCTCTGTCGCTATCCAACGAGGAGCCTTCCAATGTCATGATGGACATTTTTCCTGAATCAGTAACTGACTTACCAGAGGGAACCGATCATGTAGGGGTGTGCCACGGCTTGGTCTGTCCACTGGGCACACTGTGATCGCCAAGGTCATCTATCATGCAAGGGGGAGCCTCTAGTCACCATCAGACTGCCCCGGGGCCAAGCTGGGTGACTTGTCCTCTGAGGTCCCTCATCACTTCCTCCATTTTGGTGCTCATGACCCTCAATTCTGTAACCTTCTTCGCTGTCGCAGCCTGCTTACTGCGCCATATAGAGGCCTTAGTCATGTCTTCTGCCCTCTTCCTTCTGGCCGATGTCATTGCTGACTTGGCGTCGGCTGGGGTCTGGTTCACTGGTCCTCTCTTGTGCTCCATGGTTTGTCATTGTCCTGCATCCTGCTCTGCCAACTGCTGTTCTTGCGAGACATTATTTTATTTATTTATTTAAAGGCTTTTCTATACCGCGCTATTTATCATCAGTGCGGTTTACAGTTAACAATTTGACATAAGGGCAATAGAATTGTCCAGTGTTTACATATAACAGGGAAGTAACATAGAAAATAACTGGGGGAACTATGTACAATTTAAGTGGTAGTAGGCGAGCATGAGTGGGCTATTTACATTAAGCTCATTGGCAAGTCATTACCGTTAAATTACAAATTAGTATAATACACTTTACAATACAAATTACAAATTAGTATAATACAATTCAGATGTATATTCCTATAGAGCTGTTGATGTATAATTTGGACTGGCGTGTTTTGTATCTAATGTTTTATCAGACATGTCTGTATAAGAAAAATGCTATGGGGTGGCGAGAGGGAAGAATGTTATCCACTGATCAGTACTGACCTGTCAGCCCAATTCATTGTGACCCTATTCTGCCTGTCCATGCCGGGACTGAGGATTGGCCTCAGCATCATTTACTCGTACCATCCCCCTTTTCTATATTTTCCCTTATTCTTTCCCTCCGCCTCTTTCTTTCCTTTTTTTTTTTTTTGTCTACCTTCAGTGACAATGAAGCAGTGTATAAGCATTTTACCACATTACTGGCTGAAAGTGAAGATGATCTGAAATATTTGCTTCTCAGGATCAAGGAAAATAGTCTTAAAATGGGCCTGCACCTTAATGTAAAGAAGACAAACATCCTGACTACTGGCAAAATCAATAGGTTCATTGTTGTTGGAGAAGAAATCAAATAGTGGACAACTTTGACCTACTTGGATCAACTATCAATAAAGAAGCAACAAGCAATCAAGAAATCCGACGACACATTGCTCTTGGCAGAATGGCTGTGAAAGACCCAGACAAGATTCTCAAGAGTAGAGATGTCTTCCTCCATGCCAAGATTTTGGCATTTTTAATAACATCATAAGGATGTAAAAGTTGGACAGTGAAAAAGACAAAACAGGAAGAAAATTGATGTCTTTGAATTATGGTGCTGGCGACAAATACTGTGTATACCATGGACTGCCTGAAGAACAAACCAGTCGGTACTAGAGGAGATCAAACCTAAGCTTTCTTTAGAAGCTCAGATGACAAGACTTCGACTTTCATACTTTGAACACATCATGCAAAGACAGAGATTGTTAGAGAAAGACATCATGCTTGGCAAGGTAGAACGTGAACACAAAAGAGGAAGGCTGACAATGAGATGGATCAATACAATAATAGCAGCATCGGGTCATCGACTTATGGCTCAATGAGGTGGCGCAGAACAGGCTGTTCCATCATGAGGGGGGCTACCAGCTTTTTCTGGCATTCAACATGTGGGTGACCGAGCAGACATACCCCTCACGGGTGGTGGGTCAGGCAGCAGGGCATCGGTACTGTAGGGAAGAGTGGCCTAGTAGTTAGGACACGGTACCTCAGGCTGAAGGGCCAGTGGTTCAATTCACACCCAGGGACTGCAATCTCAGGCTAGAAGGACTGGGGTTTCTAATCCTATAGGCACTCCTTGTGACCTTGGGCAAGCCTCTTAACCCTACGTTGCCTCAGATATATATAGATTGTGAGTCCTTTAGGGACAAGGGAATGTATCCAGTACCTGTTTGTAGTGATTACATAATGTAAACTGCTTTGATTGAAGGATAAGGTGCTATAGAAAATTGGTTAAATAAATAAAGTAAATACAGTTGCCAATACAACACCAGGCAATGCACCTGCACGTCTGTTCTGGTTCTGGGGTAGGACACCCAGTCACAACCTGCAGATTCAACAATAATGGAAGGCTGCATAGATCCCAGGCTGGCCTCCGGGGGAGAGATGGTAGTAGTCCTGTTGCCCATCAACCCTGAGAACATGCGTCCATGGCTGTGGGCTTACTGTAGCATTGGGGATGGGCTTGCACAGGGCTTTCACATCCCCTCGGCTAAGCCCAGGCACATTCCTCTACCCCCGAGGCGTGACCCGCCATCCATTCTCCAGAACATCAAGGTGATGAGGGATAAACTCGACAAGGAGAATGCCTTGGGGAGAATATCTGCCCCTTTTTGCAAGCCACCATTCATCGATCTAGTGGTATCCCCATTGGGCATACTGCCAAAGAAAGAACCAGATAAATTAAGATTAATACATAACCTGAAATACCCAGACGGTGACTCGATTAACAATTGTATTGATCTGCAGTTGTGTTCGGTGCAATATCATCCATTGACCAAGCCATAGTCATGACATGGCGGATGGGTGCTCAGGCATATCTAGCGAAGGCGGACATCGAGTCAGCTTTTCACCTGCTACTGGTTCATCCTGACTCACTTAAGTTGCTTGGTTTTTGCTTTGATGGGGATTTTTATTATGACAAATGCATGCCCATGGGCAGTTTGATCTCCTGTGCCTACATCGAGCTCTTTAGCTCATTTTTGCATTGGGTGATTGAGGAAATCATGGGGCCTGGAACGATGGTTCACTATTTGGATGGTTTCCTGTTTGCAGGCTCGGGATACGAGTGGTGCAAGCAGGTTATGATGTCTTTCCAGCAGGTTGCCCAGCACTTCGGCATACTCCTGGTGGAAGACAAAACCGTGGGCCTGGCAACAGTGATCAACTTTTTGGGTACTGAACTGGATGCGCTAGCGCATGTCTCGCATCTGCCACAGGATAAGTTTGACAAATTGAGAACATTTATCAAGCAGATGAAGAGCTCACGGAAGGTGACACTAGAGCAGTTCCAGTCACTGATTGGCTTGCTCTGCTTTGTAACTAGAGTCATTCCCATGGAGAGGGTCCTTTGCCAGTAGTTGGCCATGGCAACGAAAGGGGTGAGCAAACAGCACCACCACATCAGGGTGTCAAAAGATATAAAAGATGATTTGGACTTTTGGGAGGTCTTTCTGCAGACCATCAATGGTAGGGCCTTCTGGCAGGACCCTCACATTTTCAATTCAGACTTAGAACTCTTCACGGATGCTTTTGGCAGACTGGGATTTGGGATATACTTTCATGGAGCCTGGTGTTCTGAACCATGGCCAAGCGACTGGTATGCTCATAGCGACACAAAAGATATTACCCTTCCTCGAGTTGTTCCGAATACTGGAGGCCCTAACATTATGGGCCCCCCAATTGGCAAACAACACAGTCACGTTCCTCATGGACAATATGGCAGTGGTCCAGGCGGTCAATGGGATGTATGCCAGAATGCGAGGGGTGGTGGCGTTGTTGCCCCAAATAGTCCTGGTATGCCTGATACACAACATCACCTTTATTACAGAGCATATCCCTGGTTATCACAACATCCTGGCTGATGCTTTCTCTCATTTTAAGATGGTGTCTTTTTGGAACAGGTCTCCAGGCGTGGATGTGGACAAGACCCTCATCCCAGCGACAGTTTGGGCCTCTGGCCCGCCGATGTATGGACCTCCTGATGAACTCTCTTGCCAGGCCAACCAGACACAGATACCTGAGATCATGGGACGAGTTCCAGGAATTCTGTCAGAAGAAGGGAATCAGGTACGGTGATCGGTGTTGTACCGACACTATCATCCAATGGCTACCCTCCTGCAGGAAGGATAGCCTGAGCAAAACAGTGATCCAGACACACCTGGCGACCATCACTTTCTTTGCCAGAATGATGGGCGAGTGAGTTTCTGTCATCTGACTTTGTCATCGCTAGGGTGGTGAGGGGATGGTCTGCTGGGCATAGCTGCACACCAAATCACCGACACCCACTTACACATGAGTTGTTGAGAGGAATGCTAAGGGCCATGGACGTAGTCTGCCACGATGCGTTTGAGGCACGACTCTTCCAATGTGCCTTTGTATTAGCATTCTTCAGTGCAGTGAGAGTAACCCCCTCAAAGCATGCACTGGGAAGTGGGGGACTTCAGCTGGAGGATGTCACAGTGGAGCACGAGGCTCTAAAGATACACATCTGCAGATATAAGACTGACCCGGTGGGTAGGGGTGTTTGTGTCCTTAGCCCCCCTTAACCAGGGATACTACTCTCCATTGTGGAACATCTCGGGTAAGGAAAGTAAATAAGAACAAGAGGAACAGGAAACCTATTTGGATCTCCAAAGAAGTGGCTGCACAAATAAAGACAAAAACCACAGCTTTCACAAAATTCAGAAGCTCGCAAACAGAGGAACACAGAAATGAATACAAAATCAAACTAAAAGAGACAAAAAGAGAAATAAGGATAGCAAAATCAAAGGCAGAAGAAACGATGGCTACAGATGTGAAGTGTGGTGACAAGACTTTTTTCATGTATATTCAGGAGAGGAGGAAAATCAGAGGTAGAATTGCAGGACTCAGAAGTGCTGGAAACGGACTCGTGGAAAGTGACATTGAAAAAGCGAAAATGCTAAACAAATACTTCTGCTCTGTTTTCACTAGAGAAAATCCTGGAGAAGAACCACCTGTGTTTGACAAATATACAAATAGGAATGGCATAGATACCACACTATTTACTGAAGATGATGTGTTCGAACAGCTTGCAAAACTGAAAGTGGACAAGGCCATGGGACCGGATGGGATACATCCCAGGATACTGAAAGAGCTCAGAAAGGGTCTTGCAGGGCCTTTAAAGGATGTTTTTGATAGATCCTTTGAGACAGAAGTTCCACAAGAATGGAGAAGGGCTGATGTGGTGCCTCTTCACAAAATAGGAAAGAAGTGACAAACTACAGGCCAGGAAACCTTACCTCGGTGGCGGGAAAAGTAATGGTGGCGCTCTTGAAAGAGAGAATAGTGGACTTCCTCAAAACCAACAGGTTGCATGATCCGAGGCAACATGGTTTTACCAAGGACAGTCTTGCCAAACAAATCTGATTAAGTTCTTTGATTGTGTTACTAGAGAACTAGATCAAGGGCATGCGATGGATGTGATCTAAGAACATACATAGAACATAAGAATTTCAGCAAAGCCTTTGACACTGTTCCTCAAAGGAGGCTTATCAATAAACACAACAGCTTGGGGATGGATCCCAAGATGGTGAACTGGATCAGAAATTGGTTGACTGACAGATGACAGAAGGTCACAGTAAATGGAACTCACTTGGATGAAAGGAAGTGATTAGTGGTGTGCCCCAGGGTTCGGTCCTGGGACCTGTAATGTTCAATATATTTGTGAGTGATATTGCTGGAGGGCTGAATGGAAAAGTCTGTCTTTTTGCTAATGACACCAAATTTTGCAACAGATTGGACTCCCCTGAGGGAGTGGAGAACATGAGGAAAGATCTACAAAAGCTGGAAGAATGGTCTAATGCTTGGCAGTTAAGATTTAATGTGAAGACGTGCACTGTCATGCACTTGGGAAGCAGAAATCCAAGGGAATTGTATGCGATAGGGGGCAAGAGATTGGTGTGCACAGACCAGGAGAAGGACCTTGGCGTGATTGTTTCTGACAATCTCAAAGAGGCGAAACAGTGTGACTAGGCAGTGGTAAAAGCCAGAAGGATGCTGGGTTGCATACAGAGAGGAACTACCAGCAGAAAGGAAGAGGTGCTAATGCCACTGTACAAGTCACTGGTGAGGCCTCACTTGGAATATTGTGTTCAGTTTTGGAGACCGTATCTCACAAAGGATATAAAAAGACTGGAAACAGGTCAGAGGAAGGCTACCAAAATGATTTGGAGCCTGCATCAGAAGACTTATGAGAAGAGACTTGAAGACCTAAATATGTACACTCTGGAGGAGAGGAGGGACAGGGGGATATGGTTCAGATCTTTAAATAATTAGAGTATTATTGGACAAACAAACCTCTTCTAAAGATGGGGAAGCTGTAAAACTAGAGGGCATAACATGAAGCTGCAAGGGGGTAAACTGAAAGGCAATGTCAGGAAATACTTTTTCACTGAAAGGGTGGTGGATGCTTGGAATGCCCTCCCGATGGAAGTGGTGGGGGCAAATACAGTGACAGAATTCAAAATGGCATGGGACAGACACAGCGGATCCCTTTACAGCAACAGGATAAAATCAAAATAAACATAAGTATCTCTTATATTTGAACAAATGGGGGTAGCCTACACGGAGTGGTGGGTATACCCCTAAACAAAGGCATGGGGAGGAGTGACCTGCATGGAGCGGCAGGTGCACCTACTCTTGCCGTCTTGCTGGGCAGACTAGATGGAGCATTCTGGTCTTTATCTGACGTCATATACTATGTTACTATGCCACACGTCTGCCCTCTGCAGTTATTTGTTGGAGGTGGGCAGGGGCAGACTATCTCATCGTTGACCAATTTCGGAAGTGATATTGACTTCTCCCAGCCTACGTGGGGCATTGTTCCTTCTGGCTGGAGGTTCCACTTCCTTTTGCCCCCCCGCAGCACTGCCTCAGCTGACTCCTGGCAGGATGGTTAAGATGTCCATAGCCAATTCACCTTCTTTTATCATTTCTGATGTTTGTCTGGTCCTGAGAGATCCACGGCACACTGGAGAATAATTTTAGGAAGACTTTCTACTTGTATAACTGGGTTTTATATATAGCAAGAGGGCTATGCAAAATTTGCTCCCATATGTACATGTGAATAAAGTATTTGTAGGGACGTTAAGGGAACGTCCTATGGATACTTGTAGGGCAAGGGGTATAAAACCTCTATCAAGAGCGGCAGCCCGGTTGGGGTTTTCAAGATACTGACAATGAATATGCATTAGATCTGTTTGTATGCTCTGCCTCCATTGTAGGAACTAGATCTCATTATGGGCAACCTAAAATCCTGACTGGGTTGCGGCCCTTGAGGACTGAGGTCGTGCACCCCCTGCCCTACAAGTATCCGTAGGATGTTCCCTTAACTTCCCTACAAATACTTTATTCATATGTATATGGGAGCAAATTCTGCCCATATAATTTGCAAAATGCAGAATATATGTGTGTAACCTGACAGACATTCACGCCTACTCTGGAGTGATGTAAGTATACACACGTGCCTGCTGTCAGCAGTTATACATGTAAGCAGCAATGTTTAGAAGGGAAGCATGTGTGAATTTTCTAAAAATCACTGCTTTGTTCTCGTACACGTATACCAGCCGCATTCATTTATGCGACAATTTCTAAACTCGCCTCCTGTATCGTGAGTTCCAACTTCTCATGTCCTAACGCTCGGAATAATGAAAGTAATGGTTCAGTTTCTGTTCTGGTGTAGAAGCTTCACTATTATAGGTAATAAAGTTATTGACAGTGCCTCTGATATTTCTTCTCTTTGATCTGCTGAATGTAGCGTAAGACTGGGATCTGGAAAGAGAAAATCTTGTCTGAGTTTGAGGAGCTGCACCAGTTCCTGAATGAGGAGCGGCGGATCCTTCTCTCAAGGCTGGAAGAGGAAGAGAAGGAGATTCTAAAGAAAATCAGAGATAATGTGACCCAACTAGAAGATCGAAGCTCCTCCCTCCAGAAACTGATCTCAGAGATAGAGGAGAAGTGTCAGCAGTCAGCGATGGAGTTACTGAAGGTGAGATTGGGTTATAAATCACAGATGCCACTATGGGCTGGGCTCTCAGTTTACCAGTTTCCTCTACTTTATCATGACTCTCTCCCTTCTCCCTTCTCTCTCTGTGTTCTGCCCTCTTTTTCCTGCCTTTTCTCCGGAGCTGCTGCTGTCTCCCTTACCAGTCTCTCAAGAGTATAGATTTTCTCCTTTCTCCATCTCGCAGCAGACTGTGCTCTCTCCCATCTCACTGAACCATAGATTCTCCTCCTCCCCATTTCCCTCCTGGTTTGTCTTTCTCTATCTTTACTCCACATTCTTCCCTCTGCACTAGATCCACGGTGCCCCAGTCTGCACAGTCCCTAAGGCCTACCTGCTGCTCCTGTGCCCTCTCTCCTCATCCTGCGTCTGCAGCTCCAAGTTAGTAAAGAGAACCACACTGCTGTAGAAATCACTGGGCAGTGACCATTTGCAGATGCAGCAGTGTAGGGAAGACTCGGGCATCTGTGGAGAGAGGGGGGAGTTTAGACATGATGGAAGAGATGGAGTAAGGTGATGAGGGAGGGAAAAGAAGAAGAGACACCATGGAGGGGAATTAAACAGAAGAGAGAAGACAAAAACTGGGAGGGGGAAGGATAGAGAAACATAGAAACATGACGACATGACGACAGAAAAAGATCACATGGCCTATCTTAGAGAGGGCATTGAGTCACAAAGCATTAAACTTTTTCAGGAAACAAAATGGAGGAGTGGCCTAGTGGTTGGGGCAAGGTACTTCAGGCTGGAAGGTTGGGGGTTCAAATCCCACTAGAGGACAGCAACCTTGGGCCGGAAGGACTGGGGTTTCTAGTCCCACAGGTGCTCCTTGTGGTCTTGGGCAAGCCACTTAACCCTCCATAGCCCATGTTCCCTGTAAAATAGTTATCTCCAAGTTATAATGCCCTGTTCAATGTAATTTCAGTTTGTTCAATGTAAATTGCACTGATGCAGAATAGTGCAGTATATAAGAAAATGTAAATAAAATACACTTTAGAATCTCTATGGATTGAAATTCCATGCAAAAAGGGGAAGGGGGAAAGTGATGGCAGTGGGGGTGTACTATCGACTGCCTAGCCAGAATGAACAAATGGATGATGAAATGCTCAAAGAAATCAGGGAAGCTAACAACACATGGTGGAAGCAGGACAACTAGTTGGACACTGTGATACCTGGGTACAAACTATATCGTAATGATAGAGCTGATCAAATTGGTGAAGGGGTTACGCTCTATGAGTGCATTGAGTCAGAAAAGATTAAAGTTTTGCAGGAAACTAAATTTGCTGTAGAATCTCTATGGATTGAAATTCCATGTAAAAAGGGAAAGGCAATGGCAGTGGGTGTGTACTATCGACTATGGATGATGAAATGCTCAAAGAAATCAAGGAAGCTAACAAAGGTTACAGCACAGTAATAATAATGGGTGATTTCAATTACCCCGGTATCGACTGGGTCAGTGTCACGGCACTATTTTGATAAACTGAAGAGTAGCAAATCACCTGGACCAGATGGCATACATCCAAGGGTGTTGAAAGTACTGAAATATGAGATTGCAGACCTGCTATTAGTAATTTATGAACTAATATTAAAATCATCTGTAATACCTGAAGATTGGAGGATGGCCAGTGTAACGCCAATTTCTGAAAAGGTTTCCAGGGGTTATCTGGCAAACTACAGACCGGTGAGCCTGACATCATCCACCGCTCGTGGGATCCCCCTAGGAGACTCCGCACCCTAGGAGGCACTCTGACCAGGGTTCCCCCGATGTGGAGTGGCACAAGAAGAAGAAGACTTCAAAGTCTCTGTCGGGAGCTCCAGACAAGTGCGAGCATTCTCATGCTCGGTCCCTCAGCCCCCCTCGGCATTTCTGAGAGTCAGAGAAGGAGCAGCCTTGAAAGGTATCTCATACAGAGACAGAGGCCTCCAGCGATGTCATCTGGTCTCCCGAGGGTCATCCTGGCGAGGACCCCCTGTCCTCTTCTACGCCAGACCCAGTAACCCCAGTGTCGGCATCACAGGGACCCACGTCCGAGTGGGAGTCCTGAATGCCGGCACTGGGGCACAGCGTTTCTGCCTTCCTATCTGCCCAGCAGGCGCTTCTGCCAAGCACGGCTGGCCCATGTCCCGAGACCGAGAGGCCCCCGGGAGGGGGACTCAAGCCTGCCCAGGAAACCCATGAGCTGTGGACCTTGTGAGGGTCCTTGGCACCTGTCTTGCTCACCATCCCTTTCCTCGGGGGCGAAGTCATCGAAAGCCAGCGCCAGTTGCTCCAGGCGAGCCTTGGCCATGGACCTGCCCGACTCGGAGTCCTTCTCGGACCTTTTGGGCTGGGAGTCTGAAGGGGATACTTCCCCAGAGACTCGGGCCCACTGTGATTTGCCCTCGGACCCTTCTCCGCTGACCTCTCAGAGGCGTTCGCTCCCCGAGGACACCTCTTTTTTGGTGTTCGTCCAGGATATGGCGCGGGCTCTTAATCTGCAGATGCAGACTGAAGAATAACCCAGGGCCGAAGAACTGGACATACTCCAGTACGAGTCCCAACCTAGGGAGTCTCTTTCACTCCCGTTTCCTCCCACATTCACTCGATTACTCTTTTGCATGTGGGAGATGCCAGCCTCGGTCCCCATCGTTAGCAAATGACTCAACACCATGTACAGGGTCCAGCATGCCCCAGGGTTCCGGAAGGCTCAGCTTCCGCACACCTCCATAGTGATCGAGTCGGCCATGCAGAGACAAAAGAGCCCAAAGTCTCATTCTTCTGTTCTGCCTGGGAGGGAATCCCATGCCCTCAATGCCCTCGGGTGCAAGGCCTGCCAGGGCTCCATGCTGTCCTGCCGCATTCAGGCATATCAGCTTTACATGGGAATGTTCCTCCGAGACCTCACCAAGTAGCTCGGCAGGTTCTCTGCGGGCCTAGGGGGTGATCATCTCCTTAGGTTCCAAACCCTCCTGAAGTCGGTCACAGACTGCTCAAACTACCTTTCCCGTGCCACATATGACGGGTTTGAGTCTTCGGCCGGGGTGGCAGTGGCTGGCATCGGAGCTCGCCACCAGGCATGGCTCCAATCCTTGGATCTGGAGCAGTGGATCCAAGAAAAACTTTTGGACGTCCCCTGCCTCAGCGAGCAGTTGTTTGGCAAGCCCATGGGAGGACAAGGTGGCCGAGATTGAGACAGAGTTCATGATATGCACTCGTCTCTCTCGAAAGACTTCTTCTCTCCCTCGGAAGAAGCAACCGGCGAAGAAGCCCTTCCAAAGGAAGGAGCTCCCCTACCAAAGGTACCCGCCTTATCGCCCGACCCCGGCACCAACAACTAGTGCTCAGGGAAAAGGGGGAACTCAGGCCCATCGTAAGCCAAAAGGGCCCAAGACCCAATCCCCAGCTCCACCCCAACCAGCTTAGGGGTTTTGACACCGGGTGCATAGCCTCTCGCCCCTTGATAGCATCTCCACCAGTGGGAGGACACCTGTCCCTCTTCACGCCCGAATGGGCGTCCATCACTTTGGACACCTGGACCCTCCAGGTGGTTCGGGACAGCTGCCATCTCTGGCTGGACGGGCTTCCTCCCCCATTCTCCCCAGTGCAGCCCTCTCGGCTCCCCGCCCACCAGGCTTGCTTACAACAGGAGTTGCACAATTTCCTCAATCAGCAAGCAGTCAAAAGGGTACTGTAGCACCTCCGGGGCCGAGGTTTTTACTCCCGGTACTTCCATCTGGGCAGCAGCAGAATGGGACAGTGATGACGGCGGAGGATCACATTTTTGTGACAACGGCAACAACACCAAACTTAAACTGCACGGAAGAAAGGCCCGGCAATCTACTTCTGTATCTTGCCATGAAAACCCAATGGATAGTTACAACAAAACAAATTGTGCTATGGTGCTGGAAGATGAGACCCCCAGGTCGGAAAGCACTCAACTAGGTACTGGGGAAGAGCTGAAGACTTTTCAGAGTAAAGCCAGCATTTATGATGTGGTTGGATCAAAGCCCTCGGGAAGTCTGACTGCTGATGTAGCTGCGCATGAAATGAGAGTCAGAAGCTGTAAAGATGTCTTACACATTGGAACATGGAACGTACGAATCATGAACCAAGGGAAGTTGGAGGTGGTCAAGAATGAAATGGAACATCAGGAAATATTCGAACATTAGAACCTAGAAAAACCTCATTAATATTTCTGAAATACATTTTAAGAACATAGAATTTATCTGACTCTAAAGCCATAGTAACAAGCAGGGTAGCCTTCCCTGTAACAACCTCTAAAGAGTTTTCTAAAAACCCGTGAGGTCTCCTAACCCAGGGGAAGTGGGGGAAGTACCAGGAACCTGATCACTTATACCCACCGACAGGTATTGGGCCCTAGTCATAGGCAGAAACTGTTCCGGGAGAATCTTTAAAACTTCCCCGAAATACTTTCGCACCATGTCCATAGCTGACAACACAGGGGACCTAGGAAAGTTCAGAAACCGCAGATTACATCTACAGGCCTGGTTTTCCAAGTACTCCAACTTCTTAATGGACACCAATTTATCCTTAAGCTGGGCAGTAACCAAGTCCCGAAGCTGTCCCACATCTTCTTCCAACCTGGAAATTCGCACTGCTTGCTCTCCATAGGCATTAGAGAGAGTTGCACAAGTCGACTTTACCTCCAACAAATCAGTACTCACAGACCCCAAGACAGTAGATAAGGTGGTGTTCCAAGCAGCCAAACCATCCCACAGCGATTCCAATGTAAACACCGCAGGTCTCTCCAAAATAGGAACCCCTGGAGGCCTCTCCTCCCGACCCGGTACAGCCACAGACTCCACCTCTGATGGACTTCCAACTTCACTTGTCTCACGCTGCACCTTCACACCAGGAGAGACATCCAACTCAGCCAGACCTCCTCCCATGCTCTGCCACACAGGAGTGCTCACTTGCATCCGTTTTCGCCCCCCCCCATAGCACCAAAGCAAGGGGGAAACTCCTCAAGCAATTGGAGACTCAGTAAAGCATGTCTCACAGCCGGCAGAGTCCCACCGCAATCTTAATTACTTCCCTCAAGAGAGTCACAATTTTAAAGGCAAGGGTAAAATTATTTCAGTCTCTTGAGCTTTACCTTCAGGCCTAGGCCCGGTAAGACCTCCACAAACCATTTTCCTTCAGGAGTCTTCTCCTCTCCCTCACCAGCTGCTAGGGCTTGGCTGCCCCGATGTCAGCTGCTTCTCGTCCTGGTCCAGATGCTTGCGGTGATGAAGCATGTTTACAGCGTGTGTAGTGAGTCCAGGATCTTTTGCCGGCAACTTTGACTGCAGTTGGGGTGGTTAACAGCACTTGGAAGGGTCCTTCCCATGGTGTCTGTAGTGTTTGTTGTCAGTAGGCTTTAATCAGGATCCAATCTCCTGGTTGAAAGGAATGGGCAGAGACGTCTAAAGGGAGAGGCTGAAACTGCTGAGCATACCTGTGAAATGAAGAAAGTTGCTGCTGCTGCTGCAAAATATGAGATGTAAGGTGTGAATCTTGCAGGGCATAAGTAGGGAGCTCAGGGGGGTTCGAGCACATATCCCACAGGTGGTCTCTCATATAGTAGCTCGTACGTAGAGACTTTGAGTCTGCCCCTCGGGGTGGTACGGATGTTAAACAGGGCTAGAGGTAAAACCTCTAACCATGTGTAACACCGAAAATCCACCCTATAGCTTTAAGACACAAAAAGCTGAAGAGTTCGGCTCAGACTCTGACAGAAAGGGAGAGAAAAAGCTTCCTAGTTGCTATAGGCAACCAGAGCAGGCTGAGGCACGAGACCTGAGGGCACGCCCAGCCAACAGACACTCCCCAAACACTGAGGGAAACACTCTGCACATGTGCAGAAAAACGCCCATAACTCTGCATAAGAAGGCAGGCAGGCAAGCAGAGTTAGTTCAGGAGGGGGATCCTTATTATGCTCGAGTCCAGGAGAGAGAGAATCCAGGAAGAGAGGCTGAATCTGATTCCTGTATGATTTCTGACGAAGGTTTTGAGGACACAGAAGCAGCAAGCATTTGTGAAACCTGGCAGGTTAGAGAGAACCTGAAACCCTTCAACAAAAGGTCAGAGTATTTTCAGCCTAACCCTGTTTATTGTGAGGCCTGGAATAAGAAGCCAAGCAGGGCTTGGAGACAGAGCAGGAAGCCATTCTCCAGCCGTGAGCTTAACCACAGAAAACCCTTTGCTAATGAAAGCCAGAAGCTTTTAAGATATTCACATCCTTGTGAAAGAGATAGTGAACTGCTTCAGGATATTTGTATGAATGAGGAACCTGAATGTTTGTATGAAAAGCCTGGCAGAAAACTGACAAGAGCAAAGTTCCATAGAAAGACTGCAAAGCAGCTTTATCAAGGCTCAGATAATTATCTCCCTGACCGTGAGGAGAGTATTGAAGAGAGACCAGTCACTGGCTGGAGGAAGTTACAAACTCTCTGCCATAGGGAAGACGAGGCAGTTGAGGAGCCTATGTGTATTGACCAAAATGAATGTTTGTCTTATGATGAAAAGATGGACTGTTCTTTATTAATTACTGAAGAGACCTCTCTACGCTGAAAGCAGATAAGCCTGCTAGAGAGAACAAGTCTGCACAGAGGAAGCTGCCCAGGTGTTTACCTGAATTATCTATTTTGCTTTGTCATTTGATTTGTTAAGCAAGAAGCTGTACTTTTCTTTAACCATTTGTTTATGCCAGAAGCATGGCTATCTTTTGAGTTTGGAAGTTGTATCATTTTTGGAAATCCAGCAAAACCCCGGGAGGGGAATAAATCCTTGTTTAAACCTGACCCTTAAGTCGCAACTACACTTTCTTTTAATAGAAAGGTCAGGGCCAGTAGTGCACTAAGCTAACCAACACTAGTTTAGCCTCTGCTGGTGACACATGTTAATTTGGTTTCCTTGAAAAGTTTTAGCAGTTGTTGTTTTAAAGTCTGATTCATTCTTTCAACTTGTCCTGAGCTCTGAGGATGCCAAGGAGTGTGGAGTTTCCAGGTAAAACTCAGAAATTCAGACAGATTTTGAATAATATTTGAAGCAAATTCGGGTCCCTGGTCCGAGTCAATGACCCTGGGTGGATCAAACCTTGGAACAATTTCCTTCACCAGTATCTTGGCAACTTGCAGTGCCCTATTATTGGTAGTTGGAAATGCCTCAACCCAGACAGTTAACTGATGAACCATAACTAACACATATTTAAACCTTCTTGCAGGATTCAAATCAGTGAAATCAATTTGCAGTCGCTCGAAAGGAACAAAAGCCCATGGCTTTGCAGCCGGAGGTCCTTTAGGCTCCCCCCTTGGATTGCTGGCTGCATACAGCAAGCAATCCTTAACAACCCGTTCAGCCAAGGAATGGACTCCGGGGGCAAAGCACTAATAGCTAACAGAGTCTGCCATTTTCCAGCCGCCAGTGGGTCCATTTATGTAACAGTCTTAAAAGGTTCAACAAGTAAGGAGTGTGAGTAGCTGTTCTGCCATCTAATGTCGTCCATGACCCATCTTGGTGATGGATGAGACCCCAGGACGCCCACTGTTCTACTGTCTCAGGAGGCACAACAGAATACAAAGGATCAGAGGGCTGGACAATATTTGGCTAGACTGAAACTAGTATGTGTAAAGAACTAGGGGGGTGGGGGGGCAGAAGAGCTGCTTCCTGAGCAGCATGATCAGCCATTCTGTTACCAATGGAAATAGGGTCAGTATCTCAGGAATGACCTTTAAAGTGCATAATAGAGACAGCTTCGGGAAGTTGAATAGTCTCGAACAGGGCACTAGCTAATTGGACATTGGACAATTATAACAGCTGCCAACAACTTGGTTACATTTTTCTCATTTTGTTTTTCTTTAACTTCTCTATTATTAAAAACTGAAGTGGCCACGGACAAGACAGTGTCCAAATCCATGCCATCAAAGTCATCCTTCGAAGCCAACTGACATTGGATATTGGGGGCACATTGTCCTTTAAACAGATCCCACAATAGTGTGACATGGGCGACATCATCAGGATCTCCTATTCCTCCCCAGACTCTTACAACCTCTTGGAGGCGTTGAAAGAAATCTGCAGGATTTTCGGTGGGTCCCTGTTTTACTGTATTTATCTTCTGCCAATTAAACTCAGTTACTTACCTGTAACGTGAGCTCTCCAGGGACAGCAGGATAAGTCAGCCACAAGTGGTGACGTCATCCGACGGCGCCATAGACGGAAGTACTCTCACTAGCCCAGAAGGCTTTAGCCCTCTGGGCATGACCACTAGCCCCACCTCCAGATCCGCCCCTAGCTGGCCAGGTCTTCCAAACTGACGCGATACTCAGGCTAGGAGGCGGATAGACCTTAAGGAGTTCAGAAAAAAACTCAAGACACATCTTTTCCAGCGCCACTACAATCTGTTGTAAACCATAGGGACTACAAGATGCCCCTAAAGGAACCATAGATGCAGTAATGTAAATATGTAAATTTCTGACCCCTATCCTTAAGACCTACTCACTGTGTGCTGTGCTGTGCTTTCCTTATCGAATCAATGTGTATTTTCCTCAAAATGTCTGTCATGATTTGTCAATTTACCGTCTGTAATCAAACCGCTACTGATCGCTGGAAGTAGCGGTATACAAATGTATGCTAAATGAATAAATAAATAAATAAATAGCGAGAGACAGGAGGGAGGGAAAGTGTGGCTGACTTATCCTGCTGTCCCTGGAGAACTCACGTTACAGGTAAGAACATAAGAACATAAGACATGCCATACTGGGTCAGACCGAGGTCCATCAAGCCCAGTATCCTGTTTCCAACAGTGGCCAATCTAGGTCATACGTACCTAGCAGTTTCCCCAAAAGACACAAGTTCCACAATGCTTGTACGGGGTCAAGCATTGATATCCTGGGTCCCTTTTTAATAGTGGTTTATGGACCTTTCCTCCAGGAACTTGTCCAAACCTTTTTTAAACCCAGCTATACTATCAGCCCTTACCACATCCTCCGGTAACAGATTCCAGAGTTTGATTACACGTTGAGTGAAAAAATATTTTCTCTTATTTGTCTTAAATAGTTTACCCTGTAGCTTCATTACATGTCCCCTAGTCTTTCTATATTCTGATAGCGTAAACAATTGATCCACGTTTATCCGTTCCACTCCATTCATTAATTTATAGACCTCTATCATATCTCCCCTCAGCCGTCTCTTTTCCAGGCTAAAGAGCCCTAACCTTTTTAGCCTCTCTTCATAGGAGTAGCCTTCCATCCCCTTCACCAATTTGGTGGCTCTTCTCTGTACTTTTTCTAATAACGCTATGTCCTTTTTAAGATACGGTGACCAGAATTGCACACAATATTCAAGGTGCGGTCGTACCATGGAGCGATACAGAGGCATTATAATATCTTTTGTTTTATTCTCCATCCCTTTCCTTATGATACCTAGCATTCTGTTTGCTTTCTTGGCCGCCGCTGCACACTGGGTGGAGGGTTTTAACATGTTATCCACGATGACTCCTAAATCTTTTTCCTGGGTGGTGGCTTCTAATGTGGAGCCTTGCATCGAGTAACTATAGTGTGGGTTGTTCTTTCCTAGGTGCATGACTTTGCACTTGTCCACATTAAATTTCATTTGCCATTTGGATGCCCAGTCTTCCAATTTATCCAGGTCCTCCTGCAGTTTTCCACTTTCCTCTTGGGTTTTAACAGCTTTAAACAGTTTTGTGTCATCTGCAAATTTGATAACCTCACTCGTTATTCCCTTTTCCAGGTCATTTATGAATATGTCAAAAAGCAGCAGACCCAGTACAGATCCCTGGGGTACTCCACTATTCACCTTTTTCCATTGGGAATATTGGCCATTTAGCCCTACTCTCTGCTTTCTATCTTTTAACCAGTTCCCGATCCACAATAGTACACTGCCTCCTATCCCATGACTTTTTAGCTTTGCCAAAAGTCTCTGATGGGGGACCTTGTCAAAAGCTTTCTGAAAATCCAGATACACTATATCAACCGACTCACCTTTGTCTACCTGTTTATGCACACCTTCAAAAAAACATATCAGATTAGTAAGACAAGATCTTCCTTGTCTAAAGCCATGTTGGCTGTCTCCCATTAGGCCATGACTATCTACATGCTGCGTAATTTTGTTCTTTATGATGGTTTCTACCATTTTCCCTGGTACTGACGTCAGGCTCACCGGTCTGTAATTTCCCGGGTCACCCCTGGAACCCTTTTTAAAAATTGGTGTTACGTTGGCGACCCTCCAATCTTCAGGTATTACAGATGATTTTAATGAAAGTTCACAGATTACCAATAGCAGGTCTGCAATCTCATATTTCAGTTCTTTCAACACTCTGGGATGTATACCATCCGGTCCAGGTGATTTGCTACTATTCAGTTTATCAAATAGTTGTAATATATCTTCCCGGTGTAGCGATATTTCTCTCAATTCCTCTGCAGTATCACCTTTAAATACCACTTCAGTCTTGGGTAACATCCCTACATCTTCCTCAGTAAAGACCGAAGCAAAGAATTCATTCAGTCTCTCCGCTATAGCCTTGTCTCCTCTTACTGCCCCTTTTACCCCTCTATCATCTAACGGTCCAATTGACTCTCTCACAGGCCTTTTGCTACGAATGTACTTGAAAAAGTCTTTATTTCGTGTTTTTGCTTCCGCAGCAAGTTTCTTTTCAAATTCCCGCTTTGCCTGCCTTATCAATGCTTTGCATTTAACTTGCCAGTGCTTGTGCTGTTTCCAGTTTTCATCATTTGGCTCTTTTTTCCATTTCCTGAAGGTTGCTTTTTTGGCAGCAACAGCCTCTCTGACCTCACCTTTAAACCATGCTGGCAGTTTTTTGGACTTTCTCCCACTCTTCTTAATGCGTGGAATACAGCTGGTCTGGGCTTCGAGGATAGTAGTTTTAAATAACGCCCAAGCTTGCTGTAAGTCTTTAACCTTTGGAACCGCTCCTTTTAGTTTTTTCCTAACTATATTCCTCATTCTATCATAGTCTCCCTTTTGAAAGTTAAAAGGTAGTACTGTGGATTTCTTTACTATTTGTTCTCCAATAATTAAATCAAACATGATCATATTATGGTCACTATTGCCAAGTGGTCCCAACACCCTTATTTCTTGCACCAGATCTGGCGTTCCACTAAGGACTAGGTCCAGTATGGCTTCCCCTCTGGTCGGTTCATGAACCAGCTGCTCCAAGAAGCAGTCATTTATTCCATCTAGAAACTTTATCTCTTTAGTTTGTCCTGCCGTGACACTGACCCAGTCGATACCGGGGTAATTGAAATCACCCATTATTACTACTCTGTTGTGACTTTTGTTAGCTTCTGTGATTTCTTTGAGCATTTCATCATCCATTTGTTCATTCTGGCCAGGCGGTCGATAGTACACCCCCACTGCCATCACCTTCCCCTTCATAAGTGGAATTTCAATCCATAGAGATTCTACAGCAAATTTTGTTCCCTGCAAAACTATAATCCTTTCTGACTCAATGCCCTCTCTAACATAGAGCGCAACCCCTCCACCAATTTGATCAGCTCTATCATTACGATATAGTTTGTATCCAGGTATCACAGTGTCCCACTGGTTATCCTCCTTCCACCATGTCTCTGAGAGTGCAATCATATCTAACCTCTCATTTAGTGCCATATATTCTAACTCTCCCATCTTATTGTTTAGACTTCTAGCATTGGCATACAAGCATTTTAGAGACTGTATTTTATTCATATTAATCTGGCTATTGGTAGGCATGGGTAATTTGGAATCTTTATTCTCTGTCTGCTCCTTACTCAAGGGCATTTCGGCTACTATGCTCCCTTTTGGAACCTCATTGCTTTTGGTAGTATCCTTCAAGGATACCTTCGTCCGAACCATGCGCTCCTGGGTGACTGTCGGCTTTCCCCTAATTTCTAGTTTAAAAGCTTCTCTATCTCCTTTTTAAAGGTTAATGCCAGCAGTCTGGTCCCATCCTGATTAAGGTGAAGCCCATCCCTTCGGAAGAGCCCCCCCTTTCCCCAGAATGTTCCCCAGTTCCTAACAAATCCAAAACCCTCATCCTTGCACCATTGTCTCATCCACGCATTGAGACTCCGGAGCTCTGCCTGTCTTTTGGGTCCTGCACGTGGAACAGGAAGCATTTCGGAGAATGCTATCCTGGAAGTTCTGGATTTCAACTTCCTACCTAAAAGCTTAAATTTAGCCTTCAGAACTTCCCTACCACATTTTCCTATGTCATTGGTACCAACATGTACCAAGACAGCAGACTCCTCCCCAGCACTATCTACGATCCTATCTAGGCGGTGCGTGAGGTCCGCTACCTTCGCACCAGGCAGGCATGTTACCAGGCGATCCTCACGTCCACCAGCCACCCAGCTATCTACATTCCTAATGATTGAATCACCAACTATAACAGCTGTCCTGACCCTCCCCTCATGGGCACGTGGCCCTGGAGAAACGTCCTCGGTGCAAGAGGGTTTTACATCACCTGGAGGACAGGTCCTAGTTACAGGATCACTTCCTGCCACACCAGGGTGATGCTCTCCTGTCATGTGACCTCTCTCCTCCATGGCAGCAGGGATGCTGCCAGACTGGAGGTGGGACTTCAGGACTATATCCCTGTAGGTCACGTCCATGTACATCTCTGTCTTTCTTATGTCTTCCAGGTCTGCTACTCTAGCTTCTAGAGAACGGACTCGCTCCCTGAGAGCAAAGAGTTCTTTGCACTTAGTGCATACGTAAGACCTCTCACCAACTGGGAGAAAATCATACATGCGACACTCAATGCAAAAGACCGGAGAACCCCCATCTCGTTGCTGGACTTCTGTCTGCATCTTAGTTTAAAGCTTGTGTTTAGGTCTTTTAAATTCTGTATATACTAAGGATTGGTGTAGATGCTTATACCAATAAAAGTGTATCTAATACCCCTAATACACCTTGTATACCTGAAGCTTAATTAATTAAGCTCAGATCCTCCGTGTATGACTGATTTGGATAACGAGCTGCACCTGAGAGCAGCCCCTTTCTTCTAAGATGTGCAAGTACCTATAAGGTACAATTAGCCAAGGGGTGGGTGGGTGCTGGGGAGGGAGGGAGGGAGAAAAGTCCTACTAAAGAGGGCAGTTACAAGGTACCCTGTCCTGAACCCTCAGCAGGAAGGAGGGGGGTACCACATAAAGCCCAGTTAGTTGAGAGAGGCAAGGTAAGTTACAGCTGAGAAGGGTAAGAGAAAGTTTAAAAGGTAAACCTCTACAGCAATGGAGTGGGTAAGGAACCCAACTATGGACAGATAGAGAGCTATGTGGAGACAAACAGATGCACAGTTATTTGGAAACAAGACTCACAGGTAAGTAACTCGCTTTTCTCCCAGGACAAGCAGGATGAGTCAGCCACAAGTGGTGTCTCCCCAGCTACACGTGCAGCGGCGGGGAAGATCTGAAGATAACAGAGGCAAGCATGACCGTGAGGTGCAAGTATGTTTAATGAATGAGCGCGCCTTTAGGGCGGGCATAGAGCAAAGTGAAAACAATACTTAAACAACATGTGCAAATTCAACATAAGGTGTGCAAGCATGTAGCAAGAACAGTGCAAATAGCAACAAACCAAGGGGTACCCGAATTAGGGCACCCACAGGCAACAAGGTGCAATATCAATAACAAGGTGCCCACAGGCAATAAGGTGCAATGACATCAATCAAAAGAACATGGCAATAAGTTGCAACATCAGCAGAAGTCACGCGTTTCCTCCCTGGCACAGGGAAGAGGCAGCAGATAGCACTGCTAGCCCGAATCTGAGCCACCGTGATCAGCTCTGTCGAGGCAGTAGTGCCTCTGGAAAGTCTGGATAGAAAACCACGTTGCGGCTTTGCAGATGTCAGGTACAGGAACGGAGTGTAGGTTGGCGATGGTGGCGGCCAACGCCCGCAGGAGATGTTCAGCATCTTCCTCCAGAGTTTGGAGGGTAGTGAAATGCTCGCGCATGTCATTCACTGTGTCCTTGACCTTATCGCCAAAAAGCGAGTCGCCCGTGCAGGGAGTGTCCGCAATCTTGTCGTGAGAGTCTGTCTGCAGGCCTGATGCTCGGAGCCAAGCTAGTCGGCGTGCATAGATGGAGACCCCGGCCACCCTGGCGGCTGTTTCGAAGGCGTCGTGAGCAGCCCGGCCCTGGTGTTTGGTGCAGCCATTGAGATCTGCGAGGGCAGCGGAGAGGGCAGATGTAATTTCGGTAAGTTGAATGATGGAGGACTTGATGTTGCTCACCAGCATGTCCTGGTAGATTGCATGTTGGAATTGGTGCGCCGCGATCCGGGCATTCAGCATAGCCCCTTGATAGACCCGCTTCGCAACATCATCAAGGAGTTTATTGTCTCTACCCGGAGGCGCATTGGTAGAAGTGCGCGAAGACTTAGATCGTTTAAGGGCAGATTCCACAACGATGGATTGGTGAGGTAGTTGTTGCTTGTCAAATCCAGGCAGTGAACGAACGACATACTTAGTGTCCAATTTGCGTGGGCAGGAGTGGTTGGATGCTGGCGACTGCCAAATTTTTGTGAGGTTGTCCTGGAGGAGTTGATGGACGGGTAGCGCGGAGATGGTCTTAGGGGCGTCAATGAACTTGAGCGCGCTTTGTACCTCGTCACGCTGGTCTGTAGATTCCACCAAAGCAATGGAGAGAGATGATAGGACCTTTTGAACAAATTTTGAGTAGGTCAAGTCCTCCGGGAGGTCTCCTCGAGGCGTTGCCTCAGCTTGCGAAGGTTCCCCTGTGCCATCCTGCTCCTGGGACGGAGAGGCCTGAGACTGGCTGATTGAAGCGACTGTAGTTACAGATGCAGTGCCGCCTTGCACTTGCTCCTGAGAGAGTGAGGCGGGTGTGGCAGCTGGAGCATTAGCAGGCATGGCAGCTGTAGTGGAAGGGAGGGGCTGCAGTGGTCGAGAGTAGGCCAGGTTGGATAGGGCAGAGGCCCATTGTTGTAACATGTCCTTGAGAAGATGTATAGTCTCTGGAGACTCCTGCGGAGCGTGGCTGGGGGCTACTTGTGAGCTGGGTGCAGGTAGCTGAATGTTCTCCTCTTGAAAAGGCAAGTCTGCCTGCATAGGGGAGGAAGGGAGTGAGTCCTCTGCACTGCTGAGGGTGCTATGTGCCGAGGAAGCGCTATAGATGCTATGAGCAGAGGTGCTGTAGATGCTGTCATCAGAGGAGTGTGATTGCCGCGATCTCCTGTGGGAGTGCGAGCTCTCTGAGCACGGAGTACTGTGTCTGCTCCTTTTGCGGTGAGGGGATCCACCGCGGTGATGGTGCACACGATCGCGCTCTCTGCGCTCTCTGCGCTGTCTGCGGTTGTCCCGGCTCCTTGATCTGCACTGGCTCCCTGATGTGCAGTGTCTGTGCCTGCTTCTGCGCCGACTGCGGTGGCGCCTGCTGTCTGGGGTTCTGCGTCAGCTCCGTGAGCGTGCGCGCCGGTCCTGGGAGTTGCGGTGCGGATTTGATGCTCTGCCATACATTGGGCTTCTGCGCCTGTTGGTGGCTCTGACTGCGCCGTCCTGGTAGGGGCTAGCGTCGCGCCGATCTGCTCCGTCCTGGCTGGCCGAGATGCGCTGAGAGGAGGAGGGCTCAGGAGGGCCGGAAGTTGTCATGGCTGCAGCCGGAAGTCCAAGGGGAGCGAAGGAGGAGGCTGCCCCTGCCGAAATGGACACCGCCAGTGGGGAACACGTGGCTGCAGGAGTCTCTGCTACACAGCGGGAGACAGAGGCCAGGAGAGGCACGTCCCCGGCCGGAGCGATAGCGTCGGCGTTCTCAGAGGCTGGAGTACTCACGGCAGCTGCGGGGCCAGATAATCGGAGAGGGCATGCCGGCGTGACTTGAGGGCCCTGGGAGACATGCGGGCGCAGGCCGAGCAGTCTTCCACGGGGTGTTCTTTTCCCAAGCACCGGAGGCAGAGATGGTGTGAGTCTGAATTGGCCATTTTCCGGGAGCAGCCTGGGCATTTCTTGAATCCTGGTTTTTTCATTGTTGAGGTAAGATGAGGAGAGTAAAATAAAAACGTCTTGCTGGCAAGGCGGAAGACAAAGACTGGCTAGCTAGGGCCAGATCTGGAGGTGGGGCTAGTGGTCATTCCCAGGGGGCTAAAGCCTTCTGGGCTAGTGAGAGTACTTCCGTCTATGGCGCCGTCAGATGACGTCACCACTTGTGGCTGACTCATCCTGCTTGTCCTGGGAGAAACAGTCTTACGGGCTGCCCTATGAGGGTAAAGTAATTGATAAACTAACCGGTGGTATACGTAATTGGTTTGGGCAGGGAACAGTCTGGTCTGGAATGAAGGACTCGGGGAGCCTAGGGGCAGAAAGATACAGACAAGGAGTTAAATTATACAATAAAGGGTCCAGTATATTCTCCGAGTCTTGATACGGAGGAGGGGGTTGGTTGGTGTTACAATCTTTCTTAAGTTTCATTTCTTTATTGTTTCCCTTTACTATGGGACAGACTTGTTTTTGAGCAGAATTGTCTCAGCAAAAAATCAAAGAACTATCAAACAGATAATAATAATCAACTTTGTGTATCCGTTGATGCGTTAGAATGCATCTGAGGTTTGAAAGAACCAAGGGTTTAAAGGACCCTTCTCTCAGCCATGGGATTTTAGTCCTGGCCATATATAATGGCCAGGCGACCTGGCATAGTTTAACTAACGCTGTTTGGGACAGACCGGCCATGCCTGCCAAATGGTTCCAATTCCTTATGATGCATTCTAATGGAGTTTCGGTGCCGATATCACCCATAAGTGAGGACTGAATTCCTGCTTGTTCCTGGAGAACTGGCAGTTGGAACTGAGGAAAGAAACTGTGAGGGTGTGTGTGGGTGTGAGGGTGCGTAGGTATTGACAAGAGAGAATTTGTAGGTTTCAACATGACGTATTTGATTGGAAACATATTAGAAGTTGATTAGATTCTTGTTCCAGTAGAATATGACCTCAAACAATTTAGAAAAGCACTAAAGCACCACCTTTTTCTCCTGCACTATGCCCAGGCTAACAACACATCCCTACCTGACACAACCGTACGACCTAACCATAGAGAACAATCAACCCAGTAGATAATTACATCCCTGTACATAGCTTGCAAGGTAAACAATGTACTATAGCCGCGCAGCGACTCCCTCTCCACACTGTATATAGCCTGTATATACCTCCCCATATTATTTACCCAAGTTATATTCCCTGTTCAATGTAAGTGCAAAGCCGGCTCTTCCTGCTCTGCACAAAATGTTCTCTGTAAACCGCACTGATTTTAAAAAGCGCGGTATATAAAAGCATTAAATAAATAAAAAATAAATAAAATAAATAAATGAGAGGAAAAACAAGAGACTGGAAACTCTTTTGAGTGATGGTGTGGAAGGACACTGGACGGCACGATTAGATTGTTTGTAACGGGACCTGAAATCTGGCAGTTGGGGCTGAGGAAGGAAACTGTGAGGGTTTTTGTGGGTGTGGGTGTGCTGAGGTATTGACAAGAGAGAATTTGTAGGTTTCAACATGAATTATTTGGTTGGAAACATATTAGAAGTTGATTAGACTATTGTTCCAGTATTTATTTATTTAACATTTCTTATATACTGCCATTCATGATAGCAAGGTGGTTTACATTGAACAAACTGAAATTACATTGAACTGGGCATTATAACTCAGAGATAACTATTTTACAGGGAACATGGGCAATGGAAGGTTAAGTGGCTTGCCCAAGGCCACAAGGAGCACCTGTGGGACTAGAAACCCCAGTCCTTCCAGCCCAAGGTTGCTGTCCTCTAGTGGGATTTGAACCCCCAACCTTCTGGCCTGAGGTACCATGTCCCAACCACTAGGCCACTCCTCCACTCCAGTAGAATTTGAGAGGGAAAATTAGGGATTGGAAACTCTTTGGAGGAATTTTAGGGAGCACAGTTTAGATTTAGCTGAGGCAATAGTGGCTGCAAGATTAGAAGCTGTCACAGAATCAGTTTAAAGAGAAATTCTGAATAGTTAGAGTCAGGTCTCTCTTTTGGAGGAGAAATTGAAGCAAAGTGGTCTGTGTGCCACTTGGTTCTAAGATCCTGTGAAAATTTAGGGATAGTTTGGTGAATGAGGGTGGCTGATTCTAATTTTAAACCTGAGTACCTTTATAGAAACAATTGGGAAAACAGTTTTGAGAATTTTGAGAACTAAGGTCCAGAGAAAACGGAGTTACTTACCTGTAAGGAGTTCTCCGAGGACAGCAGGATAAGTCAACCACACCTGGTGATGTCATCCGACGGCGCCGAGACGGAAGTACTCTCCATAGCTCAGAAGGGCTTTTCGCCCTTCTGAGCATGGGCCAACTGGCCCTGCCCCCTGGCCCGCCCCTAGCTAGCCAGTTCATCACTAGCTGAGCCTTAGTCGCTAGGAGGCGCGCACTGGACAGAGGCTGAGACCTTTTCCAGGGGAGAAGGGCAGGAATGTGTGGCTGACTTATCCTGCTGTCCTCGGAGAACTCCTGTTACAGGTAAGTAACTCCATTTTCTCCAAGGACAAGCAGGATGAGTCAGCCACACCTGGTGCCTCCCAAGCTGTAATGCGATGCGGTGGAAAGGGGAGGCCGAGATCAGGTTCTGAAGACACGATATCACGGCTGGATGTTTTAGAGATGCGTCCTGGATACCTGGTGGCGGCGTCCGAGCACCATGTGCCAACCTGCAATGTGCATGCACACTGTACAATGTGCAGTGTGTAGTGCTAATGGGTGTGCGCCCCTTAGAAGTGAGCTCGTAGCAATAATGAGTGTGTGGACGCTGAGCGTGTGGATGTGCAGTCCCACTTGGTTGTGAGGTCTATGGTCTCAAAGGGCAGCTACCGAGAAGGTCTAACGGCAGAGATGCAGCAGCAGAGGGCATCCCCGAATGTTGAGTTACCCACTGCGAGTGGGGATAACCACGGTATCAACGCTGGAAGCGCAGCCAGAGTGGCGCGAGACTGGCGCCTTGATGCAACTATGGCAGTGAGGAGGTTGCTGCGGGCCGGGCTAGGACCAGCAGCAATCCCTACAGTACTACTAGTGTTCAGTACTGCCAGAGTGATTCAATTGGAGTATTGACACTGCCCCAGGCATGAGACATGACTAAGTTCATGATTTGGTTAGGAGTGTCCGGGCCGGAGGTAGCAGCCTAGACCCTAAGACTGCTAGGTGACGTGGTATGCCACTTTTGCAGGTGTCCCTGCCCAACGTATGTGACACAGGTTGTCGATGTATTCCTTTGGCACAGCTATAGTTCTGTGCTTGCCCTTGGCATGGTTTGAGCCTCTGTATGTGCCCATGGCCGTTCCATCCTATGGTGGAGCATGCGGAATGTCTAGCGGTGGGGGACACCATGACCGGTTGGCCAGGTTTATTGAAGGACGAGTTGGGTCCCCTTACTGATCCTGGGCAAGAGCTCCAGAGGCTTGCGTAAGCGCGACCGCCCTGTCTGGTTCCAGAGGCTTCTGTACTTGCAGGAGAGAGACCGAAGGGCAGATTCAGCAACGATGGATTGGTGGCAGGAGCCACAGCTGGGACTTGAACCTGTGACCTTCTGCTCCTGAACACACTGTCTGTGTGCCCTGCACCACCGTGTTGCCACAGTAGTTGTTGCTTGTCAAATCCAGGCATGGGTTTAACAACATACTTAGAGTCCAATTTACGTGGGCAGGAGTGGTTGGATGCTGGTGTCTGCCACATCTTTGTGAGGTTGTCCCAGAGGAGCTGAAGGACGGGTAGAGCGGAGATAGCGGAAGACAAGACTGGTGTGCCGCAATCCTGGCATTCAGCATGGCCCCTTGATAACCTGCTTCGCAACATCGTCAAGGAGCTGATTGTCCTTATCCAGAGGAGCATAACTCCAGCCGCCATCACAACTACTTAACTCAGCCAGGCTCAGTCCTCCCGTCTCAGGGACAAGACGGGGGATCCTAGGGCCATAAGTTAGGGAAAAACAAACAAACAACAAAACGCGCTGGTGCGGATGGCCTGGCTCTGACTGTTTGAAACAGTTGCCCTTCCTGCTCTCTGCAAGGTGGGCAGGGCGCTTTGTGGTCAGCCCACCGATGGGAGAGGAGTTCTGATGGCAAAGGGTTGTGAGTTCCTACGTGCAGCTTAGTAAAGGAGGGTTATGTGACATGTCCAAGTCCCCAAGGGTATTAGTGGGAATTGGACCTTGGTCTCTTAACTACTAGGCTACTCCTCCACTCTTGCAGTCGAGTGTTTGAGTCCGTCTTGTAGAGAAGAGGGAACCTGTTCCCCTTCTGTGAAGGAGTGAGACTACGGCTGCCTTGCTGACTATGTGTGTGCGTGGTCATAGAGTGCAGAGTCAGCTTTACTCTGGCTGTGTGCTCGCATCCCCAATCGGACCTGTAGTCAGGTATTGAATGTGTGATCTTTATGCAATGGTGATCCCATGACCGGCCTCGACCTCACCACCTTGCACTCATGCCCACAGAAACTGGGTTTAGTGTTGCAGGACTCTGTCACCTTGCACTAAGGGCCATAGTGACCTGGGTTCGGTGCCATAGGACTCTTGCGTTCAGGGCCACAGAGCTGGTGGGGCCTGTGTAGTGCAGGATTCCCTTCTGCAAGGGAAGCAGGTGGTGGCAAGCAACCCGGAGGACTTGAGCCATAGCCTGAAGCTCTAGGAGGTTAATTTGCTGGACGTTCTTCGCTGGCACCCAACTGTCCTGCGTGCAGAGGTCACCACAATGGGCCCCCCCACCCAATGTGGAGGCACCTGTTGCGAGGATCCCTTACGGTGCAAGCCGAGTGCTGTTGTTGTTGTTGTAGGCTAGGGGACTGGTGACAATCACCCTGTCTAGCAGGGACCCTATGGTCTGGGACCACTGAGAGCAGAGCGCCCACTGGACTACCCGCATAGGAGGACGTCAGGGGTGATGTGCACCATTGATGCCATATGTCCCAGTAGAAAGAGCATGTGCTGGGCAGATGCTGGGTGGCAGTGCACTCTGCAAGCGCCTGGAGTGCACTCTGCAAGCGCCTGGAGATGCAGGGTTCTGTCCCATATAAGAAAGCCTTGGCCTTGATGGTGTCTAGCTGCCCTTTACGAACTCCCTTCATGTCTGCCTCAACCTCCACCTTCCAGCCCCACCCTCTTCTCCTACTTAGTCAACTTATGTTAGTTCCTAATTCCTCTTTCCTGAGCCTCTTTGTTTTGTCTATGTGCTCCCTTCCTTCCCTCTATGTCTGCCTTTCTGTATCCCCTGACTGCTATTTGTTTCTATCCCTGTTCTTTGATTTTATGGCGTTCTTTTCTGTTTCTTTTTCCGCAGCCTTCCTTTTAAATGCTTTTATGTATTGTAAACTGCCCAGATGCTATTTTGTATTGGGCGGTATATAAAGTTTTAATAAACATAAACATAAACATAAACTCCATGTTTTGGGTTGGCTGGAGATGAGGCCTTGGGTAGTTGACTAAGAACCGAAGTGTTCTAGGACAAGGATAGTGCGTCCTGTCGCTTGTTGTGCTTTGGCGGCTGTGCTGGCCATTACCAGTGATCCAGAACGGGAAGACGAAGACACCCGCCACTGTCTGTGATTACATTAGGCCGAGGACAAGTGGTGATCCATTCTCGAGTAGGAGCGGTAGCAAACTCAGGAGGGGGCCTGCAAGCCCTCTGGCACTGCGCCTTTGCCACTTCCTTGGATCGCAGGATTTCTGGTAAGTGTATTTACTGCTGCTGCTGCTCCTCAGGATCGTTCTAAGGGTGATACCTCAGATGGCCTTACTAGTAACCCCACTGGGGGATCAAACTCATGACTCCTGGTTCGGCAGTCAATGTAGGTTGGGGGAGCAGGTCTGCCCAGATGAGTTTTCGAATTGAAACCGAGGAATGAGTGGAATGTGGGTTTCGTTGCAAAGGACAATTAACTAATTAGCACTCTAGGCAGGCGGTACCCATGTACAAATCGATCTGGCTGGAGGGCAGAACCAGCTGGCGGTACTATTCAGATCTCCCGTGGAAACTTGCTTTTCGGGATGCCTGAATGAACATCAGGAACAACCTCTGGACTCACTGCTAACAGAGGACAAAGGTTGCTAAGGTCAACGACCAGTGCAAGCTGCAAGTGAGCAACATGCACCAAGGAAGAGATCGACCAGTACAATGCCAAAGAGATGATGTCTTAACCCGCTTTAAGATGAATTTGGGATGAAGGCAGAAAGGGAGAGCGAACTCGTTCATTAATGCGATTTCCGATCTGGCCTCTCCTATGCAATGGATCTCTCTGACCGGAAAATTACAGGAAGAAGGCGGGAGATCCCACTTAGCAGGCTTTTCACCTTAGTTTCTGAATGGGTGAACAATTTCCGTTCTCGCAGCTTCTTATCGCCTCTTACATATAGTAGCCAAGCATATGGTGACTGGGTTGGCAGGAGCCACAACAGGGACTTGAACCTGTGACCTTCTGCTCCTGAACATACTGTCTGTGTATACTGCACCACACTGTGACCACTGGAGTAGCAGCTGGTCACAATACTGGGGTGGGAAGAGAAGCATAGGACTTACGTGCAAGAGCCGCAAGAGGCTGGTAACACTCCGGTAAGCATACGGAACTCAGCGGTCAGTGACTGCTGGGCTTCGCCTCCTCCGCATGGGGTATCTGGAGAGAGACTGGGCAGAGCACCACCAGCGCCCTGTCGAGCACCCAAAACCCCAGAGGTGGGACAAGGAACTGTTACAGTAGGGTGGAGTGTAGCTGCATCAGCTCAGCCAGACCCTCCCACCTGCTCTGGGTTTTGCACCGTAGCATGTGGATGCAAAGTTCTGACTTCTTACTGGGATCAGACTTACACTTCCATGCATGGGGGAACTTGGCATAGAGCGCATCAAATTAACACTTCGGGAGGAGGGCTGGTGCCAGAGCCGACCCGTGAAACACGAGCACGATCACGAGAGTCCAGCATGAAACTCTCAAGACTGGAAAGCTGAACTCCGAAGCGGAGGTCACCTGTCTATCGGGAAGGCACGGGGCCGTAAAAAACACTGGAGGCAGGCCGGTCCTGGAGCCATGCGAGGAGAGGCCACACCATACAGTGCACTGCATCTCCTCCCCAGCACATTTTGTCCCTAAATCTCTGCTTGTCCGTGGAGTAACAAGGACTGGGTAGTGCAGGCATTTCCTATGAGTGCTCTTGATAAGGCCAGGCAGGGACAGCAGTGAGCTCAACCTTTTGCTTGGCTACTGGGAGGGATTGGTGCTGGCGAGGGATCGATGCCGGGCAGAGAGTCTCAGCCTCTCGGAATTGCTCCCCCTTCATCCCTTGTTGCTATTCCGGCACAGGGACATTGACTGCTGCGGCGACATCCATTGGCGCGGCTCCAACCAATGGCGCAGAGTGGCTGTTCCAGCAAATGGCGCTGTGGGGCTGGGCTGTTCCAGCCAATGGCGCTGATCTCTTGTTCACGGCTCATGAGGGACAGCTCTTTGTGATGCTCCTAGAGAGAATGAGAATGCTGGAACAGATCCAGAAACAAGCATTACTGCAGTTTGTATACATTTATTTATTTATTTACATTCTCTTATATACTGCGCTATTCTGCATCAGTGCAATTTACATTGAACAAACTGAAATTACATTGAACAGGGCATTATAACTTGGAGATAGCTATTTTACAGGGGAACATGGGCTATGGAGGGTTAAGTGGCTTGTCCAAGATCACAAGGAGCACCTGTGGGACTAGAAACCCCAGTCCTTCCGGCCCAAGGTTGCTGTCCTCTAGTGGGATTTGAACCCCCGACCTTCCGGCCTGAAGTACCTTCCCCAACCACTAGGCCACTCCTCCACTCCATATCTACATACATACCTAAAGCAAGGTGAGACTTATTGTTCTTGTTGTTTTTAAAGTGCACATTTTCAGTTGGAGAGTAGAGAACCGTCTTGCTGGCAAGGCGGAAGAACTGAAACTGGCTAGCTAGGGGCGGGCCGGGGGGCAGGGCCTGTTGGCCCATGCTCAGAAGGGCGAAAAGACCTTCTGAGCTATGGAGAGTACTTCCGTCTCGGCGCCGTCGGATGATGTCACCGGTATGGCTGACTCATCCTGCTTGTCCTTGGAGAAAAGAAATTAAAACCCTCTGTAATTCCTCTATTTTAAACGGTTCACCTTACATTATTTAATCTCAAGAAATACTTGAACTTAAAGTTATAAATTATCCTAAAGAATATGTCTTTGAGAAAAAAAGAGTGTTTGAGACAAAATCTGTTTCATCTGTGTCTGAGCTGTGCTTTGTCTTATCCATGCTGTGTCTGAGCTGTGCTGTGTCTGAACTGTACTGTGACTGAGCTGTGCTGTGTCTGAGCTTTGCTGTGACCGAGCTTTGCTGTGACCGAGCTGTGCTGTGACCGAGTTGTGCTGTGTCCGAGCTGTGCTGTGTCCGAGCTGTGCTGTGTCTGAGCTGTGCTGTGACTGAGCTGTGCTGTGTCTGAGCTCTGCTGGGCCAGGGCTGTGCTGTGACCGAGCTGTGCTGTGTCTGAGCTGTGCTGTAACTGAGCTGTGCTGTGTCTGAGCTGTATTGTGACTGAGCTGTGCTGTGTCTGAGCTGTGCTGTGACCAAGCTGTGCTGTGACCGAGCTGTGATGTGACCGAGCTGTGATGTGACCGAGCTGTGCTGTGTCTGAGCTGTGCTGTGTTTGTGCTGTGTCTGAGCTGTGCTGTGACTGAGCTGTGCTGTGTCTGAGCTGTGATGTGACTAAGCTGTGCTGGGTCTGAGCTGTGCTGTGACCAAGCTGTGCTGTGACTGAACTGTGCTGGGTCTGAGCTGTGCTGTGACCAAGCTGTGCTGTGTCTGAGCTGTGCTGGGTCTGAGCTGTGCTGTAACTAAGCTGTGCTGTGACTGAGCTGTGCTGTAACTAAGCTGTGCTATGACTGAGCTGTGCTGTGACTGAGCTGTGCTGGGTCTGAGCTGTGCTGAGTTGTGCTGTGACCAAGCTGTGCTGTAACTGAGCTGTGCAGTGACAGAATGTGCTGTGACAAAGTTGTGCTGTGCTACATATGAGCTGTGACCGAGCTGTGCTGTAACTGAGCTGTGCAGTGACAGAATGTGCTGTGATAAAGTTAACGGAGTTACTTACCTGTAACTGGAGTTCTCCGGGGACAGCAGGATAAGTCAGCCACACTTGGTGACTTCATTACGTTTAGGTCGGCGCCGACCAATGGCGCCGTCGGGGGAGGAGCTTGGTCATGACGTCAGAGGCAAGATGGCCGCCGCCATGTGGGCCTCGTGGACGGCTGGATCGGGTGCAAGAGAAGAAGGCACCATTCTGACCTGGGCGGCTGGGAGCATGGAGGAGCAAGGTGGCAGCCTCGTATCCTCCCCACGTGTGCAGGCGGAATCCGGGCAACTGGGGAGCGGGGCCCAGAGACGGAGGTCTCCTGGGCCCATCCCGGGCTGCCGTGGGTCTTCGAAATCCTGGGCTCCTGTGTCGCATCTTGCTGTGACCATCCTTAAGCCTGCGGCTGGGGATGGAGGCCCTTAGGCACACCCTGAGCCATGGCGGTGTCCCCCGGAGGTGCATGCGGCCAAGAGCCCCGACAGGGATCTTCTGCTGTTGGTAGGTCCAGGAGCCCAAGCTCAATTTCTCTCGGAGAATGACTTGTCCAGGACCAAGGATGACTGCCGGAGGTAGGGTTTGAGTCCTAGCTTTTGTTGTGCATAGCAAATTGTCCCAGCCATTAGGCCATGTCCTCTCTTGAGGATTGAACCCTTGGTCCTCTGGCACTAGGCAGTTGCTGCAAGTGGATCTGAAATGAGAAACTTTGACAAAGAATTAATGGCAAGTTTTGCAACTGATAGATATAAATATGCAGTAGAAGATAATTATTCTTAAAGTTTTTAAGGAGAGTAGAAAATGTCCGTCTTGCTGGCAAGGCAGAAGAAGTGAAACTGGCTAGCTAGGGGCGGTCAGGGGGTGGGGCCAGTTGGCCCATCCTCAGAAGGGCAGAAAAGCCCTTCTGAGCTGTGGAGAGTACTTCCGTCTTGGCGCCGTCGGATGACGTCACCAAGTGTGGCTGACTCATCCTGCTTGTCCTAGGAGAAGTGCTGTGCTACATCTGAGCTGTGACTGAGTTGTGCTGTGAGCTGTGCTGTTTCTCACCTGTGCTGTGACCAAGCTGTGCTGTGTCTGGGCTGTACAAAGACTGAGCTGTGCTATAACAGAGCTGTGCTGTGCTGTGTCTGAGCTATGATGTGACTGGGCTGTGCTGTGAACTGTGTTGTGTCTGAGCCATGCTATGACCAAGTTCTGCGGTGACTGAGCTCTGCTGTGTCTGAGCTCTGTTCTGTCTGAGCCGTGCTGTGACTGAGCCCAGCTGTGACCAAGCTGTGCTGTGTTTGAGCTGTGCTGTGGTGTGACTGCTGTGAAGGAGCTGTACTATAACTGTGCTGTGACTAAGCTGTGCTGTGACAGAGCTGTGCTGTGACCAAACTGTGCTGTGACTGTGCTGTGCTGTGTCTAGAGCTTTGCTGTGACTGAGCTATGCTGTGAGCAAGCTCTGTTGTGCCAGAACTGTGCTGTGCCAGAACTGTGCTGTGCTGTGCTGTGACTGAGCTTTGCTGTGTCTGTGCTGTACTGTGACAGAGCTGTACTGTGCTGTGCTGTGACAGAACTGTGCTGTGCTGTGTCTGAGCTGTGCTGTGACTAAGCTGTGCTGTGTTTGAGCTTTGCTGTGAGCAGTACTGTGTCTGATCTGTGCTGTGACTAAGCTGTGCTGTGATTGACCTCTGCTGTGACTGAGCTATGCTATGCTGTATCTGTGCTGTGCTGTGTCTGAGCTTTTCTGTGCATGTGTTGTGCTATGTCTGAGCTGTGCTGTGACTGAGCTTTGCTATATCTGTGTTGTGCTATGTCTGAGCTGTGCTGTGACTGAGTTGTGCTGTGTCAGAGCTGCACTGTGACTGAGCTTTGCTGTGTCTGTGTTGTGCTGTCTGAGCTGTGCTGTGACTGAGCTTTGCTGTATCTGTGTTGTGCGGTGTCTGAGCTGTGCTGTGACTGAACTGTGCTGTGTCTGTGTTGTGCTGTGTCTGAGCTGCACTGTGACCGAGCTTTGCTGTGTCTGTGTTGTGCTGTGTCTGAGCTGTGCTGTGTCAGAACTGTCCTGTGACTGAGCTATGCTCTGCTATGTCTTAGCTGTGTTGTGACTGAGCTATGCTCTTCTGTGTCTTAGCTGTGTTGTAACTGAACTATGTGTGTCAGAGCTTTGCTGTGACTGAGCTATGCTGTGAGCAAGCTCTGTTATGTCTGAGCTGTGCTGTGACAGAACTGTGCTGTGCCATGACTGAGCTTTGCTGTGTCTGTGCTGTGCTGTGACAGAGCTGTACTGTGCTGTGCTGTGACAGAAAACGGAGCTACTTACCTGTAAATGGAGTTCTCCGGGGACAGCAGGATAAGTCAGCCACAATTGGAAGTACTCTCCTATAGCTCCTATAGCTCAGTCGAAGCGATGCAGAGAGCCCCACAGCATGGTTGTCCATCGGGGGCGCGCAGGCGGGGATGGAGGCCCAGAGGCAAATCCCGGCTGCAGGCTGAGTAGCAGAGACAGCGACTCCCTTGCCTGAACCAGTGCCCTGCACTCATCCTCCACTGAGGGACCTGAGCTCAGTTGCAGATTGGGAGAAGGAAGCCCTCAAGGGAGCCAGCCGGGGATGGAGGCCGATAGGCACATCCTGGGCTGCTGTGCTGCCATGCATATTGGTCTGAGATTCTCTGTCCGAAGAGGGCTCTGCAGAGAAGGAAGAAAGATAAGGTAATTTTAAATTACAATACATACGGTGTAGGAGAGAAAATTCTCTGGATGATTTTAAAATTTGATGTCTGTTGGAGAGTAGCAAAATCTGTCTTGCTGGCAAGGCGGAAGAAGTGAAAAACTGGCTAGCTAGGGGCGGGAAGGGGGTGGGACCAGTTTGCCCATGCTCAGAAGGGCAAAAGCCCTTCTGAGCTATAGGAGAGTACTTCCGTCTCGGCGCCGTCGGATGACGTCACCAATTGTGGCTGACCCATCCTGCTTGTCCTAGGAGAACTGTGCTGTGTCTGTGCTGTGCTGTGTCTGAGCTGTGCTGTGAGCAGTACTGTGTCTGATCTGTGCTGTGACTAAGCTGTGCTGTGATCGACCTCTGCTGTGACTGAGCTATGCTATGCTGTGTCTGAGCTGTGCTGTGACCGAGTTGTGCTATGTCAGAGCTGTGCTGTGACTGAGCTTTGCTGTATCTGTGTTTTGCTGTGTCTGAGCTGTGCTGTGACCGAGTTGTGCTGTGACCGAGTTGTGCTGTGTCAGAGCTGCACTGTGACTGAGCTTTTCTGTGTCTGTGTTGTGCTGTGTCTGAGCTGTGCTGTGACTGAGCTTTGCTGTGTCTGTGTTGTACCGTGTCTGTGTCATGCTGTGTCTGAGCTGCGCTGTGACTGAGCTTTGCTGTGTCTGTGTCTGTGTTGTGCTGTGTCAGAGCTGCGCTGTGACTGAGCTTTGCTGTATCTGTGTTGTGCTGTTTCTGAGCTGTGCTGTGACTGAGCTTTGCTGTGTCTGTGTTGTGCTGTGTCTGAGCTGTGCTGTGACTGAGCTGTGCTGTGTCTGTGTTGTGCTTTGTCTGAGCTGCGCTGTGACTGAGCTTTGCTGTGTCTGTGTTGTGCTGTGTCTGAGCTGTGCTGTGTCTGTGTTGTGCTGTGTCTGAGCTGTCCTGTGACAGAGCTGTGATCAACTTGCAGAACTGACAGGAGCTAAAGCAAGGTTACTTACCTGTAACGTGAGTTCTCCAGGGACAGCAGGATAAGTCAGCCACAAGTGATGTCATCCGACGGAGCCATAGACGGAAGTACTCTCAGTAGCCCAGAAGGCTTTAGCCCTCTGGGCATGACCACTAGCCCTGCCCCCAAGATCCGCCCCTAGCTGGCCAGATTTTCCCCAGCCGAGGCATGCAAGAGCTAGGAGGTGGATCGCACAGGCATGTCACCAAGCGCCCCCCCATCCTCTCACCAGGGAGGAGGGTGGGAAGGTGTGGCTGACTTATCCTGCTGTCCCTGGAGAACTCACATTACAGGTAAGTAACCTTGCTTTCTCCCAGGACTAGCAGGATGAGTCAGCCACAAGTGGTGCCTCCCCAACTACACTTACAGCGGCGAGAGGGAGGAGGTAAATCGATAAATTGTCGGAGACAGGGCAGTAAGGTGCAACAAGGTTTAATGTGCAACACTGCAAACCATAGCAACATAGCATAATAATGTGCAAATAACATAATCAAAGTGCAACAAGCAGCGCAATAACAGTGTAAAAAACTGTGCACGTGGAACAAGTATTGCAATAACGTTGCAAGAAAGTGCAGAACAATAGTGCAACACAGTGTGAATCAGAGTCAACAGTGGCAAACGGCATGCTTCTTTAAGGCTGGAGCTGGAGGTGGTGCAGCCTTAGTGCGGTTCAGAGTCTGGCGGCGGGTTTGTGGCCGCAGATAGAACCACAAGACCAAACGCAGGGCCGCTTTGATTCACCATATCTAGGCAGTAGTGGCGCTGGAAGGTATGGATGGTGGCCCAAGTGGCGGCTCTGCAGATGTCAGGGACTGGGACGGATCTCAGATTGGCAATAGTGGCTGCAAGCGCTCTCAGGTGGTGAGCTTTGACTCCAGTGGTGGGTGGAGCTCCCGCGTGCGAGAGGCATAGAGAGATACAGGAGGAGATCCAGATGGACAAGGTATGCTTGGACACAGGGTGCCCGGGTTTGTTAGGGTCGTATGAAAAAAACAGTTGGGAGCCCTTCTGGAGGGTGGATGTCCGTTCCAAATAACAACGGAGGGCCCTAACGCAGTCCAGGGTGTGGAGCCGTTGTTGTTCCGGGTCCGAGTGTGGGCCTGGTAAGAAGCATGGCAACTCAATGGTCTGATTGATGTGGAAAGCAGTGGCCACCTTCGGGACAAATTTAGGGTGAGTTCGCAGGCAGGCACGGTCCTGATGGAGTGTGGTATATGGCGGGTAAGCCACGAGCGCATGAAGCTCGCTGATCCACCTGGCTGAGGTGATGGCAAGAAGGAATAGCGTCTTCCAGGAGATGAATTTCAGGTTTGCAAGCTGGAGTGGCTCGAAGGGCTCCCCCGTGAGCTGATTAAGGACGATGTTAAGGTCCCAAGGGGGCACAGGCTGATTGACAGGGGGATGCAGATTGAACAGGCCCCTCATGAAGCGGATCACTAGAGGAAGTGCTGCTACCGAGGAGTCTCCAATGTGATGATGGAATGCTGCTATGGCAGACAGGTTGATTCTGACGGACTGTGTCCTTAGACCAAGTGCTGAAAGAGCGGAAAGGTACTGGAGGAGTGACGGCACCGGACAAGAGAAGGGGTCTATGTGCCGCGCCTCGCACCATATGCTGAATCGGCACCACTTCAGACTGTAGGATTTACGCGTAGAGGGGTGTCGAGCCGCTAGGATGACATGCTGTACCTCTGTTGAGAGGTTGTAAGGCACTAGGGTTAGCCTTTCAGCTTCCAAGCCGCTAGTGATAGCATCTGAAGGTTGGGGTGGAGCAGCATGCCGTTGTCCTGCGAGAGCAAGTCTGATTTCAGGGGTAGGCGGATAGGGGGTTCCAGTGTCAGGCGGTGCAGGAATGGAAACCAGACTTGCCTCGACCAATAAGGGGCTACCAGGATGGCCGTGGCACTGTCCCTGATCAGGCGCTGGATAGTCAGCGTGATGAGCAGGGTGGGGGGAAAGGCATACACCAGGGGCCACTGATTCCAAGGCACGTCGAAGGTGTCTGCCGCTACCCTGTGTGAGACGGGTCTCTTGGAGCAAAACAGTCGGCATTTGGCGTTCTCCCGAGATGCGAAGAGATCGATGCTTGGTTGACCCCACCTTGTGAAGAGCGACTGCGCTACAGCTCTGTGGAGTGACCATTCGTGGGGATTTAGTTGCCTGCTGAGGCGATCGGCTATGACATTCTCCTCCCCTGGAAGGTAGGATGCCTGGAGGCTGCACTTGTATGAGAGGGCGATGCGCCAGGTGTGAAGGGCCTCCTTGCAAAGTATTCTCGACCCTGTACCCCCTTGCTTGTTTATGTAGAACATGGTCACTTGGTTGTCGGTTAGGATCCTGACAACTTTGCCTCTTATATGTTCCTGGAAGATCACGAGCGCTAGGTGGACATCTCTGAGCTCAAGAACGTTGATGTGTAGTATTTTTTCTGGCGTCGACCAAGAGCCTTGAGTGTGGAATCCAGCACAATGTGCACCCCAGCCTAGGGTAGAGGCATCTGTGGTGACAGTGACTTGATGTGCAGCTGGCTGGAGACCCCTGCCCTGTGACAGATTGTGTGAGCTGGTCCACCAGTGGATTGCCCTGGCCACCGAGGGATCGATGGGAATGATTACGGACAGGGGCTGAGAGTGCTGGCACCAGTGGGAGCGAAGGTGCCACTGGAGAACTCTCATGTGTAGCCTCGCGAGGGGAAGAACATGCGTGGTGGCCGCCATGTGTCCTAGTAGACGAAGAAGGGTTTGTGCTGTCGTCTGCGAGGAGCTGAGCACCTGCGAGGACAGGTGGATGACAGTGTTCAGTCTGCTTTGCGGAAGGAAGGCCCTGGTCCGTGTAGTGTCTATGTAAGCCCCGATGAACTCCAACCTCTGAACTGGGTTGAGGTGGGACTTCTCGTAGTTGACTAGGAAGCCCAAAGAGTTCAGAAGCGTCGTGGCTCTCTTGACTGCTCTCCTGAGTTCCGCGGGGGAGGATGCGGTGAATAGCCAATCATCCAGGTAGGGGAAGACGACTATCCCGAGTTTGCGAAGGTGAGCTGCCGCCACCACCACACACTTGGTGAAAACTCGGGGCGCAGGAGATAGCCCGAAGGGAAGGACCTTGTACTAGTAGTGGTTGCCCGCTATCTTGAAGCGCAGGAATTTTCTGTGGTGAGGGTGCACGGGAACATGGGTGTAGGCATCCTGGAGGTCCAGAGAGGCTAGCCACTCTTCGGGCTAGATGAGAGGGAGGATGGATGACAGGGAGTGCATCTAGAACCTCTCTTTGGCGATACATTTGTTGAGTTTCCGCAGGTCGAGAATGGGTCGTATGCCCCCCGACTTCTTGGGAACGAGGAAATACCTGGAGTAGAACCCCATATTGATGTCGCTGGGAGGAACAGGTTCGATGGCTCTGGACCGCAGGAGTGATGCAATTTCTGAGGTCAAAGCTGCAAGATGCTGGGAGGGAATGTTGCTCGCCGGAGGGGGGCACTGAGGAGGAGAAGAGGCGAATTTTATTTTGTAGCCCTGCTTGAGGATGTTGAGCACCCACCTGTCCGTCATTATGATCTTCCATGAATGACGGAAAGCGGATAAGCGGCCCCCTGTCGGTAGGTGCAGGCAGGGCGGTGAGTCAAAAATTGGGATTGTTCTTAGCTGGGCCGGGTGTGGCCTTCTTCTGTGCGTGTTCCCGCTGCCGTGGTTTCTGCCTGTAGGGCTGTTGGTAGGATTGTTGCTTGTATCGCGGCTGTTGCCATTTGTGGTATGAATTGTAACGCTTGGAGGATGAAGAGTTGTGCGAGTTCCCTTTGCGGTAAGAACGAGGACGACCAGAATTCTCTTCAAGGGTTTGGAGCGTAGTACAGCGTTCTTGCATGTCGTTCACCGTGTCTTTGACTTTGTCGCCGAAGAGCGAGTCCCCAGCGCAGGGGGCATCTGCAATCTTGTCATGAGAGTCAGATCGCAACCCTGAAGCTCTGAGCCAGGACAGGCGACGTGCGGAGATGGCAGAGCCTGCGGTTCTGGCAGCTGCCTAGAAGGCATTGTGGGCTGCTCGACCTTGATGTTTATTGGCGTCCTCTAGCTCTGCCAGGGCTGTGAGGAGAGCTGGTGGGGGTTCGATGATCTGCGTGACGGCGGACTTAATGTTGGTGACTAGCAGGTCTTGGTAAATGGCATGCTGGAACTGGTGTGCCGCTATTCTGGCGCCTAACATGGCCCCTTGGTAGACACGTTTCGCCATATCATCAAGGAGCTTGTTGTCCTTTCCCGGGGGTGCGTTAGCGGAGACGCGGGAAGACTTTGAATGTTTGAGAGCTGACTCGACAACAATAGATTGATGCGGTAGCTGAGGCTTGTCAAATCCTAGTATGGGCTGAATGGCATATTTAAGGTCCAGTTTACGAGGGCAGGCCTGGTTGGAAGCGGGGGTCTGCCACATTTTGACGAGGTTGTCCTGAAGGAGCTGATGTACAGGTAAAGCGGAGATAGCCTTGGGGGCATCGACAAACTTGAGGGTGCTCTGGACTTCATCATGTTGATCCGGGGTATCCAGAGATGTAATGGATAGCGAGGAAATAACCTTGCACACAAATTTGTAGTATTACAGGTCCTCTGGGGAACTGGAGGCGTTGTCAGAGTCTGAGGGGTAGTCAGAGGCAGAAGTGGAGATGGAGTCTCTGGGGGCCAGAGGCTCAGCTTGAGAAGGTAGGTCAGCGGAGTCTGCCCGCGGAGGTGATGAGATGGCCGCCTGAATATGCGGCTCAGTAGTCGCAGGTGCGGAAGGCGCAGGCTGTGGGGGTGGCAACAACCACTGCTTAGAAGCCAGGCTGGTTAGAGAGGAGGCCCACTGCTGGAACATGTCTGTGAATAGCTGAAGAGTTTCAGGGGCTTGCTGTAGCGGAGCTGCAGGCGCTGTAGAAGCAGGAGGGGTGTGCAATAGTTCTTCACAGTCGTCAGAAGAAAGTGAGCCGGCCAAAGATGATGGAGAAGAAGGAGAGGAGACCTCTCCATAGTTGTGGCTGGATGCAGGAGAGGATGATGAATGGTGCGCTCCTTTGCGCTGAGCAGAGAGACTCTCCCGACTCGAGCCTCTGCTCCTGCTGCGGCTGCAGCTGCTCCTACTCCTACGGCGCTTAGATCTGCGCAGGGTTGAACTTCGCCGGTCACTGTCTCTGCTCCTGCTCCGTTTCTGCTTTTTGTGCTGTCTCCTGTGCCGGCGATGAACAGGGGAGTGACTTGCGCTACGACGCCAGCTCCTGCTGCGACGGGAAGATCGGTGCCAGCTCTGTTGTCTGCTTCTGGATCTGTGGCAGCTCCGGTGGTGTCCGTGCAGGCTTAGCCTGCGCTGAGTGGATCTGCGCCGTCCATCTGAGTTCCTCTGCGCATCGGAGGCCCTGCATTGTGGGAAGTCAGCGCTGATAGGCCCGGGGTCAGAGGTCAGATGACTGGGACCCGGAAGAGAGGCAGGAAGTTGGGCGGAGTCGCGTCGAGCAGGCATGGCAGCCTCCAGAGGTGGACACGAGGCAGAGGGCATCTCACCTTCGCGGCGGGGAACAGAGGCCTGAGAAGGCATGCCCCGGGCTGGAGTGGGGTCGGCAGAAGATCCCAGAGCAATTCTGCTTGCGGTCACGGGAGACTTGGCAGCCGCTGAATCAATAAGTGCATGCTTGCGCGACTTGAGGGCCCAAGGAGACATGCGGGCACAAGAGAGGCAATCTTCAACGGGGTGCTCCTTACCTAGGCACCGGACGCATAACTGGTGGGAATCTGCGTTGGCCATCTTCCTGGAGCACCCCGGACATTCTTTGAAGCCAGGTTTCTTCATCGAAGTAAGTTTAAAGTTGATATTGGTGAGAGTAAGAAAACACGTCTTGCTGGCAAGGCGGAAGACAGAAATCTGGCCAGCTAGGGGCGGATCTTGGGGGCAGGGCTAGTGGTCATGCCCAGAGGGCTAAAGCCTTCTGGGCTACTGAGAGTACTTCCATCTATGGCTCCGTCGGTTGATGTCACTTGTGGCTGACTCATCCTGCTTGTCCTTGGAGAAAAGCAGTTGCTGAATTTAAAGTTTGCATTCATGTGTGTCTGAAAGAATATGGCTAGAGTATGTTTGCTTTAGTGAATGTGGAAAACTAGATAGGAAATTATTAATTATTCTTTTATATAGGGACAACAAACTATGTTCAGTCTGGTCCTTAATTCAAAAGAGTAAAGCAGCCTCAATTTTTATTTATTTAGCTGTATTTATATCCTGCTTTTCACCGCGTCAAAGCGGTCAATTGGGGGATACATTTAACACGAGGGGATATGAGGCACATACGCTAATACTTACAGGGAACATGGGCAGTGGAGAGTTAAGTGGCTTGCCCAAGACCACAAGGAGTGCCTATAGGACTAGAAATCCCAGTCCCTCCAGCCTGAGATTGCTGTCCCCATGTGGGACTTGAACCCCCGGCCATCTGGCCTGAAGTACCTTGTCCTAACCACTAGCCCACTCCTCCCTCTTTGAGTTGTTAAAGATAGGCAGTAGAAAGTAGGATCCTGGACCAAGGTAGCAAACAGAACAGGGCCCCAACTCAGGAGAGGAAGTCAATTCCCACATGCACCAAAAGGGACTTTAAAGGGAAACGAAATGAGCTCAGTTTGTAAAAAATAAAAAAGGTGCTGGTACGCACATACTTGGCCAACTTTAAGGGGCAAGTGATTGCCTAAGGCTCCGCCCCTATCTAGCCACATCCTGACAGTAACCACACTGCCTGCAATGAGACATTAACCCCCCCCCCCGAACATCCAGCATCTCCCCTCCAGCCATTAACCCTCTCCCCACTTCACATCCAGCATCTCCCCTCCAGCCATTAACCCTCTCCCCACTGCACATCCAGCATCTTCCCTCCAGCCATTAACCCTCTTCCCACTGCACATCCAGCATCTTCCCTCCAGCCATTAACCCTCTCCCCACTGCACATCCAGTATCTTCCCTCCAGCCATTAACCCCCCTAAGCCAGTATCTCCCCTCCAGCCATTAACCCTCTCCCCACTGCACATCCAGCATCTCCCCTCCAGCCATTAATCCTCTCCCCACTGCACATCCAGTATCTTCCCTCCAGCCATTAACCCCCCTAAGCCAGTATCTCCCCTCCAGCCATTAACCCTCTCCCCACTGCACATCCAGCATCTCCCCTCCAGCCATTAACCCTCTCCCCACTGCACATCCAGCATCTCCCCTCCAGCCATTAACCCTCTCCCCACTGCACATCCAGCATCTTCCCTCCAGCCATTAATCCCTCTAAGCCAGTATCTTCCCTCCAGCCATTAACCCTCTCCCCACTGCCTGCCATTTTTCCTGTGTCTGCAGCAGCGGCAGGCATCAGACTTTAAACAAGGGGAAAAGACACGGGTCTTCTAAAGAGCGCGCTAGACAAAGTTCAGAGGGAGAGTGTCCAGCAGTAAGGGAGTGAGAGAGTTAAATGTCATGAGGTGTAATTTCTCAAGTCTCAGTCTGGATTTTGTTGGGACAATTAGACTCATGGATCTTATGGGGGATAAGGGGTCAGAAGTAAATGGAGATATACTGGTCACCCACTATACTACCCTTTGTCACCTCTCACTCAACCAATTTCTAACCCAATCAGTCACTTTAGGGTCCATCTCTAGGGTGCTCAGTTTGTTTATAAGCTGCCTGTGCGGAACAGTGTTAAACTCTGTACTGAAATTTAACTACACCTCATCTCCCTCGGTCCAAGTCCCCGGTCAACCATCAAAGAAATCAGATTTGTCTGACAAGACCTGCCCTTGGTGAATCCATGCTGCCTTGGATCCTGCAATCGTTTGGACTCCAGAAACCTCATTATTTTCTCTTGCAGCAGCTTTTCCAAAAATGTATTCATCACAGAGCTTTAACTAACCAGCCTGTAGTTTTCAGCAACATCCTTCCTTCCGCTTTTGTGTAAAGGGACCACGTGAGCCTCTCTCCTGCCCTCTGGCCCCACTCCCAACTCCAAAGAGGCATTGAAAAGTTCAGTCAGTGGAGCTATTGGAATGTCCCCAAGTTCCCTCAGTATTCTCTGATGTATCCCATCCGGTCCCATCGCTTTGTCTACTTTTAGTTTAGGTGGTTCCTCATGAACACAGTCTTCTGAAAATCGTTCGAGATCACCGTCATTTCTGTTCCTTTTTGTGGGTGTTTTCTGAGGTCCGGCTCCTGGCCTGAACACAGAGCAGAGATATTTGTTAAGCAATTCTGCTTTATCCTCATCAGTTTCTGCATATTCTTTCCCTGAACCTTTGAATCAGACAATACCACATCTGCCCTTCCTCCTCTCACTAACACATCTGAAAAATGTCTTATCCCTGCATTTTATTGCATTGGCTATTTCTTCTTCATTTTGTACCTTTGCTTTCCTGACTACTTTGCTACTTAGCCACCTGGAGGGGGACGAAGATGTCACTTATATTATTTAAATAAAGACAGACTCCTACTGATGCTACCAGTGTAGTCCTCAGGCCAAGGGTTGCTTCAGAGTCTGAAATATCTTAACCCCACAGGGAAGGGCTCTCAGGAAAAACACTAATCTTATTTATTTATTTTATTTAGTGTTTTTCTATACCGCACTTTTCGGCTTCGGCGCGGTTTACAAGGAACAGGTTTGTACAATGTAGAACAGCCAGACATTGAACTTACATAGAACAGGGAATTTAAACATAATCTTGCCTTATGTTTCTCCTATAATGACGTAGTAAGAATCATAAGGGGAAAATACACTAAAGAAGGATTGACAATGGCACCTGTGTCAGCGGAGGCTTCACCAAAAACTTCAATTCTTAATCACCAGAAGAAGCAAGGCAGGCAGTATTTTCTTGGATTAAGGATTTTGTATATTTAAAATTTCAACATAAAGAGATACAGAAAGTGTAAATAATACGTTCTTTAATTTTCTTCTACAATATAACTCCTCTTCCCAGGAACTTTACTTGTCCACTTTGGGAAGTAGCATTAAGCACTGTCTTTCTCTGTATTTCCCAGATCAAACTTCTTCTTATACAGTAAGTGTCTCTCTCTTTTTAACAAGTAAGAGTTCCAAATTGTCTTTTCTTAGTGTGTGCTATGGTTTAGTTATTTGAGCTCAAATTTGTGTGTTGGTTTTGTAAGTGTGATACAGCAGTACCTTGAAAAATTGAATTATTTCCATTGGGGCCCGGTATGTGAGTCCACTTTGTTCCCGGTACTGAATCCCGGATCCTGGAGAAAAGTTTCTGGTCTTCCTGTGATCCTCTGGGTCGTCTGTTTGGTTCCTGGTATCCTGGATGAGCAGCCCAGCTAGGGTTGCCAACTTTATGAAAGAGAAAGACCCACCACCTGTGGCTAATCACATTCCACCCATGCCCACCCCACCCCGCCCTTTCTCCGCCCCTGTCCCACCCCCACCCCCTTGCTCCACCCCGTGTCCCCCCAAAAAACTGAAGAGAGGGCAATGTGCAAACTGAGCAAAAAAGACATCTATACATTTTTAAACAGAAATTCTATACTGACAGAATACGCAGCATAGATTGTACACACACACACACACACACACAATAGAGACAGGTCTTCATCAAGAAATGACCACAAAATGAAAAGAGAAATACATAGACAAAAATTAAACTGAAACCCCAAGTAAACAGACTCCGCATGCAGTGCAATGTCAGATAAATAAGAGATGCAGTTCCCCTTACTGTGTAAAATATAAAGATAGTACAAAGTCCAATCATCAATAGAAAATACAATTATTTTTCTACCTGTGCTGTCTGACCATTTTATTCTCTGATCATGCTGGTCCCGATCTGAGGCTTCTGCTTTCCCATCTTCTCTTAGCTCATTTTCTATGGTCTATAGTCCATCTGCTATTTCTTGTCTCTTCTTTTCTTTTCTTCACTTCCTTCCATCAGCCTATTTCCAGTCCCAGTAACTCTCCCCAGTATCAGCCTCCTTTCCAGTCCTCCCCTCCCATTACCTTCCAACATTTATTTATTTATTTTATTTAACAATTTCTTCTATACCGCCCCTTCCAGAGATCAAGGGCGGTTTACATAGAACAATTAACAAAATTTTGTATACTTCTGTATACTTTACATGGAACAGAGTTTGAAACTATATACAGGTAATATTACATGGAACATAACAGAACTAATTACAAGTGACTATTTACAAGGAGAAATAAAACAACAGTTTGGATAAGACTTTTCGCAGTGGGTGGATGGATAACTACTGTAAGGTTTTCTTGTGTTAGTCATTTGTCCTAACATTAATCCCCTTGTGTTCCCAGGACTGCCAGTGGTGCCCATTCCCTTCCAGTCCCCCTCCTTCCTCACTGTCCAGCCCCTTGAAGTCCAAACACCATCCCAGGTATCAGCTCACTTCCACTCCCAGAGCCTTCCCCATGTCAGCTCTCTTCCAGTCACCCTACCCTCTGTCCATCCCCTTTCTAGTGCCATCCCCACATTTCTGCTCCCTTCCAGTCCCAGCGCCCCCTCCCTTCCAGCCTCCTCATCATTACCCAGTCACTTACCAGTACCATCCCCAGGTGTCAGCTCCCTTTCAGCTCCCTCCTTACCCAGTCTGTCAGCTCCCTTCCCGTCACCAGAACTTCCAGGGTAGCGTTCTCCGAAATGCTTCCCGTTCCACGCGCAGGACCCAATAGGCAGGCAGAGCTCCGGAGTCTCAATGCGTGGATGAGACAATGGTGCAGAGATGAGGGGTTCGGATTTGTTAGGAACTGGGGAACATTCTGGGGAAAGGAGGGGCTCTTCCGAAGGGATGGGCTTCACCTTAACCGGGATGGAACCAGGCTGCTGGCATTAACCTTTAAAAAGGAGATAGAGCAGCTTTTAAACTAGATAATAGGGGAAAGCCGACAGTCGCCCAAGAGCGCATGGTTCGGAAGAATGTATCCTTGAAGGATACTACAAAAAGCAGAGAGGTTCCAAAAAAGAGTAAAGTAGCCCAAATGCCCTCGAGTATGGAGCAGACAGAACTTAAAGATCCCAAATTACCCATGTCTACCAATAGCCAAAATAATATGAATAAAATACAGTCTCTAAAATGCTTGTATGCAAATGCTAGAAGTCTACAAAACAAGATGGGAGAGTTAGAATATATAGCACTAAACGAGAGGTTAGATATGATTGGAATATCAGAGACATGGTGGAAGGAGGACAACCAGTGGGACACTGTGATACCTGGGTACAAACTATATCGAAATGATAGAGCTGATCAAATTGGTGGAGGGGTTGCGCTCTATGTTAGAGAGGGCATTGAGTCAGAAAGGATTAAAGTTTTGCAAGAAACAAAATTTGCTGTAGAATCTCTATGGATTGAAATTCCATGTAAAAAGGGGAAGGCGATGGCAGTGGGGGTGTACTATCGTCCGCCTGGCCAGAATGAACAAATGGATGATGAAATGCTCAAAGAAATCAAGGAAGCTAGCAAAAGTTACAGTGCAGTAATAATAATGGGTGATTTCAACTACCCCGGCATCGACTGGGTCAGTGTCACAACAGGACATGCTAGGGAGATAAAGTTCCTAGATGAAATAAATGACTGCTTCTTGGAGCAGCTGGTTCATGAACCGACCAGAGGGGAAGCAATATTAGACCTAGTCCTTAGTGGAACACCAGATGTAGTGCAAGAGATAAGGGTGTTGGGGCCACTTGGCAATAGTGATCATAGCATGATCGCCTTTGATTTAATTAGTGGAGGAGGGATAGTAAGGAAATCCACAGTACTACCCTTTAACTTTCGAAAGGGAGACTATGATAGAATGAGGAAAACAGTTAAGAAAAAACTAAAAGGAGCAGTTGCAAAGGTTAAAGACGTACATCAAGCTTGGGTGTTGTTGAAAAATACTATCTTGGAAGCCCAGACCAGCTGTATTCCACGCTTTAAGAAAAGTGGAAGGAAGTCCAAAAAATTGCCAGCATGGTTTAAAGCTGAGGTCAGAGAGGCTGTTGTTGCCAAAAAAGCATCTTTCAAGAAATGGAAAAAAGAGCCAAATGATGAAACCTGGAAACAGCACAAGCACTGGCAAGTCAAATGCAAGGCATTGATAAGGCAGGCAAAGAGAGAATTTGAGAAGAAGCTTGCTGCGGAAGCAAAAACGCGAAATAAAGACCTTTTCAAGTACATTCGTAGCAAAAAACCCGTGAGAGAGTCAGTTGGTCCATTAGATGATAAAGGGGTTAAAGGAGCACTAAGAGGCGACAAGGCGATAGCGGAGAGACTGAATGAATTCTTTGCTTCGGTCTTTACTGAGGAAGATGTAGGGATGTTACCCACGACTGAAGTGGTATTTAAAGGCGTGGAAGAATTGAAGGAAATATCGATACATCGGGAAGATGTCCTACAACTATTAGATAAACTGAAGAGTAGCAAATCACCTGGGCCGGATGGTATACATCCAAGGGTGTTGAAAGAACTGAAATTTGAGATTGCAGACCTGCTATCAGTAATCTGTGAACTATCATTAAAATCATCTCTAATACCTGAGGATTGGAGGATCGCCAATGTAACACCAATTTTTAAAAAGGGTTCGAGGGGTGATCCGGGAAACTACAGACCGGTGAGCCTGACATCAGTACCGGGAAAAATGGTAGAAACCATCATAAAGAATAAAATTACTCAGCATATAGATAGTCATGACCTAATCGGAGACAGCCAACATGGCTTTAGACAAGGAAGATCTTGTCTTACTAATCTGTTATGTTTTTTTGAAGGAGTGAATAAACAGGTGGACAAAGGTGAGTCGGTTGATATTGTGTATCTGGACTTTCAGAAAGCCTTTGACAAGGTCCCTCATGAGAGACTTTTGGCAAAACTAAAGAGTCATGGGATAGGAGGCAGTGTACTACTGTGGATCAGGAACTGGTTAAAAGATAGAAAGCAGAGGGTAGGGCTAAATGGCCAATTTTCCCAATGGAGAAAGGTGAATAGTGGTGTACCCCAGGGATCTGTGCTGGGTCCGCTGCTTTTTGACATATTCATAAATGACATGGAAAGTGGAATAACGAGTGAGGTTATCAAATTTGCTGATGACACAAAACTATTTAAAGTTGTTAAAACCCAGGAGGATTGTGGAAAATTGCAAGAGGATCTTGATAAATTGGAAGACTGGGCATCAAAATGGCAGATGAAATTTAATGTGGAGAAGTGCAAGGTTATGCACCTAGGGAAGAACAACCCAAACTATGGTTACACGATGCAAGGTTCCACATTAGGAACCACCACCCAAGAAAAAGATTTAGGCGTCCTTGTGGATACCATGTTAAAACCCTCGGCCCAGTGTGCAGCGGCGGCCAAGAGAGCAAATAGAATGCTAGGTATGATAAGGAAAGGAATGGAAAATAAAACAAAAGATATTATAATGCCTCTATATCGTTCCATGGTGAGACCGCACCTTGAATATCGTGTGCAATTCTGGTCGCCATATCTTAAAAAGGATATAGCAATTTTAGAAAAGGTTCAGAGAAGAGCCACCAAAATGGTAAAGGGGATGGAAGGCTACTCCTATGAAGAAAGGCTAAAAAGGTTGGGGCTCTTTAACCTGGAAAAGAGACGGCTGAGGGGAGATATGATAGAAGTCTATAAATTAATGAACAGAGTGGAACGGGTAAACGTAGATCGATTGTTTACCTTATCAGAATATAGAAAGACTAGGGGACATGCAATGAAGCTACAGGGTAAACTATTTAAGACTAATAAAAGAAAATATTTTTTCACTCAACGTGTAATCAAACTCTGGAATTTGTTACCGGAGGATGTAGTAAAGGCTGTTAGTGTAGCTGGGTTTAAAAAAGGTTTGGACAAGTTCCTGGAGGAAAGGTCCATAAACCATTATTAAGAAGGGACCCAGGATATCAATGCTTGAACCAATACAAGCATTGTGGAACCTGTGTCCCTTGGGGAAACTGCTAGGTACGTATGACCTAGATTGGCCACTGTTGGAAACAGAATACTGGGCTTGATGGACCTTGGTCTGACCCAGTATGGCATATCTTATGTTCTTATGTTATGTTCTTATGTTCACCCTACCCGCTGTCCATCCCCTTTCCAGTGCCATCTCGTTTCTGCTCCCTTCCATTCCCAGTGCCCCCCCCCCTTCCAGCCTCCTACTCATTACCCAGTCACCTACCAGTACCATCCCCAGGTGTCAGCTCCTTTCAGCCCGCTCCTTACCGCATACGTCAGCTCCCTTCCAGTCCCAGTGCCCCTTCCCTTCCAGCCTTCTCCACATTAACCAGTCACTTACCAGTATCATCCCCAGGTGTCAGCTCCCTCCTTATCCAGTCTGTCAGCTCCCTTCCAGTCACCCTACCCGCTGTCCATCCCCATTCCAGTGCCATCCCCATGTGTCTGTTCACTTCCAGTCCCAGTGCCCCCTCCCTTCCAGCCCTCACCTTCTGTCAGTCCCTTTTGCCACTTCTTTCCCCCTCTAGTGCACCACCTCTTTCCCCTTGCGGCCGCTGCTCCTGCTTCTTACACCTCTGGCTCTATGAAACTCCTGCTGAAAAGGAGACATTACAGGCGCAGGCACCTACTACCTAACTATAAAAACTCAATAAAAGAAAACCCTAACTCCTTATCCTACACTGTCCCTGTCTATTCAAAATAAAAGATAATTAATTAACGCTACCTACCTATTCTCTAGCATCTTCTCCTTCCCTCCAATCATTCAGTTATCAACTTCAGAACAGACTGGCAGAATACTACAATATTAAACTTTTATAAAGTTTGTCACAACATCAAGGATCCACTAAATCAAGCCTTCTATCCTGTTTGCAACAGTGGTCTGCCCTAGTCACAAGTACCTGTAAGGTTCCCAAAAGATTGATATGTCCCATGCTGTCTTACCCAAGTGGCTCTTTTAATCTAGCAGCCTTCTCTGTTGCCAGGTCTCAACCTCCCTTCACCTTGCAGGGAATCGAGGGTTCCTATGCCCTTCTTCCATGGCCAGAATCCAGCACTGATCTTCCTGTTCGCTCCACTTTCTCTATCTGTTCACTCGAATCATCGTCTTATCCTCCCACTTCAGTCTTCTGGAAATGTAAACTATGTTCGCATGAGGCTGAGAAAACTTGCAACCACCTAGCCTTTTACACAACAACAACAAAAATACTATAAGTCCATTCCAGATTCTCTTTCCTTGTCATATTTTGGCACACTGCCAATTCCCCCCACAGACAAGGGGTGATGCACCCAACTCTCCGCTTCTTATTTATTTATCTATCAGGTTTCTTATATTGTTTTATCATTTCAGTCAAAGCATTAACATTGTAACTTAAACTTGGTAATGTACATTAACCAGGGACATTGATAAATTGCATTTTCTGAGGCACTGTAGGGTTAAGTGACCTGCCGAAGGCCACAAGGAGTGCTAGTGGGAATCAAACCTTGGTCTCTTCGTTCTGAAGCTAGCGCTGTAGCCATTAGACTACTCCTCCACTTGGCCCTGCACTCACCGCCCTCCTGGCAGAACAGAGTTTGAGCAAGAGTGGACTCCATAACTGGAACAAGCTTCATCCTACCTCAGCTGAACTCACTGGTGCAAGGGCAGACTCTCCCTAATCCAAATACACGACCCTTACACCATCAGCTTAGGACTCGCCCATCTTTGCGGCTGATTTATCCTACTGTCCATGGAGAACCATCGTTACAGGTAAGCAACCTCTCTTTCTTGTTTATGCTCCTTCAGGTTTGGAACTGCCCTCCATGCAGCATAGAGGGTCAAACACCTGAGATTTTTCTAGCTGGGCACCCAATTGGGATGTACCCAAGGGTGGAGCTAGATGGCCTCCTTCATCTATTAAGGCTCCAGATTTAGAGGAAAAAGATCTTTTGTCACTTTTTCTGTAAGCCTGCACCAAGCTGACTGGGGCTTGTAATGCAGGGCCCTGAGCACCATCCAGGTCTCTGGATAAAGGAAAAGGGAAGAGCTGAAGAGGGGTATTAGGAGGCATAGGACTGATGTCATTGAAATCTGGGCTTTTAATTGATTCTTTGTCTCCACCGGACTGCTGCTGGGGGAACACAGCCCACTTGTCTGGACTGGTCTAGCAGGACACAAGGAAAGGACATTATCTGGTAAGTAAAATGTCACTTTGTACAACACAGGAACTTCCCCCAGCTCCCTTCCTCGCTTCCTGTGACTAGAAGAGCATTCCAGTGCTTTCCCCCACAGCATCCCAATAGGCTGAATTCTACCTACAGTCTCCATTGTAAATTACATTCGAAGCAGTTAAGACAGATTTGTTCATATAGAGGAGGAGGATTAAAGAATTGCATTTAGAGATTTTAATCTCATAAAAATGTCCGGTCATGTTAGTCAACCTTCTGACTTCCAGACATTAATTTAAAAATCAGTAAAATCTTGAAAAACGTTAGGTAGTTGTCAATCATAACATCACATGTTCTGAGCACATCTGACTGCCATAGAGGAAAGAGGTCACCTTAAAGAAAAGCATCACCTTGGTGTGACAGGAAATTATCTTGCTCCACCCATGCCACATCCTGTGAGGCATACTGTACCTCATTCCTGACTAATTTCCACTACTCGCTATCATCGTTCCCACACCCTTGCAGACTTTCTACATTTCAAATTCATGCTTCTCTCTTTGCAGTCAACCTTTGCACTCTCCAAACAAGACTATTATATCCATCTGACTAACTCTCTTGCCTCTGATCCTCGTCGTCTCTTTACAACTCTCAACTCTCTCCTCAAGGTACCTCTGCCTCCGGGTACCTTTCCCTCCCTTTCTGCCCAAACTCTGGCTGACTACTTCCATGATAAAATCCAGAAGATCACACTCCAATTCCCCATGAGTCAGCTACTTCTCCTCCCCCCCCTCTTCAGCTAATTCTCCTCCCGCCCCCCCTCTTCACTCCTCTCCCTACCTGCTACCCTTTCATCCTTTTCTATGATCTCTGAGGAGGAAACCACTCACCTTCTTTCCTCATTCAAATTCACTACCTGCTCATCTGATTTTATTCCCACACATCTCCTAAGCTCCATCTCCTCCACTGTAGTCCCTTCCATCTCTCATATTCTCAACTTATCGCTCTCCACTGCAACTTTCCCTGCAGCCTTCAAAGCATGCTGTGATAACTCCTCGCCTCAAGAAACCCTCACTAAACCCTACCTGTCCTCACTATTGACCCATCTCCCTTCTCCCCTTCATTACTAAACTACTTGAATGTGCGGTTCACCATTGTTGCCTTGACTTTCCCTCCCCTCAAGCCCTCCTGGATCCTTTACAATCTGGCTTTTGTCCTTTACATTCTACGCAACTGCTCTTGCCAAAGTCTCCAGTGATCTGTTCCTGGCAGTATCCAAGGGCCTTTACTCAATCCTCAGCCTTCTTGAACTTTCTGCTGCCTTTGACACTGTTGACCACAACCATCTCCTTGATACCGTGTCCTTGCTTGGTTTTAAGGGCTCTGTACTATCCTGGTTCTCTTCTTATCTCTCCCATCACTCTTTTAGTGTCTGTTCTGGTAGAACCTCCTCTACTGCTATCCCGCTCTTAGTTGCTGTACCCCAAAGGATCTGTCTTGAGTCCGCTCCTTTTCTCTCTCTATACAAAGTCCCTTTGTGCACTCATCTATTCCCATGGCTTTTAGTACCATCTTCATGCTGATGACTCCCAGTTCTACCTCTCTATACCTGAAATCTCTCCGGCAATCCAGGCCTGGATCTCTGCCTGCCTTTCTGGTATTGCTGTTTGGATGTCTCATCACCGCTTGAAAATGAATAAGGCCAAAACTGAGCTTCTTATTATTCCCCCCATACCTTCCTCTCCCCTTCCTCATTTCTCACTCTCTGTGGATAGCTCTCTACTTCTCACTGTCTCCTCAGCTCACAACCTTGGGGTTGTCTTTGACTCCTCTCTCTCTTTCTCCACAAATATCCAAATAATAGCCAAAATCTGCCATTTCTTTCTGTACAACATCAACAAAATTTGCCCATTCTTTTTTGAACACTCTACTAAGACAATTATCCACTCCTTAGTCACTTAAGGGCCTGATATTGAACTGCCCGGATCTTCGAAGGACTATACGCCAACAGGTAGACCTCCATACTGGATTTTCAATGCCGCGGCTCCGGAAGCCGCCGAAGCCAGCCATGCAGCAGTGATATTGGCTGATGCCTGGTTAGCAATTGGCACCTTAAAGACAGGTGAGGGTTTGCATTGCCTATCTTTAAGGCACCGGTCGCAAACCGGGCAGCAGTCAATATCGCTGCTGCATGGTTAGTTCCGTTCCCCACCTCCACTCATCCCCTGCCGCCCTCTACATGCCCCGATGCTAACCGGATAGCACCAGGGCGCGTAAGGGACTTAGATGGGAATATTCAATGGCCGTAACTGTGAAGGTGCTGTTGAATATTCCCAGCTAAGGCATTTACACGGTTTACTGGGCTGTGAACCATGTAAATGCCTTTTGAAAACTGGGCCTCTTCCATCTGGACTATTGTAACCTCCTCCTTGCTGGTCTCCCTCTGAATCATCTCTCTTCCCTTCAATCTGTTCAACACTCTGCTGCTCAGCTAATCTTCTGCTGCCTCATCATGCTCATATTACCCCTCTTCTCAAGTCACTTCACTGGCTCCCTATCCGTTTCGACATCCAGTTCAAACTTCTCCTGCTGACCTATAAGTGAATTCACTCTGCAGCTCCTCACTACCTTTCCTCTCTTATCTCTTCCTAGATTCCCCCTTCTTGGGAACTCTGCTCTTCTAGCAAACTGCTTCTGTCTGTGCCCTTCTCTTCTATTGCTAACTCCAGACTTCACTCCTTTCACCACAAACTACCTGATTCTGTACGTCAGGCGCCTTCTCTGACCCTTTTCAAATCCAGGCTGAAAACTCACCTCTTTGCTGCTGCTTTCGGATCTTGACTCACCTGATCTCCTTTGGGTTTCCTTACCATTCCCCCTGGATGGAATCCCATGTCTACAGCTACTGTGTTGTCTGTCTTGACTAGATTGTAAGCTCTGATGAGCAGGGACTGTCTTTTACATGTGTCTGTGCAGTGCTGTGTACGTCTTGTAGCGCTATACCAATGTTCAGTAGTAGGTGAAGCAGCATCTTCTCTTTGGAGCCTTTTCTGCTGCCCAGTAGTAGTCCGTAGCCTTGTATGAGTTGGACCCTGAGCTCCTAAGTAAAGTTTGAGTTTCAGTTATAAATCGCTATATGCTGTGAACCCTTCACACTCCCACACTCAGAGGCACTATAGCCCTATACTACACTACACACACACATGCACTGCACACACACTCACACACAGAGGCACCACAGCCATATATTGTATCACACACGCACATGCACCATACCTGCATATCACACACACAGACACACACTCAGAGGCACCAAAGCGCTACACAGCACCACACACACAAGCACCGCACCAGTGTACCATACACACACGCACAGAGGCACCCCTACCATACACGGCACCACACACACACACACACAGGCACCCGAGATCTACACAGCACCACACACACACACAGAGGCACCCCAGTCATACACTTCCTCACCCCCCTAAACATACAGAGGCACCCCAGCACTACATTGTATCACACACACACACCACACACACACACACACACACACACACATACACACACACACACACACACACTGAGAGGCTCCCCAGTGCTACACAGCAACACACACACAGGCATCGTACTGGAGAGGCCCTGGCTCCCTCTTACAGCTGCCGAAGTGAAGCACGTCTTTTCCCTTCACTTCGGCAGCTGTACTGACGTTTAGAATGCTGCCACGCTGAGCACGGGAGAACAGGAAGTTCCCTTTGACCTCAGCGCGGCAGCGTTCTAAATGTCAGTACAGCTGCCAAAGGGAAAAGGCGTGCTTCACTTCGGCAGCTGTAGAGGTGAGCCGGGGCCTCTCTGGCTCCATCTTAGCTAGCCGCAGGGCTCTTCGGGAGGAGAGGGGGTGCCCGGACTGAAAATGGGCTGGGGGGGGGGTGCTAGGACTGGAAATAGGCTGTGGGGGGTTGCTAGTACTGGGTATGGGCTGGCGGGGTTACTAGGACTGGAAATGGGCTCTGGGGGGTTGATAGTACTGGATATGGGCTGGGGGGTTACTAGGACTGGACATGGGCTGGGGGGGGGTTACTAGGACTAGATATGGGCTGTGGGGGGTTGCTAGGACTGGATATGGGCTGTGGGGGTTATCAGGACTGGGAATGGGCTGTGGGGGGCTACTAGGACTGGGAATGGGCTATGGGGGAGGGTTACTGGGACTGGAAATGGGCTAGAGGCGTTGCTAAGACTGGAAATGGACTGATGGGGAGGGGGGCTTGTAATGGAAATGGACTGAGTGGGAGGGGAGCTAGGATTGGAAATGGGCTGATGGTGGGGCTAGGAAAGGACTAGAAATGGCTAATGGGGGGCTGGGAATGGAAATGAGTTGAAGGAGGGGCTCGGACAGGACTGCAAATATTAAACCAATACATTTCAGAGAATAAGAATACATGACCTACTGGGGAAAGAGAACAAGTGGCAATGTCAAATAGGAATTACATAAACAGAATACCTCAGCTCAGTTACACATGCAGAACATAGACCATCACCAAACAAGGAATCACAATTTAGAAACAGGAAGACAATAATTAAACTGGGAACCCCAAAAGCCAAACTTGGAATGTACAACACCACTGTAGAAATAAAAATATAAATTAATTTCCTGTTGTACTAAACAAAGCGCAGACGTTAATGATGCACATTTCCCAGAGCTGACATATTCCAGTTAGTAAATTCAAAATAAAGAGATATTTTTCTACCTTTTGTGCATTTGTTTTTTCAGTTGCAATTGCTCCAGCCACTTTCTTCTGGTTTCTTCGTGTCTTCTACTTACTCTCCATTGTCTGCTGTCCATTTGTCCTTTCTTCTCTCTTCTAGTTTTTTTCCATATTCTCTCTCTACATCTTCTTTAACATACTAATCTTTCTCCTTTTGCTCTTTCCTCATTCCTATTTCATCCACTCAAATTTTACCCCTCCATCCTCAATCCCCACTTACTCTCCCAATACCCGTCCAATTGTAGATTTTTCGTCCCTCCCACACAAAATATTTTTCCCCTCCCCATTTCACTCTCCCAGCTCCAACCCATTCTAATCCTCCACCAACATCAGCTCCCTTCTAGTTCCAGTCTCACCCAGCATCCATTCCCTTCTAGTCCCTGCATCAGCCCATTTCCAGTCCTAGCCCCGCATCAGCCCATTTCCAGTCCTAGCCCCACCATCAGCCCATTTCTAGTCCTAGTTCCCCCATCCATTTCCAGTCCTATCTGAGTCCCTCCATCAGCCCATTTCCAATCTTAGCCCCCACCATAGCCCATTACCAGTCCTAACACCCCCCCATCAGCCCACTTTCAGTCTTAACCCCCCCATCTTCCCATTTCCAGTCTTAGCCCCCATAGTCTACCAGTCCTAACCTCCCTATCAGCCCATTTCCAGTCCTAGCCCCCCACAGCCCATTTCTAGTTCTTTCCTAGCCCATGTCAAATCCTAGCTCCTCAGCCCATTTCCAATCCAGCCCATGAGCCTACTTCCAGCTCTAGCCCCTCCACGAGTCCATTTCAATCCAAATCCCCACCACAGCCCATTTCCAATCTTAGCTCCCCTCAACAGCCCATTTCTAGTCCTATCCTAGCTCCTCCATCAGCCCATTTCCTGTCCTAGCCCCCCTCACTCAGCCCATTTCCAGTCCTAGCTCCCTCCCCTCACAGCCCATTTCCAATCCAAGCTCCCCTCCCCATCAGCTATTTGCTGTTCAAGCCCCCCTTCCACTCAGCTCATTTCCATTCCAAGTCCCCGTCCCCATCAGCTATTTTCAGTTCAAGCCCCCCTTCCATTCAGCCCATTACCAGTCCTAGCCCCCCCATAGCCCATTACCAGTCCTAGCCCCCCATTACCCATTACCAGTCCTAAACCCCCATCAGCCCACTTCCAGTCCTAACCCCCCATCATCCCATTTTCAGTCTTAGCCCCTCCCCATAGCCCATTACCAGTCCTATCTCCCATCATCCCACTTCCAGTCCTAACCCCCCATCAGCCCATTTCCAGTCTTAGCCCCCACCATAGCCCATTACCAGTCCTAACCCCCCATCAGCCCACTTTCAGTCCTAACCCCCCATCAGCCCATTTCCAGTCCTAGCCCCCCCCCACAGTCCAATACTAGTCCTAACCCCCCATCATCCCATTTCCAGTCTTAGCCCCCCCATAGCCCATTACCAGTCCTAACCACCCCCATCAGACCTTTTCCAGTCTTAGCCCCCCCATCAGCCCATTACCAGTCCTAACCCCCCCATCAGGCAGTCCTAGACCCCCCCATAGCCCATTACTAGTCCTAACCCCCCCCATCAGCCCACTTCCAGTCTTAGCCCCCCCCCCATAGCCCATTAGCAGTCCTAACCACCCCATAGCCCATTAGCAGTCCTAACCCCCCTCCCTCCTCATAAGCCCAGGTAGATTAAAAAAAGAAACGGCTGCCGCTGCCGCCATGGCAGCAGCAGAATCAAGTGTCCCGCAGGGGCCCCCTGCCATGCTGAACCCTCCCTGCAGCATCAGCTCCCTCAGCGTCGGCTTTCAGAGCCGCGAAGGGAGACTTTCCCTTTCTCGCAGCTCTGTTAATCCCGCCGGGCTGATGGGATAATAGAGCCGCGAGAGGTCAGAGAAGCTCTCCCTTCGCAGCTCTGAAAGCCGACGCTGAGGGAGCTGATGCTGCAGGGAGGGTTCTGCTGGGCAGGGGGCCCCCGCGGGACACTTGATTCTGCCGCTGCCACAGTGGCAGCTGTAGCCGTTTTTTTTTTAATCTACTTGGGCTGATGCAGAATGTTTTTTGCGTGGGGCTCCCTGAAACACGGGGCCCTGTGCAAAAAACATTCTTGCTCAATGGACGGGCCGGCCCTAGGTCTGGGGCTTTATGAGTCCTGGTAGTGCTGTTATGATACAGCGGGTTTGCCATGAGTTCTATATGGACAGTGTTTGTAGTAATTCCTAATGGGCCTGGTACTTAGCACTGGATTATAGCAATGTAGAAATATTTTAGTCTTTCTTTATCCAGACACTAACTTTTAGTAAACATGCCTCTTAATGAATATGTTAACATTATGCAAATATCTATGCAAATGAGCCCCTTATGCAAATGAGGCCCCCCACTGAGTCTCCGCACATGGCCCCACACCGCCCTTGGGCCGCCCCTGCACACACACACAGAGGCACCCCAGCACTACACTGCACCACACACACAGGCACAGCACCCGCGCACCATACACACAAACACACTCAGAGGCACCCCAGTGCTACACTGCACCACACACACAGGCACAGCACCCGCGCACCATACACACAAACACACTCAGAGGCACCCCAGTGCTACACTACACACACACACAGGCACAGCACCCGTGCATCATACACACAAACACACTCAGAGGCACCCCAGTGCTACACTTCACCACGCACCGCACTATTGGAAGAGAGAGATATAGATAGATAACAGGAGTTATAAAGATTCCTTACACAGCCCCTGCTCCCAGAACTAGACACACTTTATCATCTCTCTTTGAACTCTTCCTGTACGCGGACAACCAAAAATGTCTGATTTTACAAATGAAGGATGGAGAGATGCGGCTCTTTGTTGCATTGTAGGTTTGCTCTTTTCACATGCAAACACCGTCCTAGGACAGATACACAGCCCTGACACTCCTCACGGCACACAGACACACACGCATGTAGCCCCTGACACTCCTCACGGCACACAGACACACACGCATGTAGCCTCTGACACTCTCTGTGACAGAGATACGCACATAGCCTGCAACAGACCCAAGACAAAGATGCACATTCACACACACATATATGTAGCATCTGAGAGTGCCGTGGGGTACACATATATACAGCACATGTGCATGTAGCCTTCAGCAGTTTCTATGACACCCAGAAAGACACAACACACACAGACCTACTGACACACACGCATGCACATCCCCTGACACACATAGAAGCCCCTGAATGTCTGATCCTATGAGTGAGGGGAACTTGCCGTTGTGTCAGTTTTCAACTTATTCCAGCTTCGCTGCAGGACACTGAACACGCCAGACCTGCCTCCTCCCCTCTCCTGGTGCGCAGCCCACCATTAATAGTAATGAGGGGGATCTATAGGGTGCAGGGGGCGCTAGAGAGCCCAGCACCGGCCCTGCTCATTCCTCACAGTCACAGGCTCTAATCCCATCTCCGGACCTCTTCCTGGGCCTCTGAAACTTCATCCATTGTTTGATTCTCTGAAATAATCACTGGGAACATCCTTTACGTCTTTATTGCAGTACATTTTCTTTACACGGTGAGTCCAACTCTGGAGCATCAGATCACAGATTGCATATAACGTATTAAACACACTTATATCCTGCACAGTCCACCAGCTCCCGAATAGCACTCTCTGATCCCTCTTATCCCGATGGGAAACATCAGCTCCCGGGTTATATATCACCCCCCCGAGTCCGGCTCCCTCATTCCCAGTCCGGCACTGGTCGGATTCTCAGAGGTTTATCATAAAGACAGAAGAGAGGTCGGAGTTTCTCAGTGAAGGTGTCGGTGAAGGTGTAGAGATGGGATTTATCATCTGCATTGTAAAATGAGACTTTTCCTGCCTCATAGTCCAGTAGAATCCCCACTGCCCAGAGTCTCACGCTCAGAGGGAGCCGGGTCATGGGGAAGGTGCAGGCACAATATTCACCTGTACCCCACAGTCCCACTGCCCAGTATCCATTCCCAGGTGTCGGTATGATCCTCCCCTTCCTGCTCACAGAATCTCTACAGACCCCCAATGCGCAGTACATCCCATCCCCCACCTCCACCTCCCAGTAGCGTCTCCCTGAGGTGAAGCTCTCACGCCCCAGCACACAGCGGTAATCACTGAATCTCTGGGGAGTGTCCGGCAGCTTCTGTTCTCTCTTACTCCATCTGACACTTTTCCGATCCTCAGACAGGACGAGCTGAGGATGAGCAGTTTCCGGATCCAGAGTCACATGCACTGCAGGAAGGAGACATATTAATAAACAAGAGCAGACGCCTCTCATTGGCTCCTCACACTCCCACCTCTAACCCTCATTGGCAAGTTCAGCAGTCAGTCAGCTATTTAATGAGAGAAGCTCTGCTATTGGCTATAACGCACTGACAGACCTGCAGAAGATCAATCCTATTGGCTAATGGATCTTTATTTATTTATTTATTTAGCTGCATTTATATCCCGCTTTTCACCGGGTCAAAGCGGTTGGGGGATACATTTAACACGAGGGGATTTGAGACACATACACTAATACTTACAGGGAACATGGGCAATGGAGAGTTAAGTGGCTTGCCCAAGACCACAAGGAGCACCTGCAGGACTAGAAACCCCAGTCCTTCCGGCCCAAGGTTGCTGTCCTCTAGTGGGATTTGAACCACCGACCTTCCGGCCTGTAGTACCTTGCCCCAACCACTAGGCCACTCCTCCCTCTTTAATTCACCCTATGAGTTTGCTGTACTGAGCAAATGCAATAAAGCTTCCGATTGGCTCTCTCACTGACAGACTGCATAAAACAAGCCTCCTCTTGGCCCCTCTTATGTCCCCATAGCACAGGGCAGTAAGCTCAACTCCCTGAGCTCATACTGATCCCTTTAGGGCTTCAGTGCCGAGTTTTTCCAAATTTAGGATCATATAAACTATTACACAAACACATCCTTAACTTTGTAGGACATTTTCTCTGCTCATTCTAGAAAAAAGAATTTAGCTCAATAATTAAGACGATTTCACCTGCAAATAAAACCACAACCATATCACTGAAAGGACAGGACACTACTACTGTGCTCTGGGGTCCTACATTGAAGGAAACATGTCTCCTTACAAATGATGTTATCAGACCACTAAACTCATTGAACAGTGCTGCGTTCACCTTGTAGCACTATACAAATGATTATCAGTAGCAGTAGTGGTGATTCTCCCATTATGTGATAACATCAGCTTGCTGGGGAACACATCCTTAGCTTTGTACGACATTTTCCCTTGACCAGGTCTAACTTCCTCCCTTTCCCCCTATCAAGCAGCATTGTCACCTCCCCCCAGGCACAATAGTGAAGTTGCCCTATTTCAGGAAGAAGACATGTTGGGCGATGCTGTTCTGAAATAACTTTCTGGGGCTATGTGGCATTTGTAATTCCACCCTGCATGAGAGCCGTGTGCTAAAGCTCAGCGCAGGATTTCCCAAAGTACACTTAATGCAAAGGTTTTGCTCTCCGATGCTGTAACTAAACAGCAAGCAAATGACTTCTGGGCAAAAACTCTGCACTAAACCAGGAGAGCAAGCCAGACACGTGCACACAGGTCTGCATTAGCAGCATCTATATGTTCACACAGGAAATCCCTGCTTGGCCCTTGTGCTGGAACGCTATCTGGCGCATAAACATCGCAGGTTCCATTCGCTCAAGATAAAGAGAAGAAACAGGCACAAATTCCTCCCCAGTGCTGACAGGAGATCTCTGAGCTACAGTAACCTTTTAGCCTCCCCAGACTTTGCATTAAACTCTCAGCCATGAGATGGGCCTTCTGGTCGTCTGCATTTGTGCTGAACAGCTAATCACTTCCTTTCCATGGATTTAAGTGCTCTCTGCGCTGTTGTGTGCTCAAAGCTTTATGCACAGTTAGGTAGTGTGCAAAACTCATTCCGCACTGGTAGTGCATAAAATTGTCCATAAAATCCAAGCTAACCTGTGTGCAAAGCCGACTGCACCTTACTGCATTGACCCATGAAGTGGGGAAAGCATGCAGAGCAGGGCTCATGGAATTCTTTCCAACCCCTTCCATGTCTGTGTGTCTATCTGCAAAGCTGTCTGCAGCCTTCTCTATAGAAGAGTACAAGTGGGGAGTGGAGGAGTCGCCTAGTGATTACAACAGCAGCCTAGGAGCCAGGGCTTCAATCCCACCGATACTTCATGAGGACTTGGGCAAGTCACTCAATCCTTATTAACTCAGTTCCAAGCCTACGGGCTGATGCAGAGAAACACTTAGAGGACTTTGCAACCAGCCTTAGAAACATTATCTCTACGCCTAGTCTTGAGGTGGCTTAAACATCTAGCGTGTGCCCTCCCGACAGTATTTTGATGACATCAGGGGCTTACCCTGATGCCTGGACCATCTGATGAGAAATGTCAAAGACAATCCAGGATAATGGAGAAAGCCCCCAATGCCATCAAAATACTGTTGAGGGCTGATGCCACCAACAGAAAGCAAATCCCTGGTAGCCCAGCAGCCCTGAACCCCCCAACCAAAAATAACCCCACCCTTTAAGGTAGAATATGCCTTACATCGCATTCTGAACCTGTCTTGAAGGACTACAAAAGGGGGCTGCTACTTCTGGAGACAGATCTGCAATTGTAAGTATTAACTTCTAGGAATTTTTCTAAATCTTGGGGAAAAGGGAATTCTTTAGATTAAAGCTGATTAATCAGTGAACCCAGTGTATTTGTTAAATCAGTTCAGGGCCTAGTAGCCTGTAGCTTCATTGCATGTCCCCTCGTCTTTCTATATTCTGATGACGCAAGCAATCGATCTACGTTTACCCGTCCCACTCCGTTCATTAATTTATAGACTTCAATCATATCTCCCCTCAGCCGTCTCTTTTCCAGGTTAAAGAGTCCTAACCTTTTTAGCCTTTCTTCATAGGAGTATCCTTCCATCCCCTTTACCATTTTGATGGCTCTTCTCTGAACCTTTTCTAATAACTCTATATCCAGGATTATTTTTAGTTTAATGGGGTGTGGGGGTTTGGGGCTGCTGGGCCACTAGGGATTTGCTTGCTGTCAGGTGCACTGGCCCCCGACAATAGTATTGAGGACTTTCACATTGCCTGGATCATCTGGGGGAAATTTGACTCTTCACACCAGATGATCCAGACATAGGAGAAAGCCCCCGATGCCATCAAAATATTTTTGAGACTCATAAGCAAATTAGCCAGGAGGTGCTCCTGTTTCTCTGGGAGAGGATGTCATACTAGCACCAACTTCTCTGCGCATGTGTTCAGCTTGCTCTACTAACTTAACGCTGCCATTTTGAGCACAGTTGAATGCACGGCTAACTTGCCTATGACCCTCTTTCTGATGCTGCCGCTAAAGTCTCGCGCTATCTGTGCGTTGCAGATAGGTGTAAAAAGTTTAGGAATGAAACTTCAGCACCGGCTTTCTGCATCGACCTGTTAGATTGTGAGTCTTCTGGAGACAGGGAAACACCCGCTATCCCTCAATGTAACTCACCTTCAACTGCTACTGGAGAGGATGTGAGCTAAATAGTAATAAATACAAGAAACAGGTCTTCTATCCAAAGCAGGGAAACACCTTAAATAGGATTTTTAAATGTTAAAGAATAACATGATAAAATCTTACCCAGCTCTGCAGAAATGTTTCCTAAAAGAAAATATAATGAAATAAATGTAAGTTGTGAAATGACAAAAGAAACCAGAAACCATTTATTTATCATCAGTAGAGAGAGACAGAAAGTGGGATTTTAGGATGGAGTTCTAGTTAAAATCTGGGGCGTCCAGAGCAGGACATCCAAAAACCAGGGGAGAAGCAGAAGGGACTTCTGAAAGCGTTCTGCCTCCACCCTGGAAAATGAACGTCCCTGTAACTGGTTCTGGAGGGGGCCCCGTGCAGGTTGCAAGGCCAGATACGTGCACGGGTGTAGCCATTTCACAACGGTGGATGTCCCCGACTTGCATGAGTACTTGGACATGTCGGCAGGGATATTTCACAAGAGGGGTGACTATGATATGATCAGAAGCAGGTATAGGGCTGGTGCCTCCCCAACTAGGGCCAGATGTTCTTGTGCCGTTCTCAGAATCGTACTGTGACATGCATCTCTCATGCTCCGCCCAGGCCACACCCCCACTATCTCCCCCATGCTACATGGACGTTCTCGTGCTGGAGATATCTATATACCCCGCTTCTAAAATGACTCCAGGAATGTCTCCATTCTTTGCATGTCCAAGTTCCTGTTTTCAGACATCCAACTCACAAATAGAGCTTCTAAAATACCCCCCTGTATGTCCATATTTTATTAATATCTCTGCTAATGGATTACAGTTTTTAAGAATGGAATAGTTTACCGTGGTATTGTATGAACTGATTCTTCGGAACAAAATATTTGTGAAGGAATCTCAGGTGAGAACGTTTTCCCTTTTCAGCAGAAAGAGCCTTTTTTCTTGGAAACTTCGCTGTCTGACACCTGAGAGTAAGAGAGAAACTGGAAGTATTCTGGGAGATGTTCACCCCGAGCTTTCAGAGTTCCTGGGGATAGAGATGGGACAGGGAGAGGTAGGAAAGGGTGTGAGACCTCCAGCACAAGGAGTGTGAGAGTGAGTTATACTGGTAAGGTCTCTCTATCCCATCACCCCTCAGTCACTGGAGAGCTGCAAGCCCCACAGTGACATTAACGGGCTGTTATATCATACAGAAGGAAGGAAATGAGAACAGAGTCGTACCTGCTCAGGGTGACCTTTGCATCCTAAAGGGGGAATGAGAAAGAGGTTATTACCATTTATATCCTACAGATTGTACAGTTCCACTAGTTCTGATCTGTGAACTTTAGCTCTCTATGTTATAGCAAACGCTGTGAAAAGCTCTTATTCAATCACTCACCCACAGAAGGAAAACTCTCAGACAGGCTGGAATGCAAACAGGATCTTTAATGTGCACACAGGTTCAGACAGAGAGCCGGTACCCTCCACAAAAAGTCTGAGCCCCGAGGGACGTCCTACAATGCCTTATATACAGTACAGTTTTAAACTCATTCTACAATCCCATTTGCCACAGGTATTTCCTGCCCACCAATCAGCAGCCCCTGGGGAAGGTACCTGGGTGACCTGTCCAAACCGGTGTGCTCTGGTCTGTTGATTTCTGGGCTAGGGGACATTGTGCTCAGACCTGGAGTGGGGGAAGGGTGTCTACTGAAATCTCAATGCCTTCTTAGCAGGCTGATTACCTCATGGCTTAGGGGAAGGATCAGGCTGATCACTTGTGTAAGAGCCTCATGGCTTGCGGGGGAAGGGTCAGGCTGATAAGAGCCTCATGGCTGCCTCACTCCCCCCTTTTTAAGTGAGACCTCAACCGCTAGAGGCGGTTGAGGGCTGTATTACTGGAAGCCGCAGAGGGGTGTATTTGGGACAGGGCCATGACAGTGGTAACCACCTTGCGTTCTACCAGGGTATCAAGGGTGGTGGTAATGAAGCGGTAAAGAATGGGGATACAACATGGCAGAATGGCACATAGCAGTAAATAAAAAGAACCCCTACCACTGGGATTTTTAGTCCCCCTAGCCCAGTGAACCACTTCATAAACCACCCAGGACCCATGGACAGGTAACTAGATCACTTAGGTCTTGGATAGAGTGTTCAATGGAAACACTTGCATCAGTGAGTTTATTTATTTAGTATACATTTGTATACCGCTACTTCCAGCGATCAGCAGCGGTTTGATTACAGATTGGAAATTGTCAAATCATGACGGGAAATTTTTGAGGTATAAACACATTGATTAGACAGGAAAGCACAGCACACAGAGAACTATTTTACAGGGAACATGGGCTATGGAGGGTTAAGTGGCTTGCCCAAGACCACAAGGAGCACCTGTGGGACTAGAAACCCCAGTCCTTCCGGCCAAAGGTTGCTGTACTCTAGTGGGATTTGAACCCCCGACCTTCCGGCCCGAAGTACCTTGCCCCAACCACTAGGCTACTCCTCCACTCCTCCACTGAGTTTAAAACAACACATACCCTATACCCTCTATAGCAACTCCTGCACAAACGTTTTTGTTCCGTGTGCAAAAGTTGCTGTTCTGACTGTAAAAGGTTGCAGGGCCTGCAGAGGCTTCTTTCCTTTGGGACAAAGGAGGGCCGTGTGCAAAAAGTCTGCAGAGGCCTCTTTCCTTTGGGGCAAAGGCTCTTTCCCTGGGATCCACCCTTATCAGCATATTAATGGCTTTTATTCTTGCTAGTGTTGAGTCATTCTGGCTGCACCCTGACATTCCCTTTGCTTCATTAATCACTGGCACTGTAGTCTTCAGGGCATATGAGTACTTCGTATCACCAGCTTTGTTTGGCCCGTTTAACTTGTCCAGGCTTGCCCAGCTTGCTCAGGCCTGTTTAACCTGTTCAGGCCTGGCATGTCTTTTCTTGTGCTGGGTCCATTTTCTGTGCACTTTCAGGCCTGACCCTGTTTCTTAGCTGGGTCCATTCTCTGTGCACTTCTGTTCAGAGTATGGTTCCCCCTGGCTTTACTCTTGTTGTGCTGGGCTCTGGGTACTCATTTTCTTAGCCCACATGCTTTTTTCCGTGCCATCATAATGTATTACAGCCTCAGGCAAGGATGCAGCCATACTAGACATACCTATCAGCCAATTTCCCTTCATTCCCAATTTTTCTTTTTCTTTTCTTGTTTATGGGGCAAAGGTAATCCCACTAAGGGCAATGGACAAGCAACCATTTGAGACAGATATTGAGACAGATAGGGGTCATCAGAAAAGCAGCTTCTGGTACTGTTCCCTAGAGACAACATACATTGTAACATCATTTTCTTGCAGCTGGTCAATAATATTGAAAACACATAACATGAAAGTATGTCAAAAGCAGCAGTGCTTAATAATGTGATAAAGAAAGTTCTGAGAATAGTACAGCAAAAACTTGAGCTGGTGTGGGTATTGCAGTTGCTGAAGCCGAAATGGCTTGTAGATTTCAGTTACTTTCTAAGAAAACAATATTAAAAGGATAACAATACAATCATTCACAGAAGCCCCCCAAAACCCCCAGTCAGTCCAATAGTTCTTTTTCCTGCCTCTCAGCAGTTCCCCAGGACCTCGCAGTGTGCTCCACCCCTCTCTGAAGTTTAAGTTCTGTTTCTCTCAAAAATTTAAACCTCCCATTCTCATAGGCAGACACCCTGGCCCGTTTTTAATGTGACACATTGATCCAGATAGGGACTCCTTCACACATCTCAGCGGTGGGCAGCTCTGAGTTCTCGGGATGGTCTGCTCCATCTGGATCCCGGCCACCTCCCTCGTCTTGTGTTACGATTTGGACATTCATTCTTCCAATGTCCCTCCTCTTTGCAGTAGGCACATTGATTGGGGGCCAGGGGAAACCTCGGCCCCCTGTATCTGCGGCCTCGCCCTCGCCCTCGTTCTTCTGTGCTGAACAAAGTAGAAAGCAGTTGTCTAGTGTCCGACCAGGCAGGCTGGTGTGTTTGCATACTACTGGTCATAGGGTTTGTCAGTTCTTGGGGCTTTTCAGTATAGGAAGCATAATGGGTTTTCCAGTTCAACAGGTCCGTGGTGTAGAAAGGGACATAAATCAGGATGGATGGTCCCAATGTCACACGCCCAGCAGCATCAAGGTACGGGAGCCCCTGTACTTGTCGTAGTGGCAATTGAAGATCATGCGACCGCAGGCGGCAGGCTACCGGGGTGGACAATTCAAGCTCAGCCTGTGTGCTCTCAGGGGAGGAGATGGTGGCACTAGAGGTGGTACCAGGAGTGGGAGGGGAGTCTGAAGATGAGGGGCTGGAATCCGCAGAATCTTCCCTAAATCTGGCATCACCCACCCCAAGAGGAGGTCTTCCTGACTCTTCAGCTAGGGGCGGACCCTGCAGTGGTGCAGATGGGACATGAGGTTGAAGCAGAGGGAGAGGACATGGAGGAATGTCTGGAGAGTCCCGCCCCTGGTAGATAGAGGCGGGTGTCCATACCTTTTGGCGACCACTGGCCGCCACCATTATTCTACACTGATCCTCGTGACAGCGCTGGAACCATCTTGGTCTGAGCTGGCATATGGCCAGCCATGAATCAATATAAGGGAACAGGTCAGGGCGCTCTTTTGCAACAATTTGATGGAGCAAAGACACAGTGGACAGGTCAGTGGACCCCTGGGGAGGCCACAATTTAACTAAGGCTGGCCATTCCCTCTCACACAGAAAAGATAATCTGGAGGCAGAGAGGGGTACCCCAAAATCCTCTCTAAACCCAGATTTAAAATTGCGAAGCATGCACTGTAGGGGCGTTTTTTCTTTTGACTTTCCTGACCCCATGCTCTAATTCTAGTTCAATAACTAAATACAGTATGCAATGTGGATCAGATCTCCTAACCTAATCTCAATTCAGGGGGAAAAAAAATGCAATTTACAGTAAGAAAAAATGCAATTTACAATACAGATCCTATCTAGTCTTAATTCAGGAAAAATAATACAATTTACAATACAGACCCTATCTAGTCTTAATTCAGGAAAAATAATACAATTTACGATAATTCAGGAGGGGAGAGAGAGACACAAAAACACAAAACTTTTTTACAATATAGGTCTTGGCAATTTACAAAATATACACTCTAGATAAGAGTAAGCTAGCTATTCTTAAAACGTCCACCAGATGGAGCTCCAGGATCACTTTAACCATGAGGAATAGTAGTATGGTAAATACAGCTAATGTCCACTAGATGGAGCTCCAGAATAGCTTTAAGTGTATTTGAGTGTATAGTGGTAAGCATAGCTGCCTTCCAAGCAGTTGACCCGGGTTCGATTCCCGGCCAATGCACCAGAAATGTTATAGCAAACGCTGTGAAAAGCTCTTATTCAATCACTCACCCACAGAAGGAAAACTCTCAGACAGGCTGGAATGCAAACAGGATCTTTAATGTGCACACAGGTTCAGACAGAGAGCCGGTACCCTCCACAAAAAGTCTGAGCCCCGAGGGACGTCCTACAATGCCTTATATACAGTACAGTTTTAAACTCATTCTACAATCCCATTTGCCACAGGTATTTCCTGTCCACCAATCAGCAGCCCCTGGGGAAGGTACCTGGGTGACCTGTCCAAACCAGTGTGCTCTGGTCTGTTGATTTCTGGGCTAGGGGACATTGTGCTCAGACCTGGAGTGGGGGAAGGGTGTCTACTGAAATCTCAATGCCTTCTCTTAGCAGGCTGATTACCTCATGGCTTGGGGGAAGGGTCAGGCTGATCACTTGTGTAAGAGCCTCATGGCTTGCGGGGGAAGGGTCAGGCTGATAAGAGCCTCATGGCTGCCTCATCTATAATACAGGTCTCCAGTTTCCTTCTCTATCTCTGGGAACACGTGATGAGTTCTGCTAGTGCTGGAGTCTCTATAATAAACGTCTTCAGTTTCCTACAGCAGATCAGGGAGAGATTATGAAGGAAAGATTAGACAACTCTGACACTGGGTTTCAGATTCTGCAGTGACTGGGTGGCCTGTTTGCACAATGTAACAAGTTTATCTCTGGAGACAAGCAGGGGGTGCAGGCACAGTGTAATGGTGACGTCTGCGATGGAGCCCTAAGTGCCAGACTTTTCCCTAGCCCAGAGAAGTCTTTTGGGTTTCTCTGAACATGTGTACCTTCTCCCACCTTGCCGTTCCTGCTCTGCGCCTTTAGTTTTGTCTGACTGTGCCAGCTTGTTGCACAGCTCTCTCTTAACTCCGTACCTAAATGCCATCTGACCAATATTCTTAAGCTAAACCCACATCGGGCCCAGACATGGCACTGTCAGGAGCAGGTCACCAAGCCACATCACCGGAGGCAGACTCCCTCCTGGTACTCATACCGGCTCAATCAGGGGCAGCCCAGGGCCTCTCCTCTTGGACCCATAGATCCACTCCCCATGGATCCACTCCCTCTTCACCGGCTCGTCCAGGGCCATCGAGGAAGGGAACCTCCAAAGAACATACAGAGGACTATTTCTACCCAAAATAACTCCAAAAAAAACTTCCAGGCACTGGCCCTCAGTGAACCCAGACCTCCACTAATAAGTGAAACTTCCTATCTATCCTCCACTCCTACAGCACCCCCAAGGAAACTTTGGCCGTCCCGGGGCACCAACTCCTCCAGAACCTCCAGTCTTCCATCTGGAAGAGTCAACAGAAACTGTTGCATCAGTCAATTGTTTTGGAGGCCATGCTGAAGAAATCTGAAAGTGCAAATGAGTACCACAAAGAGCCCCTGGTAAGGAACAGAAGATCCTAGATGCCATTGGTAGGAGGACCTACCAGAACTCCCTTCTGGACATAAAGGTCTTGGCAAATCAGCTGCAGATTCTGCTTTATCACCACCATCTCCTGCTACAGCTGAGTGATCCTGGAAGCTCTGCGGTAGAAGATTATGGGAAGCTTCAAGATAACTTATACGAGTCCTTGTGTCACATCATCGACGGCACCTATGACGCGTATGACTCAGTTGCCCAGGCCGCAGCAACAGCCATCTTAGATAGACCCATTGCTTGGCTGCAGGTCTCTGGCCTCCAGGAGGAGCTCCATGTCTGATTAGCGGATGCGCCAGGGGGCAGCCTATTCGGCTCCAAAATGCAGGAAGCCATTTCTCTATCTTTCTGTCACAGTCTCCAGGCAGTATTGCGAGGGAGAGGTATTTGCCAAAGACTAGGTCACAGCCCAGCAGATGTCCATCAAAGGCACGGAGCGCGGTGAAGCCGCCAAGGCCGCCTTGGTGTGAACGCCATGCGTGGTGACCCGCCGTTCCAGCGGAGATCCGGCCTTCACCTGGGCGAAGGCAATGCAATCCGCAAACCAGATGGAGAAGGTGCGCTTGTTGACTGCTAGCCCCAGACAATTGGGGTCATAAGAGACGAAAAGTCTTTCAGACTTGCGGTGAGCTTGGGTTCGCTGCAGGTAGAAGGCGAGAGCTCTCTTGCAGTCGAGCGTATGCAGAATGGCCAATGCCCGGTCGGTGTGAGACCTCGGGAAGAAAGTTGGCAGGACAATCTCCTAATTGAGGTGAAAATCTGAGACCACTTTTGTTAGGAACTTGGGGTGGGTACGGAGCGCTACCCTGTTCCCGTAGAACTTGTTGTAAGGGGCCTCGGCCATGAGGACCTGAAGCTCGCTGAATCACCGAGCCGACGTCAGGGCCACCAGGAAGACCACCTTCCAAGAGAGGTGCCGGAATGAACACGTCATCATCGGCTCAATGGGCGGTTGTGTTAACTGCATGAGAACGATGTTCAAGTCCCACTCTGCCGGTGGTGGCCGGACGGGGGGCTTGGAAAGCAAGAGGCCCTGCATGAAGCCGGAGACCAGAGGGCTGACCCAGGAGAGACTTACCCTCGATAGGGAGGTGGTTTGCCGAGATGGCACTCAGGTGAACCCTCACCGAGTTGGACTTCAGCCCCACCCGTGAGAGGTGGAGGATGTACTGGAGGAACCACCAGGTGGAACAAGAGAATGGGTCCGAGAAGGGCTGCCATTTGAAGTGAAGGCCCACCTCGTCGAATCCTTCCTCAATGCCAGGAGATCTCCTTGACCTCCTTGGGGAGAAGTAACGAGGCTAATGAGACCTGTTCAGCTGCCAGGCCGTGAGGGATAGTGAGGCCGGGTACGAGTGAAGCACCTGCCCCTCCTCCTGCATCAGCATGTCGGTTGAGCAGCCCAGGGGAACTAGAGGCTCTGACGAGAGTCAGAGTAGGAGCGAGAAAAAGGGTTACCGAGGCCATGATGGGGCCACAAGGATCACCGAGGCCTGGTCCCGCTGGACCTTGTGGAGGATCCTCGCGATGAGCGGGGTGGGAGGAAATGCATACAGAAGCCCGGAGGCCTAGTTCAGAAGGAATGCATCCAGTGCCACCCTGCAGATGTGCGAGATCGAACCGCAGAAGCGGAGACGTTGTGTGTTCACTGGGTTGGCGAACAGGTCTAAGGACGGAGTCCCCCACCGGCGGAACATGAGGAGATCCACCTTCAGATCCAGGCGCCACTCGTGTGGGCGAAGTATCCTGCTGATCCTGTCTGCGAGGATATTGTCTTGACCTGGGAGGTAGACTGCTCAGAGGACCATGTCCTGTTGTACCGCCAAGGAGCAAAGGAGGACAGCTTCACGGCAGAAGAGGTGGGATCCCATTCCTCCCTCCTTGTTCAGATAGAACATCGTGACTTTGTTGTCAGTCTGCAGTAGCACAGATGTTTGCTTGAAGTGGGGCTCGAAGACCTTTAGGGCCCACCAGATTGCTTGGAGCTCGAGCAGGTTGATCTGCTGTTGAGATTCCTCAAGGGACCACCTTCCCTGGGTGCGTATGTCACTGCAGTGGGCTCCCCAGTCCAACAATGAGGTGTCCATCATCAGCACGAGCTCATGCTGGGGAGCCTGGAATGGCATGCCCCACAGGAGGTTCTCGGGGTCCCGCCACCAGTCTAAGGAGCTGCGTAGCTCATGGGAGACCTGCACGGGATCTTGAAGATGGACAGAGGCTAGCACCCATTGTGCTCTGAGGCACCACTGAGCTGCTTGCATGTGCAGGTGGTGTGAGGGACCACATTGCCGGTCGAGACCATGTGCCCCAGCAGGAGCAGCATGGTTCATGCCGACACTCTCGCCCTGCCCTGCACCTCGGCCACAAGGGCACAGAGGCAGACTGCGTGGGCCCGAGGGAGGAAGGTGGTTGCCCGATCAGTGTCGAGGAGAGTGCCGATGAACTCCTCACTGGCTCGAGGTGGGACTTGGGGTAGTTGATCAGGAAGCCAAGGATAGCAACCGTAAGCGAGTCCCCGGATCAGGCCTCCTCTGCGGAGGTTCCTGTGACAAGCCAATCATCTAAGTAGGAGATGATGGGCAAACCTTGACGCCGAAGGTTGGCCATGGCCACGGATAGGCATTTTGTGATGACCCGCGGGGCCGAAGCGAGTCCGAAGGGGAGTACTTTGTACTGGAATTGCTCCCCTTGCACCCTGAAGCGCAGGTATTGCATGTGCTGGGGATGGATCGTTATATGAGTGTAGGCCTCTTTGAGTTCTAAGGAGCATACCAAATTGCACTGCTGGAGGAAGGGCAGTAAGACGCCAAGTGACAACATTTTGAAACTCTCCTTCACCAAGAATTTATTTGAATTCCTGAGGTCGAGGACAGGCCACATTCCCCCCATCCTCTTTGGTACAAGGAAGTACCGGGAGTAAAAGCCTCGGCCCCGGAGGTGCTACAGTACCCTTTTGACTGCTTGCTGATTGAGGAAATTGTGCAACTCCTGTTGTAACAGAAACACACAAATACCCAACCAGGTCCGAAAGTTCATACAACCCAAAAAGAGAACCTAGTATGAAAGACCACCTAGAGAAAGTCACACTAATTTTTGTCGGAAAAGCCGTCCCAGTGCCAAGGACTACACCTCGCACCACCGCAGCCCATCCATTTTATTTTAAGTAAAAGCCCTATAATGTAGGACACCAGAAAAAATGGACATTTTTGATGTATGGCAATCTACTCCACAATGGCTTGACCTGAAGCAGGGGTGACATTCGATCCCCGAAACGTGACACGTCGTCAATTTTGCTGGGTGGAGGATTCTCTACGGCCTTCAAGTTAAGTGCTAATCCGTCCACGATTTTTTCTGGTGTCCTACATTATAGGGCTTTTACTTAAAATAAAATGGATGGGCTGCGGTGGTGCGAGGTGTAGTCCTCGGCACTGGGACGGCTTTTCCGACAAAAATTAGTGTGACTTTCTCTAGGTGGTCTTTCATACTAGGTTCTCTTTTTGGGTTGTATCAACTCCTGTTGTAAGCAAGCCTGGTGGGCGGGGAGCCGAGAGGGCTGCACTGGGGAGAATGGGGGAGGAAGCCCGTCCAGCCAGAGATGGCAGCTGTCCTGAACCACCTGGAGGGTCCAAGTGTCCAAAGTGATGGACGCCCATTCGGGTGCGAAGAGAGACAGGCGTCCTCCCACTGGCGGAGATGCTATCGAGGGGTGAGAGGCTATGCACCCGGTGTCAAAACCCCTAAGCTGGTTGGGGTGGAGCTGGGGATTGGGTCTTGGGCCCTTTTGGCTTACGATGGGCCTGAGTTCCCCATTTTCCCTGAGCACTAGTTGTTGGTGCCGGGGTCGGGGGAAAAGGCGGGTACCCTCAGTAGGGGAGCTCCTTCCTTTGGAAGAAGGGCTTCTTCGCCGGTTGCTTCTTCCGAGGGAGAGAAGAAGTCTTTCGAGAGAGACGAGTGCATGTCACGAACTCTGTCTCAATCTTGGCCACCTTGTCCTCCCATGGGCTTGCCAAACAACTGCTCGCTGAGGCAGGGGACGTCCAAATGTTTTTCATGGATCCACTGCTCCAGATCCAAGGATTGAAGCCATGCCTGATGGCGAACTCCAATGCCAGCCACGGCCACCCCGGCCGAAGACTCAAACCCGTCGTATGTGGCACGGGAAAGGTACTTTGAGCAGTCTGTGACCGACTTCAGGAGGGTATGGAACCTAAGGAGGTGATCACCCCCTAGGACCGCAGAGAACCTGCCGAGCTCCTTGGCGAGGTCTCTGAGGAACATCCCCATGTAAAGCTGATATGCCTGAATGCGGCAGGACAGCATGGAGCCCTGGCAGGCCTTGCACCCGAGGGCATTGAGGGCATGGGATTCCCTCCCAGGCAGAGCGGAAGAATAAGACTTTGGGATCTTTTGTCTCCGCATGGCCGACTCGACCACTATGGAGGTGTGCAGAAGCTGAGCCTTCTGGAACCCTGGGGCATGCTGGACCCTGTACATGGTGTCGAGCTATTTGCTAACGATGGGGACCAAAGCTGGCATCTCCCACATGGAAGGAGTAATCGAGTGAGTGTGGGAGGAAACGGGATCGTAAGAGACTCCCTAGGTGGGGACTCATACTGGAGTATGTCCAGTTCTTCGGCCCTGGGTTATTCTTCAGTCTGCGTCTGCAGATTAAGAGCCCGCACCATATCCTGGACGAACACCAAAAAAGAGGTGTCCTCGGGGAGCGAATGCCTCTGAGAGGTCAGCGGAGAAGGGTCCGAGGGCAAATCGCAGTAGGCCCGAGTCTCTGGGGAAGTATCCCCTTCAGACTCCGAGCCCAAAAGGTCCGAGAAGGACTCCAAATTGAGCAGGTCCATGGCTAAGGCCTGCCTGAAGCAACTGGCGCTGGCTTTCGATGACCTCGCCTCCGAGGAAAGGGATGGCGAGCGAGACAGGTGCCAAGGACCCTCACAAGGTCCACAGCTCATGGGTTTCCTGGGCAGGTTTGGGTCCCCCTCCCGGAGGCCTCTTGGTCTCGGGGCATGGGCCAGCCGTGCTTGGCAGAAGCGCCTGCTGGGCAGATAGGAAGGCAGAAATGCTGTGCCCCAGTGCCAGCATTCAGGACTCCCACTCGGACGTGGGTCCCTGTGATGCCGACACTGGGGTTACCGGGTCTGCTGTAGAAGAGGACAGGGGGTCCTCGCCAGGATGACCCTCGGGAGACCAGGTGCCATCGCCGGAGGCCTCTGTCTCTGTACGAGATACCTTTCAAGGCCGCTCCTTCTCTGACTCTCGGAAATGCCGAGGGGGCTGAGGGACCGAGCATGAGAACGCTCGCACTTGTCTGGAGCTCCCAACAGAGACTTTGAAGTCTTCTTCTTCTTGTGCCACTCCATATCGGAGGAACCCTGGTCAGAGTGCCTCCTAGGGAGCGAAATCTCCTGGGGGGATCCCATGAGCGGTGGATGATGTCAGGCTCACCGGTCTGTTGCTTGCCAGATCACCCCTGGAAACCTTTTCAAAAATTGGCGTTACACTGGCCATCCTCCAATCTTCAGGTATTACAGATGATTTTAATATTAGTTCATAAATTACTAATAGCAGGTCTGCAATCTCATATTTCAGTACTTTCAACACCCTTAGATGTATGCCATCTGGTCCAGGTGATTTGCTACTCTTCAGTTTATCAAAATAGTTGTGTCGTGACACTGACCCAGTCGATACTGGGGTAATTGAAATCACCCATTATTATTACTGCGCTGTAACTTTTGTTAGCTTCCTTGATTTCTTTGAGCATTTCATCATCCATCTGTTCATTCTGGCCAGGCGGTCGATAGTACACTCCCACTGCCATCGCCTTCCCCTTTTTACATGGAATTTCAATCCATAGAGATTCTACAGCAAATTTAGTTTCCTGCAAAACTTTAATCTTTTCTGACTCAATGCACTCATAGAGCGCAACCCCTCCACCAATTTGATCAGCTCTATCATTACGATATAGTTTGTACCCAGGTATCACAGTGTCCCACTAATTGTCCTGCTTCCACCATGTGCTGTAAATTTTGTTAGCTTCCCTGATTTCTTTGAGCATTTCATCATCCATTTGTTCATTCTGGCCAGGCGGTCGATAGTACACCCCCACTGCCATCGCTTTCCCCTTCCCCTTTTTGCATGGAATTTCAGTACATAGAGATTCTACAGTGTATTTTGTTTCCTGCAAAAGTTTAATCCTTTGTGACTCAAGCGCTCTCTAAGATAGGCCATGTGGTCTTTTTCTGTCATCATGTTTCTGTGTTTCTCTATCCTTCCCCCTCCCAGTTTTTGTCTTCTCTCTTCCGTTTAATTCCCCTCCATGGTATCTCTTCTTCTTTTCCCTCCCTCATCACCTTACCCCCATCTCTTCCATCATGTCTAAACTCCCCTCCCTCTCCACAGATGCCCGAGTCTTCCCTACACTGCTGCATCTACAAATGGTCACTGCCCAGTGGTATCTACAGCAGTGCGGTTCTCTTTACTAACTTGGAGCTGCGGATGCAGGATGAGGAGAGAGGGAGCAGGAGCAGCAGGTAGGACTTAGGGACTGTGCAGACTGGGGCCCTGTGGATCTAGTGCAGAGGGAAGAATGTGGAGTAAAGACAGAGAAAGATACACCAGGAGGGATATGGGAGGAGGAGAATCTATGCTTCAGTGAGATGGGAGAGAGCACAGTCTGCAGGGAGATGGAGAAAGATACACCAGGAGGGATATGCGCAGGAGGAGAATCTATGCTTCAGTGAGATGGGAGAGAGCACAGTCTGCAGGGAGATGGAGAAAGATACACCAGGAGGGATATGCGGAGGAGGAGAATCTATGGTTCAGTGAGATGGGAGAGAGCACAGTCTGCTGCGAGATGGAGAAAGATACACCAGGAGGGATATGCGGAGGAGGAGAATCTATGGTTCAGTGAGATGGGAGAGAGCACAGTCTGCTGCGAGATGGAGAAAGATACACCAGGAGGGATATGCAGAGGAGGAGAATCTATGGTTCAGTGAGATGGGAGAGAGCACAGTCTGCAGGGAGATGGAGAAAGATACACCAGGAGGGATATGCGCAAGAGGAGAATCTATGCTTCAGTGAGATGGGAGAGAGCACAGTCTGCTGCGAGATGGAGAAAGATACACCAGGAGGGATATGCGGAGGAGGAGAATCTATGCTTCAGTGAGATGGGAGAGAGCACAGTCTGCAGGGAGATGGAGAAAGATACACCATGAGGGATATGCGGAGGAGGAGAATCTATGCTTCAGTGAGATGGAAGAGAGCACAGTCTGCTGCGAGATGGAGAAAGATCCACCAGGAGAGATATGCGGAGGAGGAGAATCTATGCTTCAGTGAGATGGGAGAGAGCACAGTCTGCTGCGAGATGGAGAAAGATACACCAGGAGGGATATGCGGAGGAGGAGAATCTATGGTTCAGTGAGATGGGAGAGAGCACAGTCTGCTGCGAGATGGAGAAAGATACACCAGGAGGGATATGCGGAGGAGGAGAATCTATGGTTCAGTGAGATGGGAGAGAGCACAGTCTGCAGGGAGATGGAGAAAGATACACCAGGAGGGATATGCGGAGGAGGAGAATCTATGGTTCAGTGAGATGGGAGAGAGCACAGTCTGCTGCGAGATGGAGAAAGATACACCAGGAGGGATATGCGGAGGAGGAGAATCTATGCTTCAGTGAGATGGAAGAGAGCACAGTCTGCTGCGAGATGGAGAAAGATACACCAGGAGGGATATGCGGAGGAGGAGAATCTATGGTTCAGTGAGATGGGAGAGAGCACAGTCTGCTGCGAGATGGAGAAAGATACACCAGGAGGGATATGCGGAGGAGGAGAATCTATGGTTCAGTGAGATGGGAGAGAGCACAGTCTGCTGCGAGATGGAGAAAGATACACCAGGAGGGATATGCGGAGGAGGAGAATCTATGGTTCAGTGAGATGGGAGAGAGCACAGTCTGCTGCGAGATGGAGAAAGATACACCAGGAGGGATATGCGGAGGAGGAGAATCTATGCTTCAGTGAGATGGGAGAGAGCACAGTCTGCTGCGAGATGGAGAAAGATACACCAGGAGGGATATGCGGAGGAGGAGAATCTTTGCTTCAGTGAGATGGGAGAGAGCACAGTCTGCTGCGAGATGGAGAAAGATACACCAGGAGGGATATGCGGAGGAGGAGAATCTATGCTTCAGTGAGATGGAAGAGAGCACAGTCTGCTGCGAGATGGAGAAAGATACACCAGGAGGGATATGCGGAGGAGGAGAATCTATGCTTAAGTGAGATGGGAGAGAGCACAGTCTGCAGGGAGATGGAGAAAGATACACCAGGAGGGATATGCGGAGGAGGAGAATCTATGCTTCAGTGAGATGGGAGAGAGCACAGTCTGCTGCGAGATGGAGAAAGATACACCAGAAGGGATATGCGGAGGAGGAGAATCTATGGTTCAGTGAGATGGGAGAGAGCACAGTCTGCTGCGAGATGGAGAAAGCACAGTTACTTACCTGTAACAGGTGATCTCTGGGAACAGCAGGAATTAGTCCTCACATATGGGTACGTCGGTACCGACGGAGCCCGTGCGGGAAAGCTCCCCAGCTTCTTAGAATAGAAGCTTTTGGGACCTCCCACTGCACATGCGCACTGCCTTCCCGCCTTCCTGAACAGCTCTCCTCAGTTTCGAGTTTATAGCTGAGTCAACAGAGAGAGGACAGGAAGATAGATAGATAAAAGATACAACTCCTAGGGGAGGTGGGTGGGTTGTGAGGACTAATTCCTGCTGTTCCCAGAGATCACCTGTTACAGGTAAGTAACTGTGCTATCTCCAGGAACAAGCAGGAATAAGTCCTCACATATGGGGACTCCCTAGCTTAGATGCATGGGATCCCCTGTAAAGGTTCGCCATCTTCGTATGGATCTCAGGCATCCATTCTGGGAAGGTGGGCAGGAGTTGTTTAGGAATGGAACAGGTGCTTGAGGACAGCCTGGCCAAACAAGGCATCCCGGCGGGAGTCCTTGTCCAAACAGTAATGGGCTGTGAAGGTATGAACCGAGGCCCAGGTAGCGGCTCGACAGATCTGATCTATGGAAACAGAGTGCAGATGAGCCATAGAAGTTGCCATGGCCCTCACATTGTGAGCAGTGACATGGCCTTCCAGAGAAATGTTTTTGCTCTGGTAAGCAAAAGAAATACACTGAGCAATCCAATTGGAAAGTGTACGCTTGGAGACTGGAAGTCCCAAATGGGAAGGATCAAAGGCCACAAAAAGTTGAGAAGACTTTCGATGTGGCTGAGTCCTATTAAGGTAAAAAGCGAGAGCTCTTTTACAATCCAGAGTATGAAGGTTCCTCTCTGCATTGGATGCATGAGGAGCTGGAAAAAAGACAGGTAGATATACCTCTTGATTAAGATGAAAAGGCGAGACCACTTTAGGCATAAAGTGGGGATTCGTCCTAAGGACCACCTTATCATGATGAAATCTTGTGTAAGGTGGATTAGCCACTAAAGCCTGCAGCTCACTGATGCGGCGAGCCGAAGTGACTGCAATGAGGAAGATGACCTTCCAGGAAAGAAATTTCAAGGAGGTGGAAAACATTGGCTCAAAAGGTGGCTTCATAAGTTGACCGAGCACTAGATTCAAATCCCATGCGACCGGGGGTGGTCTGATGGGAGGTTTAGTGAGAGTCAGGCCTCTCATGAATCTTGCAACAAGAGGATGAGAGGAGATAGGTTGTCCATTTATATGTTTCAAGGATGCTGCAATAGCACTTAAATGGACTCTTACCGAATTCGTCTTGAGGCCTGCATTGGATAGATGCAGGAGATAATCAAGAAGAGAATTCAAAGGAAGTGCCAGAGGGTCAAGACCCTGCTGAGCACACCAAATGGAAAAACGTTTCCATTTGAAAGCATAGGAACGCCTGGTAGAGGGTTTCCTAGAGGCAGAAAGGATATCTTTCACTGGTTGGGAAAGATGAAAGTCTTGAAGGCTTAAGCCTTCAGTAACCAAGCACTGAGGTGAAGGGATTTGGGGTTTGGGTGCCACAAAGTCCCCTCCTCCTGAGACAGGAGGTCTGGCGCAGCTCCCAGATCCAAGTAGGATCTCTGGGAGAGCTGTAGAAGTAGAGGGAACCACACTTGGCGTGGCCAGCGTGGAGCTATGAGGATCATAGTTCCATGATCCCTCTGGAGTTTGAACAGAGTCTTGGGAATCAAAGGAATGGGTGGAAAGGCATATAGGAATGCCTGACTCCAATTCAGGAGAAAGGCGTCCGTAGCCTGAGCTCCCTGACACGGAGTTCTGGAACAGAACCGGGGAAGTTTGGCATTCCACGGACTTGCAAAGAGGTCTATGTCCGGGGTCCCCCATTCCTGAAAGATTCGGTTTATTTGGTCCAAATGTAGGGACCATTCGTGTGGCAGCAGAACTCGACTGAGCCTGTCTGCCCGAGAGTTTTGAACTCCTGGGAGATACACTGCTAGCAGGTGAATCTGATGCTCTCTGGCGAAGGCCCATAGTCTTAGAGCTTCGTTGCAAAGCGACAGAGAGCCCGTCCCTCCTTGTTTGTTTATGTAAAACATGGCCACCTGATTGTCCGTCTGAACTAGGACAGTGAGGTTGGCTAGGAGGGAGTGGAAGACCTTGAGGGCAAGGTAAATTGCTCGCAGTTCCAGAAGATTGATATGAAGGGTGGTCTCCTGTAGAGACCAAGTGCCCTGAGTGGAGAGAGTTTGCAGATGGGCTCCCCACCCTGTTTGGGAGGCATCTGTTGTGAGGGTTGCTTGGGGTAGCAATGGTTGAAATGGAGCCCCCAACAACAGATTCTTGGTGGAAGTCCACCAGTGGAGGGACCAAAACAGACGATCGGAGGTTTGTATTTGGTCTGAGAGCGCTCCTGACGCCTGAGTCCACTGAGTGGCCAGGGTCCATTGAGCTGCTCTCATATGAAGACGAGCATAGGGCACCACATGCACTGTGGAGGCCATATGACCCAGTAGGCGTAGCATTTCCCTGGCTGTCAAGTGAGTGCTGGACTGAGCTTGGGAGGCCAAACTCAGGAGGCGCTGGCCTCGAACCTGTGGAAGGTAGGCCCTTGCAGTGATGGTGTCCAACTGGGCCCCTATGAATTCTAGAGATTGAGTAGGGATGAGTTGGGACTTGGGAAGGTTTACTACCAGTCCCAGATACTGCAAAAGGCTCCTTGTGTGGTCCAGGGAAATCTGGGCCTGTGACTGAGTTGGAGCTCGGATGAGCCAGTCGTCCAGATATGGGAAGACAAAGATTCCCATGCCTCTTAGAAATGCGGCTACGACTGCCATGCATTTTGTGAATACTCTTGGAGCAGAGGCTAGACCGAAGGGGAGTACTCTGTATTGGAAATGTTTTCCCTGAAACAGAAAGCGAAGATACTTTCTGTGGGATGGATGGATGAGTATATGTGTATACGCATCCTGTAGGTCTAGAGAACAAAACCAGTCCTGACCCTGGAGGTAAGGAAGGAGAATGCCGAGAGACAGCATTTTGAATTTCTCCTTGAAGAGAAATTTGTTCAATTCTCTCAGATCTAGGATTGGTCTGAATCCCCCTGTCTTCTTTGGAATGAGAAAATAAGGGGAGTAGAAACCGGACCCTTGTTGAGGAAGAGGAACCTCTTCTATGGCCCCTTGGGCAAGAAGAGAGGAAACCTCTTGACCCAACAGGGTTAGGAGAGATGGGGGAGAATTGAATGGTCTCACCATATGATGGGGAGGAAGGCTGGAGAAATGAAGTTTGTAACCCTCTCGAATGATAGAGAGGGTCCATTGTTCTGTTGTGATTTGTTCCCATCTGGGAGCAAAGTGAACCAACCTTCCGGGTATGGTGAGAGGTTCTGGTTGTGTTAGAACCAGAAGTGGCAAGTTCCCTAGGAGCAAGTCAAAACCCCTGAGGGGTTGGAGCCTGCTGAGCTACAGTAGCTGCTGCAGGCTTAGCTCGTGCTTGTTTGGATTGCTGACGCTTAGCAGTATAGCGAGGTTGAGAAGACTGCTGGCCAGTATTTGAAGCAACTCTGGCCTTCTTATAGTAAGGCCTTTTAAAAGACTTTTTCTTAGTAGGAATTGAAGTGGACTTTGAAAGTCTTTCCAAGGTGGCATTTTCAGCATCCATCTGGGTGGCTTTGATTTGCCACTCTTCCCCAAATAAGTTCTCACCTGTACAGGGCAGATTCCGTAAGCCATCTAGAACCCAAGGTTCCAGATCAGAGGCCTGGAGCCAAGCAAGACGTCGGGCTGCAATAGCAATGCCCGAAGCCCTACTGGCTCCCTCAAAGGAATCATATGCTGCCCTATTAGAGAACTTAGAAACCTCTAAGAGTTGTTTCACTAGGGAAAGGAATCCCTGCTTTTTATCCTCAGGGATAAAGGGGGCAAAATGCCGCACCTTTTTGGCAAGTTCCTCCAGGAACATGCCCATATAGAGACTGTAGGAATTAATCCTGGCTATAAGCATACTAGCCTGGAAAATTTTCCTACCAAAAGAGTCCAAAGTCTTACATTCCCGTCCTGGAGGGGTGGAAGAGTGCCTTTTGGTACTCCTAATCTTCTTCATTGCAGACTTCACCACAATAGAGTGGTGGGGCAATTGAGTCTTTTGGAAACCAGGAGAAGGAGGGACCCTATACATGGTGTCCAACCTACGGGAATAAGGAGACAAAGTCAAAGGATTTTCCCAGAAATCCATCAGTTGTTCTTGAAGGATTTCATGGATAGGCAGGGTAACTGTCTCCTTAGGGGCCTTTGAGTATCCCAAAATATCCAGTTTTTTGGATCTGGGTTCCTTTTCAGAGGATGTGGTAATAGAAAGGGCTGTAGCCATATCTAAAACAAAGTCCTGGAAGGACAAATCCTCTGGAGGGGACATTCTCCTTTTAGGAGAAGAGGGCTCCTCAGGTAAGTTGAGTGAAAACTCAGCAGAATCATCAGAGGAGTGAAAATCCTCAGAGGAATCGGTGCTTTCCTCTAACGCACGATACGCGTACCGATCGGTATCGATATCGGGCGTATCGGGTATGGAACCGGTATGGAGCGAAAGCCCATACGGTACCGACTTGCGTTTAGAGGTGGACGGCCTCGATACCGGCATGGCGGACGATACCGGTATCGGGCCCCGAACCGCTGAAAGCGGAACCGATGGCGTTGCAGCTTTAATGAAAGCCATGACGGCCTGCTGCATGGACTGTACAGTATCGCCCATGGACGCCATAGCTGCCTGGATGTCGGTACCGGAGTGACCCGGTACCCCAGAGCAGGCTAACAGGTGATCTGTCGAGGCCGTAGCATCGATATCAACCTGAGACCCCTGAATTGGCGTTTTTTGGAAGTTGGACTTCCCGCCGGGGTTGTTTGGCTGGGGCAGGGTCCTCAAGTTCTAAGCTAAGAGCCTCTCGATGCTTTGAAGGAGATTTGCTCTTTGAGGACTTGCCCACAGAAGGTTTGGTTACCTGAGATCCATCCGGAGAAGAAGACCTGGATGACTGTGATGCTGTATTCTCTGAAGCAAACAGCACATGGAATTTGTTGGCCCGGTTCTGCAGCCCACGTTTAGACATGTGGGAGCAAGATGGGCAGTCCGGTATGGAATGGTCAGGCCCCAAACATTTCAGACACCATTCATGGGTGTCTGTGACTGAAATAACAGCATTACATTTGGTACACTTCTTAAATCCAGGGGCTGGCTTCTCCATGAGGAGAAATTGAGTAGGCCGAGAGGCCTCTCTGAAGTGACCAAAAAGCTAAAAAATAAGAAAAAAGAATTATAATTTTTTAAAGAAAGAAAGAAAAGACCGGCGATACCGGTATCGGTATGGGGAAGGCAGGTACGCGGTCTAAAGAAACAAATAAAATAACAATTTCTTCAGCGGTGACAGGAACACGACCTGCTGGCTCCGCGGAAAAAGAGAAACTGAGGAGAGCTGTTCAGGAAGGCGGGAAGGCAGTGCGCATGTGCAGTGGGAGGTCCCAAAAGCTTCTATTCTAAGAAGCTGGGGAGCTTTCCCGCACGGGCTCCGTCGGTACCGACGTACCCATATGTGAGGACTTATTCCTGCTTGTTCCTGGAGATAGGAGAAAATCTATACTCATGAGAGACAGGTAAGGGAGACAGCAGCAGCTCCGGAGAAAAGGCAAGAAAAAGAGGGGAGAAGGGAGAGAGTCATGATAAAGTAGAGGAAACTGGTAAACTGAGAGCCCAGTCCATAGTGGCGTCTGTGATTTATAACCCAATCTCACCTTCAGTAACTCCATCGCTGACTGCTGACACTTCTCCTCTATCTCTGAGATCCGTTTCTGGAGGGAGGAGCATCGAGCTTCTAGTTGGGTCACATTATCTCTGATTTTCTTTAGAGTCTCCTTCTTTTCCTCTTCCAGCCTTGAGAGAAGGATCCGCCGCTCCTCATTCAGGAACTGGTGCAGCTCCTCAAACTCAGACAGGATTTTCTCTTTCCAGATCCCAGTCTTACGCTACATTCACCAGATCAAAGAGAAGAAATATCAGAGGCACTGTCCATAACTTTATTACCTGTAATAGTGGAGCTTCTACACCAGAACAGAACCTGAACCATTACTTTCATTATTCCGAGATTTAGGACATAAGAAGTTGGAAATCAAGATACAGGAGGCGAGTTTAGAAATTGTCGCATAAATGAATGTGGCTGGTATACGTGTACGAGAACAAAGCAGTGATTTTTAGGAAATTCACACATGCTTCCCCTTGTAAACATTGCTGCTTACATGTATAACTGCTGACAGCAGGCTCGTGTGTATACTTACGTCACTCCAGAGTAGGTGTGAATGTCTGTCAGGTTACACACATATATTCTGCATTTTGCAAATTATACGGGCAAAATTTGCTCCCATATACATGTGAATAAAGTATTTGTAGAGAGGTTAAGGGAACATCCTACGGATACTTGTAGGGCAGAGGGTACACGACCTCAGTCCTCAAGGGCCGCAACCCAGTCAGGATTTTAGGATGCCCATAATGAGATCTAGTTCCTACAATGGAGGCAGTGCATACAAACAGATCTCATGCATATTCATTGTCAGTATCTTCAAAACCCAACCGGGCTGCCCCTCTTGAGGATAGAGGGTGTGCACCCCCTGCCCTACAAGTATCTGTAGGATGTTCCCTTAACTTATCTACAAATACTTTATTCAATGTGTATGGGAGCAAATTTTGCATAGCCCTCTTACTATATATAAAACCCACTTATACAAGGAGAAAGTTTTCCTAAAATTATTCTCCAGTGTGCCGTGGATCTCTCAGGACCCAAACAAACATCAGAAATGATAAAAGAAGGTGAATTGGCTGTGGACGTCTCAACCATCATTGCAGGAGTCAGCTGAGGCAGTGCTGCAGGGGGGGGAGGGGAGGGGTGGAGGGCAAAAGGAAGTGGAAGGATCAACCCATCTAGCCAGAAGGAACAATGCCCCACATAGGCTGGGGGAAGTCAGAATCACTTCCGAAATTGGTCAAGGATGAGATAGTCTGCCCCTGCCCACCTCCAACAAATAACTGCAAAGGGTAGACGTGTGACATAGTAACATAGTATATGACGGCAGATAAAGACCAGAATGGTCCATCTAGTCTGCCCAGCAAGACGGCAAGAGTAGGCAGAGGCGGCTCTATAATGAGGTGTAGTGAGGCGGCTGCCTCAAGCGGCAAAGTTTTGAGGGCTGCAAATGCCCCCAAAACAGCCGCCTCACTTCGCCTTCAAGTTAAAAAAAAATAAAAATAAAAAAGCGCACAAGTTGCTGCCGCTGCCAAATCCGCTTCTTGGCAGCAGCAAATTCACTGCCTCCCTTCTTCTGCAGCCACGGCTCTCTGCATCTTAGGGAACAACGGCTGTGCAGGTGAAGCTGTTGCGGAGCCTTCCAGTCTCTCGATGGGCTCCGTGCAGCATTGTCCCGCCCCCAAAGGAAGTTGTTTACCACTTCCTTTGGAGGCGGGACAATGCTGAGCAGAGCCCGTCGAGAGACGGGAAGGCTCCGCAACGGCTTCACCGGCACAACCGCGGTTCCCTAAGAGATAGGGAACCGCGGCTGCAAAAGAAGGAGGCACAGGGAGGCAGCAGGCAGACATGGGGACAGGGGAGGAGGGGACAGGGAATCTGCAACGGGTCTGACATGGGGGGATGGAGGGAGGGGGACTGACATGGATAGAGGAAGGGAGGGAGGGGGACTGACATGGATGGATGGAAGGAGGGACGGAGGGGGGGCTGACATGGATGGAGGGAGGGAGGGAGCTGACATGGATGTATGGATGGATGGAGGGAGGGAGGGAGGGAGGGGGGCTGACATGGATGGAGGGAGGGAGGGAGGCTGACATGGATGGAGGGAGGGGGGCTGACATGCAGGCATGGATGGATGGAGGGAGGGGGGCTGACATGGATGTATGTATGGATGGCGGGAGGGAGGGTGCTGACATGGATGTATGTATGGATGGATGGAGGGAGGGAAGGGGCTGACATGGATGTATGGATGGATGGAGGGAGGGACGGAGGGGGGCCTGACATGGATGGAGGGAGGGACTGAGGGAGGGATGGAGGGGGGCTGACATGGATGGATGGCGGGAGGGAGGGAGGCTGACATGGATGGAGGGAGGGACTGAGGGGGGCTGACATGGATGGATGGAGGAAGGGAGGTGGGGCTGAGATGGATGTATGGATGGATGGAGGGAGGGATGGAGGGGGGCTGACATGGATGGAGGGAGGGAGGGATGGAGGGGGGCTGACATGGATGGATGGAGGGAGGGACGGAGGGGGGGTGACATGGATGGAGGGAGGGAGGGGGGCTGACATGGATGTATGGATGGATGGAGGGAGGGAAGGAGGGAGGGAAGGGGCTGGAAGGGAACTGACAGGGGTTCCCTCTCATCCAGCAGGAACAACCGGCATCAAACAAATCAGCCTGATTGCTGCAAGCGATCAGGCTAATTTGTGCATCAGCGGCACTCCGGTTGTTTTAATTTTAGATTTTGACGCCTCTGCCCTGCCTCTGCCTTCCTACTGCTTTTTTTTTTTGCTGCAAGCATTCTTGAGGATAAAAAATGCAGCGGGACGGCAGAGCAGAGGTGGCAAAATCTAAAATTAAAACAGCCAGAGTGCCCCCGCCACCGCTGGATAAGAGGTGCAGGTGGAGGGAGTGGGGACAGGATGAGGACAAGGAGAGACAAAGGTGAGAGATGGGGGACAAAGGGGGAGACAGGGGACAAGTACTAGACAAAGGGGACTGACGGGGCAAATGCTGGACAAAGGGGAGAGACAGGGGGACATACTGGACAGACAGGGGATAAATGCTGGACAAAGGGGAGAAACAGGGGGACATACTGGACAGACAGGGGATAAATGCTGGACAGAGGGGAGAGACAATGCGGGTTAGGATTATAATGGGCTGATGGGGGGGCTAGCACTGGTAATGGGCTGATGGGGGGCTAGCACAAGTAATGGGTTGATTAGGGAAGGCTAGGACTGGGAATGGACTGATCAAGGAGGGGTTGGGACTGGTAATGGGCTGACTAGCGGAGCTAGCACTGGTAATGGGCTGAGGGGGGGTCTAGCTATGGAAATGAGCTGATTAGGGAAGGCTAGGACTGGTAATGGGCTGATGGGGGGTTAGGACTGGTAATGGACTGAAGGGGGGCTAGCATTGGAAATGAGCTGATTAGTGGAGGATAGGACTGGAAATGGAATAAAGGGGGGGGTAGGACAAGTAATGGGCTGATTAGGGGAGGCTAGCACTAGTAATGGGCTGAGGGGGATTGGCACTGGAAATGAGCTGATTGGGGAGGCTAGGACTGGACATGGACTTATGGGGGGGGGTAGGACTAGTAATGGGCTGATTAGGGGAGACGAGCACTGGTAATGGGCTGATACGGGGGTAGGACTGGTATTGGGCTGATTAGGGGAGGCTAGCACTGGTAATGAGCTTGAGGGGGGACTAGAACTGGAAGTGAGCAGATTGGGGGGCTTCGACTGGGAATGGGCTGATTGTGGGAAGGGTAGGATAGAGCTGCTGGCCCTGGAAGAAAACTGGGCGCTAGGGCTATAAATGGGCTGATGCAAAGGGATGGGAGAATGGGACTGGAAGGGGGTGGATGCTGAGAGGGGCTGCCATGGTATTTGTACTAGAAGGAGCTTGACAGTGGGGAAGGAGGGGGACTGGAAGGGAATGGACACCAGTGGCAGTCACGGGAATGCAAGTTGACTTTGGAAGGTACCGGGAGTGAGGACTGGAAAGGGGCTGATACTGGGGAGGGTTACTGGGACTGGAAATAGGCTGATGGAAAGAAGTGAAGAAAACGAAAGAAGAGATAAGAAATGGCGGATGGACCATAGACCACGGAAAGAGAGCTAAGAGAAGACAGGAAAGCAGAAGCCTGAGATCGGGACCAGCATGATCAGAGAATAAAATGGTCAGACAACCAAGGTAGAAAAAATAATTTTATTTAATTTTAGCTATTGGACTTTGTGCTATTTTTATATTTTACACAGTATTGGAGAACTGCATCTCTTTATTTATCTGATGTTGCACTGCATGTGGACTCTGGCTTCTTGGGGTTTCAGTTTAAATTTAATCTACATATTTTTATTTTTACTTTAGATTGTGGTTACTTATTATGTATTTGGTGAGGGTCGATGTTGTGCATGTGTGACTGAGGTCAGGTGTTCTGTTAACATGCAGTTTGTACATAAAGATCTATACTGTACTGATTTGACTTGTTCAGCTTTTCAAATAGGTGTATGGATGTTCCAGGGCCCACTGTAGTATTTACAGTGACACTTTTTTTGGATGGACTCCTTATGTGAGTTTTGGAAGTTTGGAAGCTGAGAGGATATGATATGGTAGGCTTGCTCTTTGTTGTAGGGTTTTGTATTAGTTCACAATATGCCTGGTACTGGAGAATAGTGGTTGTTGTTGTTGTTAGTGAGATGATCAGAATCAGATTTCTTTTTTTAATATTGAGTTCTGTGGGTGAATGTCCTGGTTCTGCTCTGCACCTACTGTGGATGCAAAATATATGTTGAAAAAGAAAAAGCAAGAACCATAACAAAGTTTATAACAACAAAATAAGAATGAGTTATAATTTAGTTTTATAAACTGTGCTGTTGGTTCTTGCTATCTTTTAGTTCCTTGGTGTGCAAAGAGGACCGTACCTAGACCTGTGCAAGCGGTGCAGCCGCACAAGGTGCAAAGGCTTGGGGGGCACATTTTGGCTGTCCAGTGTTGCCCTGCTGCCGCTGGCAGAACAATAGCAGGCAGCCGAAATGTGCGCCCCAAGCCTTTTCACAGCACTTTTGGCAGGTCTGGTCCCTCCCTCCTCCGATGCGATGTCAGAGCAGGGAGGGACAGATCTGCTTAAAGTGCCGGCGCATTTCAGATTGGGAGCATGCCCCCCTCCTCCTCCCCATACTTCCATACAGGATGCCTGCTCTTTCCCTGTTGCCAGTACCGCCGTGAAAAAAACAGAGGGCGGCAGCAGCAGGGAAAGAACAGGCAGCACTGGATGGAGGTTTGGGGGTTAGGAGGGGGTACGCACCCAAGCTGCAAGTCGCACAGGGCACGATTGCAGCTTGGCATGGCCCTCTGTGCAGACATCTTGCATTCCCTCCATATAATCTAATTGGCTTTTTGGTTTGGTTCAGTCCCTGATTGGAGTTCTGAAAAAGCCCCGCCCCCTCTAAGGGGGGAGGGGGCGGGGCGCCATCTCATTCTTCGCCTCAGGCAGCAGATTGCCTTGAGCCGCCCCTGAGAATAGGTGCACCTGCCACTCCATGCAGGTCACCCCTCCCCATGCCTTTGTTTAGGGGTGAACCCACCATTCCGTGTAGGCCACCCCCATTTGTTCAACTATAAGAGATAGTTATGTTTATTTTGATTTTATCCTATTGCTATAAAGGGATCCACTGTGTCTGTCCCATGCCATTTTGAATTCTGTCACTGTATTCGCCCCCACCACTTCCATCGGGAGGGCATTCCAAGCATCCACCACCCTTTCAGTGAAAAAGTATTTCCTGACATTGCCTTTCAATTTACCACCTTGCAGCTTCGTGTTATGCCCTCTAGTTTTACAGCTTCCCCGACTTTGGAAGAGGTTTGTTTGTCCAATAATACTCTAAGTATTTAAAGGTCTGAATCATATCCCCCTGTCCCTCCTCTTCTCAAGAGTGTAGATATTTAGGTCTTCAAGTCTCTTCTCATAAGTCTTCTGACGCAGGCTCCAAATCATTTTGGTAGCCTTCCTCTGACCTATTTCCAGTCTTTTTATATCCTTTGTGAGATACAGTCTCCAAAACTGAACACAATATTCCAAGTGAGGCCTCACCAGTGACTTGTACAGTGGCATTAGCACCTCTTCGTTTCTCCTGGTAGTTCCTCTCTGTATGCAAACCAGCATCCTTCTGGCTTTTACCACTGCCTTATCACACTGTTTTGCCTCTTTGAGATTGTCAGAAACAATCACTCCAAGTTCCTTCTCCTGGTCTGTGCACACCAATCTCTTGCCCCCTATCGCATACAATTCCCTTGGATTTCTGCTTCCCAAGTGCATGACAGTGCACGTCTTCACATTAAATCTTAACTGCCAAGCATTAGACCATTCTTCCAGCTTTTGTAGATCTTTCCTCATGTTATCCGCTCCCTCAGGGGAGTCCACTCTTGCAAAATTTGGTGTCATCATATGGATGTGAAAGCTTGACAGTGAAAAAGATAGACAGGAAGAAAATTGATGCCTTCGAATTATGGTGCTGGCGGCGAATGCTGTGTATACCATGGACTGCCCGAAGAACAAACCAGTCGGTACTAGAGGAGATCAAAGCTAAGCTTTCTTTAGAAGCTCAGATGACAAGACTTCGACTTTCATACTTTGGACACATCATGCGAAGAGAGAGATCATTAGAGAAAGACATCATGCTTGGCAAGGTAGAAGATCAACACAAAAGAGGAAGGCCAGCAATGAGATGGATCGATACAATAACAGCAGCTATGGGTACCAGTCTGTCAACAATGAGCCGCCTGACTCAAGACCGAACACAATTTAGGATAGCTATCCAGAGGGTCGCCATGAGTCGACTCCGACTCGACGGCACTTAACAACAACAACAACAACAACAACAGAGTTCTAAGTCTGAGCTGAAAATCTGAGGGTCCTGCCAGAAGGCCCTACCATTGAAGGTCTGCAGAAAGACCTCCCAAATGTCCAAATCAGATTTTATATCTTTTGACACCCTGATGTGATGGTGCCGTTTGCTCACCCCTTTCGCTGCCATGGCCAACCACTGGCAAAAGACCCTCCCCATGGGAATGACTCTAGTTGCAAAGCAGAGTAGGCCAATCAGTGACTGGAACTGCTCTAGTGTCGCCTTCTGTGAGCTCTTCATCTGCTTAATAAATGTTCTCAAACTTATCCGGTGGCAGATGCGAGATCTGCGCTCGCACATCCAGTTCAATACCCAAAAAGGTGATCACTATCGCCGGGCCCGCGGTTTTGTCTTCCACCAGGGGTATGCCGAAGTGCTGGGCAACCTGCTGGAAAGACATCATAACCTGCTTGCACCACTTGTATCCTGAGCCTACAAACAGGAAATCGTCCAAATAGTGAACCACCGTTCCAGGCCCCATGATTTCTTCAATCACCCAATGCAAAAATGAGCTAAAGAGCTCGATGTACGCACAGGAGATCAAACTGCCCATGGGCATGCATTTGTCATAATAAAAACCCCCATCAAAGAAAAAAAAAAGCAACTTAAATGAGTCAGGATGAACCAGTAGCAGGTGAAAGGACTCCTCGATGTCCGCCTTCGCTAGATATGCCTGAGCACCCATCCGCCATTTCATGACTATGGCTTGGTCAATGGATGATATTGCACCAAACACAACTGCAGATCAATACAATTGTTAACCGAGTCACCGTCCAGGTATTTCAGGTTATGTATTAATCGGAATTTACTTGGTTCTTTCTTTGGCAGTATGCCCAATGGGGATACCACTAGGTCGATGAATGGTGGCTTGCAAAAAGGGCCAGATATTCTCCCCAAGGCATTCTCCTTGTCGAGTTTATCCCTCATCACCTTGATGTTCTGGAGAATGGATGGGGGGTCACGCCTCGGGGGTAGAGGAATGTGCCTGGGCTTAGCCGAGGGGATGTGAAAGCCCTGTGCAAGCCCATCCCCAATGCTACAGTAAGCCCACAGCCATGGACACATGTTCTCAAGGTTGATGGGCAATAGGACTACTACCGTCTCTCCCCCAGAAGGCCAGCCTGGGATCTATGCAGCCTTCCATTATTGTTGAATCTGCAGGTTGTGACTGGGTGTCCTACCCCACAACCAGAACAGACGTGCAGGTGCATTGCCTGGTGTTGTATTGGCAATGGTATTTCCTTTATTTATTTAACCAGTTTTCTATAGCACCTTATCCTTCAATCAAAGCGGTTTACATTATGTAATCACTGCAAACAGGTACTGGATACATTCCCTTGTCCCCAAAGGACTCACAATCTATGTATACCTGAGGCAACATAGGGTTAAGAGGCTTGCCCAAGGTCACAAGGAGTGCCTATAGGATTAGAAACCCCAGTCCTTCTCACCTGAGATTGCTGTCCCTGGGTGTGAATTGAACCACTGGCCCTTCAGCCTGAGGAACCGTGTCCTAACTACTAGGCCACTCTTCCCTACAGTACCGATGCCCTGCTGCCTGACCCGCCACCCGTGAGGGGTATGTCTGCTCGGTCACCCACATGTTGAACGCCAGAAAAGGCTGGTACCCCCCTCATGATGTAACAGCCTGTTCTGCCACCTCATTGAGCCATAAGTAGGTGATCCAATGCTGCTATTACTGTATCGATCCATCTCATTGCTGGCCTTCCTCTTTTGTATTCACCTTCTACCTTGCCAAACATGATGTCTTTCTCTAACGATCTCTCTCTTTGCATGATGTGTTCAAAGTATGAAAGTCGAAGTCTTGTCATCTGAGTTTCTAAAGAAAGCTTAGCTTTGATCTCCTCTAGTACTGACTGGTTTGTTCTTCAGGCAGTCCATAGTATACATAGTATTTTTCACCAGCACCATAATTCAAAGACATCAATTTTCTTCCTGTCTTTTTCACTGTCCAATTTTTACATCCTTATGATGTTGTTGAAAATGCCAAAATCTTGGCATGGAGAGAGACATCTCTGCTCTTGAGATCTTGTCTAGGTCTTTCACAGCCATTCTGCCAAGAGCAATGCGTCATCGGATTTCTTGATTGCTTGTTGCTTCTTTATTGATAGTTGATCCAAGTAGGTCAAAGTTGTCCACTATTTTGATTTCTTCTCCATCAACAATGAACCTATTGATTTTGCCAGTAGTCAGGATGTTTGTCTTCTTTACATTAAGGTGCAGGCCCATTTTAAGACGATGTTCCTTGATCTTGAGAAGCAAATGTTTCAGATCATCTTCACTTTCAGCCAGTAATGTGGTAGAATGCTTATACACTGCTTCATTGTCACTGAGGATAGACAAAAAAAAAAAGAAAGAAAGGGGGGGTGAAAGAATAAGGGAAAATATAGAAAAGGGGGGATGGTACGAGTAAATGATGCTGAGTCCAGTCCTCAGTCCCGGCATGGACAAGCAGAATAGGGTCACAATGAACTGGGCTGACAGGTCAATACTGATCAGTGGATGACATTCTTCCCTCTCGCCACCCCATAGCATTTTTCTTATATAGACAGGTCTCGCAAGGACAGCAGTGGACAGAGCAGGATGCAGGGACAATGACGAACCGCGGAACACAAGAGAGGACGAGCGAACCAGACCTCAGCTGATGCCAAGTCAGCAATGGCGTCGGCCAGAAGGAAGAGGACAGAAGGCATGACTATGGCCTCTATATGGCTCAGTAAGCAGGCGGTGACAGCGAAGAAGGTTACAGAATCGAGGGTCATGAGCACCAAAATGGAGAAAGTGATGAGGGACCTCAGAGAACAAGTCACCCAGCTCGGCCCCGGGGCAGTCTGATGGTGACTAGAGGTTCCCCCTTGCATGGTAGATGACCTTGGCGATCACAGCATGCCCAGTGTCCATCATGACATTGGAAGGCTCCTCTTGGATAGTGATGGAGAGTTTGACTTTGTTAAATTCACTCAAAAGGCTTTCAAGAAGTTTAAAGGGAGGAAGACGGGCGATAAGGGTTCTGAGGGGTGGGAGAGGTATTGGCCGGGCAGTTGGAGCAGGCCCCGCCGATGCGACCATGGGAGCAGCTATGTCCCAACCACTTGAGCTGGCAGAGGTGGCAGAAGGGGCGAACATGCGATGCGGTGTGTCATCACTGGCGCATGCAGTATCAAAAAAGATGAAGAAGAAAATATGGAAGAAAGCGTTTATTGATATATTTTTATATCAATATTTTTATATCAATTGTGATGGCAAAAGTGTGCAGATCCCTATGGAGGTGGATAGAGCACAGGTAATTTCCCCTAAGCAGAAGGAAAAGGGAAAAGAGGTGAATTTCAAATCTGCAGCCAGGCTTGAAAAAAAGTGTTTGTCAGAACTTGTTGATCAGGAGCCACGCCCCAGCTCCATAGTAACTGAGGGTGGAGATGCAGCTCAGCTGGGGGCAGGGTGGAAGGAGAGCAGCAAGTCACATGCTTATAAGCCAAGGAAAGCAGAGGCAGATAGTTTCAGTCCACCGGGGAGAGTCAGTATCTCCAGGAACAAGCAGGAATAAGTCATCACATATGGGTACGTCGGTACCGACGGAGCCCGCGCGGGAAAGCTCCCCAGCTTTTCAGATTAAAAGCTTTTGGGGCCTCCCACTGCACATGCGCGCTGCCTTCCCGCCTTCCTGACCAGCTCTCGTCAGTTTCTTTTTTTCCGTGGAGCCAGCAGGTCGTGTTCCTGTCACCGCTGAAGAAATTGTTAATTTTATTGTTTTCTTTAGACTGCGTACCTGCCTTCCCCATTCTGAAACCGGTACTGCCGGTCTCTCTTTTTTTCTTTAAAAAAAAAAAAATATATATATTTTTTTCTTTTCTTCAGCACAGCTTGGTACTTTGTTAGGCCTTCAGGCCTACACAAATTCTCCTCATGGAGAAGCCAGTTCCTGGTTTTAAAAAGTGTACTAAGTGCAGTGCTGTCATTCCTCTTACAGACACCCATGAATGGTGTCTTAAATGTTTAGGACCTGACCATTCCATACCGGACTGCCCATCCTGCTCCCAGATGTCGAAACGTGGATTGCAGAACCGGGCCAACAAGTTCCATGTGCTGTTTCCTTCAGAAGCATCACAGTCATCCAGGTCTTCCTCTCCAGATGGATCTCAGGTAACCAAAACTCCAGTGGGCAAATCCTCTAAAAGCAAATCTCTTTCTAAAGATCGAGAGGCTCTCAATTCTGAGTTCGAGGATTCTGCCCAGGCCAAAAAACCCCGGCGGGAGGTTCCGGCCTCCAAAGCAATCATGGGGTCACAGGTTGACATCGATGGCGCGGCCTCGACAGATCACCTGTTGTACTGCTCTGGGGTACCGGCCCATACCGGTACCGACATCCAGGCAGCAGTGGCGTCTATGGGCACTACTGTCCAAGTCATGCAGCAGGCCATTCTGGCTTTTATTAATGCTGCTACGCCCTCGGTACCGCAGCCAGCGGTACCGGGTCCGGTTCCGGTAATGGCTTCCATACCGGAACCGAGGCCATCGTCTTCCAAACGCAGATCGGTTCCGCAAGCCGGATCCGGGCTTTTGCCCGGTACCGATCCCATACCCGGTACGCCCGATGTCGATACCGAACGGTATGCGTATCGTGCGTTGGAAGCACATAGAGGATACTCTGCTTCTTCAGAGGATTTTAACTCCTCTGATGATTCTGATGAGTTCTCCCTTGATCTTCCTGAGGAGCCTTCTTCTCCTAACAGGAGAATGTCTCCACCAGAGGATTTGTCCTTTCAGGACTTCATCATAGAAATGGCTAAAGGTCTTTCTATTGCTTCATCCTCTGAAAAGGAACCCAGATCAAAGAAACTGGATATTTTAGGATACTCTAAGTCTCCTAAAGAGGCAGTCACCCTGCCTATCCATGAAATCCTTCAAGAACACTTGATGGACTTATGGGAGGCTCCTCTAACATTGTCTCCTTCTTCTCGCAGGTTGGACACCATGTACCGTGTCCCCCCTTCTCCTGGTTTCCAAAAAACCCAGTTGCCTCACCATTCTATTGTGGTGAAGTCTGCAATGAAGAAGATAAAGAGTACCAAAAGGCACTCTTCTACTCCTCCAGGGCGAGAATGTAAGACTCTAGACTCTTTTGGCAGGAAAATTTTCCAGGCTACTATGCTTATAGCCAGGATTAATTCCTATAGTCTTTACATGGGCATGTTTCTCAGTGAAATCGCTCTAAAAGTTCGGCATTTTGCCCCCTTTATCCCTGAGGATAAGAGGGAGCAGTTCATTTCCTTAGTAAAACACCTTTTGGATATTTCAAAGTTCTCCAACAGGGCAGCTTTTGATTCCTTTGAGGGTGCTGGTAGGGCTTCGGGCATTGCTATAGCAGCCCGACGTCTTGCTTGGCTCCAGGCTTCTGATCTAGAACCTTGGGTCCTAGATGGCTTACGAAATCTGCCCTGTACAGGTGAGAACTTATTTGGTGAGGAGTGGCAAATTAAGGCCACTCAAATGGATGCAGAAAATGCCACCTTAGATAGACTTTCTAAGTCTACCTCCACTCCTGCCAAGAAGAAGTCTTTTAAGAGGCCTTATTACAAGAAGTCCAGATTTTCCACAAATACTGGCCAACAATCCTCTCAGCCTCGTTTTGCTGTAAACGTCAGCAACCTAAACAGGCAAGGTCAAAGCCTGCGGCGTCTGCTACGCCTCAGCAGGCTCCACCCCCTCAGGGGTTTTGACTTGCCCCTAGAGAACTTAACTTTTCTGGCTCTAGAACAACCAGAGCCCCTCACCATACCCGGAAGGTTAGCTCACTTTGCTCCCAGATGGGAGCAAATTACATCAGAGCAATGGACCCTCTCTATCATCAGAGAGGGTTACAAACTCCATTTTTCCGACCTTCCTCCTTATACTATGGTGAGGCAGTTCAATTCTCCCCCATCTCTCCTGGCCCTCTTGGGTCAGGAAGTCTCCTCCCTCCTTGCCCAGGGGGCAATAGAGGAGGTCCCTCTTCTTCAACAGGGGACGGGATTCTACTCCCCTTATTTTCTAATACCAAAGAAGACAGAGGGCTTCAGACCAATTCTGGATCTGAGAGAATTGAACAAATTTCTGTTCAAGGAGAAATTCAAAATGCTTTCTCTGGGCATTCTCCTTCCATACCTTCAGGGTCAGGATTGGCTTTGTTCTCTAGACCTAAAGGATGCGTATACACACATACTCATCCACCCATCCCACAGAAAATACCTTCGATTTCTGTTTCAGGGAAAACATTTCCAGTACAGAGTACTCCCCTTCGGTCTAGCCTCTGCTCCAAGAGTGTTCACCAAATGCATGGCAGTCGTAGCTGCCTTTCTAAGAGGCCTGGGAATTTTCATATTCCCATACCTGGACGACTGGCTCATCCGAGCTCCCTCTCAGTCCCAGGCCCAAATTTCCCTGGACCGCACAAGGCGTCTTCTGCAGTATCTAGGACTGGTAGTAAACCTTCCCAAGTCTCAACTAATCCCTACTCAGTCTCTCGAGTTCATAGGGGCCCAGTTAGACACCATCACTGCAAGGGCCTACCTGCCTCAGGTCAGGGCCCAACGCCTGCTGAGTTTGGCCTCCCAAGCTCAGTCCAGCAGTCATTTGACAGCCCGGGAAATGCTGCGACTTCTGGGCCACATGGCCTCCACGGTACATGTGGTGCCCTACGCTCGTCTGCATATGAGAGCAGCTCAATGGACCTTGGCCACCCAGTGGACTCAAGCATCTGGAGCACTCTCCGACCAAATACTCACCTCAAGCCGTCTATTTTGGTCCCTCCAATGGTGGACATCCACCAAGAATCTGTTGTTGGGGGTCCCCTTCCAACCTTTGTTGCCCCAAGCAACCCTCACAACAGATGCCTCCCAGACAGGGTGGGGAGCTCATCTTCAGAACCTCTCCACTCAGGGCACTTGGTCTCCACAGGAGGCCACCCTTCATATCAACCTCCTGGAACTGCGAGCAATTTACCTTGCCCTCATGGTCTTCTATACCCTCCTTGTCAACCTGACTGTCCTAGTTCAGACAGACAATCAGGTAGCCATGTTCTATATAAACAAACAAGGAGGGACAGGCTCTCTGTCGCTTTGCAACGAAGCTCTCAGATTATGGGCCTTCGCCAGAGAGCATCAAATTCACCTTCTTGCAGTATATCTTCCAGGAGTTCAAAACTCTCGTGCAGACAGACTCAGTCGAGTTCTGCTTCCACACGAATGGTCCCTACATATGGACCAGATACGCAGAATCTTTCAGGAATGGGGGACCCCGAACATAGACCTCTTTGCAAGTCCGTGGAATGCCAAACTTCCCCGGTTCTGTTCCAGAACTCAGTGTTAGGGAGCTCAGGCCCACGATGCCTTCCTCCTGCATTGGGGTCAGGAATTCCTCTATGCCTTTCCACCCATTCCTCTAATATCCAAGACTCTGTTCAAGCTCCAGAGGGATCACGGGACTATGATCCTCATAGCTCCCCGCTGGCCACGCCAGGTGTGGTTCCCTCTACTTCTGCATCTCTCCCAGGGATCCTCCCTGGACCTGGGAGCTGCGCCAGACCTTCTGTCTCAGGAGGAGGGGACTTTGTGGCACCCAAACCCCAAATCCCTACATCTCAGAGCTTGGTTACTGAAGGCCTAAGTCTTCAAGACTTTAATCTTTCTCAACCTGTGACAGATATCCTTCATGCCTCTAGGAAACCTTCCACGAGGCGTTCTTATGCTTTCAAATGGAAACGTTTTTCCATTTGGTGTGCTCAGCAGGGTCTTGACCCTCTAGCACTTCCTTTGAATTCCCTCTTGGACTATCTCCTGCATCTTTCAAATGCAGGCCTTAAGACGAATTCAGTAAGGGTCCATTTGAGTGCTATTGCAGCATCCTTAAAACCTATAAATGGACAACCTGTCTCCTCTCATCCTCTTGTTGCACGTTTCATGAGAGGCCTGAATCTAACTAAACCTCCCATCCGACCTCCTCCGGTAGCATGGGATTTGAACCTAGTTCTAGGTCAGCTTATGAAGCCACCTTTTGAGCCTTTGGACTCTACCTCCTTCAAATTTCTTTCCTGGAAGGTTGTTTTCCTTATTGCAGTCACTTCGGCTCGCCGCATCAGTGAACTGCAGGCTTTAGTGGCTCATCCACCTTATACTAGGTTTCATCATGATAAGGTGGTCCTTAGGACGAATCCCCACTTTATGCCCAAAGTGGTCTCGCCTTTTCATCTTAATCAAGAGGTATATCTACCTGTCTTTTTCCCGGCTCCTCATGCATCCAGTGCAGAGAGGAACCTTCATACTCTGGATTGTAAAAGAGCTCTTGCCTTTTACCTCAACAGGACTCAACCACATCGAAAGTCTTCCCAACTTTTCGTGGCTTTTGATCCTTCTCATTTGGGACTTCCAGTCACCAAGCGTACACTTTCCAATTGGATCGCTCAGTGTATTTCTTTTGCTTACCAGAGTAAGAACATTTCTCTGGAGGGCCATGTCACAGCTCACAATGTGAGAGCCATGGCCACTTCTATGGCTCATCTTCACTCTGTGTCCATAGATCAGATCTGTCGAGCAGCCACTTGGGCCTCGGTTCATACCTTCACAGCCCATTACTGCTTGGACAAGGACTCCCGCCGGGATGCCTTGTTTGGTCAGGCTGTCCTCAAACACCTGTTCCATACTTAAACAACTCCTGCCCACCTTCCCTGGATGGATGCCTGAGATCCATGCGAAGATGGTTTACCCTTGGAGGGGGATCTCCCAGGCATCTTAGCTAGGGAGTCCCCATATGTGATGACTTATTCCTGCTTGTTCCTGGAGATAGCACAGTTACTTACCTGTAACAGGTGATCTCTGGGAACAGCAGGAATTAGTCATCACAACCCACCCACCTCCCCTAGGAGTTGTATCTCTATCTCTCTATCTTCCTGTCCTCTCTCTCTATTGTCTCAGCTTTAAACTCGAACTGACGAGAGCTGGTCAGGAAGGCGGGAAGGCAGCGCGCATGTGCAGTGGGAGGCCCCAAAAGCTTTTAATCTGAAAAGCTGGGGAGCTTTCCCGCGCTGGCTCCGTCGGTACCGATGTACCCATATGTGATGACTAATTCCTGCTGTTCCCAGAGATCACCTGTTACAGGTAAGTAACTGTGCTTTCAGTTCCGGTGAGAAAGGAAGCAGGTCAGGTGAGAAAGCAATCACCAGCTCAGCTGTGAGAGCCACTGCTAGTTCAGGACGGAGAACAAGCAGCAATTCAGGAGTGCAGAGATTGCTAGGACCTGGCAGACTTACCAGCTTCCCAGGAGAGGAAGAGAAACTCAAGGTATCTGACCTTATAGCAGAGGAAGAGTCTGGAAGAGAGACTCACTCCAGGCACAAGGTTTATGCCAGCAGAAAGAAGGGAGAGGATAAACCTGCATTTGCACAGAAACAGCATGACTTCCTAGAGAGCAGAGAGCCGTTGATGAGAATACTTCCCAAAGGTATTGTGCATAGAGTTAACAGCCTAGAATCTCAAGAAGATTCCCTAGCCAGACAGCTCTCAGTACTAAAGCAGAAGCCAGCTGCTAGAAAACCTTTTAATAAGGAGCAATTGAATGTTTTAGAACTGGTGCAGTGTTTACTTGAAAACCAGGAAGTAGCTAGCAGAGAGAGAGATTCTGACCCACGGGAGGAATCTCAGCTGTTTCTTAATGACGATGCAGATCTCTCCTGCTCCGAATGTGAATTGATGGAACTTGGAGGGGACAGTCTTCTAAGTGACCAGGAAGAATTAATGGATTGTGAATTATCCCAAACAGTTAAAGTAAAAGCCAAGAATACATGTGGGGAAGAAAGGTAACATGTATTTGTTTTGCCTAAGCTTTTATAGAGCTGTAAGTTTTAATCAGTATGCTTGTTCCTTATCGGTCCTACAGTTCAGTCCTCCACCACTGGGTAGTGCACCTCCTCCTGCAACATGGAGACTGGACAAGTCAAACTTGTGACATCACCGGGTATATCCTGCTGGTCTTCTCCCATGATCCCCAGTGTGTCCAGTCTCCATGCAGCATGAAGACGTAGTGAGCCTAGGTGCTGGGCTCACTTGAGAAGCAGTTTAGGAGCAGTTAGTCAGGATTTGATTTACCTTGCATTTCTTTTGCCCTTCTTTAGGTGTAATCCTGTAAATTGAATTCATTTTCATTTAATTTCATTTACTTTTACTTTATTTATTTTCACCTAGTCTGCCTTAGTGTAAAGGGGGGTTCTGTCCCTTTTCAAAGTTCACGCTGCCAGCTAGCCTCTCTGCTTGGGATTCTTCGGTCTCTGTGCCCGGTGATGATCTCTCCCCCAGGACTGTACGGGGGAGAGCTCTGTGGAACACCTGCATTTTGGCAGTGTCCATGTGGCAGATTCCCATCGCGGCGGGAGCCTCAGGCCGTTCGAGGTTCTTTAGCCGGTGGGCCGGGGCTCGCAGCGTCTGCTACTTCTGGTGGCGCGAGGCAGCAGCGTGTCTGGACAGCTCTTCACCCCGCAGCTACAGCGGGGTAACTGCTGCATCCCGACGCCACAAGGGAGTCTCTCGAGTCCGCATGGAGGGGCTCTGAGCTCTTGCCGCCTCTGTGGTGTTTGGCGCCAAACGGGCCTGCTTCGGATTGGCGCCATTTTCTCGGCAGGGCTGAGGCCTCGTGACGGAGAGCGGAGCAGCCCCGCGTTTGGGCAGACGACGCTGTTCCACGCGGCTACACCCAGATAAGGACTTCCTTTTGCTGTTACTTTTAATTTTAATTCTAATTTTAATTTCCTTTTAATTTCATGATAGTTTATAGTTCTTTGAATGCAATGTGATTGGTTTGGGTTTTACTTCTTGGGGGGTGCCTTTACCTTTGTCTGCATTCTGGCAGTTAGCAACGTCTGTCAACAGCAGGTTTCCGTGCTAGGATTTGGCCATTCAGGTTCATCGGCGGCGCAACCACCTACAAATTGAGCCCTTTCTGAAATTGTCATTTACATATGGCTGCTATTTCCATGTTTATACGCTTGGAAATTGTGCAGACAGCCTCTAAAAGTCATTATGCCATCTGCAAATTTGATCGCCATGCTTGCTGATCTCTTTTCCAGATAATTTCAGTGCAGTAGATGTTACCAGATGCCAGTTCCAGTGCAGATCCCGAGACATTCTACTATTTACGGGTCTCCTGTGAGAAACTGACCATATAGTCCTATTGTGTTTCCTGTTTTTGATCCATTTCCCATTCTATAATAGCACATCATCTCCTTCCTCAGGAGAAGTTCATAAGGGGCTTTGTCAAGTACCTTCTAAAACATCCAGATACATATCATTTGGCTTACTCACATGTTTATTAAACCTTTGAAAAGACAGCTTGGTGCTGCTTTTCAGAACAAGTTCTATCATTTAACTGGCACTGAACTCAGATTCATTGGTCTGTAGTTTCCAAGATCACCTTTGAAGCTCTTTAAAAAAACAAACAAACAACCAATTAATGTTACATTAGTAACTCTTCAATCTTTAGAGATCATTAATACTAATGTTATGATTGAGCCTGGCTGATATTATGAATGATCACTATTAGACAAAAATTAGCTAGGTTAAGACACTTTGATTTGGTTTTCTGCACTATGTTATCAGAGCGCAGCTTGCCCATTTGGCGGGAACACTGCCCATCTGGGCCATCTGGGGATCGTGAGAAGTGTTGCTGGATGGCACAGTCCGGGGCTTAGTGTTCCAGGGTCCTGGAAGGGTTGATAGCGGCAGTCAGGCCTCCCTGTCTTTGCTATGACGGTCACCTAGGTTCAAGCGTCCTGTGTTTTGGGTGACAGGAGTGGGACACCTGGACATGTGGTGCTGGATGTTGGATAGGCTCATACTTCTTAGGTGCACTCCCCTTGAGTGCGTCTGCATGTTCGTGTTCTGTCTGTGGTCTCATGCTCAGGTGATTGTTGCAGCAATGACAGAGATCACTTGGGATATCGTGAGCGGGGTTGTCATGGTGTTGCATGGGGTTGCCAATGTAAGACGGGGCCATCCTGAGGAGTTTGGGCCTCAGTCATTAGCTTTCCCTTCGGTGGCCCGGCTGTCCAGGAGGCACCCCTCCAGATCCGCCGGTACAGTTCTTCTCTGCCTCTTCTCAATATGGGCAGGGGGGCTGGCAGATCTGGAAATTCACGTCCAATGCACGTTCTACTGTTTTACCTCTGCCTTGGGGTTCTGAGGTCATATATTCCCAATCATTTGTTTGGTTGGGTGCTGCTGTCTGTTGTGCAAGACAAGGTGGTCAACAGTAGGAGGCTGTCGTCTATTCCCCCTACCTCTGAGGGTGCTCACAATTTAAGTTTTTTGTACCTGCGGAGGTGTATGTTGTTCAAGGCTAGCAGGCGCACCTGTGGGACCAGACTCCTCAGTTCTTCCGACCTTCCGTTGAGGTGCGCGTGTGGGGTTTACTCCCTTGGTCGGCTGGCAACTTGCTTCACCCATTGGGCCTTCCCTTTCCTCAAGGCATCGTTGCGTCCCACTTCTTCATGGGGGCTCGCCGCAGGGCCTGGAGTTATGCTCAGCCGGTTCCAGCCAGGGCTGAGTCCTTGGGGGGAGGCTCCGATTCTAACGATACAGGGAGTGCTGGGATCCGTTCGACCAGGTTCCTTCGGGCCCAGCGTACGTCGTCTTTTGCTGGCCGGTTTAGGTCTTCGGGTCGTGGCGGTGCTCTGTGAAGACCAGTAGGCTGCACAGTGCTTGTCTTGGAGCAAGCGCGGGATATCTGTAGGTTCATATTCAAAGCCGTCTGGTTACATGTCCCTCCATTGTGGAATGCTGTACTAGTAGGCATACTTCATATGCTGGGCTTACAAGTTGGCTTCCGCGCTGCTCGGCATCAGCCAAGGTGACTGCCGGTTTAGACTGTGGATGTGGAGTCAGCCTGGAGGACGGGCCTTGCGTTCTCTGGACAATGCCCTGTTCGGTTGTGTGCCTTGTGGCCTTTATGGAGTTGTAAAAAGGAAAAAAAAAAAAAAAAAGAATAATCAAACAGGAAAGCCTTCCTAATTGTCCTAACTTCTTTTTTATAAGGTTCTGTCCCTTTCTTCCGGGAGCTTGGCCGGAGCGTGGTTAGACTCAGCTACATTTTGGGGATCCTTTATGTACAAGGCGTTTTAGTGTACGCAGCATGCCCAGTGTTCCATCGTCTGACTGGAACGGTACGCGGTACGTCAGCCGTGGCAGGCGTTCGCGGCCACGGTAGCAGATCGAGCGGTGTAGGTGCTGTCTGAGATCTCCAGGATGGTGGAGTCGGTCGGGTGGTCAGGGTGGCCCGAGCGAAGGAACAGCGTGCGCGGTTGAAGCCTTGGCGGCCTGCGTTTCGGTGGGGACACTGTGGTGGCGAATGTCCTTTGCGGGGTCCGAGTGTTTGCCGGAGGAGTGAGATTGCATCAGGCGGTGTGCGCGCCACGTGTGCTCGGATGCGGTCAGCCCATATTGGACCTCATGGCGACCTGTCAGTCTGCGGCGACGGGTTGATGTTTCGCAGAGGACATATGAGGCTACCGGATAGCGTCGACGCATTGGTACGGGGCCATTGCCCGGTCCATTCTATGCCTTTCAGAGGTCATAGTGAAAATGGCCGACTGGGTCTGGTTGATAAGATATGTGCTCTTCATTAGTCAGTGGGGACCATTACCAGAGTATTCTGCAACATTTGTGTGAGCTTGCATAATCTTTACTTGCAACCAATAGAAATAACTGTCCAAAACCAGTTGATGCAGTCACTACTTAAATTTGTCTCGCTTGACAGTAAAAAAAGAAAAAAAAAATTAGGACATATTTATTTTATACCGATAGGTCACTCACAGCATATTTGGCGATTCCTCGTACTGGTGTTAATCATGCAGATAATTTCTGCTCTATTTGTGGTGATGTGACTTTTACATCACAAAAATGGCATATGACTGTGGCGGTTCAGAAAGCCTACAATTTATATTTTGGCTGCAGAATAAAAGATCAGGATAAAAGCTAGGCGCCACACATATGCTGCAATACATGTGTAGCAGATCTCAGGCTATGGATGGATGGGAAAAGACCGTCAAAGTCTTTTGCGGTTCCAATGATCTGGAGAGGGCCCATGGATCACATCGGCGATTGCTACTTCTGCATGGTTCCTCCAATTCCGGAGGGCATATCCAGGTGATGTAAGCGGTTGGCCTACTGGCATTGCATCGTGGGCATGGCTACCAGAGTCTCCTTTCTTTTTTGTCACACCATGTAAGACTCCACTTCTTCTGAAACAACGCTGGACTCTTGGGCGCTTGACACCCTCTTATATGCCCTTGGTGGATCACGCTTGGTTTATTGCAACTCATTGCTTAGCTGCATTCCACATTCTCAATTAAAAAGACTCCAACTGGTCCAGGACATAGCTGTAGAGCTCCTTTGTGTTGCAAAGAATAAAGCCCTTAAGAGGTGTGACAAATAGGGTGTTTGACGCCGGTGGTTTTTCCATTTCCCTCATTTTGCTTCCCACCTCTGTCTGGATGGACCTCGGTTCAGTTCTCCCTCATGGAATCCGGCTGTGCCTGTCTAGTTGTCGGTTTGGGACTTACGCAAGAACATTTTGCTTGTAACCTGCGTTCCTTGGACCTTAGGTGAAGGTTCCGTCGCTTTCTGGGAGGTCTCTTCGCTGCCTGTCCCTCCGTGGAGGCGGGTTCTGCGGGAGAGCAGCGGTTGCTAACACTTGACACCCTGGTGGGGTCGAGAGCCAAGGGGGAGCTCAAGCGGATTTTTCAGGCGGAGCTCCGGTAGCCTTCTCATTAGGTCTGTTTCTAGGGCGTTCAGTGTGTTTGCGATGGCGAGTTTGTCTTTCTGAAGCACTAGCGCTGCTTGGGGCAGAGTTCTGTGCTGTTTTCACCAGTGAAGAGGATCCAAGTGGGCTCTCGGTCGTGTCTTCCTGGTTGGCTTACCGCCTGTTGACGTGAGGAGCGGGCTGGGGTCGGTGCCTGCTCTGTTCGTTTAGGGGCTGAGCCGACTGGATAGGTCCCTCCCAATGATTACTGCTCTGGTACATCCCAGTGGTGGAGGACTGAACTGTAGGACCGATAAGGAAATGGAAATTACACTTACCTGGTAATTGATGTTCCTTGAGGGAGTACAGTTCAGTCCTCATTCCCGCCTGGGGATGGATGTTTCAGACGCGAGGCGTCAGTTCCGAGTGTGCTTTCGGATCCTAGAGTCGGCAACGGGCTCTGATTGGCAGGTAATCGCGAGAGCAACCTTTTCTGCCTATACTCTTCCTTAGTTCTCCTTCCTTCTAGCTCTCTGTCTTCCGCTGTTTGGTGCGCAAGGGGGACAGGGGCACGGAGGAGGGTGTTTTCGGCCTTTCTTTTTGGGGCTCTGTGGTTTTAAAGTTGAAGTTTGAGCATAGCTTTGTATTCAGTACTTTAACTGGTTGTTTGTTTGCTCCTTTGAGTCTGCTTTGACAGTAGGTCTCACTGGGGGATCATGGGAGAAGACCAGCAGGATATACCCGGTGATGTCACAAGTTTGACTTGTCCAGTCTCCATGTTGCAGGAGGAGGTGCACTACCCAGTGGTGGAGGACTGAACTGTACTCCCTCAAGGAACATCAATTACCAGGTAAGTGTAATTTCCATTTAGTGTGAGTGAGACTTGGTTCTGGACATTGTTTTAAAAGTCTCAGCAGCGCTGATTAAAACCAGGGACAGCTCTGGAACAAGCAGAAGAAAAGTTACTGGCTGAAAAGTGCTTTTGTTTTTGCATTGAGGATTGCAATGGACATTGCTGTTTTAAGCATTTCTGAAAAGCCTTGTAAAAGAAGAAAGTTTTGCTTTGCTGAAGTAAGCTACTTTATTTCCTTGCTTTGTAATTCCTTTGAAAAGTATCCGTGTTTTGCCATGCTTCTTTCATGAAGTTCCTGCTATCAAGGGAGGCTAACAATAAAAAAAAATATTCCTGCATTACCTTTAATCTCGGCTTGAGCTTATTTGCTTCACAACTACACGTGCTCTGAACTACGACTCCCATAAGGCTTTGCTTATGGAGCAGTCATATTGAAGGTGATACTCGCCCCCCTTCCCCTTGTCAGGCAGCCGCCTAGGCGGGGGGAGAAGGAGACGCGACACAATATATTATGCTTGTAGTCGCTAAAACTATGTTCATTATGTTATAATGATGTATTCTGTTTCAGTTTTATTTGTAAACTCTGTTATCTGTTGGAAGCTCTATTACCTGTTACTTGTTTAATGTAAACCTGTTCAATGCAAACATGTTCTATGTATTAAGTTGTTATACTGTAAACCGCACTGATTTCAAATAGTGCGGAATATAAAACCAAATAAATAAATAAATATTTGCGTTACTTGTCAGGGACTAGGAGGTAGAGGATAAGGAGGGAAAAGAAAAAGAGAAAGGGGCAGGAGAGGGATCGGAAGCCCAAAGTAGCTAAGTCTCTCTATAACTGGGTTTCAGCTTTTCACATCTGTATGAGTGTGGTGATGGAGAGGGAGCCGGAACTCAGCCCTTTCTTGATGAAGTACCAGACACTATCACTATCATAGGCAATTTGGGGGCTGGGCATGGTTGAACTATAAGCCACCTGACCAAAGACCGAATGCAGTTTAGGACAACTATCCAGAGGGTCACTGTGAGTCGACACCAACTCGATGGCACTTAACAATAACATAAGCATTCACCAAACATTCATACAGTACCAGAAAATGCCACTAGATGTCCCTCTTTACTCTTGATTACCACAAAATATATTCTTGGCCTGTTTTCTTTCCCTTTTTTTTATATACCTATGTAAACCCTTGTATCCGCATCACTGAACCTAGACTGTAGGTAGAAAAGGGGGGGGGGGCATATGTCCCATTTAGTCTGTCTTCTCCTTCAGTCCATCTCGGGGTGACCTCTCTCCCTTTAGGGGAGATGCCTGGCTCGATGCCTGCCTCCTGTTTGCCACATGGCCCAGCCTATTGACAAACACAAGATGGCCACCATTGTATGTGTGATGAGATGACCAATCCTGCACTCTCTCCTTTAAAGTGGATTTCCAGCCTCGGCTTGCTCTCTCTTTCCTCCCAGCAATCCAGATCTACACATGGGCAAAATTATCGTATTCTATAATCAACGTGCATACTTGTGCGCTCTGTATACACTCCAAAGAAACTCCGTCCATATGCACACTCACAATGAAGTGCACGCAATCAACGCATATACCTTAATGCTAGTCGATGTATTATAAGAGACGACTTTTGTGAATAAATGATTAAAATACCAATATTTATGGCTATGAAAGACCTAGATAAGATTCTCAAGAGCAGAGATGTCTCTCTCCATACAAAGATTCGACTTGTTCAAGCCATGGTTTTTTCAATAACATCATATGGATGTGAAAGCTGGACAGTGAAAAAGACAGACAGGAAGAAAATTGATGCCTTTGAATTATGGTGCTGGCGGCGAATACTGTGTATACCATGGACTGCTCGAAGAACAAACCAGTCGGTACTAGAGGAGATCAAACTTAGGCTTTCTTTAGAAGCTCAGATGACAAGACTTCGACTTTCATACTTTGGACACATCACGCGAAGAGAGAGATCATTAGAGAAAGACATTATGCTTGGCAAGATAGAAGGTCAACGCAAAAGAGGAAGGCCAGCAATGAGATGGATCGATACAATAACAGCAGCTACGGGTACCAGTCTGTCAACAATGAGCCGCCTGACTGGAGATCGAACACAATTTAGGATAGCTATCCAGAGGGTCGCCATGAGTCGACTCCGACTCGACGGCACTTAACAACAACAACATTTAGGTGCATTGCTGGCACCTAAAAAAAGCGGCTTCTTATGAAAATTACTCCCTATATGTTAAGGATGGAATACTCAAATATGATAAAAGTCCAGCAGGAAACAGAATGCAATGTGGAATCCTTATGGCTAGAAAGTTCTTGTGCTATGAGCATAAGTATAGCATTGGGGGTACACTACTGTCCACTCAACCAAGATGAGGAAACCTATAATAAAACGCTAACAAAAATTAGAAAAGTTTAAAAAAATGGCAATACAGTAATAATGAGAGAATTCAGTTATCCTGATATGGATTAGGTAAATGTCTCATTGTAATAAGCTAATGGAGTAACGATTCTGGATGCCACAAAGGACTGCTTGATGGAGCATTTGGACGTTCAACAGATGTCAGCAGGAACTATTCAAGACTGATTCCTCATTGCAACTCATGATCTGATGCAAGTGGCAAGGGTGATATCACATTTATTTTCTTGGATAATGCTGGTTTCTTTCTTTCAGAAAAACACCTCAGTATGTGTGAACAGCTATTGGACGTGCTCTTGCCGAACAGCTACACAAACAAGTTGGCAGATGTACAAACATTTATCTTCCATTTCATGTCCAGAGGAAGAATGTTCAGTACCTATTTCATAATGAATGTTATTAATTAGCAACCTTCAAAAAGTGCACCTATGTGTTAAGTTTGCAGCTATTGCAGATTTTAAACCAGTTCTCAAGAGGTAAAGTTTCCCTTTGAAAATTTGACTTGAGGCACAAGCAACTGCATAAATTTTTAGAAGTTATTCATGTGGGTATTTCCCCTGAAATCTTCCATGCATAATTCTGGAAATGTAAAAAGATATGAGTAACTTGTCTCTCTGCCCTTATCCCAGATCCCAGACCCCAGGAACGGGACCCCGACACACTCACTCTTCCATGCATATTGGATACAGGTGTATATTCTCATATGTGTTGGACAATCATTTAAAGCCCCATTTCTCCACATAAAACCTTTTGAAAACTGCCCAACACATAAGCTTCATCTTACTCAGGCCGTTTATAGCTTGACTGGAAACAGGACCCTGCAGAAAGCAGCTCAGAGGGAGACGCAGACACCTACCACCAGCTCCTCAACTTTTCGCTCATCACTGGATTTCAGTTCCAGAATCTCTTTCAGCTTCTTCCTCAAAGACTTCAGGTGAATTTCATATTTTTCCTGTGAACATTGACATATCTAATTTAGAAAATGAATGTTAATATATTATTTTTTTCTTCAAATGCATTTATACCAGGGCTTGACAAATCCCAGCACCAATTTCTGGTCACCATTGTGATCTGGTGCCTGGGATTTTCTTGCCCCCCCCCCTTTAAAATAGTGGGGCAGAAGACCCCTTCTGTCTGCTAGTGGGATCCGATTTCTAGCAGGCAGAACAGGAGAGGAAGGCGACTGCGGCTTCAAGGCAGCTAGCTGCCTGTGGGGACCCCATCGCCCGTGGGAAGAAGACAAGAGGAGAGTCGCGATTGCTGCTAAAGCCCCTTCTGTCTGTCCGTGGGAGATCAGATCCCTGCAGGCAGGACAGGAGGGGAAGGCCGGGCAGGAAGGTAACAGGCTGCCCCAGGGATTCCAACCCCCATGCAGAGGACAGCAGTGAGCAGGCCCAGAGGAAACAAAATATAGATGGGGAGGGGAGCGAGGTAGCAAATATTTAAAGGGGAAGTAGTCTAAAAAAAGGAGGAGGAGGATGGGGTGGAATGCAGGGTAGGGGGTGGGAGTGCTAGTGGGTAGGGAGAAGGGGAGAGACTAGGGAGGGGTTGAAGGGGAGAGGGAAAAATGCAAGGGGTAGAGGTTAGAGGGGCAAATGCATGGGGACAAAAGAACACAATCTGTGTATTCCAAAAGGTGCTGGTGGGAGAGGGAGGAGGAGGGGGACACTGCCTTCTACTGGCCTATTGGCACTGTGCAGTAGCCCATATTAAGTTTTTATCCCAACAGAACATGGAAAAACCATCTTAATAAATGAGGCCCCAAAACCTAAAACAGAAGCTGTGATACGAGGGGGGGGCATGCACTCTGACCTAGGGTTTAGCAGCCGGCTCCTAAGAGTCCAGGAACATTTCTCAAGGCCTGATCTCTGCATTTTTGTGTAAAAATAAACCTTGTGTAAATTCTTGAGGGGTTGATGGGCGATTATTGATCTGTATGAGAATTGCTTTATACTCTGAGATAATTCTGTGGCTTTTTACCACTATCACGAGCAAGAAAATGGTTTTAAGGCCATTCAGTTTTTCCGTTATTCATCTTTTTTCAGTATCTCACAGTAACACACTTGCTAACTTCTTATAAAGCATAATTTTTTACATTTAACTTTAACTGAGTAACACCACTAGGATATCACACAAAACTACTTGAATGACTTCTACATCAATCGGAGTCAGTTATAAAATCAACTCTAATAGGACAGACACAAGTACACCTGGCACATTTCATCATTTCTGTACAGCCGGTAGTTGTCCATGTGGGGCTTGCTTTTTATAAAGCCTCCCTTTAAGCCACCCACAGTGTCATGGGAGCCCAACAATGTTATAACCCGACTAATGAATGCTCCGTCTGAGCTACGTAGTACTTGAATCTGAAATACTTGACCTGAAGGTCTGTTTTTGGTGACAGTGACTTCAACGTGGAGTGGAGTGGAGTGGCCTAGTGGTTGGGGCAAGGTACTTCAGGCCGGAAGGTCAGGGGTTCAAATCCCACTAGAGGACAGCAACCTTGGGCCGGAAGGACTGGGGTTTCTAGTCCCACAGGTGCTCCTTGTGGTCTTGGCAAGCCACTTAACCCTCCATAGCCCACGTTCCCTGTAAAATAGTTATCTCCAAGTTATAATGCCCTGTTCAATGTAATTTCGGTTTGTTCAATGTAAACCGCACTGATGCAGAATAGCGCGGTATATAAGAGAATGTAAATAAATAAATAAACGTGTAAAGTAAGTGAGATCCAGGCTCTAGAAACTGATCTACCTTATACTAAATTTTACAACAGGGTGGTTCTGCGCAATCATTTGGACTTTCTTCTTAAAGGTGTGTTAGCTTTCCTTCTTAGTCAGTTAATCATCCTGTCAAGATTTTTCCGTAGACCTCATTCCCAAAAGGGTGACCCTGCCTTGCATACACTGGACAACAAGAGATTCCTAGCCTTTTATCTGAAGTGGACTGAAGCCCTTGGAAAACTTTCTGTTTCCTTGGACCCAAACAGGCCGGGGCTGCCATTAGCAAATACACTCCATCGACATGGCTAGCAGACGGCTTTTCCTTCTCTTATGCCTGGGCTGTTTTGACGCTTGAGAGTCATTTCATAGCTCATGATGTGTGAGCTATGGCTGCGTCGATCGCCCACCTGAGATTAGCCTCTGTGGAGGAAATATTTGGAGTTCTGTCCTTACATTCAATCACACTACTGTCTAGAAAGAGAATCCCAGCGTGACCGTAGGATTGGCCATTCCATCATCCTGAATCTCTGTGGATTAGAATCCAACTCCATACCCTTTTGGTCCATTTTTTATTTTCCAGGCTGCCTTCCTAAAAATAACAAAAATTATGAACAGCTAATTGTCTTCAAAAAGATTGTTGGTATTTGCCTGTTGCAGTGTCTATCAGGTTAATTATTTTTCTCCTTTTCTGTGTAAGGCAGCCTGTAATTAGGGCGTTCCCATCTGTGAGGACTTGCTATCCTGCCTGTCATCAGAGACAACCAAGTTACTTGCCTGTAGCAGGTGTTTTCTGTGAACAGCGGAGTACGTACCCACCCACCTCCCCAGGGAGCTATGTCTTGTTGTAAACTTCATTACAAGACGGAGGTGGCCCTATGAGACAGTGGGAAATGGGGCACATGTGCAGGGAGCTTTTTCACAGGTTTCAGGAACTTCCTAAGCTTGAAAGCATAGTTACTCACCTGTAACAGCTGTTCTCCAGGGACAGCAGGAATCAGTCCTCACTTATGGATGACGTCAGCACCGATTGAGCCCACGCAGAGCAATTCCCCAGCTTTCAAAGAAATCCTTTGGGATTGCTGCCATGCATGCATGGTCCTCTTCGCGCCCAAGGGTGCCATCTTGCTCAGTCAGGTCCCATAGCTAGAGCCCTACTAGGCAGATGGCAAGGGAAGCATAAAAATGTGGCAACTCTTTGGGGAAGGTGGGAGGATAGTGAAAACTTATTCCTGCTGTCCCTGGAGAACACCTGTTAGAGGTGAGTAACTATGCTTTCTCCAGGAACAAGCAGGAATTCAGTCCTCACTTATGGGATTCCCCAGCTACAGGCTACCAAACACGTAGTAAAAGGTGCCTCCACGAGGCTGTGAGCAGAAGCCGATGCTCGAAGAAACCAAGTCTTTGGGTCCTCGAGGGCGAGCTCTCAGTAGCCGCAGAAGATGGGTCGGAGGGCAGGAGTTGCCTATACCCCGAACAGGTTATGGAGTACAGCCTGGCCGAAGGCACTGTCCCGGTGGGACTCCCTCTCCAGGCAGTAATGTGAGGCGAATGTATGCGCCGAAGACCAGGTCTCAGCCTGGCAGATGTCCATCAGAGGCACTGAGCGCAGCGATGCCACTGAGGCCGCCTTAGCATGGACACCGTGCGCAGAGACCCGCCAATCCAGAAGGGACCCTGCCTTCATCTGGGCAAAGGCGATGCAGTCTGCCACCCAGATGGAGAGGGTGCATTTGGTGACTGTTAGCCCCAGGTGATTGGGGTCATAAGTGACGAAGAGTCGGTCAGACTTGCGGTGCCCTTGGGTCCGCTGCAGGTAGAAGGTGAGAGCCCTCTTTCAGTTGAGCGTATGCAAGACCGCCGACACCCTGTCGGCATAGGGTCTCGGGAAGAACGTCAGCAGGACCATCTCCTGATTGAGGTGGAAATCAGAGATGACTTTCGGTAGGAACTTGGGGTGGTTACGGGGGACCACCCTGTTCCCGTAGAACCTGGTGTAAGGGGCTTCAGCCATAGGGGAAGGTAGCTCACTGACTCACCGAGCTGAGGTCAGAGCTACCAGGAAGACTACCTTCCAGGACAGATGCCGACGTGAGCACATTGCCATAGGCTCAAAGGGTGGCTGCATCAGCTGCATGAGCACGATGTTCAGGTCCCACTCCGCCAGAGGGCTCGGACTGAGGGCTTGAAGAGCAAACGACCCTGCATGAAGTGGAAGACCAGAGGCTGGCCCGAGAGGGGTTTGCCCTCGACGGGGAGGTGGTTGGCTGAGATGGCGCTCAGGTGAACCCTCAATGAGTTGGTCTTCAGCCCCACCCGCGAGAGGTGGAAGAGGTACTGAAGGACCCACTGGGTGGAGTAAGAAAATGGGTCGATCTGGAGCTCAGAGCACTAGACCGAGAAGCATCGCCACTTGAAGGCATAGGTCCGTCGTAGCGAGTCCTTCCTCGATGCCAGGGGGATCTCCTCGACCTCCTAGGGAAGGTGTAGCGAAGCTAGCGAGTCCCGTTTAGCCGCCAGACTGTGAGGGATTGTGAGGTTAGGTTTGGGTGTAGCACCCACCCCTCCTCCTGAGTTAGCAGGCCTGGGGCGCAACCCAGGGGAACCGGAGGCTCCAACAAGAGCCAGAGCAAGAGCAGGAACCAAGGCTGTCGAGGCCACGAGGGAGCCATGAGGATCACCGAGGCTCAGTCCTGCCAGAATTTGTGGAGGGTCCTTGCGATAAGCAGGGTGGGAGGAAATGCATACAGGAGCCTGGAGGCCCGGTTCAAGAGGGACGCATCCAGTGCCATCCTGCCGGGGTGTGGGATCAGACCTCAGAAGTGGGGGAGCTGTGTGTTCGCCAGACTGGCAAACAGGTCCAAGGACAGAGTCCCCCAACGGTGGAACAAGAGGAGAGCCAACTCCGGGTCCAGGTGCCACTCGAGTGGGTGCAGCATCCTACTGAGTCTGTCTGCGAGGACATTGTCCTGGCCTGGGCGATAGACCGCTTTGAGGGTCATCCCGTCCCTCCCTCCTTGTTCAGATAGAAGATTGCGACTTTGTTGTCGGTCTTCACCAACACGGATTTCCCCTTGAGGTGGGGCTCGAAAACCATCAGGGGCCACCAGATTGCCCAGAGTTTGAGTAGGTTGATCTGCTGCCAGGACTCCTTGAGGGTCCACCGCCCCTGGGTGCATAGGTCACCACAGTGGGCTCCCCAGCCCAACAGCGAGGCATCTGTTGTCAGCACGAGATCATGCTGAGCCGCCTGGAATGGCATGCCCTGCAGGAGGTTCCAGGGGTCCTGCGACCAGTCTAGGGAGGTGTGCAGTTCTCGGGAAATCTGCATGGGGTCCCGGAGATGGCCCGAGGCCTGAAACCACTCTGACCAGAGGCACCCCTATGCTGCCTGCATGTGCAAGCAGGCATCGGGGAAAACATGGATGGTCGAGACCATGTGCCCCAGGAGGGACAGCATGGTCCGTGCCGGTACCCTGGCTTTGCCCTGTACCTCGGCCGCCAGAGCACGGAGATGGTCCACGCAGACTCGAGGGAGGAAGGCAATCACCCAATCAGTGTCAAGGAGGGTACCGATGAAGTCCAGAGCCCTCACCGGCTCGAGGTGGGACATGGGGTAGTTGATCAGAAGGGCAAGGCATTCGAGGAGGAGGAACATGCGTGATGCTCTGGAATAGGCTTCCTCCATTGAGGCCTCCGTGATAGCTAATTGTCTATGTAGGGAAAGACAGGCACCCCCTGGCATCGGAGGTGGGCCACGATGGCAGAGAGGCACTTCGTGAAGACTTTCAGGGCAGAAGGGAGTCCGAAAGGTAGCACATTGTACTGGAAGTGCTCCCCATGCTCCTTGAAGCACAGGTATTGCCTGTGCTGGGGGTGGATCGCTATGTGAGCGTAGGCCTCTTTGAGGTCCAAGGAGCATAGCCAATCATCCTTCTGGAGGAAGGGCAGCAAGATGCCAAGTGACAGCATCTTGAACTTTTCCCTCACCAGGAATTTGTTTAGGTTCCTGATGTCGAGGATGGGCCCTATACCTCCCTTTTTTTTCTCGGGAAGCACTGGGAGTAGAAACCTTGGCCCTGGAGATGCTGCGGTACCCTTTCGACCGCTTGCTGATCGAGTAGGTTGTTCAGCTCCTGTTCCAAGCAAGCCTGGTGTGCGGGGAGCCGGGAGAGCTCCACCAGGAAGAAAGGGGGAGTAAGCCCATCCAAGCGAAGACAGTAGCTGTCCCAAACTACCTGGAGAATCCAGGAGTCTGACGTGATAGACGCTCATTTGGGCGCGAACCGGGACAAGCGACCTCATACTGGCGGGGATGCTGTCGGCAGGCAAGTGGCCATGCTCTTGGCATCAAAATCCTTGGGCCAGCTGAGCCAGAGCTGAGGGTTGGGACTTGGACCCTTCGGCTTGCGGTGGCCCTGGGTCCCCCCCTTTTCCCTGTGTGCTGGAGGACAGTGCCGGAGTCGGCGGGTAAGGCGTATACCCTTGGTAGGGGAGCCCCTTCCTTGGGTAGAATGGTTTCTTTGCCTGCTGTTTCTTCCGAGGAAGGGAAGAAGTTTTCTGCGAGAGACATGTCACAAACCCGGTCTCAATTTTGGCCACCTTCTCCTCCATGGGCTTGCCAAACAACTGCTCGCCAAGACAGGGGATGTCCAAAAGCTTTTCCTGGACCCACTGCTCCAATTCCAAAGACTGGAACCAAGCCTGATTGGCAGGACCCAATGCCGGCGGCCGCTACCCAGGCCTCGGATTCGAAGCCATCGTAGGCGGCATGGGAAATGTATTTGGAGCATTCTGCGACCGACTTCAGGAGGGTCTGGAATCTGGCGAGATGGTCACCTCCTAGGCCCGCCGAGAAGCCACGGATCTCTTTGGCGAGGTCGCGAAGAAACATCCCCATGTAAAGCTGGTTTCTCCAGGACCAAGCAGGAAGTCAGTCCTCACTTATGGGTGACGTCGGCGCCGACGGAGCCCTCGCGGAGCAATTTTCCCCAGCTTTCAAAGAAAGCCTTTGGGAATTGCAGCGCGCATGCGCGGTCGTCTTCCCGCCCGAAGGTGCCATCTTTGCCAGTCTTCTTTTTTCCGCGGAGCCCTACAGACGTCCCCGTCTTGTCCCCGCGAAAAAGTTGATTTTCTTCTTTATTTTATCCTTTTTTTCTTTCGGTTCGACGCCGATCGTCTTCCCGCCCGGACTCGCGACGCCGGTCTCGAGTCCTCTTACGTTTTTTCGGTTTTTCTGACTTAGTCAGCTTTCGTTTTCGTTTTCCCTGGCAGCCCGGTCCTTTGACCTCGCAGGGGCCCTTTTTCCCCCGATGGCTGCCAGTGGGTTTAAGCGGTGTGGTCGGTGTGACCGAAATATGTCACTAACCGACACACACGACTTTTGCCTCCGCTGCCTGGGCCCGGATCATGAGGAACTGATCTGTGGGCCCTGCAGCAAACTGTCCTCGAAGGCGTTGAGAAGTCGGCGGCATCAGCGTGAGAGAATCTTCGCTGACCCCAGCCGTACCCGGACCTCGTCGGAGGCCTCCGTGTCGAAAGGCTCCAGCTCGGACCGTCGCTGGAGCTCCTCCGACCGGGGTTCTCCCTCCGGGGACCATCGTCGGAAGGAAAAACCCGCGAGGGCGGCGTCGGTGGACGCTCCTGGCTCCGCGAGGGCCAGGTCGCATAGCCCCGACAGCCGCCCCGGGTCCTTGGAGAAGGAACACCTCCCGAAGCGACCTCGCCTGGAGTCGGAGATGCCTGCCCGGGTAAGTCCTGTGGTCCTTCTGGACTCGCCTCCGCGACAGCCGACGTCGGGCCCGACGCCGTCGGGGCCCGAGTCGGGGACTGCTGGGTCACCTGAGCTCGGACTCAGGTTGACGGCCTTGGAGAGCAGACTGTCTGCCTTCATGGACCAGCAGAGGGCACTGCTCGCTGGCTTCGCTGGCGTCGCTGCCCCGACCGCCGGGACGTCGACGTCCAAGTCGACCCCGGAGACCGAGCCGATCCTCGAGTCGATGAGAACTCGAGTCGATCCTCGGTCGAGGTCACCCTTGGCCTCCCGTTCGGGACCGAGGTCGCCGACGCCGACTCCCTCGGCGTCGGGGCGGCTGGCGCCGCACCCTGCCCGGGCCGACCCCACCGAGTCCTCGTCGGAGTCGGTCTGGGAGTCTGAGGAGGAAGAGTCACCTGATTCTTTCCGGACTCGGTGTGTCCCATCGGACTCACCGGAGTCCGAGCCTCGGAAGCAGTCCCCCCCGGAGGATGCCCGGTTCTCGGACTTCGTTAGGGATATGGCCAAGGCTTTGGCCTTCCCGGCGGATCCCGAGGAGGAGCCTCGAGCCGAAGAGCTCGACGCCCTCCAGTATGACTCTCCCGCGAGGGAACACTTTACTGTGCCGGTTCCTCCTATGCTGGAACGACTACTCTTCCGCATGTGGGAGAGTCCGGCCTCCTCGCCGGACCTGAGCAAGCGGTCGATTCTATCTATCGGGTCCGCAAGAGCCCTGGCTTCCAAAAGGCACAGTTGCCACACCATTCCATGGTAGTGGAATCGGCCATGCATCGTCTCAAGAGCCAGAAGATGCACTCCTCGGTGCCTCCTGGAAGGGAGGCCCGTAACCTGGATGGCCTTGGCAAGAAGTGCTTCCAGGGCTCTATGCTCGCATGTCGTGTCCAGACTTACCAGCTATACATGGGCATGTATCTCCGGGATCTGGCTAAAGAGCTAGCCGGTTTCTCCGCTGGTCTCTCTCCGAGGAGCCCTTGCGGAGGTTCCTAGCCTTGTCCACGGGCATTCGGGAATGCTCAAAGTTCATGTCCCGAGCAGCCTATGATGGCTTTGAAGCCTCGGCTCGCGTAGCCGCAGCCGGCATCGGTGCCCGCCGACAGGCTTGGCTTCAGTCGTCCGACCTTGAGCCCTGGGTACAGGACAAGTTGGTCGATGTCCCCTGCCGAGGCGAGAACCTCTTTGGCAAGCCCATGGCGGAAAAGGCTGCACAAATTGAGACTGAGACTCTCACCAGGACCAGGCTTTCTAGGAAGACCTCCGCCCCTTCCCAGAAAAAGAAGGGCTCGGGGAAAAAGTCCTTTTACCCGAGGAAGGCGGCTGCCTACAAACAATACCCCCATTATCAGGCCCCTGCAGCTCCCCAACAGGGCCAGCAGGCCAAGGGACGGGGTAACGGGTCCCGTAGGCAGCAAGCCCCCAAGCCTGAACCACCAGCCCCTGCTCAGCAGGGTGGGGGCTTTTGACTCGCTCAGCATAGCCACTCCCCCCCCCCGCTGGTTCCCCCCAGCACCGGAGGCCGGCTGGTTCACTTCGCCCACAGGTGGTCCAGCATCACCGCAGATGCCTGGGTGCTTCAGGTCGTGCGAGAGGGCTACCTTCTCCATTTCCATCAGGTCCCTCCCTCCTATTTTCCGGGAGAGCCTCCGCGCCCCCCTCTGCACAGGGAGTTGCTCCTTCAGGAGTTAGCAGGTCTTCTGCAGGAACAGGCGGTGGAACCGGTGCCACACCACCTGAGAGGTCAAGGCTTCTATTCAAGGTATTTTCTGATACCAAAGAGAACAGGAGGCCTCAGACCCATCCTGGACTTGCGCAACCTCAACAAGTTCCTTGTGCGGGAGAAGTTCAAAATGCTTACCCTTGGAATCCTTCTGCCCTACCTCCAGCAGGGAGATTGGCTATGCTCCTTGGATCTAAAGGATGCCTACACGCACATCCTCATCCACCCAAGCCACCGCCAATACCTAAGGTTTGTGGTGGCAGGAAATCATTACCAGTACAGAGTACTGCCCTTTGGCCTGTCCTCCGCACCGCGAGTCTTCACAAAATGTCTCGCGGTCGTGGCGGCCCATCTCCGGCTTCACGGCCTCTATGTCTTTCCATACCTCGACGACTGGCTCATCAGAGCGGCGTCAGCTCCGGAGGTCACCAGCGCCACGCACCGCACGGTGACTCTTCTGCAGCACTTGGGCTTTGTCATAAACTTCGCAAAGTCCACTTTGCTCCCCTCACAGGATCTCGAGTTCATCGGCGCAAGGCTGCACACTCCTCAGGCGCGAGCGTACCTACCGCTCGACAGGGCTCAATGGCTCATGGACCTAGCCGACCGTTTTCGCAGCCAGCCCCTGGTCTCCGCCAGGCGCTTCCTGAGACTACTCGGCCATATGGCTTCCACCGTCCATGTGACCCCCAATGCCCGCCTGCATATGCGGCCTGCACAGTGGTGTCTCCGCCAGCAGTGGCGACAAGCCACAGGCGGCCTAACAGACCTTGTGCGCGTCTCCGAGCCGCTGATCTCGTCTCTCCGGTGGTGGCTTCAGCAACCGAGCCTGCTATTCGGAATGCCTTTCCAGTCCCCTCAGCCGGCCCGGGTGCTGACAACAGATGCATCCCTCCTGGGCTGGGGTGCGCATTGCCAAGGGGCACGTACTCAGGGCCTCTGGACCACGTGGGAGTCTGCTCAGCAGATCAACTTCCTGGAGCTCAGGGCGATCCGCCTGGCTCTCAAGGCCTTCTCCCACCTGACTTCTCACCAGTCCGTCCTTGTCCAGACGGACAATCAAGTTGCCATGTTCTACGTGAACAAGCAGGGGGGCACGGGCTCCTTCCTCCTCTGCCGGGAGGCACAGAAGCTCTGCTCTTGGGCCGTCAGTCACGGCATTCTCCTCAAGGCAGTTTATCTCCCGGGCCGAGACAATGGCCTTGCGGACAAACTCAGCAGGGTTCTCCAGCCGCACGAGTGGCGTCTGGATCCCTTGGTAGTTCAGAAGCTCTTCCTCAAGTGGGGCCTCCCCACGATGGATCTCTTTGCCAGTCCTCGCAACCGGCAGCTTCCTCGCTTCTGCTCTCGTCAGCCGCACCCCCTTCGGGTTGCGGCGGACGCCTTTCTGATCTCATGGTCGGGGAGCCTTCTGTACGCTTTCCCTCCCATCCCGCTGGTCTCTCGGACTCTTTTCAAGGTTCTCCGAGACAAGGCCTTTATGATCCTGGTGGCCCCTCGCTGGCCAAGACAGCCGTGGTTTCCGCTCCTGCTGCAACTGACGGTGGAGGGTCCGATCCCTCTGGGGGTACAACCGGATCTCCTCACTCAGGATCAGGGGTCCCTACTGCACCCCAACCTCAGGTCTCTCAACCTCATGGCCTGGCTGCTGAGAGGGTAGTCCTTGCTCCCCTTCTCCTGCCGGCGGAGGTGGAGGAGGTCGTCTTGGCTTCGCGACGGCCTTCTACCCGCAAATGCTACGCCCTTAAATGGCGTCGCTTTGCAGTCTGGTGTACCCAACAATCGCAGGATCCCTTCTCCTGCCCGGTGTCGGTGATCTTGCAGTACTTGCTACACCTCTCTAATCTGGGACTTAAGTCCAACTCCGTCAAAGTTCACCTCAGTGCTCTTTCGGCACATCATGTGCCGGTGGACGGTAGACCTCTCTCCAGCAACCCTCTCGTGGCGAGGTTTCTCCGAGGTCTCCTTCTACTTAAACCACCTCTGCGCCCGCCAGCGCCGGACTGGGACCTGAATGTGGTTTTGCAGCGGATCACCTGTCCGCCTTTTGAACCTATGGCTACATGTTCTCTCCGTTTTCTGTCTTGGAAAACACTGTTCTTGATAGCCCTCACTTCCGCTAGGCGCGTAAGTGAATTGCAGGCCCTCGTGTCTGATCCCCCCTACACTCGGTTCTACAAGAATAGGGTAGTCCTACGGACTCACCCAAAGTTTCTGCCTAAAGTGGTCTCCCCTTTTCACATCAATCAGGAGGTGGTACTTCCAACCTTCTTTCCCAGACCACACTCCAGCCGAGCTGAGACGGTCCTCCATACCCTGGACTGTAGAAGGGCTTTGAACTTCTACCTTGACCGTACGCGGGAGCACCGTAAAGCTGCTCAGCTTTTTGTGTCTTTTGACCCCAATAAATTGGGGCTCCCGGTCTCCAAGCGTACTCTGTCCATCTGGGTTGCGGACTGTATCTCTTGGGCTTATGGGGCAGCCGGACTCGCCTTAGAAAGTCGAGTCACGGCTCATTGTGTTCGGGCAAAGGCCACATCAGTGGCTTACCTCCGCTCTGTTCCGCTGGCAGACATCTGCCGGGCCGCTACTTGGTCTTCGAGCCAGACTTTTGCGGTCCATTACTGTCTCGAGAGGGAGTCCCGTAGGGACAGTGCTTTCGGACAGGCAGTCCTCCGTAATCTCTTTGAGGTCTGAGCAACTCCTACCCTCCATCCCGGATGTGGGCTACCGGTGGGTGATAATTCAGCGAAGATTCTTTCCTTCTGTGCTGCTGAGCTAGAGGGAGCTCATTTTTGTGCTTAGGGTCTCCGGTAGCCTTGAGCTTGGGAGTCCCATAAGTGAGGACTGACTTCCTGCTTGGTCCTGGAGAAAGCGTAGTTACTCACCTGTAACAGGTGTTCTCCAGGAGCAGCAGGAATCAGTCCTCACTACCCTCCCTCCTCCCCTTGGAGTTGCAATCGTCTGCTTATGTTCTTTTTGCAAAATTTTATGCTGTCTTTTTAAGCTATGTCATCTGACTGGCTAAGATGGCACCTTCGGGCGGGAAGACGACCGCGCATGCGTGCTGCAATTCCCAAAGGCTTTCTTTGAAAGCTGGGGAAAACTGCTCCGCGAGGGCTCCGTCGGCGCCGACGTCACCCATAAGTGAGGACTGATTCCTGCTGCTCCTGGAGAACACCTGTTACAGGTGAGTAACTACGCTAAGCCTGAATATGGCATGTCAGCATGGAATACTGGTAGGCATTGCACCCGAAGGTGTCAAGGGTGCGGGATTCCCTTCCAGGGGGGACAGAAGAATGAGATTTTGGGCTCTTCTGTTTCTGCATAGCTGACTCGACCACCATGGAGGTGTGGGAAAGTTGAGACTTCCGAAACCCCGGGCACATTGGACCCTGTACATGGCGTCAAGTCACTTGCTAACAATCAGGACTGAGGCTGGTGTTTCCCACATGCGGAGGAGTAACAGAGCCAAGATGGGCGGCACCAGGACCATGAGGGATACCCGCAGTGGGAACTCATACTGGAATATATCCAGTTCCTCGGCCCAGGGGTCCTCTTCAGTGTGAGTCTGCAGGCTGAGAGCCAGCAACATGTCCCAGACAAACACCAGAAAGGAGGTGTCCTCGGGGGCGACTGCCTCCGCGATGCAGGTGGAGAGGGGTCCGAGGGCAAATCCCGGTGGGCCCGAGTCTCCGGTGAAGTATCCCATTCATATTCCCAGTCCGATAGGTCAAAGAAGGAGTCTGAGTCAGGCTGGTCGGTGGCCGAGGCCTGCTTGGAACCACTGGCGCTGGCCTTAGAGGACCTCGCCCCCCGAGTAATTGGATGGCTATCGAGACTGGTGCCGAGGAACCGCATGAGGCCAGCAGCTCTCGGGGGTTTTATGGCCGGGTTTGGGTCCCCCCACCAGGGGCCTCTCAGTCTCAGGGCGTGGGCCAGTCATGCTGGGAAGGCAGTGATGCTGTGCTCCAGTACCAGCATTTGGGACTCCCACTTGGGTGTGGGACCCTGGGCTGCCGACACCAGGGTTACAAGGTCTGGCGTGGAATACGAGAGGGGGTCCTCGCCAGGAAGACTCTCAGGAGACCGAGCGCCATCACCCGAGGCCTCCGTATCGGTATGGGGTACTTAACGAGGCCGCTCCTTCTCTGAATCTCGGGAACGCCGAGGAGGGCTGAGAGACCGAACACGAGAACGCTTGCACTTGTCCGGAGACCCTGACAGCGACTTCGAAGCCTTCTTCTTTTTACGCCATTCCAAATCAGGGGACCCCTGGTCTGAGTGCCACCTAGAGAGTGGCGTCTCCTGGGGAGAACCCATAAGTGGTGGGTCAGCTTGAGGCACCACCGGGGACTCCGGGGCTGCCTTTCAGAAAATGTCATTGGACCTCTGCCATAAGGGCCGAGTAGGGCCTTGGCTGACATTTTCTTGCACAATGTGCAGAGTTCTGGGTTGTGGTCAGCTCCCAGACACCGCAAACAGCAGTCATGGGTGTCTGTGAGAGACATATTCTTGGAACATCTGTCGCACTTCTTGAAGCCAGTGGCCATTGGGGCAAAAAGGGCCCCTGCGAGGTCGAAGTACATTGAGACCAGCGGTTGGAGAAAAGAGTGTGAAAATCCGAAAGGAAAAAAACTCCAACAGGAGAGAAAAAGAGAGACCTCCTAGCCCATGGGGATTCCAGGGCATAGGGGGGACGGAAAGAGGACTGGTGCAACCGGAAAACTGGTCGACGACCACGAGAAAAAACACACTTTTTCCGAGGGATGAGGACTTATGTCCAAAGGGCTTCGCGGAAAAAGAGAGACTGAGCAAGATGGCACCCTTGGGCGGGAAAAGAACTACGCATGCGTGGCAGCAATCCTAAAGGCTTTCTTTGAAAGCTGGGGAATTGCTCTGCGACGGCTCTGTCAGTGCCGACGTCACCCATAAGTGAGGACTGACTTCCTGCTTGTTCCTGGAGAAAGCTGTGTACCTTACCGGTCCCTGTCAGTGATGATATCCTCTGTGAAGACATGTATCCTGCTGTCCACAGAGAACACCTACTACAGGTAAGTAAATTAGTTTACATACTACAGGTAAATAACATGATTATAACTTATATTCCTGCGCAGCCTCCTCTATGGGGATCACAGGGTGAGATCTGTGTCCCCGGAACACCCTGTGATAATAAAGATACTGACACACACCTTGTATTCCTGTGCGGCCTCCTCTATGGGGATCAAGGGGTGAGATCTGTGATCCCGGGACACCCTGTGATAATAGATACTGACACACACCTTGTATTCCTGTACAGTCTCCTCTGTGGGGATCACGAGGTGATATTTGTGACCCCGAAACACCCTGTGATAATAAAGATACTGACACACACCTTGTATGCCTGTGCAGCCTCCTCTATTAATATCACATGTTGAGATCTGTGACCCCATGACACCCTGTGATAATAAAGATACCGACACACACCTTGTATTCCTGCGCGGCCTCCACTATGGGGATCACGGGGTGAGATCTGTGAACCCGGGATACACTGTGATAATAAAAATACTGACACACACCTTGTATTCCTGCGCAGCCTCCTCTATGGGGAGCATGGGTGAGATCTGTGACCCCGGGACACCATGTAATAAAGATACTGACACACACCTTGTATTCCTCTGTGGCCTTTTCTATGGGGATCATGGGTGAGATCTGTGATCCTGGGACAACCTGTGATAATCAATATACTGACACCCACCTTGTATTCCTGCGCAGCCTCCTCTATGGGGATCATGGGGTGAGATGTGTGACCCCAGGACAACCTGTAATAATCAATATACTGACACACACCTTGTATTCCTGCACGGCCTCCTCTATGGGGATCATGGGGTGAGATCTGTGACTCTGGGACTCCCTGTGATAATAAAGATACTGACACACACCTTGTATTTCTGCGTGGCCTCCTCTATGGGGATCACGGGGTGAGATCTGTTACCCCAGGACACCCTGTGATAATAAATATACTGACACACACCTTGTATTCCTGCGTGGCCTCCTCTATGGGGATCACGTGGTGAGATTTGTGTCCCTCGGACACCCTGTGATAATAAAGATACTGACACACACCTTGTATTCCTGCGCGGCCTCCTCTATGGGGATCACGGGATGAGATCTGTGATCAGAGACACCCTGTGATAATAAAGATACTGACACTCACCTTGTATTCCTGCGCGGCCTCCTCTATGGGGATCACGGGGTGAGATCTGTGTCCCTCGGACACCCTGTGTTAATAAAGATACTGACACACACCTTGTATTCCTGCGCGGCCTCCTCTATGGGGATCACTGGGTGAGATCTGTGACCTCAGGACACCCTGTGATAATAAAGATACTGACACTCACCTTGTATTCCTGCGCGGCCTCCTCTATGGGGATCACGGGGTGAGATCTGTGTCCCTCGGACACCCTGTGTTAATAAAGATACTGACACACACCTTGTATTCCTGCGCGGCCTCCTCTATGGGGATCACAGGGTGAGATCTGTGACCCCGGGACACCCTGTGATAATAAAGATACTGACACACACCTTGTATTCCTGCGCGGCCTCCTCTATCGGGATCACGGGGTGAGATCTGTGTCCCTCGGACACCCTGTGATAATAAAGATACTGACACACACCTTGTATTCCTGCGCGGCCTCCTCTATGGGGATCACAGGGTGAGATCTGTGATCAGAGACACCCTGTGATAATAAAGATACTGACGAGGGGCGGAGCCTGATGTCCAGTGGGTAGGACGCTTTGCGTTGAAGCTCCGGAGAGGCCTACTTAGAATCCTGACTTAATACCTATACAAACTTACTATTTTGCTCCGAGCTGACCGGGGTACCTCGGGGGGGATGGCGGCCCATAAACCAGCGCGCTTGGACTTCGGGTCTCCTTCCTTTTCTCACGGAAAACGCTCCAAAACAGAGGTGTCCTCTCCACAGAAGATGGTCCCATTTCGTGAAAACCCCGCAATGCACCTGGAGATTTTGGAGGAAATACGCGGCGTGAAGGAATTGGTGCAGTCCAATGGAGAAGCGCTTCGAGCCATGCGAGAAGACTTTGGAGTGCTTCAGGACCGACTTGAAAGTCTTTCCTTACGGCAGGACAACATGGCGGGGGTCCTCGACTCGCACGAGGCGCGCTTGGGCAAACTGGATAAGGCTGAGCGCCAGATACAGAATCTTCAAAAGGAGTTAGAAGATAGTAATAATCGAGCCCGTCGCAACAATGTGAGGCTCCTCGGAATACCGGAGGGGGTGGAAGCAGGAGATATAAGAGAATTCTTGCTCAAAACTCTTCCCTCCTTGCTGAAGATCACTTTTCACAGAGAACTGGAAATCGATCGAGCACACCGTGTTCCTGCCCACATGGCGCCCAACCGTACGACCCCCCGGCCTATTATCTTTAGCTTGCTACGCTATCAACAAGTGGAACAAATTTTACATGTTGCCCGAGCGAATCATCATTTGGAATTTGAAGGTCGTAAGATCTCCTTCTTTCCTGATTTGGCAAAGCCTACCGTTGACCGTCGGAAGAAACTCCTTGCTTTTCGCCCTCGACTTCAACAGCTACAGGCTCGCTTTGGCCTGTTGTATCCGGCAAAGCTCCGAGTGACTCTCCACAACCAAACCAGGACGTTCGAAGATCCTGATCTACTATCAACATTTTTAGACTCCAAAGAAGCAGAGCAGATGCGCTAATCCCGAGTCTTGGACTCTTATCTGCCGGCTCTGTCCGCCATTTTGAAGGGCCCGATGTGGCGATCATAGCCAAGCACAGAAATAGCCTGGACTTTCTTTCTTTCTCCATATGACTTTTGTTCTTTTGGTCTCCTATCCCTTCATGATATGTGCCTCGGTCGGATTCGGAGCACGCACAGTCCTACAGGTTATGTGTTTTTTCAATTTTGGCCTTCTCTGGGGTTTCCCCCCGCAGACACATGGTCGCCAGTAATTTTGGGGTTTTGCTTCTCCTCTACCGTACTGCGGTTTTCTTTGTTAATGTGGGGCGCTTCATTGTGTTATATTAGCTTATTTTCTGTGTCATGTGTACAGCCAGATACAGTCAGTTTGAGGGACATAGTGAAATTATGTGTGCTTTCATGCTCAGAATTTTTAAATTTTCTGCATGGCCTTATGTAAAATCTTATCATTCACCGTCAACGGCATTAATGGTCCACTCAAAGGAAAGAAAATCCTTAGCTGTCTTAGCCATGAGTATGTTGATTTCGTGTTTCTTCAGGAAACGCATTTAAACTCTGCTGAAATACTGCAACTCAATGCTAAGCCTCATATGGTAGCTGTCTATTCTCCCACCGTTTACAAATGGTATGGGATAACCCTTCTGGTTAAGAAGTATTTGCACGCTACAGTACCTGATCTTAGCGCTGACAAGGAGGGTAGATGGGCCTGTGTATACCTAGAGGTTGGAGATAGTGAATTCACGTGTATTTGCATTATGCCCCGAATGTGGACAGCCCTGCTTACTATGCAAGTATTGCGCAGTTGGCCTTGGCCTCTCCTAGTGCTCCATTACTACTCGGTGGCGATTTTACTCAGTGTTCCCTCAATCTGTTCTTCTCAAACACGGTGCTCGTTGGTTGGAAGCTCCAGTACCGAGTTGACCTGTGTGGCCAGATATAGAAGCGGGCCTTTGCAACCGATTCCTCTCACCTTTCTCCCTGGTATGACTCTCCCATTAGACTCCCACTATCCACCAATGCTTTTAGACACTTTAGGTGCCTTTAATACTCTTATTTAATTTTTAGACTCCCGACTCTGGTCAGTGCAACTTCAGCATTGCCTTCGGAGCACTGGAATGCTCCCGCCATCGGCATTCCCTACATAGGGTTGATTGGAGACTTTCCGATCTCTCGATAGTTTACCGGGTGTAGCCTCCAATTTTATTAAACCTTATGTAATGCTATACCTAGAGATACCCCTATAGCGCAGAAAGTGTGGGAGAGAGAATCACATGTGACTTTGACCTCGGAGCAATGGAGCCTTCTCCGGAGTAGAGGGACACGGGTTTCCGATCCGCCTCACTCACTCAGAACCTCCTCTTTCTAGCCCACCGGTGTGTTTTTTTTACACTCCTCACAGATTAGATAAATGGAACACTACTCAGGGCATTGGTTGCTGGACACGTCCTGCGGCCATTGGTTCACTGCTTCATGTTATGCATGAATATTCCGCACTACAGTATCACTGGCGTCGGGTCTGGGGTCGTATTTAGTCTATCTTGCACTCTAAGGAGCCCCTTTCTTGGAGGATAGTGGGACTTCGCCTAGTTGCGGGGATCCCCTCTCTCCCAAAAATGGCTTATCTCCTTTCGAACTTTATGCTTGGCATTGCTATTTCCCTAATTAAGTAATACTGAAAACTAGCTCCCACTTGAGCCCCAATGAATGGTGGAATCATGTCTGTCCTTACAGTAAATATGAACAAATACCTCGACTGTTTCGCTTCCTCCATTCAGACTCCTTTTCATTGGTCTCAATGGATGATGCTCAATGACTATGTACATTTTGCTAAATACTCTCATCTGACTGTCTAACTTTGTATATATCTCTGTTCCATGATCATGCTGTATTGTAGATACTCTTTTGATCGTTTGATGTATAATCACTGTTAATTGGAAGCGCTCACATCCTGATATAATCGGGTAGAGAAGAAGCATTGGGGTGGGGGGTAATGGGTTTACTTTTCCTTATTGTATACTTGTTTTGTCTCTTTTGGTGTGTTGTTTCTTTTGTTTGTTGCAAAATGAAAATAAATGTTTAAAAAAAAAAAATAAAGATACTGACACTCACCTTGTATTCCTGCGCAGCCTCCTCTAAGGGGATCACGGGGTGAGATCTGTGTCCCTCGGACACCCTGTGTTAATAAAGATACTGACACACACCTTGTATTACCTGCGCGGCCTCCTCTATGGGGATCACGGTGTGAGATCTGTGATCCCGGGACACTCTGTGATAATAAAGATACTGACACTCACCTTGTATTACCTGCGCGGCCTCCTTTATGGGGATCACGGGGTGAGATCTGTGATCTAGTGACACCCTGTGATAGTAAAGATACTGACACTCACCTTGTATTCCTGCACGGCCTCCTCTATGGGGATCACGGTGTGAGATCTGTGACCCCAGGACACCCTGTGATAATAAAGATACTGACACACACCTTGTATTCCTGCGCGGCCTCCTCTATGGGGATCACGGGGTGAGTTCTGTGATCCCGGGACACCCTGTGATAATAAAGATACTGACACACACCTTGTATTCCTGCACGGCCTCCTCTAAGGGGATCACGGGGTGAGATCTGTGATCCTTTCCTTCCTTACAGATAAGGCAGATCGGTCTCTGATCCTCTGTGCAGAACAGCTTCAGTTTCTCTTCATGCTTCTGACACAGATTTTCCTCTTGTCTTCTGACCGAGCACTGAGGAAGTTTTTTCAGCATTTCTGTGATATTCAGCAGCTGCCTGTTAGGCTTCAGGTTCCTCTGCGGAGATGTTTTTCTGCACTGAGGACAGAGAAAGTGTGTATCTAACCCCTCCCAGTACTGAGTGATACAGGAGCAGCAGAAATTTTGGCCACAGTCTGTAATCACGGGGTCTCTAAAATAATCCAGACAGATGGGACAAGAAACTTCCTCCTGCAGACCCTCAGCCGTGCTCCCTGCAGCCATGATCCTGAGAAATGGAGAATAAGCTTTAGTTTCAGTTTCGTTTCTTCTACTTATGCGTCAGAGGAGGGTGTGTGTGCCTCCCCCTAGAAAACTCAGCTCATAGTTTAGCTCAGCAGATAGCTCAGTCCTGTTTTGCCTCGCTGCAGCATTTATGTTGATGTTGCAGTTTATTGGGGTATGACAGACGGCTTTTCACTTAGCGTAGCAGGGCGGGGTACAAATGTAAAACTAGTTAGAATCAGAGATGGGAGAGAAGGAAGGCCAGTTCCTGCCAGGAAAGGATGGAGCATTCACACCAGGAGGGAAAGAGCGAGGGAGAGAAACTTACAATAGAGGCCCTGGTTGGGATCATGCAATGGGCAGGTCAAATGCAGTGTGGCAGAGAAGAGTTTAAACTGAGAATAGGAAGGTTCGAGTCGGAGGGTAGAGGGTATCGCTTTCCAGGAAGCAGGACTAAGGAACTAAAAACCCGCCACCTAAAATCCCATCGCTTCCTAGAACACTTCGTATCTGACATTTAGTTATCATTTATTACTTTTAGTATACCGCCCTTGGGGGTACATAGAGAGCGGTTCACAATCTTAACAATAAGGGGGACTGGAAACAAGCCAAAGGCAGGGGAGAAAAGAATTGCAATTGTTGACAGGACAGAGGGATAAGGAGCAACAGAAAGGGGGTCGGCCCAAAAAGTAGGGGAATACACCAGCAGTGCCCAGCAATTCACAATAGTTCAGCAGATCGCAGCTGTCCAGGCCCATGCAGCCTAAGGGACATCACAGACGTCAGCTAGATCAAAGCCTGGGGGTAAAGGTCTGTCCTTAACAGGGATTTAAATTTAGGAAAAGACGTAGATGAGGCGGGAGACAGTTCCAGAGAGCAGGAGCGGTGCAGAAGAAAGCTGAGCGCCGGTCAGACTCATATTTCACTTGATTGGGGGCTGGAATGTCACTTAAGGAACGAAGGGTGCGACGGGGGACACAGGGGATGGTGAGCGCAGATGAGAATCTTATAGTGAATACAGTGGGGGAAAGGTGGCCAGTGATGCTGAAGGAAAAGATGGGCGATAGGATCATATTTTCCAGTTACTCACTGTGATAAGGAAGCTTATCATAGCTCAGGTAGGAGCTATAGAAAAGATGATGTGACTCTGAACAAGCAACCTGTCAGTTCTGGTAGAAGCAAGAAAACAGAGTTTTCACATAAAAGACTACCAGTCCCAGAATGCACCAGGTTTCCAGCAGCCATGAGAGGGGCTGAAGTGAGTAAATGTGTGTGCAATCAAGAGAGCTATGAGGTAATCCCTAAGCACTCATCTCAAAGGGCAGGGCCTGATTCAAGACAGCTGCGCTGTGTTAGGGAGCAGCACACATTAGGAAAGAATAAGAATAGAGATTATTCTTCAGATAAAGGCTACTACAAGCTCCAGCCCAGCTTCAGGGAGAGCTTCAGCAAAAGCTTCAGGGAGAGTTTCAAGAACAGCTTCAGCAACTGCTACAGAGGGAGGAAGAGATACAGAGACAGAGACGGCAACGGCTATAAGCTCAAGCACCAGTAGCACCTGGAGAAACAGAAGCCAAGCCAAGCAGATAGAGAGAGAAGGAAACTCTCTGGAAGGAAGAGAAGGAAGGCCATTGGAAGGTCTGGGAGATTCCAAGGCAGTACTCATACTGGGAGGTATTCCAAAAGCCAGCAGAGTCCATTGGACTGGATTCAGCCAGAGGAATGGAGTGGCAGAGATAGGAATCACCAGTGGCTACCTGGAAGAGAGAAGACTGCATGTGGAAGGGACTTTCAGACCAAGGCCAGAAGGTATGTGAGAGGAGATCCAGTGTCCAGGGATCAAGATTGGAAGGCTGGACATCAGAATTGGGTTACATATTGGCCAGGCTATACAGAGAGGAATAATGATAGCAGGAGAGGCTCAGGTATGAACACTGATCCAGACCCTATCTATAATAGAGAATGGCAGCAAGGGAATAAGCATTCTCATGATAGTGCCTTAATGAAAGACTCGTCTGTGCCAATGTATGATAATGACCCTATGCTGATTGATACAGCAGATGAAAGTACAGTTTATATGGACTGTTCTCTATCTAAATGCTATTACTAGCTTTCTCTGAGCAAACACATCAGCCATCACAAAGAAACCTAACTTTGTTCTTTATTTCTACTGCAAACAGCTCTTAAAGCAGGATTTGGGCTCACACAGTAGCAGCCAGCCAGCTAAAGGCTTTCAGCTGGTCCATTGATAGTAATTAGGGCTGCACCTGATTGTGTGTGTGAGCAAGGGAGAATCACTGCTGAGATCGGCGTGGAAAATAAGCAGAAGTTAACCTAACCAGCAAAGTTTATTCTTTACTTTGTGCCTTTGTATTTGGTAATTATTTGCTAAGAAAACATTAGCTAATTGCCTGACAAGCTGAAGGTTGTTTTCTGGTTTACTTTGTGACTTTTTGTTATCCATTTTTAAACACTGCAAGCAAGTAACCTCATTTATAGTGCTATCAAGCATACATGTGCTGGGTAAATTAAACCCCATCAATAAAAGAAGTATTTTATTGATCTTACCACTTGGTTTCACAACTCAAATTATTGTCATCAGCTGTGTTTGGGAGTGAATGAACTACAATACCCACAATACCTTGCAAGAATCATATGAATATATGCATCGTCAAGATTGTGTAAGTTCTCACCCTAGGCAGCCGTCTGACACTCACTCATCCTCCTTCCAACCATTTATGACTCTCGCTATTTTCCCTGTTCTCCCCACTGTCACATCTCCTCAGATAGGAACCAGGTATCATAAAATTTCCCTCATTATCACCTGTTATTGTTAAATGTTAATGCCTATTCCTTCTATCACATTTCTCCTGTTTACACACTCTAAGTCATGTTAAGCAGATAGCCGGCATGCCAGGGCCATTAACGCTCTCTGTTTATATGAGTGCGGTACCGCCTAGAGCAATGGCTCCCAAAGTGGTCTATAAGGACCCCCAAGGGTCGAGTTCAACTTGCTGGGGGTCGATGTCAGCGAGAAAAAAAATTGGGGGTGCACGAGATGTAAATGGGGGGTCCATGTGAGCGGACCCCACATTTAGGCAGATCATCACATTTAGGCATTCTGTAAATGTCTTATTACACCTAACAGATATTGTGTGTACATAATACTTATAATAGACATAGAAATTACTTAAACAATTTTGTGAAATATAATATATATATAAGTACCTGTCGTATAAAGACCATACGACCAATTGATAAAATTTAATATACCTCCTTATGACAGGAAACGAAACTAGCAGAGGAAAGGAGGCTTCATATACAAAGGAAACATGCGAGAAGCATATCATTCCAAAGTTCTCCAGCGATATTGAGATGACTGAAAATCTCTAAATTAAAAACAAGGAGGTTAAAAAGGATCAACTCCTTTTTAAAAGCATAAATATAAAAATTGATAGAATAAATAATGTAAGGGTTCAACGATTCTTTTAAACCTTTTTCCAATTCAAAGGGACGGAGCAGTGAGCGACTCCCGAGTACGTCAGCACCTATCTGCTTTGTGGTGTGCTACGTTCATGTGCAAGTTTTTACAAGTTTTCATACCAGCAGCAACGCATCGCTCGCATACGTGCAGTGAATAACACTTGTCCAGACTTGTACCAAAGCTTTGCACAGACTTGTTTGATTCATCAATTATAAATAAGAGTGTTAGAGACACACACTGTTCATTTGTTTTCTGAGTTTTGAGAAGAAAAGTGGTTTGAAAATACGTTCAAAAATATAAATAGGTACAAGTCAAAGAGAATCAAAATCATCTTTTTTAGGAGTGCCTAAGAAAAGTAAGTACAAAATTTTATACATATTTTTGTAGTCGCTCCGATTGCATAGAGCCGTAGATGCTGATCACGACTTTAGGTAAAGTCGATTTTTCCTAAATTCCTAAAAAATATTTTTAAAATATTTGTGTGCTTTCTGAGCAGGAATCAGTTTTGAATTGCTCTGTCTTATCATATTTAAATAGCTTCATTTTTGTCGATAGATAACTTCTACCCAACATGTTGTTGTTGTTGTTGTTAAGTGCCGTCGAGTCGGAGTCGACTCATGGCGACCCTCTGGATAGCTATCCTACAATGTGTTCGGTCTTCAGTCAGGCGGCTCATTGTTGACAGACTGGTACCCGTACCTGCTGTTATTGTATCGATCCATCTTATTGCTGGCCTTCCTCTTTTGCATTGATCTTCTATCTTGCCAAGCATGATGTCTTTCTCTAATGATCTCTCTCTCCGCATGATGTGTCCAAAGTATGAAAATCGAAGTCATGTCATCTGAGCTTCTAAGGAAAGTTTAGGTTTGATCTCCTCTAGTACCGACTGGTTTGTTCTTCGGGCAGTCCATGGTATACACAGTGTTCGCCGCCAGCACCATAATTCAAAGGCATCAATTTTCTTCCTGTCTATCTTTTTCACTGTCCAGCTTTCACATCCATATGATGTTATTGAAAATACCATGGCTTGAACAAGTCGAATCTTTGTATGGAGAGAGACATCTCTGCTCTTGAGAATCTTATCTAGATCTTTCATAGCCATTCTGCCAAGAACAATGCGTCGTCTGATTTCTTGACTGCTTGTTGCTTCTTTATTGATAGTTGATCCAAGTAGGTTAAAGTTGATCACAATTTCAATTTCTTCTCCTTCAACGATGAACCTGTTGATTGGAGTGGAGGAGTGGCCTAGTGATTGGGGCAAGGTACTTCAGGCCGGAAGGTCAGGGGTTCAAATCCCACTAGAGGACAGCAACCTTGGGCCGGAAGGACTGGGGTTTCTAGTCCCACAGGTGCTCCTTGTGGTCTTGGGCAAGCCACTTAACCCTCCATAGCTCATGTTCCCTGTAAAATAGTTATCTCCAAGTTATAATGCCCTGTTCAATGTAATTTCAGTTTGTTCAATGTAAACCACACTGATGCAGAATAGCGCAGTATATAAGAGAATGTAAATAAATTATGCCAGTTGGCATGATCTTTGTCTTCTTTACATTAAGATGCAGGCCCATTTTGAGACTATGTTCCTTGATTGTGAGAAGCAAATGTTTCAGATCATCTTCACTTTCAGCCAGTAATGTGGTATCATCAGCATAGCGAAGGTTGTTGATGAGTCTTCCACCAATCTTCACACCTCTGTTGTCTTCATACAATCCTGTTTCTCTGCTGATTTGTTCTGCATATAAATTAAACAGGTAGGGGGAAAGTATGCAGCCTTGTCTTACACCTTTGCTTATTTTAAACCATTCTGTTTCTCCTTGTTCTGTTTGAACTGTTGCTTCTTGATCAATGTACAGATTGTGCAAAAGTACAATCAGGTGTTCTGGTATACCCATGCTTCTTAATGTGGCCCAGAGTTTCTCATGGTTTACACAGTCAAAAGCTTTGCTATAGTCGATAAAGCACAAATAGATATCCTTTTGGTATTCTTTAGTTTTTTCAAGGATCCATCTCACATCCGCAATGATGTCTCTCGCTCCTCGCCCTTTCCTGAACCCTGCTTGCACTTCAGGTAGTTCTTGTTCCAGGTATGGTTGTAGTCTCTTTTGAATAATCTTCAGTACAATCTTGCTGGCATGTGGGATCAGAGCGATTGTGCGATAATTTCCACAGTCAGTTGGATCACCTTTCTTTAGTATTGGTATAAACACAGATCTTTTCCAGTCAGTTGGCCATGATGTTGTCTTCCATATTTCTTGGCAGAGCCTTGTAAGTATGGTAACAGCTGCATCAGATTGCTGTAATACTTCTATGGGAATGCTATCAATGCCTGTTGCTTTGTTCTTTGATAAGGCTTTCAATGCTGCTTCAACATCTTCTTTCATCACCAATGGTTCCAGATCATAAGGTACAGGTTGAAAAGGCTGTTGGTCCACTTGATCTTTATCATATAAAAACTCTGTATATTCCTTCCAACTTTTCTTGATCTTCTCAGCATCATTCAGCATAGAACCTTGAGCATCTTGTAACATTCCAATTCGAGGCTGGAACTTTTTCTTTAACTCTCGTAGCTTTAGGAAAGCCGATCTTGTTCTTCCTCTGATAGTTTCTGCTTCTATTTCCTTGCATGCGTCATTGTAGTACTTTTCCTTGTCCTGTCTTGCTGCATGTTGGAAATCTCTGTTGAGTTCTGTGATTGTCTTTCTTTCTCCTCTGGCTTTAGCTTCTCTGCGTTTCTGGGCAATTTTCAGAGTTTCTTCCGTCATCCATTTTGGCCGTTTTTGCTTTTTCACCTTTTGTAGAGACTTCTCGCTTTCCTCCACCACAACCTTCTTGATGTCATTCCATAACTCTTCTGGAGCTCTATCATTTGTATCTAAAGCAGCAAATCGATTCTGCAGGCAGTCTTTAAATTCCAGTGGTGTATTCTCAAGGTCATATTTTGCTGCATTCATGAGTGGTTTGCTCTTTTTCAACTTTAGCTTGAGTTTGCATACTAGTAGTTGATGATCTGTACCACAGTCAGCTCCAGGTTTTGTCTTTGTTGATGTTATAGAGCTTTTCCATCGTTGACTTCCACAGATGTAGTCAATTTGATTTTTATACAATCCATTGGGTGAAGTCCATGTGTACAGTCGCCGCTTGTGTTGCTGGAAGAAGGTGTTTGAGATGAATAGATGGTTGGTCTTGCAGAATTCTATCAGTCTTTCTCCAGCTTCATTTCTGTTGCCAAGTCCATATTTTCCAACTACTTTGTCTTCTTCTTTGTTGCCGACTTGTGCGTTCCAGTCACCCATGACTATCAGGATATCCTGTTTGCATGTTCTGTCAATTTCAGCTTGTACTTATTCATAGAACTCTTCAATTTCATTCTCTTCTGCAGCTGTTGTTGGGGCAACATGGCCCAGGCGAAAAAGAAATGAAAGCATTATAGCGTTGATTATTTGAAGTTCGGCTTCATTCCATCCCTGTCGGACAAACATCTGCCCATGTGCCTTTTGTGCAACAGAGTTTTAAGCAATGATGCTTTGAAACCATCCAAGCTGGAGGATCATCAGAGAAGGTGTCACCCTGATAAAACAAGTAAAGATTTGACATACTTTAAAACACTGAAAGAAAAACTTCAGAAGAGAACCACAGTGGACAGTATGTTCGCTTCAACGTCAAAAAGAGATGATGATGGTTTGCGGGCATCTTACAATATCTCACTACTCATAGCAAAATCAGGAAAGTCTCATACTATCGGGGAACAATGAAGTACGCTGGCTCTCAAAAGGCTTATGTTTGACAAGATTTGTTTCACTTTTTGAGACCGTTTTAGAGGTTTTTGGATGCTGGACATCCCATTTTGAAAGAAAATTTAATCAAATGGAAACCAGACATTGCTTATTTAACAGATTTGTTTACTAAATTTAATGAGGTTAACTTGCAGTTACAAGGTGACAGTCTGAAATTAACAAAAACAAAGTCCATCATTGCAGCTTTTTTTGCCAGAATGAATCTAATGAAGCAAAACATTGGACGGAGAGAATTTTCCCAGTTACCCAACTTGTCATTGACAAACATTCAGGATGATGATGTTTTGGTCTATGTTCAACATTTAAATGTCCATCACACAGACTTTAATACCAGGTTTGAGGATGTTTTGACTATGCAAATCCCACAGTGGATTATCAATCCATACGGTGACATTGAAGAATCGGATGTCATATTACAAGAAGAACTGATCAGAATAAGCACTAATGAAGAACTTAAGGTGCAGTTCAGAAAGGGGTATCAGCAGTTCTGGCTTCAGAAAGATATACCTGTTGCTTATCCTGTATTATGGACTATCTCAAGAAAGTTTTTGATAGGTTTCCATCTTCATATCTTGTGGAAAGGGGTCTTAGGGCGGTTGCCAATCTTCTTCCGAAAAAAAGAAATTGATTTCAAATCACTGGACGTGGAGATTTAAGACTATACCTCACTAATTTGAAGCCAAATATTGAACAATTGCTATCAGAGCATCAGGTTCATCCCTCTCATTAACAGCATTATTTGTGTATTAATTTTATGTAAGAATTTTACTAGGTTCTGATTTGTTTCGTTTCAAATCCAAATATTTACTTGCATTTTGTGTCTTTTCAATAAAGGTATGAATAAAAATTGTACATGTTTTTCTTTTTTTACAATTGTCCACTCTACAAAAAGCCCTATCAAAGTGAGCAGCACTGTGTCAGCTGTTGAAAACACATTTGAAGTTAATAAGTTTAGGAAAATTCAATATTAGGCAGGCAAAGGGATCTACGGAAAACAAAACAAAAAATCGGCAAGTGGTCTACGGGGCAAAAATGTTTGGGAACCTATGGTCTAGAGCAATGGTATGGTTACACCAGAAAGTATTTGGACTGCTATGTTTATGGATCCATGGAATAGTCTCCCAGTTGAGGTGGCAGAGATGAGGACAGTATCTGAATTCAAGAAAGCATGGGACAAACACAGAGGATCTCTAAAGGATAAAAGGGAACTATCGTAGTAGTTGATATGGAAGGACAGACTAGATAGGCCATGTGGTCTTTTTCTGTCATCATCTTTATCTTTATCTTTATCTTTATTTGCATCATTTGATGAACCGCCCAGGCCGAAGCATCAGGGCGGTGTACAGTACAACAAACGGGCTACTGAAAATAAAGCCAGAAAGGAACGCCAAATTCAATAGGACAGGACAGGGTAGAAAGAAAGTCAGAGAGGGGAAAAGAGCCCAGAAGGGCAGGGAAGGCGAAGGGCAGGGGGCGGAAAGAGGAAAAGGGAAATGGAAGTGGAACAGACAGGGAAGGGAGGTTTATGGAGGTTGGGGGGGCGACCAGAGGACGAAGCACCATTGTCAGAGACAGGGAGATCAAAGGCTTGACAGAATAGATGTGTTTTAAGGAGAGTTTTAAAGCGGGGATAGGAAAGTTCCAGACGAAGGTAGGAAGGGAGTGAGTTCCATAAGGCTGGACCTAGGAAAAAGAAAGCTGAGTGTCGGGTGTGCTCTAAACGGGCCTGGGCAGGTGAAGGAAGGAAAAGACGGTTGCCGAAGGAAGATCGGAGAAGGCGAGGAGAGGGTTGGAGGTGAATGACATCGGACAGGTATTGGGGAGTGCTGGAATGGAGGGCTTTGTGCGTGAGGATAAGAACCTTGTAGATAAAGCGAAAACTGACCGGAAGCCAATGCAAGGCAAGGAGAGAGGGTGACACATGAGAGCGGGCTGGGGAACCGGTAATGAGACGAGCGGCGGCATTCTGTATTAATTGGAGACGGCGAAGCTGTAGGGAAGGTAGACCTGCATAGATGACGTTACAGTAATCTAACCGGGTCATGATTAAAGAGAGGACAAGGGTGGTAACAGAGGCAGGGGGGAGTGATGATTGAACGGCACGAATCTTACGTAAATGAAAGAAAGAGGTACGGATAACAGAGGAAATATGGCGATGGAAGGAAAGAGATGAGTCCAGAGTGACCCCCAGATAACGAAGAGTAGGAACCACGGGAATTGGAAGGGAAGACATTACAGGTGACAAACATGGAGAGGGAAGACCAAAGGAAAACCAGATTGCGGAAGACTTAGCGGGATTAGCATGCAGAAAGTTAGACCCAAACCATGAAGCGATAGAGGACAGACAATGGTTAAGTGGTGTCAGGTCAGGAGTGGAGGAGGAGGTATGGTGAATCAACAAGATATCATTGGCGTAAATGTAAAAGGATATACCAGATTGTTGGATGAGCAGGGCAAGTGGGGCGAGGAAGGCATTGAAAAGTAAGGGGGCGAGAATAGATCCCTGGGGAACACCACAAACTGAAGGGGAGGGAGTGGAAGTGGAGTGCTGAGAGTGCACAGAGAAAGTGTGTGAGGACAGAAAGGAACGAAACCATTGCAGAACGGTCCCACCGATCCCAAAGTCAGACAGACGTGACAAGAGAGTGCGGTGATCGACCATATCGAAAGCAGATGAGAGATCCAGAGACACCACCAGGGAGAGATCACCACGGTCGTGAGCACAATGAAGCTCTGAAAGAAGTGCTGTGAGAATAGTTTCGGTGCTATGGCCTGCACAAAATCCAGACTGACGGGGATGAAGAGCGAAAGTGGAGTCAAGGTGAACAGAAAGTTGTGAAAATACCAGTTTCTCGAGGACTTTTGAGAGAAAGGGGAGATTAGTGACGGGACGCCAGTTTGCAGGGACAGCAGGGTCAAGGGTAGGCTTCTTCAGGAGCGGACGAACAATGGCATGTTTCCAGCTGGAGGGGAAGAGACCGGAGGAAAGGCTGGTGTTGCAGATGGAAAGAATGTAGGGCATGAGAGCAAGATCGGGGGTGAGTAGCCAAGAGGAAGGCAAAGGATCAAGAGGGCAGGTGGTCCGGTGAGCAGCTGAGATAGTTTTAATGATTTCAGGGGCGGAGATAGGCGAAAAGGAGCGCCAGGTGTGGGAAAAAACAAATGATGGGGGCGGGGAGGCAATAAGGGGAGGAGCAGAAAGAGAGATAGAAGGAGGAGAAAGAGGGGGGGGGCAGGCGGGGAAAGAGGAACGGAGGGAAAGGACCTTATTAGTAAAGAAGGTGGCAAGCGTGGATGGGCTGGGGGCTGACAGAGGGGAGCGCGGGGGGAGAGTAGAGGTTGAGGAGAGGGATTTGAGGACAAGATAGAGACGTCTAGAAGAGCAGGAAGAGGTAGAAATAAGCCGAGAGTAATAAGACTGTTTAGCCAAGGATATCTGAGAACGATAGGAAAGGTGAGCCTGACGAAAGGTGGAGTAGGAGGTGGAGGAGCGCCTCTTCCTCCATAGACGTTCTGCCCGACGAAGATGAGAACGATGGAGAAAGAGGCCAGAGTGATACCAAGGGTGACGAGAAGAAGGACGGATAGAAACAGGAAGAGGGGGGGCAAGAGTATCTAGGGTGGTGGAGAGAGCGGAGGACCAGGTGAGAACCTGTTCATCAACAGGAAGAGTGAAGAAGTCCGGGGAAAAAAGTGAGTCGGCGGGGGGAAAAGAGCGTAGAGTGTGGGAGGTGAGACGCCGTCTAGACAAAACAGGGGGTCGGGTGGAGGGCCGAATGAACTGGGGGAAGGGAAAGGGAAGGAGGAAACGAAGGCAAAGGTGGTCTGACCAGGGAACGGAAATGGTAGAAAAATTGGATGGGAAGTGTGGGGAGAGATCAAGGGTAAGAACAAGATCTAGTGTCCGACCAGAAGCATGTGTGGGGCAAGCAACGTGCTGGGTAAGGGACAAATCGGAGAACAGGGAGATAAGAGTCTTATCACGAGAGCGGAGGGGGGGGGGTCAAGTGGACATTGAAATCGCCTAAGACGACCAGGTGGGAGGACAGAAGAACAGAGTCAGACAAAGTAAGTTGGAGAGAATCCCAAAGATCTGGGCGCAGGGAGGGAGGTACATAAAGCAAGAGAAATAGAATTGGGGAGGGAGAGTCAGAGCGGACCAGGAGGGATTCGGGATAGACAGGAGGGGGCGAGACTTGCGAAAAAGAGAGGGTAGATCTAAAGATTAACGCCACCCCACCCCCGGAACGACGGAGGCGAGGGGTGTGAAACGCAGAGTAGCCGGGAGGAAGACACTGGTGGAGTAGGGCATCCTCTCCCTCCCGGAGCCATGTCTCCGTGAGGAAGAGGGCGTCAAGGGAATGCTGGGTGAGAAGGTCATGAACAAGATGGGTCTTTGAACGGAGAGAGCGGCAATTCAGGAGGGCAAATGAGAACGTAATGAGAGAGAGGGCAGAGGGGGAGATGGGTGGGTGGGAAGACGGAACCGCAGGGGTTATGCAGGAACTGCAGGGAAGAAGGTTTCTCTGTTTCTGTTTTTTGTCAGCCATATGAGAGATTATCTGGACAGTTTGATACAACAGAACCAAGAAGTTACAACTAAGGTATAAGAGTTGGGGAACCAAGCAGGGGAACCAAGGAAATTTGAAAATGTCATCATTAAAGACTTGAACAGTTTCATCGGAAGCAGGACTTTTACCTATAGGCAAAAGAGTCAGTTGGCCTGGGCCTTGCATAACAGGGGAGCCCCAAAGGTAAAAACATGACTTTTTCCAGGGCACCTGCTGTAATTGGCCACCAGTCCCCTGTGCTGGACTGCCTACTTGATGGAGCCACAGAGCTGCATGGGCCACGGTGTGGCTGATCATGTGCAGCACGGCTTCTCCCCGTGGTCTGCTTCCTCCCTGGATCCTGAGTCTTCCTGTTCAGAGGGGGCTGCAGGGTCTTTGCACATACCATGACAGTCATGAACCTCACTTCTAAGCCAGGGTATGTGAGTATGATCTCAGACTCTCAAATTTACTGCTAATGCTTGGCGTAATACTTGCATCATGCCAAAGAGAGCTTCCTTCTGGAGTCCGTAAGATGTAACATGTATGCACAGTTTGTCAAGATGTGCTTGGAAATTCTTCTTTAGAAAGCCTGTGGCTCCCAAAATGATGGGAAAGATTTCCATATCTCTCTGCCACATTTTCTTGGTCTCTGACTGTATTTTTTAGTACTTCAGGATCTTCTGCCTCTCCACAAAATTCATAGAATAATCACTCGGTACCGACACTTTTTTTTTAATTTTATTTTTACATTTTATACAGTTACAACAACACTAAACAATATAACATTTAACATTACAGTAAACACACCTCAGAACCCCCGCCCCCCTCTTCCCCGGTTCTCTGAGGTAACTATCTTGACACCTTTTGAAACCACAGACTGGCCACGGCGATCAACCCATTCACCGTGTTTAGGGCGGAATAGGATTATACACTACGGCACTTTGCACCGCCCCATTTGATACTTTTGCTCGAGCTACGTATTGATCTAAAAGCGACCACCTCTTTACATATAAACCAGCTTTATCAAGATAATGTAGCTTACTGTACAACTTCTCATACTTGGCATTTTGACAAACAAGATTCCACCACAGCTCCTCACACAGAATTTGAGAGTTTTTCCAATTCGTCAGAATGACCTTTAAAGCAATAGCTAGCATAAAGTTCAATAAAAAAGCTTTATCTTTTGACATGCCATGACAATTCTCTAATGATCTTAAACATACAATGTTCCAAGAGATAGCAGCTGAGAGGTCTAAAATTTTCTGAATTCTGATCCAAATAGATCTCCAAAATCTCTGAACGTTAGGGCATTCATAAAACATGTGCATAAATGTGTCTGCTTCTTTTTGGCATGACCAACATTTACCCTGTGATGATTTATCCCATTTGGCCAATTTGACAGGTCTAATATGTGCCCGATGCATAAAAAAATACATTGATTGTGTAACCGCAGCTGACCTGGAGACCCTTGCTATAGGGCCCCATAAAACTTTCCAATTGTTAGGGGAAAGCGAGCAGGCTAAGTCAGAGTCCCAAACGTTTGACAGTCCCATCAATTTATGAGGGGCACGATCCCTAAAATAAGCATATAGAGTTGAAGCAGCTCCGACATTCTCTGCAATTTCCTTGATATTTTTAACCAAAGTTACCTCGTCTGTCAAACTGTTTACATCTATTTTGGACATACCCACGCTATGTCTAAGTTGCAGCCACTGAAAATAACTATTCCCAGGAAGTGAGAATTCTGCTTGTAGAGTGGAGAAATATTTCCAGCCATTTGCACCTAGTAATTGACCTAGGGTCCAAATACAACCATCTTGCCATTTTTTCCGTACAAATTTTGTTCCCTCTGATTTTAATCTTCACATTCCACCAGAGCGGAGTCATCTTTGAAGGCGGGTTCTCCTTACCTACTATCTGTGTGACAGTCAAAAAAGCTTCTTGCATGGCCGAGATGACTTTCCCTGCAGACATCGACTCTGTGTGTTTCATTCCTAAGAGAAGAAATAAGGGGCAGGGAGCAACCAATCGACTCTCCATCTCGAGCCAAATTGGTCTCTGATCAAAATCATCAGATCCCGCCCACATCGCCCCCTGTTTTAACATGAAGGCTTGATGATACCATTCAAAGTCCAGGAAATGGACACCTCCGTTCTCTTTGGAGGCTTTTAACTTTACCATAGCGATCCTCGGTTGTGTTCCATTCCACAAAACGTTAGACAAACTTCTTTCTAAAGCAGCATATGTTCCTGGTGTGAGAGTAAAAGGCAGCATTCTCAACACGTAATTAATTTTTGGCATTAGGGCCATTTTAATGGTTTCTAGTTTACCCCACCATATAAGGTGGAGTGGAGACCATATTAATGTCATTTTACATGCTTAATAACTCTTCAATGTTGGTTTGAATGGTTTGATCTATTGAGGCTTCATATTTAACACCTAAATATTTAATACTACCTGCCTCCCACTGAAATGGGTATGCCGCCATTGCCTTCGAGGTAGTCCGATTATTTAGTGGGATGGTCACCGATTTTGTCCAGTTTATTTTATACCCCGACATTTTTGAGTAGGACTCAATCAACGATAGAATTGCATGAACCGATGAGGGTTGAGTAAATAGGAGGAGGTCATCTGCTTACGCCGATAGCTTCACTTGTAATTCACCCCTGGAACTCTTTAAAAATTGGCGTTACATTGGCGATCCTCCAATCTTCAGGCATTACAGATGATTTTAATGAAAGTTCACAGATTACTAATAGCAGGTCTGAAATTTATTTATTTAGCTGTATTTATGTCCCGCTTTTCACCAGGTCAAAGCGGTCAATTGGGGGATACATTTAACATGAGGGGATATGAGACACAGACACTAATACTTACAGGGAACATGGGCAATGGAGGGTTAAGTGGCTTGTCCAAGACCACAAGGAGTGCCTATAGGACTAGAAATCCCAGTCCCTCCGGCCTGAGATTGCTGTCCCCAGGTGGGACGTGAACCCCCGGCCCTCCAGCCTGAAGTACCTTGTCCTAACCACTAGACCACACCTCCCTCTCATATTTCAGTTCTTTCAACACTCTTGGATGTATACCATCTGGTCCAGGTGATTTGCTACTATTCAGTTTATCAAATAGTTGTAATACATCTTCCCGGTGTAGCAATATTTCTCTCAATTCCTCTGCAGTATCACCTTTAAATACCACTTCAGTCTTGGGTAACATCCCTACATCTTCCTCAGTAAAGACCGAAGCAAAGAATTCATTCAGTCTCTCCACTATAGCCTTGTCTCCTCTTACAGCCCCTTTTACCCCTCTATCATCTAACGGTCCAATTGACTCTCTCACAGGCCTTTTGCTACGAATGTACTTGAAAAAGTCTTTATTTCGTGTTTTTGCTTCCGTAGCAAGTTCCTTCTCAAATTCTCGCTTCCTTCTCAAACCACTCTAAGGTTCGGAGCAGGAAAGGCCATTCAAGCCTGTCAAACGCCTTTTCAGCATCAAGAGAGATGCTCACATATGGAGAGTCTGCCTCACTTGCCCTCTATAGCAGATTGCACTGCATTGTCAGAGGTCTACCTTCCGGGAATAAAGCCGCATTGATCGGGAGGAATCAGATCTTTTATGACTTTAGACAACTTTTGTGCTAGGGCACTTGCGTTGATTTTATAATCTGAATTTAATAGGGAGATTGGTCTATAATTTATAACACGATTTGGATCCTTTCCCGGTTTTTCCAAAACTACGATCGTAGCCTCTGAGAAATTTCCCATGCATCCCTGTGTCTCAGTTAGTTCTTCAAAGTACACTAATAGATATGGAATCATTTCATCACCAAACACTTTGTAAAATTCTGTGGGTATACCATCCGGACCAGCTGCTTTTCCGGAGGCCATAGCATTAATTACCTTGCATAACTCTCCACTTGACAAGGGCTTGTCCAACTCTTTATAATCACCACCCATTACCACTGGTATCGTTGACTCCTCTTGCAAGACTCCAGTGAGATCTTTAAAAAATTTGGGATCATCATTGTTGGGACCATAGACATTAAGTATGATTAGCAGGTCATTACTGGTATTTTCTACCTTAATCCCTACAGATTTACATGCTAAAATTGCCACACCATTTGTCTTTTGGATTGCAGAGAAGTAGCCAATTAGTGAGAACTGATTGTCCTCCAACTTTTTAGTCTCAGTCAGAGATAAATGGGTTTCTTGTAGTAGAATCAAATCGGCATGCTGTCGTTTACAATATGTTAAGATTCTTTTCCTTTTTTCGGGCTCTTAATACCCTTCACGTACAGGGATAAGATCTTCACTGCATTAGCCATAATTGCCTAATGAAGATGTGTCCTTGACAGCCCATGAGATCCAAAAGAAACAATTACACAACTTTCTCCAGCCCTCAGAGAACCAACCATCACCCCCACAGTCAAGGGAGCACTTCTTTGGGTGAGACAGCAAATACATCAGACATGGCACAGCCTGGACCCTCTAATTGGCATCTTTCCCCCCCCCCCCCGACCAATCTTAGTTGCCCCCCTACCAATCAATAATTAACTATTCGATTTAAACACATCATTTTATAAGCAGCTGCACGCTACCGGGAGTCCCTCTTCAGGACAGGACAACATTGGAGGAATCCAGCCAGCACAGAAGGAGAGGTCAGAGCACTCTTGCCAACACCACTATTAACTACACAGCAAATCAAAACATTTCTTCCATCTTACCAATCATGATCCCCATTCCCTTCCACAAATACCCCTTAGGGTAGTTACAGGTCAACACTCGTTTATAAACTACTCGGAACAAATTAGCCAGGAGCAAAGGATCTAAGTCCAGCAATGTCCAAGGGCAGACACAGTCACATCAGCGATGTCAGCCAGGGCAGCTCCCTGCCATACCCACCGAGAGTTCCTTGTCAGCTCCAACTTAGGACTCTTTTCCTCGCATAGGTGACAGATCTTAACTCTGATGCATTTGTAGTGCCTCTTGTTCTTCAATTAACATCTCCAATGATACCGGATCCTCAAATGTTTTAGGGGCATTGTTTAAGGTAACTTTGAAACGGGCAGGGTAAAATAAGCCATATCTTGCCTGTAGATGTTGAAGCCTTAATCTGAATGATAGAAATCTCTTTCTCTTTTCTACTGTGGTCTTACTAAGGTCAGGATATAGAGTGATTTTGTGGCTTTCAAATTGGAGAGACGAGAAGGATCTGGCGGCCGCCATGATTTGCTTGATTTGCTGATGCCTTAAGACACAGAGAATCATAGGCCGTGGTCTCCTGGTTTCAGAGTTGGGTGTTGTCGGTATGTGATGTGCCCTTTCTATCTCCAATGGGTAAGCAAATTCAATTTTTAACATCTTTGGGATCAAAGTTTCCAAGAAAGCTACTGGGTCTTTTCCTTCTGCACCCTCCGGTATCCCGACTATTCGAATGTTGTTCCGCCTTGCTCTGTTATTCATATCCTCAACGCTTCGTTCCAGCCATTCCACTCTCCGTGATATTTTAATTAATTGTAGGATACACTCCTCATGAGCTGCAGCGGTCACTTCAGATCTCTCCACTCTGGTTGTAAGCGTTTGCATTTGTGACCTTACTTCATTCAAATTCGACTGCAATTCACTCAAGGACTCCCCGTTAGAATCGACACGCGTGCGAATCGCACGAATCTCTTTCAGAATCTCCTACATGCCCCCCGCTGGCTCTTGTGTCAATGCCATCTTGTGTGGCGACAATGTGTCTGATTTGGACTCTTTTTGCCGTAATTGGATCAATTCGCCATAATTGTTCTACGTTACAAGAATTCTATCATCATGCAGACGATTTACAGCAACGGCTATTACTAAGAGGTTATCCCTATCCTCTTATTAAGACGGCTTATAAAAGAGCCCATTTCTCTCATAGGGAATGGCTTTTTTTGCCCTCTGAATCATCTCAAAGGGAGTGGCTATCCTCTAATACGGTGACAGGTATTCTTCCATATGTACGAGGTATTTCAAGATTTACCAAGGTTTTACATCATTTTTGGCCAATTTTGAGTTTGCATTCATGTTTCTCTGATAAACGTTTAATGATAGCTTATTCCAGAGGATCTAATCTGAAAGATATGGTGGTTAAGACTGTTCCTTCCATTGATCAGCCTCCTTCTTTTCATCAGGATCCGGGCCATTTTATGTGCGGTTCGTGCCACTATTGTGAGTTAGTCATGACAGGACCTATATGGACGGATGTCCATACCTCAAAGGTTTATAGATCAAAGTGGCGTACCATGTGTGATTCCTCCTTTGTGGTATACTTGATTCAATGCCCTTGCCCCCTTTATTATATTGGGAGCACCACGTGAAATGTTAAAGTTCGCTTAGGCGAACATGCTTCTCGGCTTCGCATGAAAAATCGTACCGAACCCATAGTGGAACATTGTGTACAGAAGGCTCATACTTTTGATCAACTAAGATGGAGGGTGATGGACATGATACCAGCTAATCCCAGAGGAGGTGACCGGGTTTCGCTGCTGCAGAAGACGGAACAGTGTTGGATCTACCGTTTAGATTCAATTTCTCCTCATGGTTTGAATATGGCTGTGGAAAGGCATAGTATCATTTAATGCTTGGGGTCTGCTAGTGGTTGGCTAGCTGAGACAGCTGATATTTGACCTATTGGGTTCAAGGGATCCCTTCTTGGTAGGGTTTCCTGATCCTTATAAGGTTATGGACAGCGTCACTGAGCACTGATTGGATCTTGCCAGAAACGGGATAATCGTCAGCAATTACGTCATGTGCTGGTCTTTTAAAAGCAGAAAGGCTTTTTTCCATGATATTACAGCTGGTATTACCATAGGCATCTCATAGAACCTGATGCAGGGTCATGGTGTTCTGACCCGAAACGTGCCATGTCGTGTTATCATCTAGGTCTCTATGGCGTTCAGCTTGTGAAGAAGATGGAATTGAAGCAGTTGAATTTAATCTGCAGCTAAGTGTTTTAAAAATCACAACTTGTAAAAAATTTAATAAAAGGAACAATCACGAGGGTAAGAAATCTATCCCTTTTCCCTTTTGGTTGGAGGTTCCGACAAAACGTTATGGTAAATTTATAGCCTTTCTATTATAGTGCTTCAGGGTTCACTTTTTGGTGTGGTTTGTTTACTCTGAGGGAGGTTTTGTTTAGAGGACTTTGGATCTTTTTGTGCCAGATCCCGGCATATTTGCGAAGTCTAAACATGTTTGCTTGCTGCTAGTCATACTCACTTGACGTGAGGGTACTTTCCCCGGCTCCGTTTACCAGTTCAATGATGGTGAGCAGGATTAATTGACAGGGTCAAAGTGAGAGAAACTCTTACGCAGCCATGTTGATCCTTTGCTGGCTCCGCCTCCTGTACTGACACTTCTATTATAATAGAATATAAGAACATAAGAACATAAGATAAGAACATAAGAACATAAGATATGCCATACTGGGTCAGACCAAGGTCCATCAAGCCCAGTATTCTGTTTCCAACAGTGGCCAATCTAGGTCATATGTACCTAGCAATTATAATAGAATATAATTATCAATGCTGTTCTGGTGTTTTTTCTCCTTTACCATTATGTTGGGTTTCCTCTCATCCAGTTTCTTATCTATCTGAATGGGAATGTCCCAGGTGATCAAAACCTCTTCATTCGCTGTAATTCTCTTAGGGTCATGATCCCAGTGCTTTTCAGGCACAGTGATGTTCTACTGCTTACAGAGTTTCCAGTGGATGAGACAACGATGGGGCAGTGATAACTGAGTTGTGTAGCATTCTCAGTTTGGACCTGGAGCCCTCCACTTCCAGAAGCCAGGCCCTGCCAGTGGCCATGACGGTGACCACTGCCCTGGAATATCTTGCAAAGGGCAGCTTCCAGCATGTGATAGGGGCGACAATCAGAATCACGCAGTCTACTGCTAGCCACCTTATAGCCTTCCCTCAGACACAGCAAATGCAACAGGAGACCATGCAGGCATGCTATAATGTCGCTGGGTTCCCATCGGAGCCTGTAAAAATTGACTTCACCCACATTGCACTGTGGGCACCTTGGCTGGAGCAGAGAGCATACCAGAACTAGTATGGGTACACATTGATGAACATGCAGGTAGTTGTGAATGCCAACATGACCTTCACTGATGTGTATGCCCACTACCAGGGGTCCTGCCGCAATGCATTTGTCCTCGCACAGTCTAGCCTGGGACAGGCAGCAGTCAGGGGTCAGCTTGGAGGTGTATGGCTGCTAGGTGAGTGTGCATGTGTGAGCCCCAGGACAGGTCCAGCACATATGCTTGAGGTGTGATGCTAAGTGTAATGCAAACAGGTGGTGATATATGTGTTATGTATGTATCACAACACATGAGCACCATTGCCTGCACATGCTCTACTCATGATGGGCACCATAACACCCATCACGATGACAACCAGGGGAAGCCCTGTGGCTGAAAGCAGGCAGTATGCATCAACATGTGGAATGCGGAAGAGCACAGCTACATGGCAGCAGTCTGTGCAGGGCACATACATGTCTGCCCCATCCCAGCCTTAAGACCCCCCCCAACCACATCCTGCCCCCCTTCCAAAAGGCAAACCCATGTCACCAACACCCATTGCCCCCCTCCAAGTGCCTGACTGCCACACAAGCCATATGTCGGTGTCATCTCACTGCCACAATGTCATTGACTGGTAGATATTGCACCCCGCCCTGCTAGTAGATGGTGTGCTGTATGCTGTCCATAGCAGCCCATAGACTATACCCAATGCATATCCCATGCTCATGTTCATATCTCACATTACCCCCAAGGTGATCGTAGATATCTCCTGATGACCAGGCTGCTGACCCCAGGCTGTTGACCTCATGAGCTGGCAGGAGGAGTGATACAATGGTGCCTTTCAGCAGACCCAGGCGGTTCTGGAGCATGCAATAGGGGTGCTGAAAAGCTGCTTCCAGAGTGGGTATGCAAGATATTTGCATCATGCTGCATACACCACAACCTGCCACGGATGCATACTCCACAGCCTGCCACGGATGCATACTCCACAACCTGCCACGGATGCATACTCCACAGCCTGTCACGGATGCATACTCCACAACCTGCCACGGATGCATACTCCACAACCTGCCACGGATGCAAAGATTTCACAAAGGCCAAAAAGATAACCAATAAAAAAGCATTTTCTTCTCATGCAGCCCCTATCCTCTGGAACTCCCTCCCTGAAGGAATAAGAACATTAATCGAAATTAAAGAGCTCTGTAAGAATTTAAAAACCTATCTGTTTAGCTCACACTATGGCCCAATGGTAAACTCTTTATCCCAGATAGAAAATGGATAACAGATGACTAAATGGACACAAGATATATTGATATTAGACTAAGATGAACTCAAAATTTCAATTAAACTTACCACTCTGCTCTTATTCTAATGAATAGCGCTCATCAACTGATTAATTTACATTAATGCAATTTACTCTGCACAGTCTCAAATATTTTTCTTACTTCATACTGTACCGACTACCTAGTATTTAGTCCCTGTCCCAACTTAGATTAAGGATGCTTTGCTTATTATGAGTCATACCTTTGTATATAGTTATCTAATGTTACCTAATTGGAAAGGCGGGATAGAGGTGATATGATTGAGATGTTTAAATACCTCCGTGGCATAAATGTTCAGGGAGAGAGACTCTTTCAATTGAAAGCAAGTTCTGCTACGAGGGGGCATGGGATGAGGATGAAGGGAGATAGATTCAGGAATGATATGCAGAAATATTTCTTTACAGAAAGAGTAGTGGATCCATGGAATAGTCTCCCAGTGGAGGTGGTAGAGATGAGGACAGTAACTGAATTCAAAAAAGCATGGGACCAACACAAAGGATCTCTAAAGGTAAAAAGGGGACTATTGTAGTTGTTGATATGGAAGGACAGACTAGATAGGCCATGTGGTCTTTTTCTGTTGTCATATTTCTATGTTTCTATAAGTGTGCATGGACACCCAGAGTGGATTACCCAGGTAGGTCAGATAACACAGTATGCAGGTATGGCCACCAAGGCATGCGGACAGGCACACAGTGTTTCACCGACCATGTGCCTCCATGGGGCAGGGGTGCCCTGCGTGTGTAGCACCACTGTGCCACACCTATGCTGCCCGCAGCCCATTCTGCATGGGTATGGCAGAGAAGTGTTACCCATGCAAGGCTGTGTAGCTGGGTTTAAAAAAGGTTTGGACAAGTTCCTGGAGGAAAGGTCCATAAACCATTATTAAGAAAGGACCCAGGATATCAATGCTTGACCCAGTACAAGCATTGCAGTACCTGTGTCTTTTGGGGAAACTGCTAGGTACGTATGACCTAGGTTGGCCACTGTTGGAAACAGGATACTGGGCTTGATGGACCTTGGTCTGACCCAGTATGGCATATCTTATGTTCTTATGTGGCATACCCATGCACATGGACACGCCCACAGGGCACACACCCCATGCCATAAACCCCTTTCCCCAGTCCACACACCACCCATGCAGACACACCACCCTGCCCACACAAAATAGATAACACAGCGTGTAGCAAACCTGTCACACTGTTACATTGGTGGTAACAGCAGCATACAATCAACAGTGGTACATACCACAGACTGCCCCATTATAGCACATACACACTGGCATAAGGATGGCCTATGGGTGCAGGGGGGCCCTGCTTGTGCCCTCTTACTGTATCAGTGGGGGCATCCATGTGCTCCACGATGCTCCGTGTTGTGGTGTGCACCTCTTCCCTGAGGAGCTGCACTTCTGCCACCAGGATGGCCAGATCCCAGTCAATGGACGGATGAGGTGGTGGTGGTGCAGAGGGGCCTGATGCGGCATCGCCATGGTGTGCTTATGAATGCTGGAGTGGCTGTGGGGGTCCCCAGCTGTGCAGGGTGGACCACCACTCTGCTGCTTGTTGCACATGGCCCATGCCGAGCCAGGCGGCAGGCATAAGGCCCCCTGGTAGGGATGTTGGCTGGCATGGTGGTGGGCTGAGGGGCACAGCCAGGAGGTGCAGCTCCTCCTCTGATCCCCCTGCCAGGTACCTGCTGGTTGTGTGTGGCACCACACTGCCATACCTGGGGTACTTGGAGGGTGGTTCCTAGATCCCCCCTATGTACCCTCCCCCTTTGATTCCCTACCCTCCCCCTGGCCCTTCGTTCCCTCCTCCTCCTCCTGACTCCCCACCCTGTCCCTGGCCCTCTGTTCCCTCCTCCTCCTCCTCTGACTCCGGCCCTGCCCCTGGCCCTCTGTTCCCTCCTCCTCCTCTGACTCCCCGCTCTTCCCCGGCCCCTCCCCATCCTATTCTGTTTCCCTGCCTGCCCCCTGGTCCTCCAATCCCTCCTCCTCCTCCATTCCGTCCTCATTCTCCTCTGACTCCCTGCTCTCCCCTGGCCCCTGAGGTCCCCTCACTTCCCTCCATTGTGCTCTCCTCCAATGCAGTGTCGCTGGACTTCCTGACACTGCTGGGGGAAATGCTGGTCTCTGCACACTTGGTTGGCTCTTCTGGCGCTGCACCGCTGATCCTGGGTGGAGGGCATGGTGGGCCAGCAGTGTCCAGAGCCTCCCTTGAGCCAGCTGTGGGGAAAGAGGAAGGGGAGTTATTGGTCGGCCCAGGCATGGCCTGGGGTGGGACTGGCATACCTCCAGGAGGCCCACACATGCAGCACACAACCCACCTTTGGACCACTTCGGTGTGCCACCCCACAGTGCACACTGCATGCCCTCCCCTTTGCCCACCTCTAGTCAACTCTGTTTTCCCCCACACATGCCCAGCTTTGGCTTGCCAGTGCCCCCCCCCAGGTGATGGGCATGCATAGGGGGCATTGTGGGCAGGTTCTCAATGTGCGAATGTGACCACCGCTGAGTGTGTGTGCCCTGTACTGCCCATCCGAGCCATGCCCTGGCCATGTGAGTGCACACCTGCATGTTTTGTGTGCCTGCTGGTGCACAAATGGGATAGTGGCATCAGGGAATGACATGACTGACCAGATCACATTCCCATAATTGTTTACAGAGAGTTCACCACCAGATGGTCTGCTTGCACCTGTCCAGCAGCCATGGCTGCCACCCCCTGCATCTGCTGGGCTCCACTGTGTACCCCCTGACCTTCCTTGGCTGCCAGCCACTCCCTGATGTGCTGCAGCTGGTTTGGTTGTTACTGGCACAGTGTGTGGTAGTTGCACTTCATGGCCTCCATGGTGCCTCACATGCCATATTCATTGTGGGAGGGGGGCACACACATTGGGCTCAGTTGGGTGCTTCCATATTGCCTGTTGCACGTATCTGTATCCTGCTTCAGTCTAGTGACCTGCACATCCTGGGGTCAGGGGCATATCCATGAGTAGCAGGTGTGGGGTGCATATGATGGTACACTTCTGGCATTTGCCACTGCATTCCTGCCCACTGCTGCAATGACCTTTTGACATGTGTCCTGTGCCACCAGCAGTGATGCCATCTGGGCCACTGCTTCACCTGTGTCATCCCTCAGACCCCTCAGCCACCTCTGAAGTCCTCCCCCCTTCCCTTGCTCCTATCTGTTGCACTCAGGCTTTCCTTTGCACCATGGTACTTGTTTGTGGGCTGTGCGTAGCCTCGGCTGTGGGCACATGTCATACCAGGGGGCATCTATGGCTTCAGGGGCCACATCACTGCATGGTTTGTTATGTGCCATGCAGGACAGGGTGTCACAGTTTATGTATGCTCACCATTATACATCTGTCATGTTCTGTGCATCACATCATCGACATGCTGCCACAGCTGGATAGGGGGTGGTGGGCAGTGGTGGCAGATCCACTTGCAGGGACAGACGACTGACACATATGTGGATTCTGCCACAGGCCCCCTCAGACCCCTGCACCAGGGTCATAGGGGCTAGGTCAAGTATCCAGGGCATCCGCCCTGGCTGGCAGAGTCCCCTGGAGTGGGCAGCCCAACCATAGATCCCCATGCACCAGACATGGCCATTGATGTGCATGCCCTGTGGTGTTGCTACCAACTGCCAATGGGGGGTGTAGTGGCCTCCCCACTTGCTGTGTGTGGGTATGCCTCCTGCTGCAGCAACCAGGGCTGGCACCTGTACCAATTGTGATGAAGAAGCCCATACTGAGCGTATGGAAGTAGAAGAAAAAGATGATTTTACCTTTAAACAAACTGACAGGCTGCACACACGTTTCAGCGTTTGCAATAGAGAGTCAAGCATAGGGAAACAGGAGCTAGGCTGACACACCCAAGCTCTGACGTAACTGCAAGCCTGGAACCTAATTACACACACCTGTGCAGGAAGGCAGATCCAAGGCTCAGGGAACAGGAATATAAACCCTGGCTAGGAGAAAACAAGGGAGGAGTTGATTGGAGTCCTGCTGCTATGTGCTGGGCTGAGAGGGCTAGAAGATGATACTCTGCCCAGTGAAACAAGCGATGCATCTTCCGCGCCACTCCAGGACACTTTGTGCCCCCCTGACAGTTGACATTTGCCACTGCTGTAGCGTTGTCTGAGAGGATTCGAACGGCTTGCACCTGGAGCAGATTGACAAAATGCGCCAGAGTCAAACAAATGACTCAGGCCTCCAGACAATTGATGGCCCATTTGGCCACCATCCATGACGAAGTGTCTTGAGTGGAGCGACCCAGAGAGTGGGCCCCCCAACTGGCAATGCTGACATCGGTAGTCAGAAATCAGCCATGTTGTCGTATCCAGCAGCACTCCCCGAAGCATGTTACTGGGGAGGTCAACCACCAGAGGCTTCAGGCTGAGGGGTAGGGGGAGCCATACCCAATAATTCTGAGAGCTTGTGGACCAGCATGTCAACAGGGCATGCTACAAATGGTACATATGAGCATGGGCCCCTAGGCACCACTTCCAATGTGGAAGCCATTGCCCCGAGGAACTGCAGGTAATCCCAATCCCAAGCACTGGTTGCTGAGGACTTCAAGAACTCATGGAGTTGACAGTTTAACTTGCACAGTTCTGGCATGAGGAACTCTCTGCCCAGGCGAGTGTTGAAATGAGTGCTGAGAAATTCCAGATTTTGGGATGGTGTCAAGCAACTCTTTCAGTGATTGACTATCCAGCCGAGCCTTTCCAGCAGCTAAACCACATGCCAGACAGAGTGACTGGGCTTGGACCGAGATTTTGCTCAAATAGGCCATTCATCCAAGTAGGGATGTACACAGATCCCTTTGAGTCACAGGGCAGCCACCACCCCACCATGACCTTGAACAAAATTCATAGTGCAGTCCCCTGCCCAAATGGTAGAGTACAGAACAGGAAGTGCTGTCCCAGAATTGCAAACCTGAGGAAATGCTGCTCATCCGGTTGAATGGGAATGTGTAAGTATGCCTTACATGTGTAATATTATTCAGCAGAGACTACAACCATACTTGGAACAAGAACTTCCTGAAATTCAAGCACGGTTTAGGAAAGGGCGAGGAACAAGAGACATCATCGCAGATGTGAGATGAAGCCTTGAAAAGACTAAAAAATACCAAATGGATATCAATATGTGTTTTATTGACTACAGCAAGGCTTTTGACTGTGTAAACCATGAGAAACTCTGGGCCACATTAAGAAGCATGGGTATACCAGAACACCTGATAGTTCTCTTGCACAACCTTTACATTGATCAAGAAGCCACAGTTCAAACAGAACTAGGAGAATCAAAATGGTTTTAAAATCAGCAAAGGTGTACAATAAGGCTGCATATTTTCCCATTACCTGATTAATTTATATGCAGAACAAATCATCAGAGAAGCAGGACTGTATGACGACAATAGAGGTATGAAGTTTGGTGGGAGACTCATCAACAACCTTCGCTATGCTAATAATACCACATTACTGGCTGAAAGTGAAGACGATTTGAAACATTTGCTTCTCAAGATCGAGGAACATAGTCTTAAAATGGGCCTGCACCTTAATGTAAAGAAAACAAAGATCCTGACAACTGGCAAAATCAGTAGGTTCATCACTGATAGTGAATAAATTGAAATAGTGGATAAATTTAATCTACTTGGAACAAATATCAATAAAAAAGCAACAAGCAGCCAAGAAATCAGACGATGCATTGCTCTTGGCAGAATGGCTATAAAGGACCTTAACAAGATTCGCAGAGATGTCTCTCTCCATACAAAGATTCAACTCATCAAGCCATGATATTTTCAATAATGTCATATGAATGCAAACGTTGGACAGTGAAAAAGATAGACAGGAAGAAAATTGATGCCTTTGAGTTACAGTGATGGCGATGAATAATGTCTATACCATGGACTGCCCGAAGAACAAACCAGTCAGTACTAGAGGAGATCAAACCTAAACTTTCTTTAGAAGCTCAGATGACAAGACTTTGACTTTTATACTTTGGACACATCATGCAAAGAGAGATCATTAGAGAAAGACATCATGTTTGCCAAAGTAGAAGGTCAGCACAAAAGAGGAAGGCCAGTAATGAGATGGATCGATACTATAACAGCAGCTATGGGTGCCAGTTTGTCAACAATGAACCCACTGACTGAAGACCAAACACAGTTTAGGACAACTATCCACAGGGTCACCATGAGTTGACACAAACTCAATGGCACTTAACAACAAAAACAAGTACACCTCTGAAAGGTCCAGGGTGGTGAGGAACTCTCCCTGCTACATGGAGTGAATAACAGACGGCAGGGTTTCCATCTCGAAACTGGGGAATTCATGAACTGCGGTTGACTCCCTGGAGATCGAGAATAGGTTGAATGGAACCAGCTTTCTTTGGAACAATGAAATAGATAGGGAACCTTCCTATGCCTCTCTTGGGGGAGACACGGGAAGAATGGCCCAAAGGCGCAATATGTTTTGCAAAGTGGATCACACTGTTTTCTCCTTGAGAGCAGAGCCGCACAGGGAAACAAAAAAAGTGTCCCAAATGGGCCTTACGCAATCCAGTGTATAGCTCTGACTGATGACAGTCAAAACCCAGTGATCCGATGTGATATGGGCCCATCTGTGACAAAAAAAGAGACAAAGATGACCTCTGACTTACTGCTTATTGGAATGAGCACCCCAACTGTCAATAGAAGTCATGAGAAGAGGAATTAGACTTCTTGGAAGGAGTGGCGGAACCCTGGGAATGGCGGGCCCCTCAAAAGGCCTGGCCCTTATTGCCTGATCTGGAATATTTTTATTTATTTTATTTATTTAACATGTTCTTTATACCACATTACCCTTTAGTGAAAGCGGTTTACGTCATAACAAACTTGGTGATACATTACAACAGGAACATTACCTTTATTTTTTTTTATTTAACCAGTTTTCTATACTGCCTTATCCTTCAATCAAAGTGGTGGGCAATGGAGAGTTAAGTGGCTTGCCCAAGGCCACAAGGAGGTTTGGCCACTTAGAGGATTGGTAACAAAACCAGGGTTTAACATTCTAAGGGTTTGGGTGGGATATTTGTTAACATGAGGAATAGAGAAGGGGGTTGTAGTGGTGTAAGTGTTTTGTTCCAGGTTATGTGATGGTGCCAAAGTGTTCAGAGAATAGTAATGTTTTGAGTTTCTTGTGAAAGTCTTGGATATCTTGAATATGATATCGATTACTTTCCAGATTGGCAGCGATAGGGCTCGTGGAAACCAGAGCACGAGGAACTAGCACCAGAAGACGAGGTGCGCTTGGAGGAAACCTTGGGCTTATCCTCCAGTAAGCATTGTGGCTTGACCTCACCAAGGTCCTTAATGAGCTTTTCTAGTTCTTCACCAAAAAGAAACCCCCTTAAAGGGAAGGATGGCCAAGCATGCCTTAGCAGCTGCATCGATTGACCAATTCTGCAGCCACAGCCAACCGTGAGCTAAGGTAGATGCCACAATGCCTTGGGCAGCCAAAAGCAAGTGGTTGTAGGAGGTGTCCACCAGAAAGGCTGCAATGGACTCCAAGCGAGCCGGGTTTGTGCCCTATGGCAAGAGCTGTACACAGTGCAGAAAGACTAGGGCTCCCAGATCTCTGATCGCGGACACCTGAACTGCCATGGAGGAAGCCGAGAAGGTTGTCTTTGACAGGCCTTTCACTTTACAGTCCTGCTTATCTCAAAGGACTTCACCCCCTTCAACCGGAAAGGTGTTGCACAGTGTAACCGCTGTGACTAGGGTATCCACCTTGGGATACTGCAACCACCATTTTAAATCCTCTTGAGACCAAGAGTATATCTTGCCCAGGCATCCAGTGGTAAGAAGAGTAGCATCCAGGGCATTTAATTCTTCTGATACTATCTGCTGAAGCTCTGGCGGAAAGGGAAGGTTCTGGAAGGAGTTCCGATGCCTCAATGAATGGGGTTGGAATACGACTGAGCTGTAGAAGTCAAAGATTCTGGGATGCACAGCTTCAAAGCCATCTGGACAATCAGCGGCGCTACCTCTTCCCTACGGAACAAGTGGACCACACGGGACTCGCTATCCTCCTCCAGAGGGAAAAATGTCGCTTCTTCTAGGCTGGAACCACTGGCTGAGGAGTCATCCAGCCCTTGTTCACCCTCATCATCATCCAGGGAGTCCAGAATGTCCAGGGGCTAGGCCAAGGACATGTGGCCACTCCTTGTGGCCTTCGGCAAGCCATCTAACCCTCCATTGCCTCAGGTATGCTCGATTGGGGATGAGGGACTAAAAGGTGCCTGTTAAACTATATCTGTAAATCGCTCTGATACATAGAGTAAACCTTAAAACATCAATGCCTCAAAATCTGCTACCTCAGGATTCCCTCTTCCAGCTGAAAAATCAATAAGGAGGGAGAAGAACCTCATCCAGAGGAAGACTAGCAGACTGAGGTGAAGTAGAGAGTAACTGAGGAGACATGGGAGGTGCAGTCGGAGGCTTGGGAGGAGTAGCAGACTGTGCTGAAGTAGGGGGTAATGGAGGAGATGTGGCATTGCAACCGGAGGTGCGTGAGGAGTAGCAGACTGTGGTGAAGTAGGGAGTTATGGGGGAGCTGTGGGAGGAGCAGCTAGAGGAGTGGGAGGAGTAGCAGACTGTGGTGATGTAAGGAGTAATGGAGGAACCGCAGGAGGTGCAGCTGGAGATGCAGGAGGAGTAGCAGACTGTGGTGAAGTAGGGAGTAATGGAGGAGATGCGGGAGGTGCAGCTGGAGGCACGGGAGGAGTAGCAGGCAGTGTAAAGTAGGGAGTTATGGAGGAGATGCGGGGGTGCAGCTGGAGGTGCGAGAGGAGTAGCAGACTGTGGTGAAGTAGGAAGTAATGGAGGAGCACGGGAGGTGCAGCTGGAGGTGCGAGAGAAGTAGCAGACTGTGGTGTAGTAGGGCGTTATGGAGGGGCTGCGGGAGGTGCAGCTGGAGGAGCAGGAGGAGTAGCAGACTGTGGTGAAGGAGGGAGTTATGGAGGGGCCACAGGAGGTACAGCTGGAGGGGCGGGAGGAGTAGCAGACTGTGGTGAAGTAGGGAGTTATGGAGGGGCTGAGGGAGGTGCACCTGGACGTGCAGGAGGAGTAGCAGACAGTGTAAAGTAGGGAGTTATGGAGGAGATGCGGGGGTGCAGCTGGAGGTGCGAGAGGAGTAGCAGACTGTGGTGTAGTAGGGAGTAATGGAGGAACTGCGGGTGATGCAGCTGGAGGCACAGGAGGAGTAGCAGACTGTGGTGAAGAAGGTAGTAATGGAGGAGCCGTGGGAGGTGCAGCTGGAGGTGCATGAGGAGTAGCAAACTGTGGTGAAGTAGGGAGTTATGGAGGAGCCGGGGGAGGTGCAGCTGGTGGTGCGGGAGGAGTAGCAGACTGTGGTAAAGCAGGTAGTAATGGAGGAGCCACGGGAGGTGCAGCTGGAGGAGCAGGAGGAACAGCAGACTGTGGTGAAGTAGGGAGTTATGGAGGGGCTGCAGGAGGTGCAGCTGGAAGCGCCGGAGGAGTAGCAGATTCTGGTGAAGTAAGGAGTAATGGAGGAGCTGCGGGAGGTAGAGCTGGAGGTGCGGGAGGAATAGCAGACTGTGGTGTATTAGGGAGTAATGGAGGAGTTGTGGGAGGTGCAGCTGGAGGAGCGGGAGGAGTAGCAGACTGTGGTGAAGTTGGGAGTAATGGAGGAGCACGGAAGGTGCAGCTGGAGGTGCGGGAGGAATAGCAGACTGTGTTGAAGTAGGGAGTAATGGAGGAGCTGCAGGAGGTGCAGCTGGAGGTGCAGGAGGAGTAGCAGACTGTGGTGAAGTAAGGAGTAATGGAGGAGCTGCAGGAGGTGCAGCTGGAGGTGCGGGAGGAGTAGCAGACTGTGGTGAAGTAAGGAGTAATGGAGGAGCTGCGGGAGGTGCAGCTGGAGGTGCAGGAGGAATAGCAGACTGTGGTGTAGTAGGGAGTAATGGAGGAGTTGCGGGAGGTACAGCAGGAGGAGTAGCAGACTGTGGTGAAGTAGGAAGTAATGGAGGAGCACGGGAGGTGCAGCTGGAGGTGCGAGAGAAGCAGCAGACTGTGGTGTAGTAGGGCATTATGGAGGGGCTGCGGGAGGTGCAGCTGGAGGAGCGGGAGGAGTAGCAGACTGTGGTGAAGTAGGGAGTTATGGAGGGGCTGAGGGAGGTGCAGCTGGACGTGCAGGAGGAGTAGCAGACAGTGTAAAGTAGGGAGTTATGGAGGAGATGCGGGGGTGCAGCTTGAGCTGCGAGAGGTGTAGCAGACTGTGGTGAAGTAGGGAGTAATGGAGGAGCTGCGGGAGATGCAGTTGTGGAGGGATGGGAGGAGTAGCAAACTGTGGTAATGTAGGTAGTAATGGAGGGGTTGTGGGAGGTGCAGCTGGAGGAGCGGGAGGAGTAGCAGACTGTGGTGAAGTAGGGAGTAATGGAGGTGCAGCTGGAGGCGCGGGAGGAGTAGCAGACTGTGGTGAAGTAGGGAGTTATGGAGGGGCTGCGGGAGGTGCAGCTGGAGGCACGGGAGGAGTAGCAGACTGTGGTGAAATAACGAGTAATGGAGGTGCAGCAGGACGGGCGGGAGGAGTAGCAGACTGTGGTGATGTAGGGAGTTATGGAGGAGCTGCGGGAGGTGCAGCTGGAGGCGCGGGAGGAGTAGCAGACTGTGGTGAAGTAGGGAGATATGCAGGGGCTGCGGGAGGTACAGCTGGAGGTGCGGGAGGAATAGCAGACTGTGGTGTAGTAGGGAGTAATAGAGGAGCTGCGGGGGGTGCAGCTGGAGGCGCGGGAGGAGTAGCTGACTGTGGTGAAGTAGGGAGTTATGGAGGTGCCGCGGGAGGTGCAGCAGGAGGGGCGGGAGGAGTAGCAGACTGTGGTGATGTAGGGAGTTATGGAGGAGCTGCGGGAGGTGCAGCTGGAGGGGCGGGAGGAATAGCAGACTGCGGTGAAGTAGGGAGTAATAGAGGAGCTGCGGGAGGTGCAGCTGGAGGCGCGGGAGGAGTAGCAGACTGTGGTGAAGTAGGGAGTTATGCAGGGGCTGCGGGAGGTACAGCTGGAGGTGCGTGAGGAATAGCAGACTGTGGTGTAGTAGGGAGTAATGGAGGAGGTGCCGGAGATGCAGCTGGAGGAGCGGGAGGAGTAGGAGACTGTGGTGAGGTAGGGAGTAATGGAGGAGCATGGGAGGTGCATCTGGAGGTGCAGGAGGAATAGCAAACTGTGGTGTAGTAGGGAGTAATGGAGGAGCTGCAGGAGGTGCAGCTGGAGGCATAGGAGAAGTAGCAGACTGTGTTGAAGTAGGGAGTAATGGAGGAGCTGCGGGAGGTGCAACTGGAGGTGCGGGAGGAGTAGCAGACTGTGGTGATGTAAGGAGTAATGGAGGAGCTGTGGGAGGTGCAGCTGGAGGCGCAGGAGGAGTAGCAGACTGTGGTGAAGTAAGGAGTAATGGAGGAGCTGCGGGAGGTGGAGCTGGAGGTGCAGGAGGAATAGCAGACTGTGGTGTAGTAGGGAGTAATGGAGGAGTTGCGGGAGGTGCAACTGGAGGTGCGGGAGGAGTAGCAGACTGTGGTGAAATAGGGAGTAATGGAGGAGCGCAGGAGGTGCAGCTGGAGGTGCAAGAGAAGTAGCAGACTGTGTTGAAGTAGGGAGTAATGGAGGAGCTGCGGGAGGTGCAACTGGAGGTGCAGGAGGAATAGCAGACTGTGGTGTAGTAGGGAGTAATGGAGGAGCTGCGGGAGGTGCAACTGGAGGTGCGGGAGGAGTAGCAGACTGTGGTGAAATAGGGAGTAATGGAGGAGCGCGGGAGGTGCAGCTGGAGGTGCAAGAGAAGTAGCAGACTGTGGTGTAGTAGGGCGTTATGGAGGGGCTGCGGGAGGTGCAGCTGGAGAAGCGGGAGGAGTAGCAGACTGTGGTGAAGTAGGGAGTTATGGAGGGGCCGCAGGAGGTGCAGCTGGAGGGGCGGGAGGAGTAGCAGACTGTGGTGAAGTAGGGAGTAATGGAGGAGCTGCGGGAGATGCAGCTGGAGGCATGGGAGGAGTAGCAGACTGTTGTGTAGTAGAGAGTAATAGAGGAGCTGCAGGAGGTGCAGCTGGAGGAGTGGGAGGAGTAGCAGACTGTGGTGTAGTAGGGAGTAATGGAGGAGTTGCGGGAGGTGTAGCTGGAGGGGCGGGAGGAGTAGCAGACTGTGGTGATGTAGGGAGTTATGGAGGAGCTGCAGGAGGTGCAGCTGGATGGGCGGGAGGAATAGCAGACTGTGGTGAAGTAGGGAGTAATAGAGGAGCTGCGGGAGGTGCAGCTGGAGGTGCGGGAGGAGTAGCAGACTGTAGTGAAGTAGGGAGTTATGGAGGGGCTGCGGGAGGTGCAGCTGGAGGCACGGGAGGAGTAGCAGACTGTAGTGAAGTAGGGAGTTATGGAGGGGCTGCGGGAGGTGCAGCTGGAGGCGTGGGAGGAGTAGCAGACTGTGGTGAAGTAAGGAGTAATGGAGGAGCTGCGGGAGGTGCAGCTGGAGGGGCGGGAGGAGTAGCAGACTGTGGTGATGTAGGGAGCAATGGAGGAGCTGCGGGAGGTGCAGCTGGATGCGCGGGAGGAGTAGCAGACTATGGTGTAGTAGGGAGTAATAGAGGAGCTGCGGGAGGTGCAGCTGGAGGAGCGGGAGGAATAGCAGACTGTGGTGAAGTAGGGAGTTATGGAGGGGCTGCGGGAGGTGCAGCTGGAGGTGCGGGAGGAGTAGCAGACTGTGGTGAAGTAGGGAGTTATGGAGGGGCTGCGGAAGGTGCAGCTGGAGGAGCAGGAGGAGTAGCAGACTGTGGTGAAAGAGGGAGTTATGGAGACGCCGCGGGAGGTGCAGCTGGAGGAGCAGGAGGAGTAGCAGACTGTGGTGTAGTAGGGAGTTATGGAGGAGCTGCGGAAGGTGCTGGAGGAGTAGCAGACTGTGGTGAAGTAGAGAGTAATGGAGGAGCTGCGGGAGGTGCAGCTGGAGGTGCGAGAGAAGTAGCAGACTGTGGTGTAGTAGGGAGTTATGGAGGGGCTGCGGAAGGTGCAGGAGGAGTAACAGACTGTGATGTAGTAGGGAGTAATGGAGGAGTTGCGGGAGGTGCAGCTGGAGGAGCGGGAGGAGTAGCAGACTGTGGTGAAGTAGGGAGCTATGGAAGAGATGCGGGAGGTGCAGCTGGAGGTGCGGGAGGAGTAGCAGACTGTGGTGAAGTAGGGAGTTATGGAGGGGCTGTGGGAGGTGCAGCTGGAGGTGCGGGAGGAGTAGCAGACTGTGGTGAAGTAAGGAGTAATGGAGGAGCTGCGGGAGGTGCGAGAGGAATAGCAGACTGTGTTGTAGTAGGGAGTAATAGAGGAGCTGCGGGAGGTGCAGCTGGAGGAGTGGGAGGAATAGCAGATTGTGGTGAAGTAGGGAGTTATGGAGGGGCCACGGGAGGTGCAGCTGGAGGGGCGGGAGGAGTAGTAGACTGTGGTGAAGTAGGGAGTAATAGAGGAGCTGCGGGAGGTGCAGCTGGAGGAGCGGGAGGAATAGCAGACTGTGGTTTAGTAGGGAGTAATAGAGGAGCTGCGGGAGGTGCAGCTGGAGGGGCGGGAGGAGTAGCAGACTGTGGTGAAGTAGGGAGTAATAGAGGAGCTGCGGGAGGTGCAGCTGGAGGGGCCCGAGGAGTAGCAGATTGTGGTGATGTAGGGAGTTATGGAGGGGCTGCGAGAGGTGCAGCTGGACGTGCAGGAGGAGTAGCAGACTCTACTGGTAAGGTTGATGATGTCCCGGAACCCACCCGGGATCGACTGCCCAAGTAGCGCACAAACACTCAAAAAGAAATGTGCCGTTTGCTGCAGCTGAGACAATTTGGGAGAGAAGCAGGCATGGTTGAAAAGAGGGGTAGTGCACATGTACCCCCAGTTTTGACCTCGGTTGGAAAAGGTCCACATGCCGATTATTGCTGGAATACACTCCCCCACAGTACTCGCAGTTAGCAGCCTGCCACAGGCCCCTTATTCCTCGTTGTTCAATCTCCACCGCCAGCCCAGAGAGAATCATCAGGAGGGGGCGAGAGAGAGAGAGAGGAGGGACTCCGCCCGCCGTGCCTTTAAGGGCCTACACTAACTCTACAGAAATGGATTCCTCAAGGTACTTTTTAAGTTTGTTGTTTTTTTAATGAAATAAATGACATGATGAAAGAACTAAGAAAAAGAGGAATAATAGGGAGCAGGCCAGGCACCCCTCAGAGGGCTCCCACTGCAACGGAACTGACCTACATGGCTGGGAGTTGCCCCAAGAATGACCAGTCAGACCAGCGGGGTATCTCATGTATGCCCTGGTGACCAGGAACCAAGCTGTCACTGACGTCTGAGCTGTACTGAGAAGTTCAACCATCATCTGCTCAGACAGAGAAAATACTGGCATGTTTGCCTAGCTGTACTGGGTTTAATGCTAATGATGATGTCACACCACTGTGCTAGTTTTTTCTCTGTCTCATCATCTGCTGGTTGGAGGAGATAACCTATGGGTCTGTCTGGGGAGCAGACTCGTTTTGGAAGGCAATGGGCACACTCTGAAACTGAGCTAAACTCATGGGGGGAGGGGGGTTAGGATGTAATGGGCTATGGGGGGGCTAAGACTGGAAATGGGCTGATGGGGGGGTAGGACTGGTAATGGGCTATGGGGAGCTAGGACTGGAAATGGGCTAGGGCTGTTAGGACTGGAATGGGCTGTGGGGAGGCTAAGACTGGAAATGGGCTATGGGGGGCTAGGACTGGAAATGGACTAATGGGGGTTAGGACTGGAATGGACTGTGGGGAGGCTGAGACTGGAAATGGGCTGATGGGGGTTAGGACTGGTAATGGGCTATGGGGGGGCTAAGACTGAAAATGGGGTGATGGGGGCTTAGGACTGGAAGTGGGCTGATGGGGGGGCTTAGGACTGGTAATGGGCTATGGGGGGCTTAGGACTGGTAATGGGCTATGGGGGGGGCTAGGACTGGTAATGGGCTGGGGGGTGGCTAGGACTGGAAATGGGCTGAGTGGAAGCAGGGCTTGAACTGCAAATAGCTGATGGGGACGGAGGCTTGGAATGGAAATGGGCTGTGTGGAAGAAGGGCTTGAACTACAAACAGCTGATGGGGAAGGGGGCTTGGAATGGAAATGGGCTGTAAGGGGAGGGATCTAGGACTGGAAATGGGCTGAGTGAGGGGGGGGCTAGGACAGGAAATGGGCTGATGAAGGGCTAGGATAGGACTGCAAATGGGCTGATGGAGGGCTAGGATAGGACTGGAAATGGGCTGTTGGGGGGGCTTGGATTGAAATGGACTCATGGAGGGGCTAGAACTGGAAGTAGGCTCATGGGGGGCTTGGATTGGAAATGGGCTGAGTAGAGGGGAGCTAGGATTTGACATGGGCTGATGGTGGGGCTAGGATAGGACTAGAAATGGGCTTATGGGGGGCTGGGATTGGAAATGAGCTGATGGAGGGACTCGGATGGGGGAGCTAGGACTGGAAATGGGCTGATGCGGGGACTAGAAGGGAGCGGATGCTGGGTGGGGCTAGAACTAGAAGGGAGCTGATGTTGGGGGAGGATTAGAATGGGATAGAGCTGGGAGAGTGAAATTGAGAGGGAAAAAATATTTTGTGTGGGAGGGAAGACAAATCTACAATTGGCTGGATATTGGGAGAGTAAGTGGGGATTGAGGATGGCGGGGTAAAATTTGAGTGGATGAAATAGGAATGAGGAAAGAGCAAAAGGAGAAAGATTAGTATGTTAAAGCAGATGTAGAGATAGAATGGAAAAAAACTAGAAGAGTGAAGAAAGGACAAATGGACAGCAGACGATGGAGAGTTAGCAGAAGACACGAAGAAACCAGAAGAAAGTGGCTGGAGCAATTGCAACTGAAAAAAAATGCACAAAAGGTAGAAAAATATCTCTATTGAATTTATTAACTGGAATATGTCAGCTCTGGGAAATGTGCATCATTAACGTCTGCGCTTTGTTTAGTACAAGAGGAAATTAATTTATAGTTTTATTTCTACAGTGTTGTTGGGATTTGGGGTTCCCAGTTTAATTATCGTGTTCCTGTTTCTACATTGTGATTTCTTGGTTTGTGACGCTCTATGTTCTGCACGTGTAACTGAGCTGAGGTATTTTGTTTATGTAATTCCTATTTGACATTGCCACTTGTTCTCTTTCCCCAGTAGGCCATGTATTGTTGTTCTCTGAAATGTATTGGTTTAATATTTGTAGTGTTGCCTTTTGATAGGTAGGGTCTGGTGCTTTGTGAGTCCTGGTAGTGCTGTTATGATACGGCGGGTTTGCTATGGGTTCTAAATGGGCAGTGTTTGTAGTAGTTCCTAATGTGCCTGGCAGTTGGCACTGGATTATAGTAATGTAGAAATCTTTAAGTCTTTCTTTATCCATACACTCATTAAAAGGCATGTTTACTAAAAGTTAGTGTATGGTAACATTATGCAAATATTTCTGCAAATGAGGTCCTTTATGCAAATGAGGCCCCGCATCGAGTCTCCGCACATGGCCCCGCATCCCCCTTTGGTCGCCCCTGATTGCAAAAGTCAACAGAGCAAGGATCTCTCTTTTATTTAACATAGCTTTATAAATTAAGACCAACCCTGACCTCTGCAAAACTTGTTTTTCTGTATTGCATACATTTTCTGCTGAGGGCTTTTGTCTAATATGGCAACTAAAAGAAGCAGCTTTCTTATAAACAGACACACTTTAATAACATAATCTTTTATGTCTTATATGGGGTCAGCCACTTGACTTCTTTTAATAATTGTTGGCTCTCATGGTCCATGCAGTATGCCTTCTAGCTTTGGGTTTATGTTCCTTCTGCCAATCCTTATCATAAAGGACCACAAAGATAAGGGGGGGGGGGGGGTTATGTGCTTAACAAAGCCTAAGAACCACTATCTCTAAGTGCAGAACAAGAGAGTGAGGTAAGAATCTACGTGCCAGACGCTTTCGCAACACACATCTAGAAGCTTCTATAATACTAAACTTACTTTTGCTTAATTTCCTGATCATTCTGTAAAAATAACAATTTACATTCTTCTATCACCTTTGTGTAGATACTTTTGTAAAAAGAACAATTTAAACCTTTCTGTCAGCAGGAGAAGCGATGGCGGAAAAGCTGGAAGGTTGCAAGTAGAAAGACTCATCGTCTGGTACTACATTCAAGAGCTGCAAACTGTGACGGCAGACGGCACTGAGAGAAGGTAAATAAGCCCCTTGACTGGGATGTGAGCGGTAATATTAAAGGAAAGTGAAGGAAATGCAATAGGTACGGCAAAGACAGGAAGTGTTGTGGACTCTTGGAAAGGTGACATGCTACTTACTTGATAATTTACTTTCCTGGAAACCTTCTACTACTACTACTGATCATTTCTATAGCACTACAAGGCATACACAGCGCTCTACAGAGACACGTAAGAGACCGTCCCTGCTCAGCAGACCTTACAGTCTAGTCACGACAGGCAACACAACAGCTGGGGACTCAAAGGGAAGGGAATGGTAAAGAAAACATAATTAGAGCGCAGGAGACTGAGCAGATCAGGATCCAATAGCAGCCTCGAAGAGGTGAGTTTTCAGCCTGGATTTGAAAAGGGTCAGAGGTGAAGCTTCACTCACAGTCTCATAGTATATGACGGCAAGTAAAGACTAGTATGGTCCATCTAGTCTGCTCAGCAAGGCGACAAGAGTAGGTGCACTTACTGCTCCGTGCAGGTCACCCCTCCTCATGCCTTTGTTTAGGGGTGTACCCACTGCTCTGTGTAGGTCACCCCTATTTGTTCAGCTATAAGAAATAGTTATGCTTATTTTGATTTTATCTTGTTGCTATTAAAGGATCCACTGTGTCTCTCCCATGCCATTTTGAATTCTGTCACTGTGTTTGCCCCCACCACTTCCATCAGGAGGGCATTCCAAACATCCACCACCCTTTCAGTGAAGAAGTATTTCCTGACTTTGCCTTTCAGTTTACCCCCTTGCAGCTTCATGTTATGCCCTCTAGTTTTACAGCTTCCCCTGGAAGAGGTTTGTTTGTTCATTATTACTCTTCAAGTATTTAAAGGTCTGAATCATATCTCCCCTGTCCCTCCTCTCCTCTATAGTGTACATATTTAGGTCTTCAAGTCTCTTCTCATAAGTCTTGATGCAGGCTCCAAATCATGTTGGTCGCCTTCCTCTGACCCACTTCCAGGCTTTTTTTTTATCCTTTGTGAGATATGGTCTCCAAAACTGAACACAATATTCCAAGTGAGGCCTCACCAGCTAATTGTACAGTGGCATTAGCACCTCTTCCTTTCTCCTGGTAATTCCTCTCTGTATCCAACTCGGCATCCCTCTGGCTTTTGCCACCACCTTGTCATACTGTTTTGCCACCTTGAGATCATCAGAAACAATCACACCGAGGTCTTTCTCCTGGTCCATGCACATCAATCTCTCGCCCCCTTGGATTTCTGCTTCCCAAATGCATTACACTGCACTTCTTCACATTAAATGTTAACTGCCAAGCATTAGACCATTCTTCCAGCTTTTGTAGATCTGTCCTTATGTTATCCACTTCCTCAGGGGAGCCCAATGTGTTGCAAATTTTAGAGTCATCTGCAAAAAGACAGACTTTTCCATTCAGTCCTTCGGCAATATCACTCATGAATATATTCAACATTACAGGTTCCAAGACCGAACCCGCGGACACACCACTAATCACCTTCCTTTCATCCGAGTGAGTTCTGTTTACCGTCACCTTCTGTTGTCAGTCAACCAATTTCTGATCCAGTTCACCATCTTGGGACCCATCCCCAAGCTGTTGAGTTTATTGATAACCTTCCTATGATGAACAGTATCAAAGGCTTTACTGAAATCTAGGTAGATCACATCCATCACACGCCCATGATCTAGTTTTCTGATCACCCAGTCAAAGAACTCAATCAGATTTGTTTGACAAGATCATCCTTTGGTAAAGCCATGTTGTCTTGGATCATGCAATCTGTTGGTTTCGAGAAAGTCCACTATTTACTCTTTCAGGAGCGCCTCCATTACTTTTCCCGCCACTGAGGTAAGGCTTACTGGCCTGTAATTTGTCACTTCTTCCCTTTTACCACTTTTGTGGAGAGGTACCACATCAGTCCTTTTCCAGTCCTATAGAACTTCTCCTCTCTCCAAGGATAGTAACATAGTAACACAGTAGATGATGGCAGATAAAGATGGCAAGAGTAGGTGCAGGCCACCCCTCCCCATGTCTTTGTTTAGGGGTGAATCCACCACTCCATGTAGGACACCCATATTTCTTGAGACATTAGATGGTTCAGAAGTCATATGTTTCAGTTTATTTTGTTTTTATCCTGTTGCTGTAAAGGGATCCATTGTGTTTGTCCCATGCCGTTTTGAATTCCGTCACCATGCTTGCCCCCACCACTTCCATCGAGAGGGCATTCCAAGCATCTACCACCCTTTCAGTGAAAAAATATTTCCTGACATTGCCTTTCAATCTACCACCTTGCAGCTCCATGTTATGCCCTCTAGTTTTACAGCTTCCCTGACTTTGGAAGAGGTTTGTTTGTTTATCATTTTTCTTTAAGTATTTAAAGGTCTGAATCATATCTCCCCTGTCCCTCTTCTCCACCAAAGTGTACATATTTAGGTCTTTAAGTCTCTTCTCATAAGGCTTCTGATGCAGACTCCAAATCATTTTGGTCGCCTTCCTCTGAACAGTTTCCATTCTTTTTACATCCCTTGCAAGATACGGTCTCCAAAACTGAACACAGTATTCCAAATGAGGCCTCACCAGTGACTTGTACAGTGGCACTAGTACCCCTTCCTTTCTGCTGGTAATTCCTCTTTGAATGCAGCCCAACATCCTCCTGGCTTTTGCCACCACCTTGTCGCACTGTTTTGCTACCTTGAGATCATCAGAGATAATCACACCAAGGTCTTTCTCCTGAACCATGCAAACCAACCTCTTGCCCCCCTATTGCGGACATTTCCCTTGGATGTCTGCTACCCAAGTGCATGACACTGCACTTTTTCACATTAAATCGTAGTTGCCAAGCATTAGACCAGTCTTCCAGCTTTTGTAGATCTTTCCTCATGTTAAAAATTCCCTCGGGGGAATCCACTCTGTTGCAAATTTTTGTGCCAGCTGCAAAAAGACAGACTTTTCCATTCAGTCCTTCAGCAATATCTTTCACAAATGCATTGATCAGTGCCGGGCCCAGGACAGAACCCTGGGGAACCCCACTAATCACCTTCCTCTCATCCGAGTGAGCTCCATGTACCATCACCTTCTGTTGTCTGTCAGTCAACCAATTTCTAATCCAGTTTACCATCTTGGGACCCATCCCCAAGCTACTGAGTTTATTGACAAGCCTCCTTTGAGGAATAGTATCAAAGGCTTTGCTGAAATCCAGGTAGATGACATCCATTGCATGCCCCTGATCTAGTTCCTTGGTCACCCAGTCAAAGAACTCAATCAGATTTGTTTGGCAAGACCATCCTTCGGTAAAACCATGTTGCCTCGGATCTTGCAACCTGTTGGTTTTGAGAAAGTTCACTATTCGCTCTTTCAGGAGCACCTCCATTACTTTTCCCACCATCGAGGTAAGGCTCACGGGCCTGTAGTTTGACACTTCTTCCCTGTCACCACTTTTGTGTAGAGGTACGACGTCAGCCATTCTCCAGTCCTGAGGAACCTCTCCTGTTTCCAAGGATCTGTTGAAAACATCCTTTAACGGTCCTGCAAGAACCTCTCTGAGCTCTTTCAGTATCCTGGGATGTATCCCATCTGGTCCCATGGCCTTGTCCACTTTCAGTTCTCCAAGCTGTTCTAACACATCATCTTCTGTGAATGGTGTGGTATCTACTCCATTCCCATTTGTATATTTGTCAGTCACAGATGGTCCTTCTCCAGGATTTTCTCTACTTTGATCTTTTACTGTTTTACTGTTCACTGTTCATTTTATTTCCAATTCAATGTAAGCTGTCCTATGTAAACCCATTTATTGTTCACGTTATATGTAAACCGTACTGATCTTAAAAAGCGCAGTATATAAAAACAAATAAATAAATAGCAAAAACCGAGCAGAAGTATTTCTTTAGCGTGTTCGCTTTTTCAATGTCACTTTCCACGAGTCCGCTCCCAGTACTTTTGAGTCCGGCAATTCCACCTCTGATTTTCCTCCTCTCCCGAATATATCTGAAAAGAGTCTTGTCACCACACTTCACATCTTTAGCCATCTTTTCTTCTGTCTTTGATTTTGCTATCCTTATGTCTCTTTTCCTGTGTTCTTTTCTGCTTTCCTCTGTTTGCGAGCTTTTGAATTTTGTGAAAGCTGTGTTTTTTGCCTTTATTTGTGCAGCCACTTCTTTGGAGAACCAAATGGGTTTCTTTCTCCTCTTGTTTTTATTTACTTTCCTTATGTATGTATCTGTTGCACCTTTTATTGCTTTCTTTAGTTTAGCCCATTGCAATTCCACTTCCCTTATCCCCTCCCACCCTATCAACTCCTCCTTCAGCTACTTGCCCATTTTACTGAAGTCAGTGGTTTTGAAGTCTAGCACTTTGAGCTTGCTGTGATTGGATTCCACCTTGGATTTTATCTCAAACCACACAGAGGCAGAAGCTGTAACGGGGCAGCAGCTTTGGCGATATGATTTTTCCCAGCCATTGTTCAGTTGGTGGAGCTTTTAAACATAGAAACATAAAAATATGACGACAGAAAAAGACCACATGGCCTATCTAGTCTGTCCTTCCATATCAACAACTACAACAGTCCCCTTTTTTTCCTTTAGAGATCATCTGTGTTTGTCCCATGCTTTTTTGAATTCAGATACTGTCATCTCTACCACCGAAAAGATGAGTGGATGATAATCAGCGTTTATTCAAAAGGACCCCAACGCGTTTCGGCGTGACCGCCTTCTTCAGGGGGTATACAGCTTAAAAATACAAAATAGACATAAAAAATACAATAATTAAAATTGAATCAATAAAATTAAAAACTTATCTATTCACTAAACACTACAATACCATGGAAAACCTTGCAGTCAACTTAGATAAAGGCTAACCAGGTAACTGACCACTTAAAGCACAAACCTCCCACCTAAATGGACAACACACAGCTCTAACGAAATGACGATACTATCTCTTATGCCCTAATACCTACGCATGTATATAGTTGTATCAGTTATGTAATGTCTTATGTATTTAGACACTACACTTTATTAGTTAAATTGTTTTCACACGGTTCCAGTTTAAACTCTTTGTTCAATTTATGATATTTTAAGATGTTCTATGTAAAATTAAGATGTTCTATGTAAAACAAACTTAACTTTGTTAATTGTTGTTATTTGTACACCGCAACTGATCTCTGGAAGATGCAGTATAGAAATGAGTGTTAAATAAATAAATAAAATAAATAAAAAAGCACCCTGGAGGTTACTTTCTAAACATATAAATAAATTATACACGAAAAAAGTTTAAATTGGGTAAATTTTACATACAAATAAAAGCAAATGTAGGAAACGCAGGACATAAGGCCATCAAGATGTATATGGTAATGATTACAAATTATAAAGACAAACTCATCACATGAATAATATTCTAATGTAAAAAACAAAAAACAAAATTGGCAAGTGAAAACTATATATATTCACAACATATAATTGGAAATGCAAACAGTTAATAGTGAAAAGACATATCAAGTCTGATTGCCTGTAATAATGGATGATAAAAATGGTAAGTAAATAAAATTAATAAATTATTATCTTAAAAGGCAACCTTACATGCTAAAACAAAACATTGTCACAATAAAACTGAAAACAATAAAACAAGCGTCATTACAGAAGGTGGAATGCTGTGGGCCCCAAAAGTGAACCCTCATAAATAATTTAAAAAAAAATTGAGTTATATATATATATATACTGGATTGATTAAACATTTATGTATACAAATACTACAGGAACGTATCTACTTAGAAATAGAAGAACCAAGACAGCTAGAACTCTGTGCATGGAATCAATTCAAGTGTTTGATAACAATGAAAATGTTGAAACTGCGATGTATTTTAGAGACTGTCTGCACTGTAGAGATAAACTCTGAAGTTTCATATCCAAAACGATCTACTCTTGTTACTCTGTTTAAGTAACACTAGTGCAGATTGCATAGTCAACGCATTGAGACCATTTGCAAGAACAGTCGATAGTGTATTAAGGTGAAGTGTCGCTATGAAATAGTAATAGTAAAACTTGTTCTAAAGAGCTGTTTCCTGCAGCTCTCGATGTCTCCAGAGACTTGCAGCAAGTACTTGTCCTGTACTAATTCATGCTGTAAGGAGGCAGTGACCCTATTTATCCTAAAATCGGTGTTTGTCACAATACCCAATATCTATGAACCTTATAGAAGACACTAATTTAAAATAAGGTAAATTGCTGAAGTGGCCAATGGTGTGTTAAAATGAACTAATGTTATAAAATGACAATAGTAATACTTATTGTCAAAAACTGTTTGCGGCACCTCTCGCTGATTCCGAGAGCTGCAGAAAATGCTGTTAATGAAATGACTGACGCTAAGAAGAAGTAGTGACACTGCTTATCTTAGCGAAATACTTAACACAATTTGTAGTCTCTAGAGACTGCAGGAAATTACTAATGTTAGAATGACTGCCGCTTGTAAGATAACAATAGCAGTGCTAGTCTAAAAAGCGTTGACAGTAAGCTCTAAGAGAGTACAGAGCATTATAAACAATGGGAAAGATGTTATCTATTCTACAAAAAAAATCTAAATGTTACCACCTTTAGGGTCTTCAATAATATTTCTCCAGATTCCATCTCTGATCTCATCATACACACAACAAATAACAGGTCCAGGAGATCTCCAGCTGTTGACACACTACTTAAACCAAAAGTTTCCTTAAAAGCTAATCAATCATCCATCAATAGGGCTTTTTCGAATTATGCTCCTAGATGTTGGAACAAACTCCCTCCCAATATCAGAGCAATTAAAGACATCAAACAATTCAAAAAAGCCCTTAAACACCACCTTTTCATCGCACATTTCAAACACCTAAACACCCCTTCCCCTCCCTCATCCTTTTAACCTCTTAACTACCCTAACTAACTGTATAGATTTTATATATCTCCAACATGTATTTTCTAGAAATATAAATGATTTCCCTGTTTACTTCCATGTTAATTTTCCTGTTACTTGTAATAGGTCTGTTATATCTGACCAAATGTTGTATTGTTTCACTGTAAACTGCACTGATGACAAATAGCGTGGTATATAAGAAAATTAAATAAATAAATAAATATTGCAGAGATTGTGTACAGTGCCGCTGACCTGACTGAAGTTGCAAAAGCGTCAGACAGCTCAGCTTCAATTGACGCGTCTCCTGTGAAACTGTAAAGGCAGTTTTTTATTTTACAGTGTTGCAAATGACAACGAAGCTTGTATCAACAAATTGCAGAGCTACAAAGTAAACTGTGTTCATTTACCATGAGAATTAGAAGGACGCCGTCACTAGTCTCACATCCAGGGGCGGCCCAAGGGGGGTGCGGGGCCATGTGCGGAGACTCGGTGCGGGGCCTCATTTGCATAAGGGGATCATTTGCATAAATATTTGCATAATGTTACCATATACTAACTTTTAGTAAACATGCCTCTTAATGAGTGTATGGATAAAGAAAGACTAAAAGATTTATACATTACTATAATCCAGTGCCAACCGCCAGACACATTAAGAACTACTACAAACACTGCCCATTTAGAACCCATAGCAAACCCGTCGTATCCTAACAGCACTATCAGGACTCACAAAGCACCATACCCTACCTATCAAAAGGAAACACTGCAAATATTAAACCAATACATTTCAGAGAATAACAATACATGACCTACTGGGGAAAGAGAACAAGTAGTAATGTCAAATAGGAATTACATAAACAGAATACCTCAGCTCAGTTACACATGCAGAAATTCAAAATAAAGAGATATTTTTCTACCTTTTGTGCATTTTTTTTTCAGCTGCAATTGCTCCAGTCACTTTCTTCTGGTTTCTTCGTGTCTTCTGCTAACTCTCCATCGTCTGCTGTCCATTTGTCCTTTCTTCTCTCTTCTAGTTTTTTTCCATTCTCTCTCTACATCTGCTTTAACATACTAATCTTTCTCCTTTTGCTCTTTCCTCATTCCTATTTCATCCACTCAAATTTTACCCCTCTTACTCTCCCAAATTTTACCCCACTTACTCTCCCAACACCCGGCCAATTGTAGATTTTTTATCCCTCCCACACAAAATATTTCTCCCCTCTCCATTTTACTCTCCCAGCCCCATCCCATTCTAATCCTACCCCAATATCAGCTCCCTTCTAGTTCTAGCCCCCAATCAGCCCATTTCCAGTCCTAGCAACCCCCCAACCCAATACCAGTCCTAGCCCCCCCATCAACCCACTTCCAGTTCTAACCCCCCATCACCCCATTTTCAGTTTAAGCCCCCCTATAACCCATTACCAGTCCTAACCCCCCATCAGCCCACTTCCAGTCCTAACCCCATCAACCCATTTCCAGTCAGCCCCCCATAGCCCATTGCCAGTCCTAACCTCCCCCCCCATCAGCCCACAGCCCATTACCAGTCCTAACCCCATCAGCCCACCTCCAGTCTTAACCCCCCCCATCAGCCTATTTCCAGTCCTAGCCCCCCATAGCCCATTACCAGTCCTAACCCCCCCAACAGCTCACCTCAAGTCCTAACCCCTCCCCATCAGCCCATTTCCTGTCCTACCCCTCCCCCCTCCCATCGGCTCAAGTAAAATTAAAAAAAAAAAAAGCTGGCTGCTACCGCTGCCGCCGCGGCAGCAGCAGAATGGAGTGTCCCGCGGGGCCCCCTCTGCCCGGCTGAGTCCCTCCCTCCCTCCCTCCCTCTGTGACGGCAGAGCCCCTCTGTGCCGGCTTTCAGATTCGCGAAGGGAGAGTGTATCCCTCGCGTCTCTGTTAAGCCTGCAGGGGCAGATGGGAAATTTCCCATCAGCCCCGAAATTTCCCATCTGCCCCTGCAGGCTTAACAGAGACGATAGGGAGACACTCTGCCTTCGCGAATCCGAAAGCCGGCACAGAGGGGCTCAGCCGTCGCAGAGGGAGGGAGGGAGGGACTCAGCCGGGCAGAGGGGGCCCCTTGGGACACTCCATTCTGCCGCTGCCGTGGCGGCAGCGGCAGCGGTAGCAGCCAGCTTTTTTTAAAATTTAATTTAGAAAAAAAGCAGAATGTTCTTTGCGCGGGGCCCCCTGAAACGTGGGGCCCTGTGCAAAAAACATTATTGCTAAATGGACGGGCCGGCCCTGCTCACATCTAAAAATGTATAGAAAGCCAGTGAAGGAACCACTTTGTTATAACGCTGTCGATTCGCTTACTGTCAACGCTTTTTAGACTAGCACTGCTATTGTTATCTTACAAGCGGCAGTCATTCTAACATTAGTAATTTCCTGCAGTCTCTAGAGACTACAAATTGTGTTAAGTATTTCGCTAAGATAAGCAGTGTCACTACTTCTTCTTAGCGTCAGTCATTTCATTAACAGCATTTTCTGCAGCTCTCGGAATCAGCGAGAGGTGCCGCAAACAGTTTTTGACAATAAGTATTACTAATGTCATTTTATAACGTTAGTTCATTTTAACACACCATTGGCCACTTCAGCAATTTACCTTATTTTAAATTAGTGTCTTCTATAAGGTTCATAGATATTGGGTATTGTGACAAACACCGATTTTAGGATAAACAGGGTCACTGCCTCCTTACAGCATGAATTAGTACAGGACAAGTACTTGCTGCAAGTCTCTGGAGACATCGAGAGCTGCAGGAAACAGCTCTTTAGAACAAGTTTTACTATTACTATTTCATAGCGACACTTCACCTTAATACACCATCGACTGTTCTTGCAAATGGTCTCAATGCGTTGACTATGCAATCTGCACTAGTGTTACTTAAAGAGAGTAACAAGAGTAGATCGTTTTGGATATGAAACTTCAGAGTTTATCTCTACAGTGCAGACAGTCTCTAAAATACATCGCAGTTTCAACATTTTCATTGTTATCAAACACTTGAATTGATTCCATGCACAGAGTTCTAGCTGTCTTGGTTCTTCTATTTCTAAGTAGATACGTTCCTGTAGTATTTGTATACATAAATGTTTAATCAATCCAGTATATATATATAACTCAAATTTTTTTAAAATTATTTATGAGGGTTCACTTTTGGGGCCCACAGCATTCCACCTTCTGTAATGACGCTTGTTTTATTGTTTTCAGTTTTATTGTGACAATGTTTTGTTTTAGCATGTAAGGTTGCCTTTTAAGATAAGAATTTATTAATTTTATTTACTTACCATTTTTATCATCCATTACTACAGGCAATCAGACTTGATATGTCTTTTCACAATTAACTGTTTGCATTTCCAACTATATGTTGTGAGTATATATAGTTTTCACTTGCCAATTTTGTTTTTTGATTTTTACATTAGAATATTATTCATGTGATGAGTTTGTCTTTATAATTTGTAATCATTACCATATACATCTTCATGGCCTTATGTCCTGCGTTTCCTACATTTGCTTTTATTTGTATGTAAAATTTACCCAATTTAAGCTTTTTTCGTGTATAACTTATTTATATGTTTAGAAAGTAACCTCCAGGGTGCTTTTTATTGATTCCATTTTAATTATTGTATTTTTTATGTCTATTTTGTATTTTTAAGCTGTATACCCCCTGAAGAAGGCGGTCACGCCGAAACGCGTTGGGGTCCTTTTGAATAAACGCTGATTATCATCCACTCATCTTTTCGTTCCTTGCTTGTTGTGTTTCCTGGTTGGCATTGCAAGAGCGCTGCTCCTTGTTGTGTTTGCCCTCATCTCTACCACCTCCACTGGGAGACTATTCCATGGATCCACCACTCTTTCCATAAAGAAATATTTCTGCATATCACTCCTGAATCTATCCCCCTTCACCCTCATCCCATGTCCCCTCGTAGCAGAGCTTGCTTTCAATTGAAAAAGGCTCTCTCCCTGAACATTTATGCCACGGAGGCATTTAAACGTCTCAATCATATCACCTCTATCCCGCCTTTCCTCTAAGATGTACATATTAAGATCCTTAAGTCTGTCCTCATATGCTTTATAATGAAGACCACTAACCATTTTAGTAGCCACCCTCTGTACTGACTCCATCCTGTTTATATCCTTTTGAAGAGCTTTTCTTTCTCACGCACCTTTTGGGAAGTTGCAGCTCTTTAGCTGGTTCAGGAACGGTTGGCACTGCAGCCTGACCCTTGTCAGCACTTCTCTCTGGCACAGCTCTCCTAGTTTTAAAATCAATTGCAGTTTCCCTGCAATCCTGGCTTTCCTTCTGGCTAGGGCTTTCACCTCTGAGATTCCCCCGGAAGTCTCCACCGTTCTCTTCCACAGTGAACTCTCTGGGCCTTTCTCTGGTGCTTCTCTCCCCACTGAATTCTCCAGTGTTCTCCCTGATCAGCTCTCTCGATGTTGGTTTCCTGTATCCTTCCTTCCAGTGTGCTGCTTCCCTGTGTCTCCCTTTCCAGGGTGCTGCTTTGTGTGCTGCCTCCTCTCCTGCCTCGTCTGCTTTCCTTCTGTTTCCCTGGGTTTATAAGAGTGTCTCTGAACTACCGTGCACTGCCCTTCCCCCAGGTGTCTCTCATTAGCTTCCAAGCCTGCCCTTAGATTAATAGAGCTTGGATGTGTCCTGTCCTCAGTAGCTGCGTGTTTTTTTTTCTTTGCCTGCACTTTGAGAGCTACTGATTCCCTGCCTGTCTCTTTCCTTAAAGGTAAATGTCTGATTTTCTTCCAATTCCATGGGCTCAGCCTTACTCTCCTCATCACATATCCCCCCCCCCTTAAGATATTACCGGCTGGCGCTAAAGTACCCGCACAGCTCGTAATTCTAGACAGAGCGTCTGCATTCATGTGCAATTTTCCCGCTCTGTGTTCAACCCGGAAATCAAAAGCCTGTAAGGCCATGTACCAGCGGGTTAAACGAGTGTTGTGATTTTTCATTTGGTTTAACCACTTCAGTGGCGCATGGTCTGTGACCAACAGGAATCTGCGCCCTGTAAGATAGAACTTAAGAGCCTCCACCACCCATTTTATTGCCAAACACTCTCTTTCTATGGTGGAGTATTTTCTTTCCGGTGGTGACAATTTCCGACTCAGAAACATAATCTAGTGCTCCATGCCCTCATGTTTCTGCGATAACACAGCCCCCAAACCTGTCTCCGAAGCGTCCGTCTGTACGATGAACGGTTGTTCAAAATCCACCCCTCGTAACACTGGTGCACAGCAGAGCTTTTCTTTTAATAAAATAAAAGCTTCATCTGCTGCCCCGGACCACTGCAATTGGATTGGAGCGTTATTTTCAACATGTCCGTTAGAACCACACTCTCTTCTGCGAAGTGGGGAATGAAGCGGCGATAGTGGCCTATTAGGCCGAGAAAACTGCGCAATTGTTTTTTGGTCAGCGGCCTTGGAAAGGCTTTTACGCTTTCTATTTTATTTAATAGAGGCCTAACTGTACCCCGCCACACCATATGGCCTAGGTATTTTACCTCCTGCCTGGCAAACATACACTTCGCAGGATTTAACATTATGCCCGCGTACCTCATTGCTCGCAAGACTGCTTTCACGCGAGGCAAATGTTGATCCCACGTGGAGCTGTGTATTATTATGTCATCCATGTAGGCGACAGCATATTTTTGGTGTGGGCGTAACACAAGGTCCACCAACCTCTGGCAGGTTGCGGCCGCGCCATGCAGGCCAAAAGGCATTCTCTGAAATTGGAAAAGTCCTATGGGGGTACAGAACACGTCTTAGGACGTGATTCCCGGGTTAAGGGATCTGCCAATACCCCTTGGTCATATCAAGGGTAGTAAGGAATTTCGCTTGGCCTAAACGATCCAATAACTCCTCTATCCATGGCATCGGATAGGCATCGAACCTGGAGATGGCATTGACTCGTCAAAAGTCTATTGCCACCCACCCGCTCCCTGGACCTTAAGGGTTTCAGAAGGGGGTGGCCTTTGGTGCCCTTCAGGGTTGAGATTGTAGTTGTGTGCTCAAGTAGTAAAGGCAGGCAAAGAACATTTCTTTTTTTATGAGGTTTATTTCCCGCTTTGCAGTTCAAGTGCAAACAGACACAACAGAAGTTTTATAGCACAAAACAAGAGTGAGAAACCAAACTTATATGAGGTTTGCACTGCTGGGCTAAATGTCCATCTGAATTCTGAGTTCACATTCAATGGTCATGTGACTTGTCCTTAACTGAAATCAAAACACTCTGGCATAACAGCAATGCTCCTGATATCCAGATTTAACTTATTCGCTTCTCATAAGCTTCTCAGCATGACAATCAGTAAGTTAACTTCTGTTATATTTCTTCATATAACCTTTTAAAGCATTTAATTAATGTCCTTCTCAATCAGGGCCGGCCCGTCCATAGAGCAAGAATGTTTTTTGCACAGGGCCCCGCGTTTCAGGGGGCCCCGCGCAAAGAACATTTTGCTTTTTAAAAATTTAAATTAAAAAAAAAAAGCTGGCTGCTGCCGCTGCCGCTGCCGTCAACACTAATAGCAAGGGTATCTTATCAAAGAGTGTGTAATACTAAAGTCCAACAATGTACACTCCAAATATATCACTAGTCTTGTAGCAGATATTAATTTTTCACTTCACTTGACACGAGGGGCTGATGGGAAATTTCCCATTAGCCCCTGCAGGCTTAACAGAGACGAGAGGGAGACGCTCTCCCTTCGTGAATCTGAAAGCCGGGCAGAGGGCTCAGCCGGCGCAGAGGGGGCCCCCGGACATTCCATTCTGCTGCTGCCGCGGCGGCGGCAGCGGCAGCAGCCAGCTTTTTGTTTTATTTTTATTTTCCTGAGCCGATATGGGGGGGGAGTTAGGACTGGTAATGGGCTATGGGGGGGGGGAGTTAGGACTGGTAATGGGCTATGGGGGGGGTAAGGACTAAAATGGGCTGGTGGGGGTTAGGAATGGTAATGGGCTAGGGGGGGGGTTAGGACTGGTAATGGGCTATGGGGGGACTAGGACTCGAAATGGGCTGATGGGGGGGTTAAGACTGGAGGTGGGCTGATGGGGTTAGGACTGGTAGTGGGCTGTGGGCTGTTGGGGGGGGGGGTTAGGACTTGTAATGGGCTATGGGGGGACTAGGACTCGAAATGGGCTGATGGGGGGGTTAGGACTGGAGGTGGGCTGATGGGGTTAGGACTGGTAGTGGGTTGTGGGCTGTTGGGGGGGGATAGGACTGGAAATGGGCTATGGGGGGCAAGGACAAGAAATGGGCTGAGGGGGAGGGGTTAGGATTTGCGGTGGGCTGTTGGGGGGGTTAGGACTGGTAATGGGCTATGGGGGGTTAGGACTGGTAATGGGCTATGGGAGGGCTAGGACAGGAAATGGGCTGATGGGGAGGGGTTAGGACTTGAGGTGGGCTGATGGGGTTAGGACTGGTAATGGGCTGTGGGCTTTGGGGGGGTTAGGACTGGTAATGGGCTATGGGGGGGTTAAGACTGGTAGTGGGCTGACGGGGCCTGCCTGGAAATGGGGTGATGGGGGGTTAGGACTGGTAATGGGCTATGGGAGGGCTATGGGGGGGCTAGGACAGGAAATGGGCTGAGGGGGAGGGGTTTGGACTTGAGGTGGGCTGATGGGGTTAGGACTGGTAATGGGCTATGGGGGGGGGGGCTAGGACAGGAAATGGGCTGTTGGGGAGGGGTTAGGACTTGAGGTGGGCTGATGGAGTTAGGACTGGTAATGGGCTGTGGGCTGATGGGGGGGTTAGGACTGGCAATGGGCTATGGGGGGCTGACTGGAAATGGGCTGATGGGTTTAGGACTGGAAGTGGGCTGATGGGGGGTTAGGACTGGTAATGGGTTATAGGGGGGGCTTAAACTGAAAATGGGGTGATGGGGGGTTAGGACTGGAAGTGGGATGATGGGGGGCTAGGACTGGTAATGGGTTGGGGGGTTGCTAGGATTAGAAATGGGCTGAGTGGAAGGGGAGGCTTGAACTGCAAATAGCTGATGGGGAGGGGGCTTGGCATGGAAATGGGCTGTGAGGGAAGGGAGCTAGGATTGGAAATGGGCTGTTGGGGGGAGCTAAGATTGGAAATGGGCTGTGGTGGGGGCTTGGATTGAAATGGACTCATGGGGGGGCTTGGACTTTAATTGGGCTGAGTGGAGGGGAGCTAGGATTTGACATGGGCTGATGGTGGGGCTAGGAAATGACTAGAAATGGGCTGATGGGGGGCTAGGATTGGAAATGAGCTGATGAAGGGACTCGGACTGGACATGGATGGGGGAGCGAGGACTGGAAAGGGGATGATGGGGGGGCTAGGACTGGAAATGGGCTGATGCAGGTACTAGAAGGGAATGGATGCTGGGTGAGGCTGTAACTAGAAGGGAGCTGATGTTGGGGGAGGATTAGAATGGGATGGGGCTGTGAGAGTATAATGGAGAGGGGAAAAATATTTTGTGTGGGAGGGATGAAAAATCTACAATTGGCCAGGTATTGGGAGAGTAAGTGGGGATTGAGGATGGAGGGGTAAAATTTGAGTGGATGAAATAGGAGTGAGGAAAGAGCAAAAGGAGAAAGATTAGTATGTTAAAGCAGATGTAGAGAGAGAGAATGGAAAAAAACTAGAAGAGAGAAGAAAGGACAAATGGACAGCAGATGATGGAGAGTTAGCAGAAAACATGAAGAAACCAGAAGAAAGTGGCTGGAGCAATTGCAACTGAAAAAAATTTATTTATTTATTTTTATTTATTTAACAGTATTTCTAAACCGCCTTATCTTAATAATCAAGGTGGTATCACAGCAAGCAATCAGGTAAAGTGTGTGTGTTGTACATGCAGTGAGGATAAAACTTAGTTGTGTGAGGGATGTGTTGGGTGCTTGATTTGTTTGAGCTATATACAGGGTGGGCTATTTACAGTGGTGCTAGAATCATATTTTATATATATTCAGTTGTTTGGGAGGATTGGAGTGCTGTTATCCATTCTCTTAGGTTATGTGATGTGACCATAGTGCTCTATGAACAGCATGGTTTGCACAAAAGGTAGAAAGATATCTCTTTATTTTGAATTTATTAACTGGAATATGAAAGCTCTGGGAAATGTGCATCATTAACGTCTACGCTTTGTTTGGTACAAGAGAAAATTAATTTATAGTTTTATTTCTACAGTGTTGTACATTCCAAGTTTGGCTTTTGGGGTTCCCAGTTTAATTATTGCCTTCCTGTTTCTAAATTGTGATTCCTTGTTTGGTGATGGTCTATGTTCTGCATGTATAACTGAGCTGAGGTATTCTGTTTATGTAATTCCTATTTGACATTGCCACTTGTTCTCTTTCCCCAGTATTCTCTGAAATGTATTGGTTTAATATTTGCAGTGCTACCTTTTGATAGGTAAGGTATGGTGCTTTGTGAGTCCTGGTAATGCTGTCAGGATACGGCGGGTTTGCTATGGGTTCTAAATGGGCAGTGTTTGTAGTAGTTCCTAATGTGCCTGGCGGTTGGCACTGGATTATAGTAATGTAGAAATCTTTTAGTCTTTCTTTATCCATACACTCATTAAGAGACATGTTTACTAAAAGTTAGTGTATGGTAACATTATGCAAATATTTATGCAAATAAGGCCACTTATGCAAATGAGGCCCCGCACCCCCCTTGGGTTGCCCCTGTTCTCAATAACACATGTTGAGCAATCCATTGCCATGTCTTGCTCTGTGGACGGCAGAGAAGAAGCTAGAGGCATCTCCTCTTCACAGCTGCTTGTGGGCTGTGCTGAATTATAGGGAGAAACTGCCCTGCTCTCAAGGAATTCTCTGAAGTCTTTAAGAAGTAATTCAGCCTGCGTCTTTCCTGGGCTAAGCTGGTATTTTCCTCCTCCTTCAGGTAAATGTTTGTTTAAGCTCTTTATCTCATGATAATTAGCAATGCTGCTTTTGCTAGGACAACAGTTCAGCGTGCTAGAAGTATCCTTCCCCCGCTTATCTCTGAACGTAAGTGCTGGGTTTAAAACTTCAGCTGGGACTGGAAAGTTTCTAAACAGGTTTTTAAAAGTAGAACCATCAGGTTTCTCTGTGCTCACGTCTCTGCAATACTTTTCAGGCTGCACCCAACTGCCACAGTATTGTCTGAGTTTGTTCTGGCTTTTAAAGTTAGCCTTCACTCTTTCTGGCTTCCCACTGTTATAACTGCTAGCTGCTTCAACCCCACTTGGTACCTTGTGCTGAGGCTTTCTCCAGGAGAATTCTTTGTCCCTCTGCTTTCTGCTCCAAGGTCCTGCTTGGTTCTCTAGAAGCCTGGGCTGTAACCTTGGGTCTCTCAGTGCTCTTGAGTCCTTCTGCTCACAGAAGTCTTTCACTGCCCCTGAGTCTCCCAGGTACTTGCTTCGTGTCTTTCCTTAAAGGTAAATGTCTGATTTTCTTCCAATTCCATGGGCTCAGCCATACTCTCCTCATCACAATATCTGGGTATAAAGTTCGGCGGCAGCAGCTATCTGCTTTACCATGACTAGCCGCTGCTGAGTACTGGGCCTCTACTCTATAAAACAGTAGGGCAAGTGAGCAAGGACGTGCACTCTTGCATGTAACTGTCCACTCTGCCCATGAGCTTCCCAAACTCTGCGCCTACTTTTAGATTAGTGGTCAGCTCAGTTACTTACATTTACGTCCACTGTGGATGCGTACAGGGATGGTGTTTGGGCAGAGAGCAAAGTTACACGGGGAAGCTATAAAATACTAGAATTTACTCATGTTCTTGAAAAGCGTGCGTGCGGCATCTACGCAAGCCGTAGGGCATGGCATGACTGAAATAAACGGGTGAACCATGACTTTATCAACTGGGTGCAAAGTTTACATGCGCCATATAACATGACCCTCTTAGGACGCTTTTCTGCGTGCATTTTATGCCTAGTTTATAAAAGCAATTATGTGCACAGTTGACTTCATAAACTACAGGCGTAAGTAGTCCAAAACACATTTTTATTTAAGGCACAATCACTTAGACCAGTCCTAGGGCTGATGCAAATACCCCCTCCTAGATCTGTCAAGCACGCGCATAAATTATACTGTTTATGTGCGTACTTGTGCGTTCCACCTACGCTGCATCCAGATTCTGCCCATGCATGCGTTCACATTAAACAACGTCCCATCATCCTACAAATGCGCTTATAAAATAAGTACTGGTCCATTTATATGTATAAATCTCGAAAATGTCAAGATTTACCTGCATTGATGGCACATACCTTTGGGTGGCTGCTTATAAAATTGCCCCCAAGGAGACACATCTTCTTTTCACCTTCCCTTTTCATTTCTTTGTCCTTCTTCCTTTTTCACTTTCTCTCTGTTTCTTCTGTCTCCTCTCCTACTCTATTATTTTCTTTCATTTGTTTTCTCCCTCTCTCATTTTCTCTTTTCCCCCACACCATCTTCACTATCTCTTCCGATCTCCTCTGTCTCTATTTCTACTTCTCGCTCTTCTTTTGACTGCCCCGTTTAATTTCTTTGTCTTTCTTCTTTTCGGACTTCCTCTCTGTTTCCTCCTTCTCCCCTCCCTCTCATCTCTTTCCTTTCCCTCTCTCTCTCTCTCCCACACACTGATTTTGCCATCGCTCATCCCAATGTGCACAAAGGTGCCTATTTTAGAAGGCAAAGCAGACCGCTATGTTTTTTTTTGATAAAAGAGGGACGTAAGGCACATGATACATGCGGCAGACCTAGGTGCAAATACTTGTGCCAGCCCTAACATTGGTGTAAAGGTGCACACCTAAATTTGTAAAGAATTCATGTAAACTATAGTAGTTTATAACTTATGGGCCTGAATTTCAGTTGGGAGGTGCTATGCGCCACGTCAGCACACAGCCCGCCCACCTCCTGCCTAACCCGGATTTTCCATGCTGGGGTCATATGTCACCCTAGTATGGAAAATCCGGGTGTCGCCATACAGAGAAGAAGCTGCAGAAACTACCCGCTCTGCCCTGGAATTCCCCCAACACTCCCCAATGCTTAGCGGATAGCATCTGGTCGCTTTAGAGATAGCATCTGGTGCCCTTCGAAAATCCCGGATAAGGCCTTTATATGGTTAACTAGGGAGGTTACCTGTGTAAAGTCCTTCGAAAATCGGACCCTATGTGTTTAAATTTAGCTCCTGATCTCACCCACTCCAAAGGTACGTGTCATCGGCATGGCACGTGCACTTATAAAATAGTACCCCACTAAAGTACCCATGTGTGTGCCCATCTACACCCAAACGTCATGCAAAAGACATGCTTTGAAGCATTAATTCTAGAAAAGACCCAACCAGGGCAGTGACGAGTACAAATAGAACAAAAAAATACCTTCCCTGGAAAGAACTGCACTAGCCAAATTCACTAAGGAATACTTACATATCATCAAAGGAGGAGAGCCGTCAGAATGGAGTCAGGTAACTACATTCACTAATAGAAAAGAAAATAGCAAACAATGAAAAGTCACCATCCATTGCCCACTGTATCAATCATAGACTCAATTAACCTCCTCACACATCACACATTTAATACTATATTCCTTCCACATCACATATTAAAATACATATATATTGTACAATTGCTTCTAATACAAAGTTATTCTAGTACAAAATTATTACATCAAAATATAAAGCTAAAACTAGCCATTGCACTATTCAACAAGCCGACCATTCCCCACAAAAACAGAAGAAAGACTCACAGAGTAACAGCGGCCGTTGCACTGGAACAAAGATGCCCTTAAAAAAGTGAACAGATGTAAGACATGTTACTACTACCGGCGCTATCGGCTTAACAAGAACAAAAGAATCAACAGTGGTCCTCAAGAGCAAGAAATAAACCTCTTGCTGACAGAGCTAAAACGGTCGGTGTTATTAGTAGCAAGACTACAATAACTTCACATGGAAAGTATGACAGTGTCATTAGCTGTAGGTCAAAGGCATCAACCTTCTTTTCCCGAGCAGTACTCCGTCTTGTTCATTCACCCTATACATCATGAGATATCCCTGCATAATGCCTTCTCTGCTTTGGTTAATGATTAGCACAGAAAAAGTTCCAAGACAGCGAACTGGAGATTTTATCTAATGACTTAGTAGTTTGGATTCCAGACGTTCTTTTTTGGGAATAGATGACTGAGGATCTATAGTAGACTGTCGCTGACTTCTGTTGCGTAATCTTGCTTTATCTTTATCTTTATTTCCAAACTTTATATACCACTTTGGCCAAGGCATAAAAGCGGTTTACAATAGATAAAATGATAACTACGCTACCTGACTAGAAAGGAACGCCAAATAAAATAGGAAAGAAGGAGAAGGACAGTGCAGAACTAAACAGACAAGACAAACGACTAACAAAACTCAAGGAGGGGCAGTGGAAGGGAGGTCAAACGCTTTCTGAAACAGGTGGGTCTTCAGTAATTCTTTGAACTTCAAATATGAGGGTTCTAGACAGAGAGTGGGTGGTAAGGCATTCCAAAGCATGGGGCTGAGAAAAAAGAATGCTGAGTGGCGGGTTTGTTCCAAATGTGCCTGGGACGTAGAGGGCAGAGACAAACGGTTGGCATGGAGAGTATGGAGCTAACGATAAGGAGTATGGAGGGGGAGATGAGAGTAGATAAATATAAAGGGGTGGATGTATAGATGACCTTATGTGTTAGGATAAGGAATTTGTATTGAAATCGGAAGCGGAGTGGTAACCAATGAAGACGGCAAAGGATAGGAGTGACATGATCAAAACGACAGGCTGAAGTGATAAGGGGAGCTGCAGTGTTTTGTGTGAGTTCTAGACGCTGTAGCTGGTAAGCAGGAAGGTTAGCCAGCAGGATATTGCAGTAGTCCAGCCGGCTGATAACTAGTGCCAATGTCAACATGACCAGAGAGCTAGTGGGAAGGAGGGAGCGGACGGCTCTGATCTGGCACAGTATTGCAAAAGAGCGTCGTGTAATGGCAGAAATATGACCATGAAAGGAAAGGGAAGAATCAAGGATAACCCCCAAATACCGAAAGGAAGTAACAAGCGGAATGCAAATATGGTTAATGTGGGGGGCCACTGTTGGGCAAGACCCACTTAGGGAAATCCACATCGCAGTGGACTTTAAAGGATTCAAATGAAGCAAGTTCGAAAGAAGCCATAAGGAAATATGGTTGAGACATTGATTATTCTTCTGTTCCACACCTCACCTATTCTTCCAGATATTTCACAGTTTAATGTCATCTGCATAGATATATATTGAGACCCGATATTGCTGAAGCAAGAGGGGCAGAGGAGAGAGAAAAATATTGAATAATAAAGGAGAAAGAACAGAACCCTGTGGGACGCCGCAGACAAGAGGGAAAGAGGAGGAAGACTGATTTATTAGAATGTACAGTAAAGGAATGAGCTGTTAGGAAAGAGCAAAACCACCGCCATACAGTGCCACGCAGCCCACAATCATAAAGGCGAGCAAGAAGTGCTTGGTGATCAATGATATCGAATGCTGCTGACAGATCAAGGGAAACAATAAGCGTGATGTCCCCTCAATCATGGGCAACATGGATCTCATTCAAGAGGGCCAAAAGAACGGTTTCTGTACTATGGCCAGTTCAAAATCCGGCCTGACAGGGATGAAGAGTATTAGTGGTTTTGACAAATGAGTTTAGTTGTAGGAAAGCGAAGCGCTCCAACAACTTGGCCAGGAAAGGGAGGTTGGAAACAGGACGCCAGTGAGAGGGAACAGACGGATCAAGAGAGGGTTGCTTTAAAAGGGGATGAACCATAGCAGATTTCCAAGAAGCGGGAAAGACGCCAGAGGAGAAACTAATATTAATAGTAGTCATAATCGGAACTAATTGTAAGGAGGATTCAGTCAGCCAATGAGAAGGGATTGGATCAAGTTTACAAGTCGTCTTTGTACACTGAGAAAGAGCGTGCAGCAACTCCGCAGAGGTAATAGGAGAAAAGGAAGACCAGGTATGAGCCAGCGCCTGGTTGGGAGGGGAAGGAGGAGTCCCCAGAGGTTCTGGGCAAGATAATTTATCAACATTAGCCAAGGAAGATGGGGAAAGAGGTGAGAATGGTGGAGACGTGGGAGGGGGACTAAGGAAAGAAGTCCGTAAATTCAAGATCTTGGAAAAGAAAAAAGTGGCCAAGACTTGAGGTGGTGGAACCTTGGTAGATGGGTTGAGGGGAGCAGTGGTAGAAGACAGTCTCCGCAGAATCGTAAAGAGTTGCCTGGAAGAGTTTGCAGCACCAGCAATATTAGTGACATAAAAGGAGTGCTTAGTGGACTGAACAGCTGAATGATATGACGAATAAGTCTGTTTAAACTGAAGGAGCATCACAGGTGATGGATGCTTGACCCAGTGGCGTTCTGCCTGTCGAAGCTGTGATCGCTGTAGGCGAAGACCTGGGTGATACCAGGGGGAATAAGTCAGATGCGGATGCCTAGAATAAGGACAAAATGGGGCTAGAGTATCAAGAGCCTCAGTAAGGATAGAGTCCCAAAGCAAGGCTTGAGTGTCAGAAGAATAAGAATCGAATTCAGAGGGAAAAATTGAAGAGGCAGGTAGAAATGCACTAAGAGTCGCAGGGGTAATATGACGACGCAAACTTGTTGGAGGAAGGGGTACCAGTGAATCAACTATGTTTGACTGAGAATAAGACAGTGAAAAAGAGACACACAAGTGATATGACCAAGGAATACGGTGAACAACGGGAACAGAAATCGAAGGTTGCAGGTGGCAGGAGAAAGAATGATAGAGGGGTAAAAGGGGCAGTAAGAGGAGACAAGGCTATAGCAGAGAGACTGAATGAATTCTTTGCTTCGGTCTTTACTGAGGAAGATGTAGGGATGTTACCCAAGACTGAAGTGGTATTTAAAGGTGATACTGCAGAGGAATTGAGAGAAATATCGCTACACCGGGAAGATATATTACAACTATTTGATAAACTGAATAGTAGCAAATCACCTGGACCGGATGGTATACATCCCAGAGTGTTGAAAGAACTGAAATATGAGATTGCAGACCTGCTATTGGTAATCTGTGAACTTTCATTAAAATCATCTGTAATACCTGAAGATTGGAGGGTCGCCAACGTAACACCAATTTTTAAAAAGGGTTCCAGGGGTGACCCGGGAAATTACAGACCGGTGAGCCTGACGTCAGTACCAGGGAAAATGGTAGAAACCATCATAAAGAACAAAATTACACAGCATGTAGATAGTCATGGCCTAATGGGAGACAGCCAACATGGCTTTAGACAAGGAAGATCTTGTCTTACTAATCTGATATGTTTTTTTGAAGGTGTGCATAAACAGGTAGACAAAGGTGAGTCGGTTGATATAGTGTATCTGGACTTTCAGAAAGCTTTTGACAAGGTCCCCCATCAGAGACTTTTGGCAAAGCTAAAAAGTCATGGGATAGGAGGCAGTGTACTATTGTGGATCGGGAACTGGTTAAAAGATAGAAAGCAGAGGGTAGGGCTAAATGGCCAATATTCCCAATGGAAAAAGGTGAATAGTGGAGTACCCTAGGGATCTGTACTGGGTCCGCTGCTTTTTGACATATTCATAAATGACCTGGAAAAGGGAATAACGAGTGAGGTTATCCAATTTGCAGATGACACAAAACTGTTTAAAGCTGTTAAAACCCAGGAGGATAGTGGAAAACTGCAGGAGGACCTGGATAAATTGGAAGACTGGGCATCCAAATGGCAGATGAAATTTAATGTGGACAAATGCAAAGTTATGCACCTAGGAAAGAACAACCCACACTATAGTTACTCGATGCAAGGCTCCACATTAGAAGCCACCACCCAGGAAAAAGATTTAGGAGTCATCGTGGATAACATGTTAAAACCCTCCGCCCAGTGTGCAGCGGCGGCCAAGAAAGCAAACAGAATGCTAGGTATCATAAGGAAAGGGATGGAGAATAAAACAAAGGATATTATAATGCCTCTGTATCGCTCCATGGTACGACCGCACCTTGAATATTGTGTGCAATTCTGGTCACTGTATCTTAAAAAGGACATAGCGTTATTAGAAAAAGTACAGAGAAGAGCCACCAAATTGGTGAAGGGGATGGAAGGCTACTCCTATGAAGAGAGGCTAAAAAGGTTAGGGCTCTTTAGCCTGGAAAAGAGACGGCTGAGGGGAGATATGATAGAGGTCTATAAATTAATGAATGGAGTGGAACGGATAAACGTGGATCAATTGTTTACGCTATCAGAATATAGAAAGACTAGGGGACATGTAATGAAGCTACAGGGTAAACTATTTAAGACAAATAAGAGAAAATATTTTTCACTCAACGTGTAATCAAACTCTGGAATCTGTTACCGGAGGATGTGATAAGGGCTGTTAGTATAGCCGGGTTTAAAAAAGGTTTGGACAAGTTCCTGGAGGAAAGGTCCATAAACCACTATTAAAAAGGGACCCAGGATATCAATGCTTGACCCAGTACAAGCATTGAGGAACCTGTGTCTTTTGGGGATATTGCTAGGTATGTATGACCTAGATTGGCCACTGTTGGAAACAGGATACTGGGCTCGATGGATCTCGGTCTGACCCAGTATGGCATGTCTTATGTTCTTATGTTCTTAAGGTCTAAAGTGTGACCAGCTATATGGGTAGGACCAGAAACGTGCTGGCGGAGAGAGATGTCACTCAAAAGATTTAGAAAGGTTTGGTCCTTTTGCCTAGAGGGGGACTCTACATGGATATTGAAATCACCTAAGATGATTATATTTGGATAGTGAAGAACAGCCTTTGAAAGAGCTTGGAGAGTTGAATCCCAGCAGGAAGTAGCAACAGGAGGAAGATAGAGCAGTAGGAAATAGAGTGGGGGTGAGGACTGCAAGCAGAGAAAGAGGGATTCAGGAAGGGAAAAAGTAATAGTGGGAAGCTCCTCCAGTACCACAGAAGAGCGGTAAAGAAGAGCTACTCCCCCCCCCCCAGTCCTACCCGACCTTGGGGCTGAAAACGCTGAAAAACCGGGAGGGAGAGAACTAGAGAGAATAGGACCATCACCATCCTTGAGCCATGTCTCGGTATGAAAACATAAGTCATAGGAATGTTGATGGATGAGATCTTGGACCAGCACTGATTTAGATCGAAGAGATTGACAATTAAGCAAGGACAAGCTAAGCGTTAAAGCAGAGACAGCAGAGAGAGGTTTAGTTACAGGGTGGCTAAGGCGTAAAGCAGCCTTCTGAGGCCTACAAAGAATCAGATTGGAAGGACAACGTGTTGCAGAGGAAGCAGTAAATATTAATGAAGGTGGGGAGGGACGCCATCCCCAATGTACTGGTGTAGCAGCAAAGCGCAGACAAGGGGAATGTGGTCTAAGTGCTTTTTCCATAGCACTTTTGCCATAATGGGTGGTTTCATGGAAAGCTTTGACAAACGATGGTCCTAACAGTTCAGGAATTACTATTCGTCCAGGGGGTTGACTACCCTCTTCTGGTGGCAGCTCAATCCATCCATCTTTTAGTACTCCATCTTCTTTGTTACAGTAGTAATCCAATTCTTTGGTGGTATATCGTGGTGTCCATAAATTCAGAGGTACTGGAAACAATGCTGCTTGCATTGGTATAGCTTGTGGGGCAATCTGTCCTGTCATTGCTGCTTGTCGTGCTGAGGCATCTGTGAATCTATTTCCTCGAGCAACTTCTCCTTTTCCTGCTTGATGTCCTCTACAATGCATGACAGCTACACGTGTTGGGGCCCAAACTGCATCAAGTAACATCAATATCTCGGGACCATACTTGACTGATTTTCCTCCGGATGTGATGAGTCCTCTTTCTTTATAGAGAGCTCCATGGGCATGCAAGGTAGTGAAGGCATATTTGGAATCTGTATATACATTTAGCACGAGTTTTTCTCCTAACAATAATGCTCTGGTGAGTGCTATCAATTCGGCTTTCTGGGCTGATGTGCCTGAGGCTAGAGCTGATGATTCAACTACTTCGTGTTGAGTGACGACTGCATATCCAGCACAGCGTCGTCCATCAAGGATGAGACTGCTCCCATCAACATAATAGATTTGGTCAGGATTGTCTATGGACACATCTGTCAAGTCAGGTCGACTGGAGAACACAGTTTCCATGACTTCGATACAGTCATGTTCTGGGAGTTCTTCACTGATGGGTATCAAGGTGGCTGGATTCAAGGCATGGCTCACTTCTAGTTGTATCTGTGGGTTTTCACATAACATGCTCTGGTACTTCAACATTCGGGAATTGGTGAGCCAATAATTTGCTTTTTGTTCCATAAGGGCAAGGACTGCATGTGGCACAGTGACTCGTATGTTCTGTCCTAGTGTGAGCTTGTCTGCTTCGCTCACTAATAGTGCTGTAGCTGCAACGGCTCTCAGGCATGGTGGCCATCCTTTGGCCACAGGGTCCAATTGTTTCGATAGGTATGCTACAGGTCGTTCCCAATTTCCCAATTTCTGAGTCAGCATGCCTAAAGCATTTCCCTGTGCTTCATGTACAAACAAGTGGAAAGGCTTGTGGACATCTGATAGTCCAAGTGCTGGTGATGACATCAATTCTTCTTTTAACGTCTTGAAGGCTGTATCCTGCTCAAGTCCCCACTCCAGTGGCGACTTCTCTTCTCCTTTTGTGGCTTCATACAGTGGTTTGGCAATTTGGGCGAAGTTAGGTATCCAGATTCGGCAATATCCTGCCGCTCCCAGAAAGGCTCTGACTTGCTTTCTGGTTGTTGGAGTTGGAATTCTACATACTGCTTCTTTTCTTTCTCTACCTAATCTTCGGCTTCCTTGGGTAATACGAAAACCCAAGTATTTCACTTCTTTTTGACATAGCTGCGCTTTGGCTCTGGAAACTTTGTATCCAGCTTCATCTAATAACTGCAAGAGGTCTTTGGTGGCTAGTATACATTCACTTTCTGATATGGCAGCTATCAGCAGATCATCCACGTATTGGAGAAGCACTCTCTTCCCCGGGGCCACTGGATAACTCGAAAGGTCTTGATTTAGTGCAGCACTAAAGATGGTAGGCGAATTCTTGAATCCTTGGGGTAATCTTGTCCATGTGAGTTGGCCCCCTCTTCCAGAGACGGGGTCCTGCCATTCAAATGCAAACAATATTTGGCTTACAGGGGCTAATCTTATGCAAAAGAATGCATCTTTTAAATCCAGTACGGTGAAATGGGTAGCTTCAGCAGGTATCAGTCCTAGAAGAGTGTAAGGATTGGGCACAACTGGATGTATAGTTTCAACTGCATCATTTACTCTTCTTAAATCTTGCACTGGGCGGTAATCATCTGTCCCAGGCTTCTTTACTGGCAAAAGTGGAGTGTTCCATGGGGATTGACATACTTTTAGTAGGCCATACTCGAGCAATCTCTGTAGGTGGCGATGAATGCCTTCAATTGCGGCTCTTGGGAGAGGGTACTGTTTGACGTGCACTGGTGTAGCACTAGGCTTGAGGGTTACAATTACTGGAGCTATATGCTTGGCTAGGCCTGGGGGACTGCCTTCTGCCCATACTCCAGGTGGTGCATGAATGTTCTTTAAAGTTTGTTCAAAATAAGTATCTTGGATCGAATCATCAATGTAATACCTCCATTCTTCTTCTCGGGGAACTGTCAGCAGCATTATTCCTGCTGGTTTGGCTTGGGGATTTACTGTCATTTGCATTTCTCCTTGTTCAGAGAAAGATATTTGTGCTTGAAGCTTGGCTAACATATCTCGTCCCAGTAGTGGCACTGGACATTCGGGCATGTAAAGGAATTGATGAGTTATTTGCTGTCCTCCTAGACTGCATATTCGATTTTGAAGAAAAGATTTTGTAGCTTTGGCACCAGTTGCTCCTATAATGGTGACTGCTTTTGTAGAAAATGGGGCTATCTTTTTGTCTATTACTGAATGTTGTGCTCCAGTATCAACCATAAAGTCCATAATTTGGTCTCCTATTTGTATTCCGACCATAGGCTCCTGGAGACCTAAAGCAAACTTGGAGCCCGGTCTGTCCTAATCCACGTCATTCTCATCATGGACCGGTGTGGCCAATGCTTGAATGGCTCCTCCTCCTCTTTCTCGCTGGAATTGTTCTCGATTGGCTCCTCCTCGATTTTGGGGATAGCCTCGTCTTTCTTCTCGCCACTGATGATCGTTGTCGTCATCTTGCTGGGCGTCTGCGAGTTGCGGGCACGTATCTCTCCAATGTCCTTCCTCTCTACAGTAGGCGCATTGGTTCACGCCTAGCTTCTGGGTCCGGCCTCCGCCTTGACCCCGCCCTCTTCCTCTGCTCCGTCGACTAGGGACACCTCCCCTTTTCTGTTCAACTATGGCCGCAGCCAAAAAATCAGCTTTCTTCTTCATCTTTCTATCACATTCTCTCTGTCTTTCAGTATCACGATTCACATACACTTTATGAGCGACTTCCAGTAACTGTGTTGCATTCATGCCCGCAAACCCTTCTAATTTCTGTAATTTACGTCTAATGTCTGGTTGAGACTGGTTTACAAAAGCAGAATTCACCATACATAAACTTCCTGGTGCCTCGGGATCATAGGGAGTATACATTCTGTATGCTTCAGTTAATCTTTCATGAAAATCTGCTGGGCTCTCATCTATACCTTGGATAACTCCTGCAACTTTGGAAAGGTTCATAGCTTTCTGGCCCCCCCTTTTCAGGCCTTGTAAAAAGCCTTGGCGAAAACGGGCTAGGGCTGTGGATCCTTCATCTGTATTTGGATCCCAATGGGGGTCTTCATTCGGGAATTCTCTCTGGGCTGCTTCCCGATGGTCTATTCTGTTCTGCCCCTGTCCCGGAGCTACAGGGTTATCTGCCATCCACTCAATAGCTGCTTTTCTAATTCGTGCTCGCTCTTCTGTCGTGAATAGGGTAGTCAGGAGCTGGCGACAATCTGGCCAGGTAGGTTGGTGGGTTTCCATAATAGTAGTTACTAATTCTGTCAGCTCCTGGGGCTTACTAGTATAGGAGGCATAATGCGACCTCCAATTTAATAAATCAGTTGTAGAGAAAGGGATATACACATAAGTTAAGGGTCCCGCTACCACCTCATCATTATCATTCTTTACGGGCACCCCCGGGACTTGCCGTAAAGGCAGCATTTTGGCAGTAGGTGTCTTTTGGGATCTAAGGGTTATTTTTGTAATTGTCTTCGAAGGGGTCACTTTCTTTTTCTCGACAGGTTTCACTTTGGGTATATCTTTTGCTGGTTTGCTAGTGCTAGCAATCACTTGTACACTGTCCTCCTCGCCTGGGGCATTTTCTGTTCCTTCCTCTTCTACCTCTGCTTCTGACTCGCTTTTTATAGCATCCTCTTCTTCAGCTGATTCCTCTCTCTCCCCTTCGGGAGGTGGGTCAAGGGTTGGGTCCTGCTCCGGCCGTCGCTGGGGTTCTGGGGCAGGACGCCGGGCTACTCTTATCGGACCTGGGGTTCGGGGCTGCCTGGGAATCATTTCCGGGGAATCAGGATCTACCAGGATGGGCTTCTTTCTGGACTTCTTATCCTGCTCTTTTGTTTTAGGCTGTTGTGTTTTCTGACTAGAATCTGTCTTAGCTAACATTATTCTGCACTGTTCCTCATAACAGCGCTGCGCCCAGGGGGGCGGATCTTCACAAATACTTAACCAGGAATCTATATAGGGGTACTGATCAGGGTGCGCTATCCGCACTCTACGGTGTATTGACTGAATAATCTCTACATTGAACGTTCCCTCTCGGCGCCAGATGGGGTCTAGATCGGGCCACTCCCTAGTACACAAAATCTGCAAACGGGCTGCTGTCATTTTAATACCATAATCTCCGGAATATCCCTCTTTAAAATGTGCGATCATACATTCTAATGGAGTGTTTCTAGTAGACTCCGCCCCTCCCATTTCGATGTGTGCGCGCAACAACAGACAGAAGGGAAAAGGAGGGCGGACCGTGGGTAAGGGGTCCTCACGGTCCTGGAAACGTATAAGGAATACAAATAACAAGACAAGACGACAATCGCTTCCCCCTTTTCGTGACCTGAACGCGGTCGCCCGGTCAGGAAATGCGCTACTCAGGGGTCCGCCTTCACTTGGTCCGTGCTGCCAGACCTCTCATTCACACTTCGTTCACACAATCATGCTAGCAACGTATCCCAGAATGCATTCGTTTCTATCTATTCTGACTAGTCTTTTTCCCAATTACAATAAGGATGGGGGTTTCACCCGGCGAATTCCCATGTGGGGTTACTCGGCCCTTCCTTGAGAGGTGATCAGGCTCTCTTACCAATTCCCAATATCTCGAGATTACAAATTCCAAATTCCAAGTTCCAATGGCAGTACTGCGCTTTCTATTTCTGTCTAGACACCAAATCAAAACTATACTCACCGGATCCGGTCCTCAAACTTCCCAAGCAGGCGCATGAGTTGGACCTCGGACTCCCCTCACTCGGGTTCGAGGCGTTGGCTCCAGCCGGGCCCGGCACCCGCCGAGGTCCGACCAGCTCCCTCCGATACAAGGGACCGGCGGCGCCAGGGAGCAGCCCTCGTCGGAAGGGCGCGATCCCGGCAGGACCAAGCCTATAGAGGCGGAAAGTCGTGGTATATTGCCCTATATACACTTTGATTCCACAACTTCCCGGCCAACGCACCAAGAATATGTAGCAGCAAAGCGCAGACAAACCAATGATACCAGGAGTCTGTTCAGAAGGTCCAAATCATTTATTTGTGCACAAGTCTCGAACCAGTCAATTTCAAAATGGCTGAGCAAAGTTTTCTAGCATTACAACAACTTTTATAGACTTCTGTTCCATTCTAGGTATAGAAAAACATTTCATTGGTCCCGGTAACCTCCCGTACCTCCCGTACCCCTTCCATTGGTCCCGGTACTGATAAGTTTATCCAATTATGTCCCTTCAGTGGGCATGACACCTGCATACCCCCCTTCTAGTCCCAATTACAATGGTCAGTTCATGAACTTGTTACTTTCACACTCTCAAGGCCATAGAGCCAATTTGTGCATGCAGGGGAGCAGGGCTCTGCAACTCATCTGTCAGCACTCCCAATTATATTCCTTGCAGATGTACTTTTTCTTATCAGTAACTTTTAAACATGTTTTTCTGTATTTTTCCATCTCTCAGTTTTGCTTACCTAAGTTAGTTTAGTTCTCTTACAGAGTTCTATCCTACAATAGCAGCATATTGGGGGATGTGCAATCCTATGTGCCTCTCCACAGGCCTCATTTACAGGTCAAGCTAGCTAGGCCTGCCTGCTTACGTCAGACACCGTGGATCACAGGCCTGCACCTGCCACACTGGAATGGAAGCCATACTGACAGAATCCAAGCTATGCGTCGAATCACAAGAGTAGAAGTAGTCCCCTGGTGGGAACGAGAGTAAAAGCAGAAATATAGGAAATACTGACCTGAGAAGAACTAAGATTAGCCAGAGTAAGCTGCCACGAGGTGCCCAGATAGCTCGACCAGAAACAGTGCAATAATACACAGCACAGCTAACAGGCACAAGCAAGCAGGGAGAAAAACGCGTCACTTCATAATCCCTTGAAAGCTAATAAAAACGAAAAAGGGAAATCTAAAAGGCAGATGTGCTGACATAAAATGACCACCAGATGGAGCTCTGTACTCATACATATAGGTCCCTAGTACACAGAGGAGAGAACGGCAGACCAGGGAAACAAAAATCTTCTTTTTCAGGACTCACAGGATGACACAGATGAGGCATCACAGGATTCTGCACTATTAGACTGTCCGAATTAGATTGGTAGGTGACTATTCCACTAATCTGAGGTAAGCAGGGAAGGTAATGATAGACAAGTTAGCATCTTAAGATGGACGGCTTTCTCGCCTCTGGCTGCATTGCAGCTCCATGTGGAAATGGCACCCAGAGGATTTCAGCAGAAAAGAGAAGTTTGAACTGCTCTGGGGGATCTTACTCACAGTTCCCCCAGCTTAGATCTTCTTCTGATGTCTCTCAGCCCCGGGGCTTCGGTACTATCTAATTGAACTCGCTGTTGCACGATCGCTAGGAAATACAAGCAGGGAGAGAAGCACATGAAAAGTGTGAACAACTTTCCCTCAGCACAGCTCGATCCAGCCTCCGCTGATGTTTCAGGGCTGATTGTGGAGCCGGTTTAGTCATCTGATCTCCCCGACGATCTAAAGCATTTCGGCAGCATTTTTCTTCCCGTCGGGTGACAGAACAGGAGCCATAGAGTATCGGGTGTTACCGGTGCAGGAAGGAGAGACAGCAACCGCGGATGGCATTAAAAACTCGCCCAACCCGCTTTATTCATTTGGCATCTGCTCCGGTGCTTGCCGCAATGCGATTTCGGCAGAAAAAAGTCACATCTTGCCGGTTTTAATCGGGATGGAGGGATCCTGGCACGGAGCCTTAGCTGAAGCCATTCCAACGCGGGCTCACTAGCATCCCAGAGTTTGGGTGTGATGGGATCCTGTCTGGATCTGCCGGTTATTATCCTGGCAACAGTGTTCTGGACCATTTGCACTGGGCATAGTGTTTGATTTGGTAGGCCTTGGTATAGGATATTACAATAATCTAGATCTGGGGTGATGATGGCTTGACATACCGTTTTAAAGTCGATTGTGTCTAGAAGTGGGTGTAGGTTCTGTATTATCCTCAGTTTGTGGTATCCAGAGTTGCTGGTCTTTTTGATCTGTGAGCCCATATTCAGGTTCTAGTTGACACTGTGTTTGAGCTGTGGGGTCCTCCTTGGCCTTCACCCATTCAATCCTTCTTTTTTTAGTGTGTGGCATATGGTGCGGGTTGAAACCACCACTCCGTATTGCTCTACGCCAGTCTTAAGCAACTTGGATGTTGCATGTGTTGTTTTTCCAAAGGGTCACACTAACCTTTTAAGACTTCCTGGATTAATTTTCCTCTTCCCACCACATCCTGGGAGGTACTTGACAGTTCCATGAGCAGAAAACCTCTGAATAACATTGTGAACTGTAGACACAGGAATCCAAACGCCTTTGGAGGTGGCCTTGTACCCCTTTGAAGTTTGATGATAATGGCTTTTCTGACAGTCTCAGGCAGCTCTCTTGCCTTTACTATTATGGAAATGGAACAGGGAGTGAATGTGGCTATTTAAAAGATTAGAGCCATCATTCATTGGTTGATTCAAGTCATGGAGTACTGACAATTGATCACAGGTGCTTCTAATTTTACTGCAATGGGAATGTGGTTCTTCTGTTCAAACTAATTTGAATGGTTTATAAGGGTGCCAATAATCATACCAACAATCATGGGCAAGACGCTTCAACTTTGGGTCATTATCCTTGCATACACTGCTCTTTTAGTGCTACCACACCGAGTGGCGAAAAATGGACTGATCCTTCTACTGGACTTACCCATTCTACACACTGGCATACTACCTGATCGTCATCCTTTGTTGTTTATCTTCTTATTTACCCTTGTCTTTTTAAATATTTTGGCAGGATGATTAGACCAATTACATCTCGTCTTAAGGAATATCGCTCACAACTCAACACGAAAGTTATGTCTGCTTCAATTGTATCACATTGTTTAGATAAGGGTCACTCCTTTGAAGATCTGAAATGGAGAATGATTGATTCTGTTCCATGTGGGGCAGGGGGAGGGACCATGAAGCTCGTTTACAATTGCTTGAACAGTTTTGGATTTACAGACTTCGATCAGTCAGTCCTTTTGGCTTAAACTTGGAACTGGATTGGTGGAGTCTTCTTTAATTGCCATCTTAACTTAACCCTCCATTGCCCATGTTCCCTGTAAAATAGTTATCTCCAAGTTATAATGCCATGTTCAATGTAATGTTCCATGTAAACCGCACTGATGTCGAATAGCGCGGTATATAAGAGAAATAAATAAATAAATAAATCTTAGCTCTTTGTTTGCTGATTGGCTATATCCCCAGTGGAATGAATCCCTGTCACTTTTTACTGACATCATCTCGACACCATTACAAAAGTTCCGCCCTTCGTTCAGCTTTTTTCAAGGCATTTATAAAATGGAATCTCGAAGAGCAGGAATTGTTTGATTATTGCGCTTGAGGCAGAGCTCGGTCACTTTGTGCTATGAGCTCAAATCACAGTTCTGTGTCCACTTCCTGGACTACTGTTGTCCATCTTCAGGATTATCTGTTTTTAACACTATCCACCTTGATTTCTGGAACATAAACTTTGCATTTAGCTGGATCATTGGGCTATTGGCGTTTGTCATTCAAAGGTAAGTCTAAAATTTTATTCTTATTGTGTGTTTCACTTATATGTAGATTTAACGCATTTCTGATGACTTGTTCACGTCCAAACAATAAAAAACAGAGAGTTCTGGTTCAAGAGAGGTGCTTTCCCTTTCAAGACAGATACGCCAACAAAAATTAATTTTGTTTTAACTAGTTGTTGTGTGGTTGGATATCTTTTGTTTAATTTTGTAGTCTGACCTCAATTTAGTGCAATGATCATGTCCTGCCAATGTCCCAGTTTTTATACTATTTCCTACTCTTTCCATTTTTAATTGGCTTTCTTTTGTTTGGTTGGTTTATGTGTCAAATATGTGCATCTATAGTCTGAAGCCATTTCACTGGCCACTTTCCTTTCAGAGATATTGGACATTAAGGGTAAGGGTGTCAGTAATGTTGACCACAACTGTAATCACTGGCTGAACTTTGTTATTGGCTGAACCCGTGTTGCAATAAAAATTTGAAGTCTCAAAAAAAAGTATTGGGGAAGAGGTGATTTTCTGCTCTTTATCTAATAAACGGAGAAGAAAACCAAGAGAAGAGTAGGTATCCGCAGATGTCTGCGGATACCTACTCTTCTCTTGGTTTTCTTTATCTAATAAACACCTGTTCTAATTTTATTTTGCATCGGGATGTTTAATCAGTGTTTATCAGTTAAAACCAGCCTTCTCCAACCTATAAATGACCCCTGCATCCCCCCTACTACTTTTATACAGCCCCAGTTCATAGTTCACAATGTATATAGCTCCCTGCTACCTGTATACAGCCCCAGGTCATAGTTCACAATGTATATAGCTCCCTGTTCATAGTTCACAATGTATATAGCTCCCTGCTACCTGTATACAGCCCCAGGTCATAGTTCACAATGTATATAGCTCCCTGCTACCTGTATACAGCCCCAGGTCATAGTTCACAATGTATATAGCTCCCTGCTACCTGTATACAGCCCCAGGTCATAGTTCACAATGTTCCTTGTCTGTTAAACTTTGTTACATGTAAACTGCATTGACCTTTGGAAAAGCAATATATGAGTATAAAATATGTGAAATAAATAAATAAGATGTACAGAGGCAGACAATAAAAATAAATTCAGCTGACTGAGTGTTATATTGTTTCAATGTAAACCGTACTGATGACAAAGAGCGCGGTATATAAGAAATGTTAAATAAATAAAAAATGCACCAAATACACTATGCTGCAATTTACAATAGGACCACATGGTGGCACCATTACTCCATGAAGACACTACACTGTTATTTTATTTATTTATTATTTATTTACAGTTTCTTTTATACCGCGCTATTTGACATCAGTGCGGTTTACAATGAACATAAAACTACACGTCTCAAAAATTGATCTGTGCTTACAATGAACAGGACAATAAACTGGGTATACATTAAACAGGTTTCATGAACAGTGAAAACAGACAACAGAGAACATGAGAACTATGTACAAAGCAACTAAATGCAGCTATATGTAGAGCTTAAATGAATCTAGGTAATTTATTTTAAGTTTATTTATTTAACATTTCTTATACACCGCCTTTCATGATATCAAGGCGGTTTACATTGAACAAACTGAAATTACATTGAACAAGATATTATAACTTGGAGATAACTATTTTACAGGGAACACTTAACCCTCCATAGCCCATGTTCCCTGTAAAATAGTTCTCTCCAAGTTATAATGCCCTGTTCAATGTAATTTCAGTTTGCTCAATGTAAACCGCACTGATGCAGAATAGCGCGGTATATAAGAGAATGTAAATAAATAAATAAATAAATAACATGGGCTATGGAGGGTTAAGTGGCTTGCCCAAGACCACAAGGAGCACCTGTGGGAGTAGAAACCCCAGTCCTTCCGGCCCAAGGTTGCTGTCCTCTAGTGGGATTTGAACCCCTGACCTTCTGACCTCACCCCAACCACTAGGCCACTCCTCCACTCCATTGTTTTAAACAATGGGACGGGGCATATTCAAAGGGGTTTATGCTGAGTGGGAGATTCAGTGGCAGTAACCTGGTAAGCGCTGCTGAATATCTTCCCCTAAGTGAGTTAACGCCGGCATGTTCCAGGGGTGGCCAGTAAGAGGCAGTATTCAGCCGCTAAGCAAAAGCTAAACCGCAGGTGAAAGGACGTCCTAACTTTGTGATTTTGCAGTTCGGGTGGTAGCTGAATATTGTGGCTAACTGGATTGGAAAACAACAATCCAATGAAACCGGATATTCAGGGTCGGTCGCTAGATATGCCCTGACATTTAACTTTTTTTTAAAAGTGCCGTCAAGTCAGTGCTGACTCCGGGTAACCCAGCAGCCTCGGGGTTTTCTTGGCAATGTATGACCAGAAGTAGATTAAGAACATAAGAACATAAGATATGCCATACTGGGTCAGACCAAGGTCCATCAAGCCCAGTATTCTGTTTCCAACAGTGGCCAATCTAGGTCATACGTACCTAGCAGTTTCCCCAAGGGACACAGGTTCCACAATGCTTGTATTGGTTCAAGCATTGATATCCTGGGTCCCTTCTTAATAATGGTTTATGGACCTTTCCTCCAGGAACTTGTCCAAACCTTTTTTTTTTTTTTTAACTTTTATTTTCATTTTGGAACATCGAAACAAAAGGACATACAGAATAGAAGACATGACAAATAATATTATACAATCACGGACAGTAAACCCCCACCACCCCCCTCCCCCCCTGCTTCTTCTCTGGGATACGTAACAATCCAGTATCGGGTGTATATACACATTATTATCTTTCGAGATAATATAATTATCTGCAACATGATGAGTGTAGCTATACGGCTATATTGGAGCATCTGGCAATCTGAACATAGTCATTAAGCATCTGCCACTTAGACAAGTGAGAGCAGTCCTGAACCTGGAATGCCATCCGACGAAGTATCTGCTCATATGTACTATATAAGCAGACAGAATTCCACCATTCGGTAAAAGTTAGGCGGGAGCCATTCTTCCAATTTTTCGTGACTAAGCATACAGCCATACCCAACATAAAATCTAGGAGGAAGCGGCCTGTCCTGGGAAGAGAGGGGATCCCCGCCACAGAGCGGAGTCCCACAATCTTCCAAGAAAGGGGCTCCCGGAAGTGTAGGATACTTTGTATCCGGTCCCAAACCCGCCCCCAATATTGCTGTAGTGCTGGACATTCATAGATAACATGGGCGAAGGTACCCACCGCTGTATGGCAGGACCAACATCGATAGCTTGTATTGACATTCCATTTGGCCATCTTCTCAGGAGTATAAAAGCATCTGTGGGCAAAATAGAAGAGCGTTTGAGTGACAGAGGCGGATCTAGAGACCCGCACCACTTTGCTCCAGACTATCTTCCATTGCTGGGGAGTTAAAGTGATGTGCAATTCGCGCTCCCATGCCTGCTGGGCCCTAGGGGTGTCCCTGCCTGGACTATGAGTGAGTATTTTGTAAAAGTTAGATGCCACCCCTGGTAAACTCCCTATACAACAAATCACCTCTGACAGCCCTTCCACGCTAGTATCAGAGCGCGGAATGACCCGAGCGCCTTTAAGGCAATGTTGGAGCTGCACCCATTGAAAGTAATATTTCGCTGGTAGACCAAATTCCGTTTGTAAAGCATTAAAGGTTTTCCAGCGATCCCCAGCAAACAGCTGCTTAGGTGTCCAAATCCCCCTGGAGTACCAGGGTCTCCATGCTATCGTTTTTTTGTTAATTTGAAATCGAGAGTTATGCCATATCGGGAGATGGTCCGGGGGGCACGCCTGCGGACCCAGAGATTGAATGAGGGCATTAAAGGCCACTAGAGTGTCTACAACCATTGGTGAATGGCGGGAGTCTGAATGATGGCACATTCCGGGGAAGTAGGCCAGCGGAACTGGTCCACTAAGCTCTTCTTCAATATCTAGCCACACCGGGCGGCCTGCTGCCGGGGTATCCAACCAACGGGCACCTTGCTTTAAGAGGAAGGCTTTATGATATTTGAGAAAATCTGGAAATCTAGCTCCTCCTCTCGCTTTATCAGATTGCAAGTATTGTTTAGCTATCCTGGGTGTTTTACCCTGCCATAGATAACGAATAAGAAGGCCTTCTATATCTTTGTAGATGTGTCGGGGTAGTAAACATGGTAGCATTTCGAGTATGTAGTTCACTTTAGGAACTATCATCATTTTCACTGTTTCCAAGCGGCCCCACCATGTAAGGGTTAGTGGAGACCACCGATTGGTAAGTTCACTGACTTTGGAGATTATCGCCTTGGCGTTGAAACTAATAGTGTCCTCTAAAGGATAGCAATAATGGACCCCGAGATATTTCACCATACTATGCTGCCAGAGAAAGGGAAAGGCTTGCATGTCGGCCGCATGTACCCGGTGGTTAAGTGGGAAAGCAACCGATTTGGTCCAGTTGATCTTATAGCCCGAGAGCTGCGAATACCTGTCTAGTAATTCTAAGACTACTGGGACCGAGTCCAAAGTTATAAAAAGCATAAGATCATCTGCATAAGCGGAGAGTTTGATCTCTCTGTGTCTAAAGGGGGCACCTCGGATGTCTGCGGACTGCCTAAGTAACAGGGCTAGAGGTTCGAGCGCTAAGTCAAAGAGCAAAGGGGATAGGGGGCAAACTTGGCGTGTACCTCTTTGAAGGCTGAATGGCTGAGATTTGATAGCATTCACACATATACTGGCTGTGGGTTCGGCATACATGACTTGAAGAAACCGGAGAAAGCCCTCCCCAAAGCCGTACCAACGGAGAACAGCAAATAAGAAGGGCCATTCGAGACGGTCGAAGGCTTTCTCGGCGTCTAGGGAGAGGCCAACTAGTGGTAGACCTAGGCTTGCAGCATTAGTCAAAACATGACATAAAGTCCTAGCGTTGTCGGCAGTGGATCTTCCGGGTATAAAACCACATTGATCAGGGTGGATTAGTGTAGACATTTGGTCAGATAGTCGAGAGGCTAAGATAGTCGCAAAAATTTTATAGTCTGCGTTAAGAAGGGAGATTGGGCGGTAGTTAGCTGTTAACAGCGGATCCCTCCCTTCTTTTTCAAATACTACCACATTCGCCGCCGAAAAGGATCCCAAGCAAGATGTGTCTTCAGCCAGAGCAGTGAAATAGAGTTTTAGGTGGGGGGCTAGATCAGCACTGAACGTTTTATAAAATTCGGCCGGAAGACCGTCAGGGCCTGCGGCGCGTCCCGAGGCCACACGTTTAAGGGCAGAGTGAATTTCATTAGTAGAGAAGGGTTTATCCAACGCAACCCTATCCTCTTCAGAGAGGGTCGGCCGTTGGATTCCGGATAATAATCGCTCAAAAGCCTCTGACGTGAAGTCACATTCTGATTTATAAAGACGAGTATAAAAATCCCGGAAGAGCTCTACTATCTCTGTATTATTTGTCACTATGTCCCCTCCTACCGGGTTTCGGAGAGCCGCTACCCGTTTGGCTTCTTTTTGACCTTTCAAGGCATTAGCTAAGAGTCTACCAGCACGGTTGCTTTCCCGATAGTACATCCCTTGCTGCGATGCGATATTTTTAGAAGCTGCAGCAGACAGGATTGAGTTATATTGAAAGCGTAGGCGTTGCAATCGTAACAACACACAAGGATCAGTGCGGGAAGTAAGAACCCGTTCCCCAGCTTTAATTTGTTGCTCTAATATTAATAACTGTTGCTTACGCTGTTTCCCCAAGCGAATTTGATAGCTAGTAATGGTTGCACGAATGGCAGCTTTAAAGCCCTCCCACCAAGCCCAACCCTTGGTATCATGTGGTAAGTTAAAATGGAAGTAGTCCTGAATGGCGGCCCGAATGTCTAACTGAAACTCTTGTTGCTCTAACAGGGTCCTATCAAAAAACCAATTTCCCGGATTCCCACTGGGCAGGTTAGCGTGCAACTGGAAGGAAATGGCAGCATGGTCTGAGATATGTAATGGGTGAATCATCGCTGTGTCTACCTGAGATACCAGCACTTTAGATATTAGGAAAAAATCTATTCTGGACTGTGATAGAAGGGGGGGAGAGTAGTAAGTAAATTCCAGTTCAGCAGGATGCAACAATCTCCAAAGATCCACTAAAGCGAGATCTTTGATCAAGGAGGTGAGTGTGAGGGAGCTCTTGGGCAGGCCACTCGTTCTAGGCGGTTGCCTGTCTATCAGAGGATCGACGACTTGATTAAAGTCGCCACCTATTATCAGTGAGGTGCTAGCAGAGGCCTGCGCAACCTGAGCAATGGTAGCAAAAAAGGCAGGATTATCCACATTGGGGGCATATATACATATACATGTTAGTTCAAGGTGTCCAATTTTAAGGTGGACGCGGGACCATCTGCCCTCCGTGTCAGAGCTAGTGGCAATAATGGTGACAGGCAAGGATTTCCTCACCAGAATAGCTACCCCACATTTCTTAGAAACAGCCGGAGAGTAGGCAGCTACCATGTAAGGTTTAATATTGAGTTTCAGAGTTTCGGTAGAATTTAAGTGCGTTTCCTGAAGAAAAACCAGATCCGCCTTTTCATGACTCAAATAACTAAGGATTTTCTTTCTTTTAATCGGGTTGTTGATTCCCTTTACGTTCAATGAAAAAACCTTACATAGGGCCATAAGACATTGTCATACATTTGAAGTAAAAGCGCAGGCGAGTATGGAATATATACCACATCTGTACATCTATTTCATACACATCAACTAAGATACCAGATACACCCCATGTGAGAAAACAAGCACTGAAGTGCCCCAGAGAAGAAGCATAACCCCAACTATAAATGGCGACCATATGTCTGCGGGAGGAGGCCCAAGAGAGTGCGAATGTAATATTCGAACCCTTCTGTTATTATAGTCTCCGATCTCCACCGAAGTAGCTGTGGGCATGATAGAGCAGGGCCATCAAGGCTAGTGAAAGCCAAGGCTGTGAATTGCCAAGGCGGTCTCCAAGGTAGAGAGCGTCCGACAACAATATGGCGGGTTTTACCAATATAAGGTCAATTAGCTAAGTGTTCCTTGGATCAACGCATCTGATCTGCCTCTTTGGACTCCAAAAATTCCGCAAGTAATTCAGGATCATCAAATGTTCTGGTCTGGTTGTGCAGCGTTACCCTGAGTTTAGCCGGGTACATCAGGCCATAGCGAGCTTGCAGTTGTTGTAGCCTCGGTCGAAATTCCAGGAATCGCTTTCTACGGTCAACCGTGGGCTTAGCCAAGTCAGGAAAGAAGGATATCCGGTGGCCCTCAAACTCGATGGGGCCTTTTGCGCGAGCGGCGTTCTGAATTTGCTCAACATGTTGGTATCTTAAGAGCCGAAAGATAATAGGCCTCGGGGTCTTCCGATTGAGCGCCATATTTGAGGGCACTCGATGAGCCCGGTCAATCTCCAGGTCTTTAGCAAATGTGATCCGAAGTAGGGAAGGAAGCGCCTTACAAAGAAACTCCTTCATGTCTCCAGACTCAGCTCCCTCCGGTATGCCCACGAGCCGTATGTTATTGCGGCGGGCCCGATTGTTGCCATCTTCCACTTCTTTCTGCAGGGCCCGTATCTGGCGCTCTACTTTGTCAAGTTTCGCCAACCGGACCGTGTGTGAGTCCAGTATGCCTTCCATTTTGTCTTGCCGTAGGGAAAGCCCTTCAAGTTTGCTTTGCAGCATGCCGAAATCTTCACGCAGCGCTCGGAGTGACTCCCCGTTGGATTGCACAAGGTCTTTTACCCCTCGTATTTCAGTGAGGATCTCCTGCTGCATCTTGGGACCTTCCCGAGGTGCGGGCTGCTTCTGCGGAGACGGGGGCTCGGTTTTGGAGCGTTTACCATGGGAATTCGTTGGGGTCCCGAAATCTAGACGTGCTGGTTTGGTCCCCGCCATCACCCCAAGGTACCCCGGTAGAGTCAAAGCAATATTCAGAATTAAAACGGTTCAAAATTCAGGAGTCTTGGTAGGCCTCTCGGGAGCCTCAGCGCTATGCGACTATCCCGCTGGACATCAGGCTCCGCCCCCCGTCCAAACCTTTTTTAAACCCAGCTACACTAACAGCCTTTACTACATCCTCCGGTAACAAATTCCAGAGTTTGATTACACGTTGAGTGAAAAAATATTTTCTTTTATTAGTCTTAAATAGTTTACCCTGTAGCTTCATTGCATGTCCCCTAGTCTTTCTATATTCTGATAAGGTAAACAATCGATCTACGTTTACCCGTTCCACTCCGTTCATTAATTTATAGACTTCTATCATATCTCCCCTCAGCCGTCTCTTTTCCAGGTTAAAGAGCCCCAACCTTTTTAGCCTTTCTTCATAGGAGTAGCCTTCCATCCCCTTTACCATTTTGGTGGCTCTTCTCTGAACCTTTTCTAAAATTGCTATATCCTTTTTAAGATATGGCGACCAGAATTGCACACAATATTCAAGGTGCGGTCTCACCATGGAACGATATAGAGGCATTATAATATCTTTTGTTTTATTTTCCATTCCTTTCCTTATCATACCTAGCATTCTATTTGCTCTCTTGGCCTTTTCTTCTGAGGCCATGGAGGGTTAAGTGACTTGCCCAAGGTCACAAGGAATGCTAGTGGGAATATAAACCCTAGATCTTTTGTGTACCACTAGGCCACTTCTCCACTATGACATTGAATATCCGGGTTTAATTTAAAGTGACGATGGCTTTGGTAGTGCGGGCCAGTGTCACTGAAAATGCCCCCCAGTATTCTATGTATGAGGTGTGTTCTTCCTGCTGTGGGAGGAGAGGAAATGCAGGGATGGGAAATTACCTAAATTTTAGGAAGTCGAGAATTATCTGTTTCTACATCAAGGGGAGTAGAAGTTCTGTGTGTCGTTCTCCTGTTGGCAGAATCATGAGAAAAGTATTTATTTAGCTTGCGCCTTTCCAGGGGAAGATCAAGGCAAGCTACATTCAGGTACAGTATGTAATTCCCGGTCCCCAAAGGGCTCACTATCTAAGTTTCTACCTGATGCAATGGAAGGTTAAATGGCTTGCCCAAGGTCACAAGGAGTGCCGGGGAGATTTAAACCCTGTTTTTTCTGGCTCTGGGCTGCTGCATTAACCACTAGGCCACTCCTCCACTCCAAGTAGCAACTAGTAAAAGATAAAGTAATGTAGATGTTTCTGAAGGATTCCTGGGTTTCCCTTTATCTTTTCCTTGCACTGAAACATCTTCTTGGACAGATGAATCTCTCACCTCAGGAGTAAAGAGCAGTTACTCACCTGTAGCAGGTGTTTTCCATGGACAGCAGGAATAAGTCCTCACATATGGGTGAAGTCCCCAATGAAGCCCTGCACTAGTAATGCTCCCCAGCTCCCATTGGAAGCTTCTGGGAGGCTCCACCGGGCATGTGTGCCTGTCTTCCCGCCTGCCACGGTGCCATCTTCTCCAGTATAATAATGTAGTGGTAGCCAAAAAGCAACTCCTCGGGGAGATGGGAGAGTTGTGAGATCTTCTTCCTGACATCCACGAAAAACACGTGCTACAGGGGCGTAACTATGCTTTCTCTGTTGACAAGCACCACAAGAGATACCATGCCACTGCAAGGGGCTTGAACAGAGGCTTCGGGTGGAGCAAGCCCCACATGAAAGAAACCACCATGCGCTGAGCAGAGATTGCCTTCGCCTCTGAGCTGCAATGGTAGGCCCCAATCATGCTCAGATGGATACTGACAGAATTGGACTTGAGACCCAAGTCCGAAAGATGCAGGAGGTACTCCAGCAACTTGTTGACGGCACAGGAGAAGGGATCCAGAGCCCTGTCAGTGCCTCAGGAGGAGAACCTCCACTACTTAAACGTAGAGGATCTGTGCATGAAATCCTTGAAGAGCCCAGCAGGACTTCTGTGACATTCTTGGGCAAATTGAGCTCCGAGAGAAAGCGTAGTTACTCACCTGTAACAGGTGTTCTCCAGGAGCAGCAGGAATCAGTCCTCACATATGGGTGACGTCGGCGCCGACGGAGCCCTCGCGGAGCAATTTTCCCCAGCTTTCAAAGAAAGCCTTTGGGAATTGCAGCGCGCATGCGCGGTCCCCTTCCCGCCCAAGGGTGTCATCTTAGCCAGTCTGATGACATAGCTAAAAGACAGCATAAAAAATGCAAAAAACTGAAATGATATGATTGCAACTCCAAGGGGAGGAGGGAGGGTTGTGAGGACTGATTCCTGCTGCTCCTGGAGAACACCTGTTACAGGTGAGTAACTACGCTTTCTCCAGGACCAAGCAGGAAATCAGTCCTCACATATGGGACTCCCAAGCTTAAGGCTACCGGAGACCCTAAGCACAAAAATGAGCTCCCTCAAGCTCAGAAGCACAGAAGGAAGGAATCTTCACTGAATGATCTCTCACCGGTAGCCCAACATCCGGGATGGAGGGTAGGAGTTGCTCAAACCTCGAAGAGATTACGGAGGACTGCCTGTCCGAAAGCACTGTCCCTGCGGGACTCCCTCTCGAGGCAGTAATGGACCGCAAAAGTCTGGCTCGAAGACCAAGTAGCGGCCCGGCAGATGTCTGCCAACGGAACAGAGCGGAGGTAAGCCACTGACGTAGCTTTCGCCCGAACAGAATGAGCCGTGACCCGACTTTCTAAGGAGAGTCCGGCTGCTCCATAAGCCCAAGCGATACAGTCAGCAACCCAATTGGACAAAGTATGCTTGGAGACAGGAAGCCCCAATTTATTGGGGTCAAAAGACATGAAGAGCTGAGCAGCCCTTCTGTGCTCTCGCGTACGGTCAAGGTAGAAGGTCAACGCCCTTCTACAGTCCAGGGTATGCAGGACCATTTCAGCCCAGCTGGAGTGTGGCCTGGGAAAGAAGGTCGGAAGCACCACCTCCTGATTGATGTGAAAAGGGGAGACCACCTTTGGAAGAAATTTAGGGTGAGTCCGCAGGACTACCCTATTTTTGTAGAACCGAGTGTAAGGGGGATCAGACACGAGGGCCTGCAGTTCACTTACACGCCAAGCGTAAGTGAGGGCTATCAAAAACAGGGTTTTCCAAGAAAGAAAACGGAGAGGACAGGTAGCCATAGGTTCAAAAGGCGGACAGGTGATCCCCTGCAACACCACATTCAGATCCCAGTCAGGTGCTGGCGGGCGTAGAGGTGATTTAAGGAGAAGGAGACCTCGGAGGAAGCGTGCCACGAGAGGGTGGTTGGAAAGAGGTCTGCCGTCCACCGGTACATGATGTGCCGAAAGAGCACTGAGGTGAACCTTTACGGAGTTGGACTTAAGTCCAACATTAGAGAGGTGGAGCAAGTATTGCAAGACCACCGACACCGAGCAGGAGAAAGGATCCTGAGACTGGGTGGTACACCAAACGGAGAAGCGACGCCACTTGAGTGCGTAGCATTTGCGGGTGGAAGGTCGTCGGGAAGCCAGGACGACTTCCTCCACCTCTGCAGGCAGGAGAAGGGGAGCAAGGACTACCCGTTCAGCAGCCAGGCCATCAGATTGAGAGATCTGAGGTTGGGGTGTAGCAGAGATCCCTGATCCTGGGTCAGGAGATCTGGTTGAAATCCCAAAGGGAAGGGAGCATCCACCGCCAGTTGCAGCAGGAGTGGAAACCACGGCTGTCTGGGCCACCGAGGAGCTACCAGGATCAGGGAAGCTTTGTCTTGGAGAACTTTGAAAAGAGTTCGAGACACTAGTGGTATGGGAGGAAAGGCATACAGAAGGTCTTTCGACCAGGAGAGCAGAAAAGCATCCGCCGCTACTCGGAGGGGATGCGGTTGGCGAGAGCAGAAACGAGGAAGTTGCCGGTTGAGAGGACTGGCAAAGAGATCCAGCGTGGGGAGGCCCCACTTCAAAAAAAGTTTCTGAACTACCAAGGGATCCAGTCGCCACTCGTGCGGCTGGAGGATTCTGCTGAGTTTGTCCGCCAGGCAATTTTCTTGGCCTGGGAGATAAACTGCTTTGAGAAGTATGTTCCAGCTGACGGCCCAAGAGCAGAGCTTCTGCGCTTCCCGACAGAGAAGGAAGGAGCCCGTGCCCCCCTGTTTGTTCACGTAGAACATGGCAACTTGATTGTCCGTCTGGACAAGGACGGACCGGTGAGACGTCAGGTGGGAGAAAGCTTTGAGAGCCAGACGGATTGCTCTGAGCTCTAGGAAGTTGATCTGCTGTGCAGACTCCCACGAGGTCCAGAGACCTTGAGTACAGGCCTCTTGGCAATGTGCGACCCATCCCAGGAGAGAAGCATCGGTCGTCAGCACCTGAGCAGGCGGAGGAGACTGAAAAGGCATTCCGAGCACCAGGTTTGGCTGATGAAGCCACCACTGCAGAGAAGAGGCCAGCGGGCTGGAGATGTGCACTAAGTCGGTGAGGTCGCCCGTGGCCTGTTGCCACTGCTTGCAAAGGCACCACTGAGCAGGCCGCATATTCAGGCGGGCATTGAGGGTCACGTGGACGGTGGAAGCCATATGGCCGAGCAGTTTCAGAAAGTGCCTGGCCGAGACCAGGGACTGGCTGCGAAATCGGCTGGCTAGGTCCATGAGCCGCTGAGCTCTGTCGAGAGGCAGGAAAGCTGGCGCCTGAAGAGTGTGCAACCTTGCGCCGATGAATTCGAGGTCCTGCGATGGGAGCAAAGTGGACTTTGCGAAGTTTACGACAAACCCAAGTACTGGAGAAGAGTCACAGTGCGGTGAGTGGCCTGTGTGACCCCTTGAGAGGACGATGCTCTGATGAGCCAGTCGTCTAGGTAAGGAAAGACATAGAGGCCCTGAAGCCGGAGATAAGCCGCCACCACCGCGAGACATTTTGTGAAGACTCGTGGTGCGGAGGATAGGCCAAAGGGCAGTACTCGGTACTGGTAATGATTCCCTGCCACTACAAACCTGAGGTATTGTCGGTGGCTTGGGTGGATGAGGATGTGTGTGTAGGCATCCTTTAGATCCAAGGAGCATAGCCAATCTCCCTGCTGGAGGTAGGGCAGAAGGATTCCAAGGGTAAGCATCTTGAACTTCTCCCTCTCGAGGAACTTGTTGAGGTTGCGCAAGTCCAGGATGGGTCGGAGGCCTCCTGTTCGTTTTGGTATTAGGAAATACCTTGAATAAAAACCTTGACCTCTCAGGTGGTGGGGCACCGGTTCCACAGCCTGTTCCTGGAGAAGACTTGCTAACTCCTGAAGGAGTAAGTCCCTGTGCAGAGGGAGTCGTGGAGGCTCTCCCGGAAAATAGGAGGGAGGGATTTGGTGGAAGTGGAGAAGATAGCCTTCTCGCACGACATGAAGCACCCAGGCATCTGTTGTGATGTTGGACCACCTGTGGGCGAAGTGAACCAGGCGGCCGCCGGTGCTGGGAGAAACCAGCTGAGGGGGAGAGGCTATGTCGATGAAGTCAAAAACCCCCACCCTGCTGAGCAGGGGCCGGTGGTGCAGGCTTGGGGGCTTGCTGCCTACGGGACCCGTTACCCCGTCCCTTGGCCTGCTGACCCTGTTGGGGAGCTGCGGGGGCCTGATACTGAGGGTAGTGTTTGTAGGCAGCTGCCTTCCTCGGGTAAAAGGACTTTTTTCCCGAGCCCTTCTTCTTCTGTGAAGGGGCAGAGGTCTTTCTTGAGAGCCTTGTTCTGGTGAGAGTTTCCGTCTCGATTTGCACAGCCTTCTCCGCCATGGGCTTGCCAAATAGGTTTTCACCTCGGCAGGGGACATCGACCAACTTGTCCTGCACCCAGGGTTCAAGGTCAGACGACTGAAGCCAAGCCTGTCGGCGGGCACCGATGCCGGCTGCGGCCACACGAGCCGATGCTTCAAAGCCATCATAGGCTGCTCGAGAAATGAACTTGGAGCATTCTCGAATTCCAGTAGACAAGGCCAGGAACCTCTGCAAAGGTTCCTCGGAAAGCCCAGCAGAGAATCCGGCTATCTCCTTAGCCAGGTCTCTAAGGTACATGCCCATGTAGAGCTGGTAGGTCTGGACCCGACAAGCAAGCATAGAGCCTTGGAAGCACTTCTTACCGAGGCCATCCAGGTTGCGGGCCTCCCTGCCAGGAGGCACCGAGGAGTGCATCTTTTGGCTCTTGAGCCTATGCATGGCCGATTCCACCACCATGGAATGGTGTGGTAATTGTGCCTTCTGGAAGCCAGGACTCTTGCGGACTCGATAGATGGAATCGACCCGCTTGCTTAACACTGGCGACGACGCCGGACTCTCCCACATGCGGAAGAGTAATCGTTCCAGCATGGGAGGAACCGGTACAGTAAAGTGCTCCTTAGCAGGAGAGTCGTACTGGAGTGCGTCGAGCTCTTCGGCTCGAGGCTCCTCCTCGGGATCCGCAGGGAAGGCCAATGCCTTGGCCATATCCCTTACGAAGTCCGAGAACCGGGCGTCCTCCGGAGGGGACTGCTTCCGAGGTTCGGACTCAGGGGAGTCTGATGAGACACACCGAGTCCGAAAGGAATCAGGTGACTCTTCCACTTCAGATTCCCAGGCCGACTCCGAGGAGGATTCGGTGGGGTCAGGCCGGGCGGGCGCGGACGCCGTCCGCCCTGACGCCGAGGGAGTCGGCGTCGACGACCTCGGTCCCGAACGGGAGGCCGAGGGCGATCTCGACCGAGGATCGACTCGAGCCCGCATGGACTCGAGGATCAGCTCGGTCTCCGGGGTCGACTTGGACGTCGACGCCCCGGCGGTCAGGGCAGATACGCCAGCGAGGCTAGCGATCAGTGCCCGCTGCTGGTCCATGAAGGCAGTCAGACTGCTCTCCAGGGCCGTCAACCTGAGTCCGAACTCAGGAGACCCAGCAGCCCCCGACTCGGGCCCCGACGGCGTCGGGCCCGACGTCGGACCCCTCGGAGGCGAGTCCTCGAGGACTACAGGACTTACCGGAGGAGACGAGTCCTTCTCTAGACGAGGCCGCTTTGCGAGACGCTCCATCTCCAAAGACCCGGGGCGGCTGTCGGGGCTATGCGACCTGGCCCTCGCGGAGCCAGGAGCGTCCACCGACGCCGCCCTCACGGGTTTCGTCCTCTGATGATGATCCCCCGAGGGAGACCCCCTGTCCGAGGAACTTCGGCGATGCTCAGAGCTGGAGCCTCTGGACGCCGAAGCCTCCGACGAGGTCCGGGTACGGGTGGGATCCGTGAAGATTCTTTCCCGCTGATGCCTCCGACTCCTTAAAGCTTTGGAGGACATCTTGCTGCAGGCCCCACAGATCAGTTCTTCATGATCTGGGCCGAGGCAGCGAAGACAATGATCATGGGTGTCAGTTAGTGACATATTTCTGTCACACTGAACACACCGTTTGAAACCACTGGCAGCCATCGGGGGAAAAAGGGCCCCTGCGAGGTCAAAGGACCGGGCTGCCAGCGAAAAATCGAAGAAAAAACGAAACTGACAGAAAAGTCAGAAAAACCAAAAAAATAAGAAAAGGACTCGCAACCGGCGTCGCGAGTCTGGGCAGGAAAGAGACCGGCGTCGAACCGAAGAAAAAAGGTAAAATACAGTAAGAAAATCAACTTTTTCAGCGGGTACTGTGAGACTACGTCTGAAGGGCTCCGCGGAAAAAAGAAGACTGGCTAAGATGGCACCCTTGGGCGGGAAGGGGACCGCGCATGCGCGCTGCAATTCCCAAAGGCTTTCTTTGAAAGCTGGGGAAAATTGCTTCGCGAGGGCTCCGTCGGCGCCGACGTCACCCATATGTGAGGACTGACTTCCTGCTTGGTCCTGGAGAACTACCCGCTCAACATCCATACCATGAGATCCAGGGACTAGATGTTGGGGTGCAGCAAGGCCCGGCACTCCTGAGAGATGATGTCTGGTGCACAGCCCAGTTGCAGAGGCTCCCACCAAGAGAGTTGAAGCAGCAGGGGAAATCATGGCTGCCTGGGCCAGTACTGAGTGAAGAGGGTCATCGTACCAACAACGGAATCAGAGGGTATTCGTAAAGCAGGTCCACTCCCCAGTGGAGGAGGAAGGCATATGGCACCAACCATCTGCTGGAAGCCATCCTGGAGCAGAATTGTTCACCTGGGCATTGCACGGATGGCAAACAGATCTATCATGGGGGTACCGCACTCCTGAAAAATCTTTCAGAATACATGCACCTTGGCATCCAAGTACAGGATTGCAGTCTTTCCTTTAAAAAGAACTACCAACACCTAAATAAATAGATAAATAACATTTAAAAAGAAACCCTTACGCACCTATGCTAGTGTTTCCAACACCCCTACCCCCATGCAGGCATGGTCCGCATAGGGTTCCTGCTTCTCTTTATGCTCGTCTTCTTTTGCTACAGATCACTAATGCGCACAAGCAGTGCCGTCTTATGTTGGACATAGGATCATACGAAATGTCCATATTAGCTCAGACCAGAGGTCATCAAGCCCCCTATCCTGTTTGCAACAGTGGTCTGCGCTGGTCACAAGTACCTGTCAGGTTCCCAAAAGATTGATATGTCCCATGCTGTCTTTCCCAAGTGACCCCTTTTAATCTAGCAGCCTTCTCTGTTGCCCGGTCTCTACTTCCATTCATCTTGTAGGGAATCGAGGGTTCCTGCGCCCTTCTTCCATGGCCAGAATCCAGCTCTGATCTTCCTGCTCCCTCCGCTTTCTCCATACCATCACTTGCCGGTTCTAACCCCAAGATAAGGGCCTAACGGACCTCCTGATCAACTCCCTTCTAGTAACAGGATCCCCTCCTGCAGCATCACAGGGCACAAAATGGGGTAAGAAAAGAACAAAAAGGGGAAAGACCAGAAGACAGAGCAGCATATTGACACCTTGTCTCTGCTACAGGCTGCAGGATAGGGCTGTGTTACAGGGTCTCCCAGCCGTGGGATAGAGCAGAAGACAGAGCAGCATATCAACACCTTGTCTCTGCTACGGGCTGCAGGATAGGGCTGTGTTACAGGGTCTCCCAGCCGTGGGGTAGAGCAGAAGACAGAGCAGCATATCGACACCTTGTCTCTGCTACAGGCTGCAGGATAGGGCTGTGTTACAGGGTCTCCCAGCCGTGGGGTAGAGCAGAAGACAGAGCAGCATATCGACACCTTGTCTCTGCTGCAGGCTGCAGGATAGGGCTGTGTTACAGGGTCTCCCAGCCGTGGGGTAGAGCAGAAGACAGAGCAGCATATCGACACCTTGTCTCTGCTACAGGCTGCAGGATAGGGCTGTGTTACAGGGTCTCCCAGCCGTGGGGTAGAGCAGAAGACAGAGCAGCATATCGACACCTTGTCTCTACTGCAGGCTGCAGGATAGGGCTGTGTTACAGGGTCTCCCAGCCGTGGGGTAGAGCAGAAGACAGAGCAGCATATCGACACCTTGTCTCTACTGCAGGCTGCAGGATAGGGCTGTGTTACAGGGTCTCCCAGCCGTGGGATAGAGCAGAAGACAGAGCAGCATATCGACACCTTGTCTCTGCTACGGGCTGCAGGATAGGGCTGTGTTACAGGGTCTCCCAGCCGTGGGGTAGAGCAGAAGACAGAGCAGCATATCGACACCTTGTCTCTGCTACAGGCTGCAGGATAGGGCTGTGTTACAGGGTCTCCCAGCTGTGGGGTAGAGCAGAAGACAGAGCAGCATATCGACACCTTGTCTCTGCTACAGGCTGCAGGATAGGGCTGTGTTACAGGGTCTCCCAGCCGTGGGGTAGAGCAGAAGACAGAGCAGCATATCGACACCTTGTCTCTGCTACAGGCTGCAGGATAGGGCTGTGTTACAGGGTCTCCCAGCCGTGGGGTAGAGCAGAAGACAGAGCAGCATATCGACACCTTGTCTCTACTACAGGCTGCAGGATAGGGCTGTGTTACAGGGTCTCCCAGCCGTGGGGTAGAACAGAAGACAGAGCAGCATATCGACCCCTTGTCTCTACTACAGGCTGCAGGATATGGCTGTGTTACAGGGTCTCCCAGCCGTGGGGTAGAACAGAAGACAGAGCAGCATATCGACCCCTTGTCTCTACTACAGGCTGCAGGATAGGGCTGTGTTACAGGGTCTCCCAGCCGTGGGGTAGAGCAGAAGACAGAGCAGCATATCGACACCTTGTCTCTACTACAGGCTGCAGGATAGGGCTGTGTTACAGGGTCTCCCAGCCGTGGGGTAGAGCAGAAGACAGAGCAGCATATCGACACCTTGTCTCTGCTACAGGCTGCAGGATAGGGCTGTGTTACAGGGTCTCCCAGCCGTGGGGTAGAGCAGAAGACAGAGCAGCATATCGACACCTTGTCTCTGCTACAGGCTGCAGGATAGGGCTGTGTTACAGGGTCTCCCAGCCGTGGGGTAGAGCAGAAGACAGAGCAGCATATCGACACCTTGTCTCTGCTACAGGCTGCAGGATAGGGCTGTGTTACAGGGTCTCCCAGCCGTGGGGTAGAGCAGAAGACAGAGCAGCATATTGACACCTTGTCTCTGCTGCAGGCTGCAGGATAGAGTGTGTTACAGGGTCTCCCAGCCGTGGGGTAGAGCAGAAGACAGAGCAGCATATCGACACCTTGTCTCTGCTGCAGGCTGCAGGATAGGGCTGTGTTACAGGGTCTCCCAGCCATGGGTAGAGCAGAAGACAGAGCAGCATATCGACCCCTTGTCTCTGCTAAAGGCTGCAGGATAGGGCTGTGTTACAGGGTCTCCCAGCCGTGGGGTAGAGCTGAAGACAGAGCAGCATATCGACACCTTGTCTCTGCTGCAGGCTGCAGGATAGGGCTGTGTTACAGGGTCTCCCAGCTGTGGGGTAGAGCAGAAGACAGAGCAGCATATCGACACCTTGTCTCTGCTGCAGGCTGCAGGATAGGGCTGTGTTACAGGGTCTCCCAGCCATGGGTAGAGCAGAAGACAGAGCAGCATATCGACCCCTTGTCTCTGCTAAAGGCTGCAGGATAGGGCTGTGTTACAGGGTCTCCCAGCCGTGGGGTAGAGCAGAAGACAGAGCAGCATATCGACACCTTGTCTCTGCTGCAGGCTAGGGTGTGTTACAGGGTCTCCCAGCCGTGGGGTAGAGCAGAAGACAGAGCAGCATATCGACACCTTGTCTCTACTACAGGCTGCAGGATAGGGCTGTGTTACAGGGTCTCCCAGCCGTGGGGTAGAGCAGAAGACAGAGCAGCATATCGACCCCTTGTCTCTGCTAAAGGCTGCAGGATAGGGCTGTGTTACAGGGTCTCCCAGCCATGGGGTAGAGCAGAAGACAGAGCAGCATATCGACACCTTGTCTCTGCTGCAGGCTGCAGGATAGGGCTTTGTTACAGGGTCTCCCAGCCATGGGTAGAGCAGAAGACAGAGCAGCATATCGACCCCTTGTCTCTGCTAAAGGCTGCAGGATAGGGCTGTGTTACAGGGTCTCCCAGCCGTGGGGTAGAGCAGAAGACAGAGCAGCATATCGACACCTTGTCTCTGCTGCAGGCTGCAGGATAGGGTGTGTTACAGGGTCTCCCAGCCGTGGGGTAGAGCAGAAGACAGAGCAGCATATCGACACCTTGTCTCTACTACAGGCTGCAGGATAGGGCTGTGTTACAGGGTCTCCCAGCCGTGGGGTAGAGCAGAAGACAGAGCAGCATATCGACCCCTTGTCTCTGCTAAAGGCTGCAGGATAGGGCTGTGTTACAGGGTCTCCCAGCCATGGGGTAGAGCAGAAGACAGAGCAGCATATCGACACCTTATCTCTGCTACAGGCTGCAGGATAGGGTGTGTTACAGGGTCTCCCAGCCGTGGGGTAGAGCCATATCTGTTCAGTCGAATCGTCGTCTTATCCTCCCACTTCAACCTTCTAGAAATTTAATCATCTCTATGTTCACTTGGGGCTGAGGAAACTTGCAACCAGCTAGCCCTTTAAACAAACAAACACAAAAAATAAGAAAAATGCATAAGAAAAATAAATAATAAGGTCTGGATGTAAGCTGCCCCCTCCTCCACGCTATAAGTCCATTCCAGATTCTCTTTCCTTGTCATGTCTTGGCACACTGCCACTTCTCCCCCCACAGACAAGGGGTGGTGCACCCAACTCTCCCCTTCTTACTTATATATCTATCAGGTTTCTCATTTCAGTCAAAGCATTAACACTGTAACTTAAACTTGGTAATGTACATTAACCAGGGACATTGATAAATTGCATTTTCTGAGGCACTGGAGGGTTAAGTGACTTGCCGAAGGGTACAAGGAGTGCTAGTGGGAATCAAACCTTGGTCTCTTCGTTCTGAAGCTTGTGCTATAGTCATTAGACTAGTCCTCCACTTGGCCCTGCACTCACCGCCCTCCTGGCAGAACAGAGTTTGAGCAAGAGCATACTCCATAACTGGAACGAGCTTCATCCTTCCTCAGCTGAACTCCCCGGTGCAAGGGCGGACTCTCCCTAATCCAAATACACGACCCTTACACCCTCAGCTTGGGACTCACCCATCTGTGTGGCTGATTTATCCTGCTGTCCATGGAGAACCATCGTTACAGGTAAGCAACCTCTCTTTCTCATTTATGCTCCTTCAGGTTTGGAACTGCCTCCAAGCAGCATAGAGGGTTAAACACCTGAGATTTTGCTAGCTGAGCACCCAATTGGGATGTACCCAAGGGTGGAGCTAGTTGGCCTCCTTAGTCTATTAAAGCTCCACTTTTAGAGGAAAAAGATATTTTGTCACTTTTCTGTGAGTCTTCAGCAAGCTGATTGGGGCTTGTAAGGCAGGGCCCTGAGCACCATCCAGGTCTCAGGATAAAGGAAAAGGAAACAGCTGAAGAGGGGGATTAGGAGGCATAGCAGTGATGTCATTGAAATCTGGGCTTTTCATTGTTTTTTTTGTCTCCGCCGGTCTGCAGCTGGGGGAACACAGCCTACTTGTCTCAACTGGTCTAGCAGGACTCAAGGAAAGGACATTATCTGGTAAGTAAAATGTCACTTTGTACAGCACAGGAACTTCCCCCAGCTCCCTTCCTCGCTTCCTGTGACTAGAAGAGCCTTCCAGTGCTTTGCCCCCACAGCATCCCAATTGAATGAATCCTAACCAGTCTCCGTTGTACGTTACATTCAAAGCAGTCAAGACAGATTCGTTCATACAGAGGGGGAGGATTACAGAATTGCATATAGAGGTTTTAATCTCATATAAATGTCCAATCATGTTAGTCATCCTTCTGACTTCAAGACATTAATTTAAAAATCAGTAAAATCTTGAAAAAAGTTAAGTAGTTGTCAGTCGTAACGTCACACGTTCTGAGCACATCTGACTGCCATGGAGGAAAGAGGTCACCTTAAAGAAAAGCATCACTTTTGCTGTGACAGGAAATGATCTTGTTCTGCCCATGCCACATCCTGTGAGGTGTACTGTACCTCAATCCTGAGTGTCTTCCACTACTTTCTATCATCGTTCCCACACCCTTGCAGACTTTCTACATTTCAAATTCATGCTTCTCTCTTTCCAGTCAACCATTGCACTCACCAAACAAGATTATTATATCCATCAGACTAACTCTCTTGCCTCTGACCCTCGTCATCTCTTCACAACTCTCAACTCTCTCCTCAAGGAACCTCCGCCTCCGACCCTTCCCTCCCTTCCTGCCCAGACTCTGGCTGACTACTTCCATGATAAAATCCACAAGATCACACTCCAATTCCCCATGAGTCAGCTACTTCTCCTCCTACCCCTCTTCACTCCCATCCTTCCCTCCCTACCTGCTCCCCTTTCATCCTTTTCTATGATCTCTGAGGAGGAAACCACTCACCGTCTTTCCTCATCCAAACTCACTACCTTCTCCTCTGATCCTATTCCCACCTATCTCCTAAGCTCCATCTCCTCCACTGTAGTCCCTTCCATCTCTCATATTCTCAACCTATCGCTCTCCACTGCAACTGTCCCTGCAGCCTTCAATGCATGCTGTGAAACCCTCACTAGACCCTACCTGTCCTCACTATTGACCCATCTCCCTTCTCCCCTTCATTTCTAAACTACTTTAATGTGTGGTTCACCACCGTTGCCTTGACTTTCTCTACCCTTAAGCCCTCCTGGATCCTTACAATCTGGCTTTTGTCCTTTACATTCTACCGCAACGGCTCTACGTTGTTGTACCCCAAAGGATCTGTCTTGAATCCACTCCTTTTCTCTCTGTATACCCAGTCCCTTGGTGCATTCATCTCTACCCATGGCTTTCAGTACCATCTTTATGCTGATGACTCCAAGTTCTACTTCTCTACACCTGAAATCTCTCTGGCAATCCAAGCCCGGCTCTCTGCCTGCCTTTCTGATATTGCTGCTTGGATGTCTCATCGCCGCTTGAAACTGAATAAGGCCAAAACTGATCTTCTTATTTTTCCCCCTAAATCCTCCCTCTTTTCTCACTCTCTGTGGATAACTGTCTACATAAGAACATAAGATATGCCATACTGGGTCAGACCAAGGTCCATCAAGCCCAGTATCCTGTTTCCAACAGTGTCCAATCTAGGTCATACGTACCTAGCAGTTTCCCCAAAAGACACAGGTGCCACAATGCTTGTACTGGGTCAAGCATTGATATCCTGGGTCCCTTCTTAATAATGGTTTATGGATCTTTCCTCCAGGAACTTGTCCAAACCTTTTTAAAATCCAGCTACACTAACAACCTTTACTACATCCTCCAGTAACAAATTTCAGAGTTTGATTACACGTTGAGTGAAAATATATTTTCTTTTATTAGTCTTAAATAGGTTACCCTGTAGCTTCATTGCATGTCCCCTAGTCTTTCTATATTCTGCTAATGTAAACAATCGATCTACATTTACCCGTTCCACTCTGTTCATTAATTTATAGACTTCTATCATATCTCCCCTGAGCTGTCTCTTTTCCAGGTTAAAGAGCCCTAACCTTTTTAGTCTTTCTTCATAGGAGTATCCTTCCATCTCCTTTACCATTTTGGTGGCTCTTCTCTGAACCTTTTCTAATAACGCTATATCCTTTTTAAGATACGGCGATCAGAATTGCACACAATATTCAAGGTGCTGTCTCACCATGGAACGATATAGAGGCATTATAATATCTTTTGTTTTATTTTCCATTCCTTTCCTTATCATACCTAGCATTCTATTTGCTCTCTTGGCCGCCGCTGCACACTGGGCCGAGGTTTTAACATGTTATCCACAATCTAAATCTTTTTCCTGGGTGGTGGTTCCTAATGTGGAACCTTGCATCGTGTAACCATAATTTGGGCGAGAGTTGCAGTTAGCTGCCTGCGTGAGGAAAATGGGCAGAATAGCTAAATTTTTGGGCCTAGTGTTTGTTTGTTTCTTTCCCTCCTAATCATGTCTCTGAGGAGCATCTGTTCAGGCCCAGGATATTAGGCAAATTGTCAGCTTTTAGGTTCAAGGGCAGAGCCCTAATTTGTAGTTTTGCAGGAGGGAAAGCCTAGAAGTGTGCCTTTATGTATTCTATAGTGACAGTTGCCCAAAAGTCACAGGGACAGGTTTAGAAAACCTTAGAATGTACAAAAATAGACTGTCAGTTAAACTGCCAACCGGGAAGTGCCTGTGCTACGGTCTATGGCCACCAGAGGGCAGCTGGTACACTCAATAGTGCCTTTCTATGACTGTGCAGGCAGCCATTATCTGCAGGTCAGGATAGAAATCACCACAGAGCCTCGGTGATGTGATGTAAGGTCTGAGAATCCAGTTTATATGACCAAGATTTAAAGCTCTTAATTTATGTATCATTGGTTGGGCTCTGCTGCCCTAAAGGCCACCGAATGACAGCGCTGCTCATGAATCACATAAAGTATTCCGTGCCCCCATCCCTGGGGGGTGAGTGGTACAATACAAAATCATATTACTCATCAGGTTCACACAGGCAACAACCTCTCAGACCTCCATTTTCAAGGTGGACGGTGTATTCCACTGCTATTTCTTTGACTGCAGAAAGGCCTGGTGAGGTGCTTGTGGGTTTCATAGCAACACTTAGCAGGCCCTTCCCAGGAAATTCCCACCTATTACTAGAGCAGGGTTTCATTTCATTTCATTTCTCTGGTTGTGGTTGATGCACAGCGTTAGGGGCTGTGTTAGAGCTTGGGTCCCACGGACTTCGGTGGGATTTCATAAAGAAAAAGAAACTCGCTTTAGTGAGAGATAGCCTTGTTCATTTTTAGCTAACACTGTTGCTTTTACTTTTGATTTTTACCTTTTGCGCCTGAATCCCAGAGACGGGACACTGTTTGCTTCCAGGGGTTCTACTTTCTATTTTGCTCTTCAGCTCCCTGGCAGATGCAGTAGGCTGGCAGGGGGTGGGCAACGCCTCCTGCAATGCAGAATCCCCCTGGATAAGGGGGGGAAGGACAACTGGGTGCAGCGGGGGCTGGTAGCTTCTTGCAAAGCTATAGTAGCAGTTCGTGTAATTTTAGCTGATCTGCTTTGATTTCATTAGAGTTGGCGGAAACTTGGAAGCCCACACCAAAGGTACATAACTTTGCACTTGTCCACATTAAATTTCATCTGCCATTTTGATGCCCAGTCTTCCAATTTATCAAGATCCTCTTGCAATTTTCCACAATCCTCTTAGGTTTTAACAACTTTAAATAGTTTTGTGTCATCTGCAAATTTGATTACCTCACTCATTATTCCCTTTTCCAGGTCATTTCTGAATATGTCAAAAAGCAGTGGACCCAGCACAGATCCCTTTTCTCCCGCTTAGCGGAGGTTGCTCTTACATGGCTGCCAAGCCACAATACGTGATTTGCGGGTCCCGCAGAGGTGCAGTGACTGACTCTGGCATCTCATGGCGACATTTCAATCGGCCAAGACAGGACGCTTCTTCAGCAGGCGAAGGGAGCGCATGTCCGAGGGGCTCGACGCTCTCATTCAGCCGTGGCCAACGTCCGGCCTTCTTTATGTCTTTCCTCCGTGGGCTCTGATCGGCCGGGTCGTTCAGCGCATCGAGGGCCATCGGGGTCGAGTGTTACTGGTGGCCCCGGATTGGCCTCGGAGGCCCTGGTATGCCGATCTGATCCGGCTGCGCGACGGCATTCCTTGGCTCCTGTCCGCGCTGCCGGATCTTCTTCTTCAGGGACCCTTGCGGATGCCCCAAGTGGGTCGATTCTCGCTTACGGTTTGGCCATTGAGAGGGCTCGGCTGAAAAAGAAGGGTTACTCCCCCGCGGTGATTTCTACCCTACTGCGGGCGAGGAAAACGTCCACTTCTCTTACTTACGTTCGGATTTGGAGGATCTTTGAAGACTGGTGCTCCCGGCGTGGAGTCCGGGCGGCGACGGTTTCCGTTTCCGTCGTTTTAAGTTTTCTTCAGGATGCTTTTGATAAGGGCCTTGCGGCTAGTTCCCTGAAAGTCCAGTTGGCGGCTATCTCTTGTTATCGAGGCAAAGTTTTAGGCCGTCTCCTCGGTTCTCATCCGGACGTACGTCGTTTTCTTATGGCTGTTTTTCATTTGCGGCCCTCCTGCAGGATTTTCGTTCCTCCGTGGGACTTGAATCTAGTGCTGCGGGCCCTGGTTCGTGAACCTTTTGAACCCCTGAGTAGGGCGTCTCTGAAAGATCTTACACTGAAGACGGTTTTTCTTGTAGCCATCTGTTCGGCATGGCGTATTTCTGATCTACATGCGTTGTCCTGCCGAGAACCTTTTTTGTCTTTTTCCCCGGATCGGATCGTTTTCCGTCCGGTCCCTTCCTTTTTGCCAAAGGTGGTTTCTCCTTTTCACGTGAATCAGGCAGTGTTTCTTCCAGTTCTTTCTTCGCACTCTGTCGGGTCGGCGGACAAAAGTCTTCACCGTCTCGATGTGGGTCGTGCACTTCGTCGTTATTGAAGGCTACCGAATCTTTTCGGAAGACTGACCGGCTATTTGTGCTCTTCGGTGGTGCACGTAAAGGGGAAGCGGTGGCTAAGGCCTCTATTGCAAGATGGCTCAAGGAAGCGATCGCGTCCGCGTATCTGTTGCAGCAGTGGCCTATTCTGAAAGGGATCCGAGCTCATTCCACTAGGGCTCAGGCGACCTCTTGGGCGGAGTATAGCGTAGTTACTCACCTGTAACAGGTGTTCTCCAGGAGCAGCAGGAATCAGTCCTCACTTATGGGTGACGTCGGCGCCGACGGAGCCCTCGCGGAGCAATTTTCCCCAGCTTTCAAAGAAAGCCTTTGGGAATTGCAGCGCGCATGCGCGGTCCTCTTCCCGCCCAAGGGTGCCATCTTAGCCAGTCAGATGACATAGCTAAAAAAGACAGCATAAAAAGTTGCAAAAAAACTAAAGCAGACGATTGCAACTCCAAGGGGAGGAGGGAGGGTTGTGAGGACTGATTCCTGCTGCTCCTGGAGAACACCTGTTACAGGTGAGTAACTACGCTTTCTCCAGGACCAAGCAGGAAGTCAGTCCTCACTTATGGGACTCCCAAGCTCAAGGCTACCGGAGACCCTAAGCACAAAAATGAGCTCCCTCTAGCTCAGCAGCACAGAAGGAAAGAATCTTCGCTGAATTATCACCCACCGGTAGCCCACATCCGGGATGGAGGGTAGGAGTTGCTCAGACCTCAAAGAGATTACGGAGGACTGCCTGTCCGAAAGCACTGTCCCTGCGGGACTCCCTCTCGAGACAGTAATGGACCGCAAAAGTCTGGCTCGAAGACCAAGTAGCGGCCCGGCAGATGTCTGCCAGCGGAACAGAGCGGAGGTAAGCCACTGACGTGGCCTTTGCCCGAACGCAATGAGCCGTGACTCGACCTTCCAAGGAGAGTCCGGCTGCCCCATAAGCCCAAGTGATACAGTCCGCAACCCAGGTGGACAGTGTACGCTTGGAGACCGGGAGCCCCAATTTATTGGGGTCAAAAGACACAAAAAGCTGAGCAGTTTTACGGTGCTCCCGCGTACGGTCAAGGTAGAAGTTCAAAGCCCTTCTACAGTCCAGGGTATGGAGGACCATTTCAGCTCGGCTGGAGTGTGGTCTGGGAAAGAAGGTCGGAAGTACCACCTCCTGATTGATGTGAAAAGGGGAGACCACTTTTGGAAGAAATTTAGGGTGAGTCCGTAGGACTACCCTATTTTTGTAGAACCGAGTGTAAGGGGGATCAGACACGAGGGCCTGCAATTCACTTACGCGTCTAGCGGAAGTGAGGGCTATCAAGAACAGCGTTTTCCAAGACAGAAAACGGAGAGAACAGGTAGCCATAGGTTCAAAAGGCGGACAGGTGATCCGCTGCAAAACCACATTCAGGTCCCAGTCAGGCGCTGGCGGGCGCAGAGGTGGTTTAAGTAGAAGGAGACCTCGGAGAAACCTCGCTACGAGAGGGTCGCTGGAGAGAGGTCTGCCGTCCACCGGCACATGATGTGCCGAAAGAGCACTGAGGTGAACTTTGACGGAGTTGGACTTAAGTCCCAGATTAGAGAGGTGCAGCAAGTACTGCAAGATCACCGACACCGGGCAGGAGAAGGGATCCTGAGACTGTTGGGTACACCAAACGGAAAAGCGACGCCATTTAAGGGCGTAGCATTTGCGGGTAGAAGGTCGTCGCGAAGCCAAGACGACCTCCTCCACCTCTGCCGGCAGGAGAAGGGGAGCAAGGACTACCCTTTCAGCAGCCAGGCCATTAGGTTGAGAGACCTGAGGTTGGGGTGTAGCAGAGACCCCTGATCCTGAGTGAGGAGATCCGGTTGAAACCCCAGAGGGAATGGATGCTCCACCGCTAATTGCAGCAGGAGCGGAAACCACGGCTGTCTGGGCCAGCGAGGGGCCACCAGGATCATGAAGGCTTTGTCCCGGAGAACCTTGAAAAGAGTCCGAGAGACTAGCGGGATGGGAGGGAAAGCATACAGAAGGCTTCCCGACCATGAGAGTAGAAAAGCGTCCGCCGCAACCCGAAGGGGGTGGGGCTGACGAGAGCAGAAGCGAGGAAGTTGCCGGTTGTGAGGACTGGCAAAGAGATCCACCGTGGGGAGGCCCCACTTTAGAAAGAGCTTCTGAACTACCAAGGGATCCAGGCGCCACTCGTGCGGCTGAAGGATCCTGCTGAGTTTGTCCGCCAGGTAATTCTCTTGGCCTGGGAGATAAACTGCCTTGAGGAGAATGCCATGACTGATGGCCCAAGAGCAGAGCTTCTGTGCTTCCCGGCAGAGGAGGAAGGAGCCCGTGCCCCCTTGCTTGTTCACGTAGAACATGGCAACTTGATTGTCCGTCTGGACAAGGACGGACTGATGAGAAGTCAGGTGGGAGAAAGCCTTGAGAGCCAGGCGGATCGCCCTGAGCTCCAGGAAGTTGATCTGCTGAGCAGACTCCCATGTGGTCCAGAGGCCCTGAGTACGTGCCCCTTGGCAATGCGCACCCCAGCCCAGGAGGGATGCATCTGTCGTCAGCACCCGGGCCGGCTGAGGTGACTGGAAAGGCATTCCGAATATCAGGTTCGGCTGCTGAAGCCACCACCGGAGAGACGAGAGCAGCGGCTCGGAGACGCGCACTAGGTCTGCTAGGCCGCCTGTGGCTTGTCGCCACTGCTGGCGGAGACACCATTGAGCAGGCCGCATATTCAGGCGGGCATTGGGGGTCACATGGACGGTGGAAGCCATATGGCCGAGTAGTCTCAGGAAGCGCCTGGCGGAGACCAGGGGCTGGCTGCGAAAACGGTCGGCTAGGTCCATGAGCCGTTGAGCCCTGTCGAGCGGAAGGTATGCTCGTGCCTGAGGAGTGTGCAGTCTTGCGCCGATGAACTCGAGATCCTGTGATGGGAGCAAAGTGGACTTTGCGAAGTTTATAACAAAGCCCAAGTGCTGCAGAAGAGTCACCGTGCGGCGCGTGGCGTTGGTGACCTCCAGAGCGGACGCTGCTCTGATGAGCCAGTCGTCGAGGTACGGAAAGACATAGAGGCCGTGAAGCCGGAGATGGGCCGCCACCACCGCGAGACATTTTGTGAAGACTCGCGGTGCGGAGGACAGGCCAAAGGGCAGTACTCTGTACTGGTAATGATTTCCTGCCACCACAAACCTTAGGTATTGTCGGTGGCTTGGGTGGATGAGGATGTGCGTGTAGGCATCCTTTAGATCCAAGGAGCATAGCCAATCTCCCTGCTGGAGGTAGGGCAGAAGGATTCCAAGGGTAAGCATCTTGAACTTCTCTCGCACGAGGAACTTGTTGAGGTTGCGCAGGTCCAGGATGGGTCTGAGGCCTCCTGTTCTCTTTGGTATCAGAAAATACCTGGAGTAAAACCCTTGGCCCTCCAGGTGGTGGGGCACCAGTTCCACCGCCTGTTCCTGTAGAAGACCTGCTAACTCCTGAAGGAGTAATGCCCTGTGCAGAGGGGGTCGTGGAGGTTCTCCCGGAAAAAAGGAGGGAGGGACCTGGTGGAAGTGGAGAAGATAGCCTTCTCGCACGACTTGAAGCACCCAGGCATCTGAGGTGATGGTGGACCACCTGTGGGCGAAGTGAACCAGCCGGCCTCCGGTGCTGTGAGGAACCAGCGGAGGGGGGAGAGGCTATGCTTAGTGAGTCAAAAACCCCCACCCTGCTGAGCAGGGGCTGGTGGTGCAGGCTTGGGGGCTTGCTGCCTACGGGACCCGTTACCCCGTCCCTTGGCCTGCTGGCCCTGTTGGGGAGCTGCAGGGGCCTGATAATGGGGGTATTGTTTGTAGGCAGCCGCCTTCCTCGGGTAAAAGGACTTCTTTCCCGAGCCCTTCTTTTTCTGGGAAGGGGCGGAGGTCTTCCTAGAAAGCCGAGTCCTGGTGAGAGTCTCCGTCTCAATTTGTGCAGCCTTTTCAGCCATGGGCTTGCCAAAGAGGTTTTCGCCCCGGCAGGGGACATCGACCAACTTGTCCTGTACCCAGGGCTCAAGGTCAGATGACTGAAGCCAAGCCTGTCGGCGGGCACCGATGCCGGCTGCGGCCACTCGAGCCGACGCTTCAAAGCCATCGTAGGCTGCTCGGGATATGAATTTCGAGCATTCCCGAATACCAGTGGACAAGGCCAGGAACCTCCGCAAGGGTTCCTCGGACAAACCAGCGGAGAATCCGGCTAGCTCTTTAGCCAGGTCTCGGAGATACATGCCCATGTATAGCTGGTAGGTCTGGACACGACACGCAAGCATAGAGCCCTGGAAACACTTCTTGCCAAGGCCATCCAGGTTACGGGCCTCCCTGCCAGGAGGCACCGAGGAGTGCATCTTCTGGCTCTTAAGACGATGCATGGCCGATTCCACTACCATGGAATGGTGTGGCAGCTGTGCTTTTTGGAAGCCAGGGCTCTTGCGGACTCGATAGATAGAATCGACCCGCTTGCTCAGGACCGGCGAGGTGGCCGGACTCTCCCACATGCGGAAGAGTAGTCGTTCCAGCATGGGAGGAACCGGTACAGTAAAGTGTTCCCTTGCGGGAGAGTCATACTGGAGGGCGTCGAGCTCTTCAGCTCGAGGCTCCTCCTCGGGATCCGCAGGGAAGGCCAAAGCCTTGGCCATATCCCTGACGAAGTCCGAGAACCGGGCATCCTCCGGGGGGGACTGCTTCCGAGGCTCGGACTCCGGTGAGTCCGAGGGGACACACCGAGTCCGGAAAGAATCAGGCGACTCTTCCTCTTCAGACTCCCAGACCGACTCCGACGAGGACTCGGTGGGGTCGGCCCGGGCAGGGCGCGGCGCCTGCCGCCCCGACGCCGAGGGAGTCGGCGTCGGCGACCTCGGTCCCGAACGGGAGGCCGAGGGTGACCTCGACCGAGGATCGACTCGAGTTCGCATCGACTCGAGGATCGGCTCGGTCTCCGGGGTCGACTTGGATGTCGACGTCCCGGCGGTCGGGGCAGCGGCGCCAGCGAAGCCAGCGAGCAGTGCCCGCTGCTGGTCCATGAAGGCAGACAATCTGCTCTCCAAGGCCGTCAACCTGAGTCCGAGCTCAGGTGACCCAGCAGCCCCCGACTCGGGCCCCGACGGCGTCGGGCCCGACGTCGGCTGTCTCGGAGGCGAGTCCAGGAGGACCACAGGACTTACCCGAGCAGGCAGCTCCGACTCCAGGCGAGGTCGCTTCGTGAGATGCTCCTTCTCCAAGGACCCGGGACGGCTATCGGGGCTATGCGACCTGGCCCTCGCGGAGCCAGGAGCGTCCACCGACGCTGCCCTCGCGGGTTTCACCTTACGACGATGGTCCCCGGAGGGAGAACCCCTGTCTGAGGAACTCCGGCGATGGTCCGAGCTGGAACCTTTGGACGCGGAGGCCTCCGACGAGGTCCGGGTACGGCTGGGGTCAGCGAAGATTCTATCCCGCTGATGCCGCCGACTTCTCAACGCTTTGGAGGACATTTTGCCGCAGGGCCCACAGATCATTTCTTCATGATCCGGGCCCAGGCAGCGGAGGCAAAAGTCGTGTGTGTCAGTTAGTGACATATTTCGGTCACACTGACCACACCGCTTGAAACCACTGGCAGCCATCGGGGGAAAAAGGGCCCCGGCGAGGTCAAAGGACCGGGCTGCCAGGGAAAAACCGAAACGAAAAACTGACTAAGTCAGAAAAACCGAAAAATAAGAAGAGGACTCGAGACCGGCGTCGCGAGTCCGGCGGGGGAAAAAGACCGGCGTCGAACCGAATGGAAAATAAGAGAAATTCTGAAGAAAAAATCAACTTTTTCGCGGGGACACGACGGGTACGTCTGTAGGGCTCCGCGGAAAAAAAGAAGACTGGCTAAGATGGCACCCTTGGGCGGGAAGAGGACCGCGCATGCGCGCTGCAATTCCCAAAGGCTTTCTTTGAAAGCTGGGGAAAATTGCTCCGCGAGGGCTCCGTCGGCGCCGACGTCACCCATAAGTGAGGACTGACTTCCTGCTTGGTCCTGGAGAAAGCCTAGTTCCGCCAGCAGACATCTGTAAGGCGGCCACTTGGTCGTCTTTGCATGCTTTCAGTAAACACTATCGCTTGGATGTGTCAGCAGCTCGGGATTCCTGTTTTGGTTCGGCGGTTCTGCACGCCGGATGGCAAGGTCCCGCCCGGTCTTGACTGCTCTGTTACATCCCGATTGTGGAGGACTAAACTGGAATACCGAACAGGAAATGGAAATTACACTAACCTGGTAATTGTAGTTCCTGGAGGGTCCAGTTTAGTCCTCCTTCCCTCCCGACTATCTGCTATATTAGTGCGGCGCGCTTTTCCGAACGGTTGCTCATAAGACGGTTCCTTTTTTCTCTGCCTATGTATTAACATAATGAATAAAAAGTACAGAAGGCATGGATAGAGAACAGTATGCAATTCAGAGCCACAGTACAATGCTAAGTCACTGACGAAGGGTGCAGGGCTCATGGGTTCCATTCCCCACTGTGCCCAACAAAGAAGGCTGGCTGAGGCATTACCTATTATGGGGAATATTGTTAAATGCCTGTTCCTGCGGGACGCAGTTATTTGTTTTTAGTTCTCCCTGTGCCTTATTCAGGTTTACGCTGCATAGGCTGTCAGAAGAAACACAGGGACCTCATGCATCAGCTCTGCTCTTCCCCCAGCATCTTGCTTCCCCAGATGAACTTGGGAACTCCGGAGCTTGGCTTCAATGGAGCTCTCCATTGGCTTTGCGCTGCGCTGAGTCTTTACCACAAGAGTTTGGATACCTCCAGGAAGTTCAGGTATCATTTTCTGTAAGAAAACTGTGAGTACCCTGTTTTTTTCTTACTTGCCTCAGCTGCTCTGGGATGATTTCAACTGTATCTGGACCGGCTGCCTCTGAGTTTTGAAGTTCCTACTTTAAATTTTTAGTCACACAAACTGCAGCCGGGTTACTTTGTACGTCCTACTGAATATTGTACCTGTCTTATTCAATATACCATTTGATTGAGATTTTAAGTCAGTGTTTTGGATCCTGACTGTTTTGGGCTCGGCCTAATTAAGCATGCTCACTGTAATCTTCCTACGGCTGGATTTGAGCTTCTACATCCCTCCCCAGAAACACCTTTCAGCCCCTACCATGGAGGTCTGAATGGCTGCGGAGGGATCCCACTCTAATTTCCCTACTTTCAGTCACTGTAATTGCCTTACCCTGACTTTGAAAGTTTCTCTATGCCAGCACAGTGCATGACTGACAGTTCCCTTCTCAGCTCTGTGAATACCTGACAGTTTTTCGGTGCCAGCGGCTGTTTTGTTTTTCTCTTCAGTGTTTCTTTTTGGAGGAAACAGCTCTAAACAGCAGTTTCCACACATTTAATCATGCTGTGGAGGCACGTGGAGTTTCAAAATCCTTTTCTTGAAGAGTCTTGGGCTTCCCTGAGCCTTCCTTGCTTTTTGTTTTCCATTGGGAAAATTGGCCATTTAGCCCTACCCTCTGCTTTCTATCTTTCAACCAGTTCCTGATGCACAATAGTACACTGCCTCCTATCCCATAACTCTTTAGTTTTGCCAAAGGTCTCTGTATGTGTCTCATATCCCCTCGTGTTAAATGTATCCCCAATTGTATCAATTCTTCCACACCTTTAAATACCACTTCAGTCGTGGGTAACATCCCTACATCTTCCTCAGTAAAGACCGAAGCAAAGAATTCATTCAGTCTCTCCGCTATCGCCTTGTCGCCTCTTAGTGCCCCTTTAATCCCTCTATCATCTAATGGACCAACTGACTCTCTCACAGGTTTTTTGCTACGAATGTACTTGAAAAAGTCTTTATTTCGCGTTCTTGCTTCTGCAGCAAGCTTCTTCTCAAATTCTCCCTTTGCCTGCCTTATCAATGCCTTACATTTGACTTGCCAGTGCTTGTGCTGTTTCCAGGTTTCATCGTTTGGCTCCTTTTTCCATTTCCTGAAAGATGCTTTTTTGGCAACAACAGCCTCTCTCACCTCACCTTTAAACCATGATGACAGTTTTTCGGACTTCCTTCCACTTTTCTTAAAGCATGGAATACAGCCAGTCTGGGCTTCCAAGATAGTATTTTTCACCAACACCCAAGCTTGATGTAAGTCTTTAACCTTAGCAACTGCTCTTTTTAGTTTTTTCTTGACTATTTTCCTCAATTCATCATAGTCTCCCTTTCGAAAGTTAAAAGGTAGTACTGTGGATTTCCTTACTCCACTAATTAAATGAAACGCGATCATGCTATGATCACTATTTATTTATTTATTTATTTATTTATTTCAACTTCTTATATACCGCACTCTTTGACATCAGCGCGGTTTACAAATAACAGAAAGGAACCAGAACAACAGGCTGTTTGGTATTACATATAACAGGAGTATCAACTTGGATAACATGGGAGAACTATTTACATGGAGTATATAATCTATTAGCTAGATAGCATGCTCGAACTATTTACATAAAATTAGCAGGGATGCTTGGAACAAGAGGGATATTGTGGATTGTACTAGGGTGAGGCTGTTATGTTACGGTTCATGTGGGGTAGTATTTGATGAAAAGGTGCAGTTTAAGGGCCTTTCTGAACTGGGTTAGGTCGGTTTGCCAAGTGGCCCCAACACCCTTATCTCTTGCACTAGATCTGGTGTTCCACTAAAGACTATGTCCAATATCGCTTCCCCTCTGGTTGGTTCATGAACCAGCTGCTCCAAGAAGCAGTCATTTATTTCATCTAGGAACTTTATCTCCCTAGCATGTCCTGCCGTGACACTGACCCAGTCGATACCGGGATAATTGAAATCACCCATTATTATTACTGTGCTGTAACTTTTATTAGCTTCCTTGATTTCTTTGAGGATTTCATCATCCATTTGTTCATTCTGGCCAGGCGGTCTATAGTAGAGTCCCACTGCCATCGCCTTCCCCTTTTTACATGGAATTTCAATCCATAGAGATTCTACAGCAAATTTTGTTTCCTGCAAAACTTTAATCCTTTCTGACTCAATGCCCTCTCTAACATAGAGCGCAACCCCTCCCCCAATTTGATCAGCTCTATCATTACGATATAGTTTGTACCCAGGTATCACAGTGTCCCACTGGTTGTCCTTCTTCCACCATGTCTCTGAGATTCCAATCATATCTAACCTCTCATTTAGTGCAATATATTCTAACTCTCCCATCTTATTTTTTGGACTTCTTGCATTTGCATACAAGCATTTTAGAGACTGTATTTTATTCATATTAAACTGGCTATTGGTAGGCAGGGGTAATTTGGGATCTTTAAGCTCTGTCTGCTCCATATTTGAGGGCATTTGGGCTACTTTACTCCTTTTTGGAACCTCTCTGCTTTTGGTAGTATCCTTCAAGGATACATTCTTCTGAACCATGCGCTCTTGGGCAACTGTCGACTTTCCCCTATTATCTAGTTTAAAAGCTGCTCTATCTTCTTTTTAAAGGTTAATGCCAGCAGCTTCTCCCAATCTCCTCAGCTCGCAACATTGTGGTCGTCTTTGATTCCTCTCTCTCCACACATATCCAAATAATAGCTAAAATTTGCCATTTCTTTCTCTACAACATCAACAAAATTTGCCCATTCTTTTTTGAACAAACTACTAAGACACTTATCCACTCCTTAGTCACCTCGGGCCTGATATTGAACTGCCCGGATCTTTGAAGGGCTATAAGTCAACAGGTATATAGCCCTCACGGTAGACCTCCAAACTGGATTTTAAATACCATGGATCCAGAAGCTGCCAAAGCTAACCATGCAGCAGCGATATTGGTTGCTGCCTGGTTAGCAATTGGCACCTTAAAGACAGGTGAGGGTTTGCCTAGCCCAGGGGTGGGCAATTCTGGTCCTGGAGAGCCGCAGACCAGTCAGGATTCCATGATTTTAAAAGATCGCGCCATCAGGCGCGTGGTCCTTTTCAACCTCTGCCACCATCAGCAGCTCTCCCCAGTCGGGGGATAGAGCCTCCGGCAGCAAGAGGAGCAGCGGTACCGTCAGCGGCCAATCGGGGCAGGAACAAAGGATTTTAAAAGATCGCGCCATGAGGCGCGTGGTCCTTTTCAACATCTGCCACCATCAGCAGCTCTCCCCAGTCGGGGGATAGAGCCTCCGGCAGCAAGAGGAGCAGCGGCACCGTCAGCGGCCAATCGGGACAGGAACAAAGGATTTTAAAAGATCGCACCATCAGGCGCGTGGTCCTTTTCAACCTCTGCCACCATCAGCAGCTCTCCCCAGTCGGGGGATAGAGCCTCCGGCAGCAAGAGGAGCAGCGGCCAATCGGGGCAGGAACAAAGGATTTTAAAAGATCGCGCCATCAGGCGCGTGGTCCTTTTCAACCTCTGCCACCATCAGCAGCTCTCCCCAGTCGGGGGATAGAGCCTCCGGCAGCAAGAGGAGCAGCAGCACCGTCAGCGGCCAATCGGGGCAGGAACAAAGGATTTTAAAAGATCGCGCCATCAGGCGCACCCGCGACTGGCGGGCCCGCGCCTGAGGGCCTCGCCAGAGGGCCCTTTGGTGTGAGACCGCTTGGAACATGACCAATACTACAAGTGCTGCCTAGCAATATCAAAGAGTTGATATTGCTCTGCCTCTGGTTCTGAACTATAAAACAGCAAACTCACCACGGACTTTCCACTGATCAACTTTAACGCTTGAGTAAACGAGGTAAATTCCTACATGGATATCACTCTCAAGATCCTATGAATAAGGCCTCTCGCAGGCAACTACACACAATTTAGAAACCTATTAGGATATTGAATATATTCTGTATTGTACCACTCGCTTCACACTACCTCTACTTTTTGCGACTGAAAACCTTAATGATAACAATTACTGATAACTAAGTACCTGGATATTCATACTGTTACAAAGTAGCTAGGTCAATTAACTTTATCTCTTGTCCTCCCTTTCTAGAATTGTTTTTCAGACCAGATAACTAGCTACATAAGTACTTGACTAATTCATACTGTTACAATGTAGCTAACTTAAGCTACATTCTTTCATGCCCTTTCTCACTAGTATATATTAGCGTAGACAGATACTGTTGCCAGTAATCCATTTTCCCCCTGTCCTGAGCCAGATTTATTACTGTTGCCAGTAGTAAACCGTTTACTGAACTGCATTTGATATACTACTGTAGCCAGTAACTGTATTAGATGTATTGCTTCTGCCAGTAATCCCATCTTCACCCTACTATGTAAGATTTACTACTGCTGCCAATAATCTATTTTCATTGATCTGAGTTAGACAGTAACCCACCTTTACTCAAATGTTCTTGAATTGTCACTGTAATTTGAAACTGATTTACTGTTATTGAAACTGATTTTACTGTTGCCAGTAACCCACCTTCTATCAATTGTGCTTGAACTGTCACTGTTATTGAAACTCATCCTCTCCTAACTGCACCAGTTTTACTGCCCCTAATAACTGACTGCTAACTTAACCGTGTTAAAAATCCCGCCGTTGCCAGTAATCTTTTCTATTGCCTGTACCCCAACTCCACCTAACTACACTAGAATTATTAACACTGCTAGTTACCTCTTCTCCTATCAGTGTTAGACCTACGGTAGTCCCCAGCAACAAACGAACTATAACTGCCAGCCCTCAAAATGTCAAACTCACAGACTTTCCACCTAAGAGTATTTTGCATCTGTGCCATAGTAATAACAATAATTACCCTCACACATAGTCTAAACACTAAACATAATAAACCAATCCCAATCATACAAAGACTCAACCGTCATCATACCCCATCAACACATGTACCAAATTGGCATAACTCAAAAGCAAACTACAACCGACTTATACACATAAAACCTACCTCATCCTTCCAACCAAACCCCCTCCCAAACAATAAAGAACCAGCCTCTTTATCATGCATCCTAACAAACGCTAGATCCATGAAAAATAAGCTCCCCATCTTCAATGACCTCTTAAATGATAATAAACCTGACATACTCTGTGTTACAGAAACATGGCTGTCCGACACAGATGTGGTCTTCCTAAATCAATTAAATAAGAATGGATATGACATCTTCCACACACACAGAAACAACAAAAAAGGAGGAGGAGTGCTCATAATGACTAAAAAGGTCCTAAATGCTAAACAACAATCGTCAGGGATCATTAACCACACTGATACCCTCATAATAAAGATTGACAATATTAGAATATGCCTTATATACAGACCACCTGACCATAATACAGAAAATATGGATGTCCTGATAGAGCTTCTCAGTTTATCTACGGACCAATGTCCTATAATAATGTTAGGAGACTTTAACCTCCCGTCCCTTCCCACAACTTATGTAACCCTCTTTCTTGAATCATTACATGACATAGGTTTCCACCAGATTATGAATACAAAAACCCATATCAAAGGAGGAACCTTGGACCTTATATTCCTCCCTGAAGTACTCCTTACTCTTTTTAATCCAGAATCCTTAAAGTGCACGCCAGTCCCATGGTCAGACCACTACCTGATCAAGTTTACTATTAAACCTACAGACTCGAATAACAAACACAATCAGCAAGAACCCTCACCCCCCAGATTTAAAAAATTCAACGCAGAAGATTTCCTAGACCTAACTATCCCCTACCTCTCCTCATCACCTACCAACCTTGATGAGGCCATCACGAATTGGCATAATACAATCTCAAAAGCTGCCGCTAATAACCAATCAAACAAGAGGATCATCCGTTACAGAACTGGAAATGCCCCATGGTTTAACAACAATTTAAAAGCCATGAAAAGAACAGTCAGGAAAATCGAATCAAAGTGGCGAAAAACTAAATCCACATCACATAACGAACTCTATTGCACCTACCTCAAAAATTACAGGGAAGCCACAGAAAGCGCTAAGAAAAACTTCCATTCATCTATCCTAAATAAATCCATCAACAGACCTAGAGAACTGTTCTCCATTGTCCAAAACCTAACTAAAAACACATACAACTCAAACCACAAAGCCAACGACATATCTCCCCAAACCTTAGCAAATTTCTACATAAACAAATCAAAAATAAATAATATTTTACCAATTCCACAAGCCATAACATACCAACCTCCATTAGACTCCTGGAACAATTTTTATCCCATAACAAAAGAGACCCTTAAAAATATAATGATGCACTTAAATACCACAACCTCTCACCTCGATCCTTGCCCAGTAAACTGGATAAAGAACACCCTCCCAACTTTATCCCCATTTATAATACCACTAATTAATCTCTCACTAAAGCAAGGCTACCTCCCGCCTACTCTAAAGCATGCACAAATCAGACCCATACTAAAAAACAACACCATGGACAAAACATCACCGAAATCTTATAGACCTATCTCCAGTATACCATTCATGGCTAAACTCATAGAAAAAGTAGTTCAAACACAAACACAAGACTACATCGACACTTCAGCCCCCCTTGATGACCAACAATATGGCTTCCGTCCTGGTCATGGGGTAGACACTCTCTTAACAATCCTCCTAGACACACTAATAAGAGGAATAGATAGCCCTAAAAATGCATTCCTACTTCTTTTTCTTGACATATCTGCTGCTTTTGACAGTGTTCATCACACACTAATGCTCCACAGGCTCACACAAATCGGTGCCAACTCAACAGTCCATAAATGGTTTACATCTTATCTATCCAACCGATCCCATAAGAACATAAGAACATAAGACATGCCATACTGGGTCAGACCGAGGTCCATCGAGCTCAGTATCCTGTTTCCAACAGTGGCCAATCTAGGTCATACGTACCTAGCAATATCCCCAAAAGACACAGGTTCCTCAATGCTTGTACTGGGTCAAGCATTGATATCCTGGGTCCCTTTTTAATAGTGGTTTATGGACCTTTCCTCCAGGAACTTGTCCAAACCTTTTTTAAACCCATCTATACTAACAGCCCTTACCACATCCTCCGGTAACAGATTCCAGAGTTTGATTACACGTTGAGTGAAAAAATATTTTCTCCTATTTGTCTTAAATAGTTTACCCTGTCCGGATCGATAATCAAACCTCCAACACATATAAACAGGAAATAGGACTCCCCCAAGGCTCTGCGCTATCCACTCTCCTATTTAACATATATATACAACCAATCTGCAATATCTTTAAAAAATTCAAAATCCATTATCACATATATGCGGACGACATTATGTTGTACATTCCATTCACAATCCCTACGATCCCACTCAAACTCTTAACAGACTGTTTCAATGAATTAGCAACCTGGTTAGAAAACCACAACCTCTTTATTAACCACTCTAAAACTGACATACTAATTGTAACAAAGAACAAATCCTTTACCCCCCCTACCCACATAACGCTACAGGACCATGACATCCTCATAAAAAAAGAGATAAAGTACCTAGGGGTTTTACTAGACACACAACTCAGTATGGAGGCACACATAAGAAATACAACAAAGAAAATTTACTTCAAACTCAAAGTACTAAAACAACTACGCCCTCTAGTCCACCTGCAAGACTTCCTAAGCATCATTCAAGCCATTATCACCCCACACTTTGACTTCGCCAACCTCTCTCTACTAGGCACAACAAACCAAAACATCAGAAGACTCCAACTGGCTCAAAATGCGGCAGTCAGAACTATAATGAAGGTTCACCCTTTTGAGCACATAACACCCTATCTAGCCAAACTACACTGGCTCCCCATTCAATGTAGAATTAACTACAAATTGATAATAACCACTTTTAAAGCACTAAATAACACTGCCCCAGATACCCTAAATAAACTAATCAATAAAGACACACCCCATAGTGCACATAGAAGAGGCAACGCCAATAAACTAAGAATTCCAAAAGAATTCACAAAGTCCAAAAAAACAACAAATAAAAAGGCATTCTCCCATGCAGCCCCTACGCTCTGGAACTCGCTACCCGACGAAATCACAGCCTTAACCGACCTTAAAGAGCTATGTAAAAAACTAAAAACACATCTTTTTACCTCCCACTATGGCACAATAGCAAACTCCCAAATCCAAGATGAAAAGGGTTAAACAAAATAACACAAGTTGATCAATATCTAAAAGCCTCAAGACACATTGACCTCGATTTTGTCTACTATGTATATGCTACTGATCCTCTCCCCTAATAACTGTAAATAGTTTAATTGTACATAGTTCCAAAAAAAGTTTAAAAGTTATTGTTCTAATGTTAATTGTACAAAGTTCATATTATCGTTCTATGTAAAAATAGAAATCCAGTCTGATTCCTAATTGTTATATGTAAACCGCACCTGATCCTCGGAAGGTTGCAGTATATAAAAGTTTGTTAAATAAATAAATAAATAAAAATGATGTCCCTAATGAATATTCATGAGATCTTTTTGCATCCACTACCTTCCATTGTATGGAAAATGGTCCATGAATATTCATTAGGGACATCATGAAAACCTGACTGGTCTGTGGCTCTCCAGGACAGGAATTGCCCACCCCTGGCCTAGCCTATCTTTAAGGCACCGATTGCAAACCGGGCAGCAGTCAATATCTCTGCTGCACGGTTGGTTCCATTCCCCACCTCCACTGATCCCCTGCCGCCCCCTACATGCCTCGATGCTAACCGGATAGCACCAGGGCACTTAAGGGACTTAGATGGGAATATTCAATGGCACTAACTGTGAAGGTGCTGTTGAATATTCCCAGCTACGTCATTTATTCAGTTTACTGGGCTTAAAACATGTAAATGCCTTTTGAATATTGGGCCTCTCCCATCTGGACTATTGTAACCTGCTCCTTGCTGGTCTCCCCCTGAATCATCTCTCTCCCCTTCAATCTGTTCAACACTCTGCTGCTCAGATAATCTTCCTGGAGAGGGTTTCTAGGACTGGAAATGGGCTGTGGGGGGTTGCTAATACTGAAAAGGGGCTGGGGGTTACTAGGACTGGATATGGGCTGTGGGGGGTTGCTAGGACTGAAAATGGGCTGCGGGGGTAACTAGGACTAGAAATGGGATGTGGGGGGTTGCTAGGACTGAATATTAGCTGGGTGGGGGGGGGGGGTTACTAGGACTGAAAATGGGTTGGGTGGGTTGCTAGGACTGAAAATTGGCTGGGGGGGTTACTAGGACTGGAATGGGCTGGGGTGGTTGCTAGGACTGGAAATGGGCTGAGTGGAGGGGACTGTATATGTGCTGTGGGGGGTTACTAGGACTGGAAATGGGCTGTGGGGGGTTGCTAATACTGAAAATGGGCTGGGGGTTTACTAGGACTGGATATGGGCTGTGGGGGGTTGCTAGGATTCGATATGGACTGTGGGGGTTACTAGACTGGAAATGGGCTGTGGGGGTAGCTAATACTGAAAATGGGCTGGGGGTTACTAGGACTGGCTATGGGCTGTGGGTGGTTACTAGGACTGGAAATGGGTTGGGGGATTACAAGGACGGAAGAGGGGTTGGGGGGGGTGCTCGGACTGAAAATTGGCTGGGGGGGGGGTTACTAGGACTGGAATGGGCTGGGGTGGTTGCTAGGACTGGAAATGGGCTGAGTGGAGGGGACTGTATATGTGCTGTGGGGGTTACTAGGACTGGAAATGGGCTGTGGGGGGTTGCTAATACTGAAAATGGGCTGGGGGGTTACTAGGACTGGATATGGGCTGTGGGGGATTGCTAGGATTGGATATGGACTGTGGGGGGTTACTAGGACTGGAAAGGGCTGTGGGGGTAGCTAATACTAAAAATGGGCTGGGGGTTACTAGGACTGGAAATGGGCTGTGGGGGGTTGCTAGTACTGAAAATGGGCTGGGGGGGGGTTACTAGGACTAGAAATAGGCTGTGGGGGATTGCTAGGACTGAAAATGTGCTGGGGGGTTACTAGGACTGAAAATGGGCTGGGTGGGTTGCTAGGAATGAAAATGGGCTGTGGGGGAGGGTTGCTAGGACTGAAAATGGGCTGTGGGGAGAGGGTTACTAGGACTGAAAATGGGCTGTGAGGGAGGGTTGCTAGGACTGAAAAAGGGCTGTGGTGGAGGGTTGCTAGGACTGAAAATGGGCTGTGGGGGGGGGATACTAGGACTGGAAATGGGCTGGGGTGGTTGCTAGGACTGGAAATGGGCTGAGTGGAGGGGGTGCTTGAACTGCAAATAGCTAATGGGGAGGGGGGCTTGGAATGGAAATGGACTGAGTGGAGGGGAGCTAGGTTTGGAAATAGGCTGATGGTGGGGCTAGGAAAGGAGTAGAAATGGGCTGATGGGGGGCTGGGATTGGAAATGAGCTGATGGAGGGACTCGGATAGGACTGGAAATGGATGGGGGAGCTAGAAATGGGCTGATAGGGGGCTAGGACTGGAAATGGGCTGATGAGGGGACTAGAAGGGAGCGGATGCTGTGTGGAGCTGGAACTAGAAGGGAGCTGATGTTGAGGGAGGATTAGAATGGGATGGAGCTGGGAGAGTGAAATGGAGAGGGGAAAATATTTTGTGTGGGGGGGAAGAAAAATCTACAATTGACCGGGTATTGGGAGAGTAAGTGGGGATTGAGGATGGAGGGGTAAAATTTGAGTGGATGAAAAAGGAATAAAGAAAGAGATGGAGGAAAGAGCAAAAGGAGAAAGATCAGTTTGTTAAAGCAGATGTAGAGAGAGAATGGAAAAAACTAGAAGAGAGAGGAAAGGACAAATGGACAGCAGACAATGGAGAGTTAGTAGAAGACATGAAGAAACCAGAAGAAAGTAGCTGGAGCAATTGCAACTGAAAAAAAAATGCACAAAAGGTAGAAAGATATCTCTTTATTTTGAATTTATTAACTGGAATATGTCAGCTCTAAGAAATGTGCATCATTAACGTCTGCGCTTTGTTTGCTACAAGAGGAAATTAATTTATAGTTTTATTTCTACAGTGTTGTTGTACATTCCAAGTTTGGCTTTTGGGGTTCCCAGTTTAATTATTGTCTTCCTATTTCAGGTTTGGCTTTTGGGGTTCCCAGTTTGGTGATGGTCTATGTTCTGCATGTGTAACTGAGCTGAGGTATTCTGTTTATGTAATTCCTATTTGACATTGCCACTTGTTCTCTTTCCCCAGTAGGTCATGTATTGTTATTCTCTGAAATGAATTGGTTTAATATTTGCAGTGTTGCCTTTTGATAGGTAGGGTCTGGTGCTTTGTGAGTCCTGGTACTGCTGGTAGGATACAGCGGGTTTGCTATGGGTTCTAAATGGGCAGTGTTTGTAGTAGTTCCTAATGTGCCTGGCGGTTGGCACTGGATTATAGTAATGTAGAAATCTTTTAGTCTTTCTTTATCCATACACTAACTTTTAGTAAACATGCCGCTTAATGAATATGTTAACATTATGCAAATATTTATGCAAAGGAGGCCCTGTACCGAGTCTCCGCACATGGCCCTGCACCCCCCTTGGGCCGCCCACGCTCTACACTGCCTGAACCTCTCCCCTAAACACACAGAGGCATCCCAGCCCTACACTGCACCACACACCTAGGCACCGCACCTGTGTACCATACACACAAACACACTCAGAGGCACCCCAGTGCTACACTTCACCACACACCCCAGTTCCTATGACACCCAGAAAGACAAAGACACACACAGACCTACTGACACACATAGAAGCCCCTGAATGTCTGATCCTATGAGTGAGGGAAACTTGCCGTTGTGTCACAGTTTTGAACTTGTTCCAGCTTCGCTGCAGGACACTGAACGCGCTGGATCTGCCCCTTCCCCTCTCCTGGTGCGCAGCCCACCATTAATAGTAATGAGGGGGGATCTATAGGCTGCAGGGGGCGCTAGAGAGCTCAGCACCGGCCCTGCTCATTCCTCACACTCACAGGCTCTAATCCCATCTCCGGCCCTCTTACTGGGCCTCTGATACTTCATCCATTGTTTGATTCTCTGAAATAATCACTGGGAACATCCTTTACGTCTTTATTGCAGTACATTTTCTTTACACGGTTAGTCCAGCTCTGGAACATCAGATCACAGATTGCATATAACGTATTAAACACACTTATATCCTGCACCGTCCACCAGCTCCCGAATAACACTCTCTGATTCCTCTTATGCCGATGGGAAACATCACTCCCAGGTTATATATCACCCCCGAGCCCGGCTCCCTCATTCCCAGTCCGGCACTGGTCGGATTCTCAGAGGTAGGATACAGAGGTAAGGATAGAAGAAAGGTCGGAGTTTCCCGGTGAAGGTGTCAGTGAAGGTGTAGAGATGGGATTTATCATCTGCATTGTAAAATGAGACTTTTCCTGCCTCATAGTCCAGGAGAATCCCCACTGCCCGGGGTCTCATGCTCAGGGGGAGATGGGTCCAGGGGGTGGTGAAGGCACGGTATCCACCTGTACCCGACAGTGCCACTACCCAGTATCCGTCCTCAGGTGACAGTGTGATCCCCCCCTTCCTGATCACAGAATCTCTACAGACCCCCAATGACCAGACATTCCCATCCCCCACCTGCACCTCCCAGTAGCGTCTCCCCACGGTGAAGCTCTCACGCCCCAGCACACAGGGATCATCACTGAATCTCTGGGGAGTGTCCGGCAGCTTCTGTCGTCTGTCTCCTCGTCTGACACTTTTCCGATCCTTAGACAGAATGAGCTCAGGATGAGCAGTTTCCGGATCCAGAGTCACATCCACTGCAGGGAGGAGACACATTAATAAACATGAGCAGACGCTTCTCATTGGCTCCTCACACTCCCACCTCTAACCCTCATTGGCAAGTTCAACAGTCAGTCAGCTGTTTAATGAGAGAAGCTCTGCTATTGGCTATAACGCACTGACATGCCTGCAGAAGATCAGTCCTATTGGCCAATGGATCTTTAATTCACCCTATGGGTTTGCTCTACTGAACAAATGCAATAAAGTTTCTAATTGGCTCCCTCGCTGACAGACTGCATAAAACAAGCCTCCACATTGGCCCCTCTTATGTCCAGGGCCGGCCCGTCCATTGAGCAAGAATGTTTTTTGCACAGGGCCCCGCGTTTCAGGGGGCCCCGCGCAAAGAACATTCTGCTTTTTTTTTCAAAATTAAATTTAAAAAAAAAAAAGCTGGCTGCTACCACTGCCGCTGCCGCCGCAGCAGTGGCAGAATGGAGGGTCCCGTGGGGCCCCCTCTGCCCGGCTGAGTCCCTCCCTCCCTCTGCGACGGCTAAGCCCCCCTGTGCCGGCTTTCAGATTCGCGAAGGGAGAATGTTTCCCTCGTGTCTCTGTTAAGCCTGCAGAGGCAGATGGGAAATTTCCCATCAGCCCCTGTGGGCTTAACAGAGAAATTTCCCATCAGCCCCTGCGGGCTTAACAGAGACGCGAGGGAGACACTCTCCCTTCGCGAATCTGAAAGCCGTCACAGAGGGGCTCAGCCATTGCAGAGGGAGGGACTCAGCCGGGCAGAGGGGGCCCCGCAGGACACTCCATTCTGCTGCTGCCGCAGCGGCAGCAGCAGTGGTAGCAGCCAGCTTTTTTTTTTTTTTTTTAATTTTCCTTGAGCCTATGGGGGGGGGGGGGGGTTGGGACTGGTAATGGGCTATGGAGGGGGGTTAGGACTTGACTTGAGGTGGGCTGTGGGTTGATGGGGGGGGTTAGGGCTGGTAATGGGCTATGGGGGGGCTAGGACTGGAAATGGTCTGGGGGGGTTAAGACTGGAGGTGGGCTGATGGGGTTAGGACTGGTAATGGGATGTGGGCTGTGGGCTGTTGTGTGGGGTTAGGACTGGTAATGGGCTATGGGGGGCTAGGACAGGAAATGGGCTGATGGGGAGGGGTTAGGACTTGAAGTGGGCTGTTGGGGGGGTTAGGACTGGTAATGGGCTAGGGGGGCTAGGACTGGAAATGGGCTGATGGGGGGGTTAAGACTGTATGTGGGCTGATGGGGTTAGGACTGGTAATGGGCTGTGGAAATGTTGGGGGGATTAGGACTGGTAATGGTCTATGGGGGGGGGTTAGGACTGATAATGGGCTATGGGGGGGCTAGGACAGGAAATGGGCTGATGGGGAAGGGTTAGGACTTGAGGTCGGCTAAATGGGATACGAAAGGTAATGGGCTGTGGGGGCGGGGGTTAGGACTGATAATGGGCTATGGGGGGGCTAGGACAGGAAAATGGGCTGATGGGGGGGGTTAAGACTGGAAGTGGGCTGATGGGGTTAGGACTGGTAATGGGCTGTGGGAATGTTGGGGGGATTAGGACTGGTAATGGTCTAGGGGGGGGGTTAGGACTGATAATGGGCTATGGGGGGGCTAGGACAGGAAATGGGCTGATGGGGTTAGGACTGGTAATGGGCTGTGGGCTGTTGGGGGGTTAGAACTGGTAATGGGCTATGGGGGGGGGTTAAGACTGGTAATGGGCTGTGGGCTGATGGGGGCTGTCTGGTAATGGGCTATGGGGGGGTTAGGACTGATAATGGGCTATGGGGGGGGCTAGGACAGGAAATGGGCTGATGGGGAAGGGTTAGGACTTGAGGTGGGCTGATGGGGTTAGGACTGGTAATGGGCTGTGGGCTGATGGGGGGGTTAGGACTGGCAATGGGCTGATGGGGTTAGGACTGGAAGTAGGCTGATGGGGGGGGTTAGGACTGGTAATGGGTTATAGGGGGGGCTTAAACTGAAAATGGGGTGATGGGGGGTTAGGACTGGAAGTGGGTTGATGGGGCTAGGACTGGTATTGGGTTGGGGGGTTGCTAGGACTGGAAATGGGCTGATGGGGGGCTAGGACTGGAAATGGGCTGATGCAGGGACTAGAAGGGAATGGATGCTGGGTGAGGCTGGAACTAGAAGGGAGCTGATGTTGGGGGAGGATTAGAATGGGATGGGGCTGGGAGAGTAAAATGGAGAGGGGAAAAATATTTTGTGTGGGAGGGATGAAAAATCTACAATTGGCCGGGTATTGGGAGAGTAAGTGGGGATTGAGGATGGAGGGGTAAAATTTGAGTGGATGAAATGGGAATGAGGAAAGAGCAAAAGGAGAAAGATTAGTATGTTAAAGCAGATGTAGAGAGAGACTGGAAAAAAAAACTAGGAGAGAAGAAAGGACAAATGGACAGCAGACGATGGACAGTTAGCAGAAGACATCAAGAAACCAGAAGAAAGTGGCTGGAGCAATTGCAGCTGAAAAAAAATGCACAAAAGGTAGAAAAATATCTCTTTATTTTGAATTTATTAATTGGAATATGTCAGCTCTGGTAAATGTGCATCATTAACGTCTGCGTTTGTTTAGTACAATAAGAAATTAATTTATAGTTTTATTTCTACAGTGTTGTTGTACATTCCAAGTTTGGCTTTTGGGGTTCCCAGTTTAATTATTGTCTTCCTGTTTCTAAATTGTGATTCCTTGTTTGGTGATGGTCTATGTTCTGCATGTGTAACTGAGCTGAGGTATTCTGTTTATATAATTCTTATTTGACATTGCCACTTGTTCTCTTTCCCCAGTAGGTCATGTATTGTTTTTCTCTGAAATCTATTGGTTTAATATTTGTAGTGTTGCCTTTTGATAGGTAGAGTACGGTGCTTTGTGAGTCCTGGTAGTGCTGTTAGGATACGGCGGGTTTGCTATGGGTTCTAAATGGGCAGTGTTTGTAGTAGTTCCTAATGTGTCTGGCGGTTGGCACTGGATTATAGTAATGTAGAAATCTTTTAGTCTTTCTTTATCCATACACTCATTAAGAGGCATGTTTACTAAAAGTTAGTATATGGCAACATTATGCAAATATTTATGCAAATGAGGCCCCGCACCAAGTCTCCGCACATGGCCCTGCACCCCCCTTGGGCCGCCCCTGCTTATGTCCCCATAGCACAGAGCACTAAGCTCAGCTCCCTCAGCTCGTACTGATCCTTTTAGGGCTCCAGTGCCGGGTTTTTCCAAATTTAGGCTCATATAAGCTATTACACAAACACATCCTTAACTTTGTAGGCCATTTTATCTGCATATTCTGGAAAAAAGAATTTAGCTCAATAATTAAGACTATTTCACCTGCAAATAAAAACACAACCATATCACTGAAAGGACAGGACACTACTACTGTGCTCTGGGGTCCTACAATGAAGGAAACATGTCTCCTTACAAATGATGTTATCAGACCACTCATTGAACAGTGCTGCGTTCACCTTGTAGCACTATACAGATGATTATCAGTAGCAGTAGTGGTGATTCTCCCATTATGTGATAACATCAGCTTGCTGGGGAACACATCCTTAGCTTTGTACGACATTTTCCCTTGACCAGGTCTAACTTCCTCCCTTTCCTCCTATCAAGCAGCATTGCCACCTCCCCCAGGCACAATAGTGAAGTTGCCCTATTTCAGGAAGAAGACATGTTAGGCGATGCTGTTCTGAAATAACTTTCTGGGGCTGTGTGGTATTTGTAATTCCACCTTACATGAGAGCCGTGTGCTAAAGCTCAGCACAGGATTTCCCAAAGTACACCTAATGCAAAGGTTTTGCTCTCCGATGCTGTAGCTAAACAGCAAGCAAATGACTTCTGGGCAAAAAATCTGCACTAAACCAGGAGAGCAAGCCAGACACGTGCACACAGGTCTGCATTAGCGGCATCTATATGTTCACACAGAAAACCCCTGTTTGGCCCTTGTGCTGGAACGCTATCTGACGCATAAACATCACAGGTGCCGTACGCTCAAGATAAAGAGAAGAAACAGGCATAAATTCCTCCCCAGCGCTGACAGGAGATCTCTGAGCTACAGTAACCTTTTAGCCTCCCCAGACTTTGCATTAAACTCTCAGCCATGAGATCAGCCTTCTGGTCTTCTGCATTTGTGATGAACGGCTAATTGCTTCCTTTCTATGGATTTAAGAGTTCTCTGCGCTGTTGTGTGCTCGAAGCTTTATGCACAGTTAGCTAGTGTGCAAAACTCATTTCCACACTGGTAATGCATAAAATTGTCCGTAAAATCCAAGCTACCTGTGTGCAAAGCCGACTGTACCTTGCTGCACTGACCCATGAAGTAGGGAAAGCATGCAGAGCAGGGCTCATGGAATTCTTTCCAACCCCTTCCATGTCTGTGTGTCTATCTGCAAAGCTATCTGCAGCCTTCTCTAGAGAAAAGTACAAGTGGGGAGTGGAGGAGTTGCCTAGTGATTACAGCAGCAGCCTAGGAGCCAGGGCTTCAATCCCACCGATACTTCATGAGGCCTTGGGCAAGTCACCCAATTCTTATTAACTCAGTTCCAAGCCTAAGGGCTGATGCAGAGAAACGCTTAGAGGACTTTGCAACCAGCCTTAGCACCAATATCTCTACGCCTAGTCTTGAGGTGGCCTAAACATCTAGCGTGTGCCCTCCCGACAGTATTTTGATGACATCAGGTGCTCACCCTGATGCCTGGACCATCTGATGAGAAATGTCAAAGACAATCCAGGATATTGGGGAAAGCACAGTTACTTACCTGTAACAGATGATCTCTGGGAACAGCAGGAATAAGTCTTCACATATGGGTATCGTCGGTACCGACGGAGCCTGCGCAGGAACGCTCCCCAGCGTCCAGTAAGAAAGCTTTTGGGAGCATCCCACAGCGCCTGCGCGCTGCCTTCCCGCCTTTCCCAACCGCCTCTCTCCAGTTCGAGTTTTAAAGCTGAGACAAAGAGAGAGAGAGGGAAAGGAAAGATAGATAGAGAGATACAACTCCTAGGGGAGGTGGGTGGGTTGTGAAGACTTATTCCTGCTGTTCCCAGAGATCACCTGTTACAGGTAAGTAACTGTGCTATCTCCAGGAACAAGCAGGAATGAGTCTTCACATATGGGGACTCCCTAGCTACAGATGCCAGGGAGAGACCCCATGGTTGTGTGCCCTTGCAGAGGGCTCCACTTCCCCCCATGGATCTCTGGCATCCGACCAGGGTAGGTGGGTAGGAGTTGATTAGGAATGGAACAGGTGTTTGAGGACAGCCTGACCAAACGAGGCATCCCGGCGGGAGTCCTTGTCCAAACAGTAATGGGCTGTGAAGGTATGAACCGAGGCCCAGGTGGCCGCTCGACAGATTTGGTCGATGGACACAGAGTTTAGATGAGACATTGAGGCTGCCATGGCTCTCACATTGTGAGCTGTGACATGGCCCTCCAGAGAAATGTTCCTACTCTGGTAGGCGAAAGAAATACACTGAGCAATCCAGTTGGACAGTGTTCTCTTAGAGACTGGAAGTCCTAAATGAGAAGGATCAAAAGCAACAAAGAGTTGAGAAGACTTTCTATGTTGCTGTGTTCTTTGTAAGTAGAAAGCGAGAGCTCTCTTACAATCCAAGGTATGAAGATTCCTCTCTGCATTTGATGCATGAGGTCCTGGAAAAAAGACAGGTAAATATACCTCCTGGTTCAGATAAAAAGGCGAGACCACTTTAGGCATAAAGTGTGGATTGGTCCTGAGGACTACCTTATCATGATGGAACCTTGTATAAGGTGGATTAGCCACCAAAGCTTGCAACTCACTGATGCGGCGTGCTGAAGTGACTGCAATGAGAAAAGCAACTTTCCAAGAAAGAAATTTCAAGGAGGTGGAGCTAAAGGTTCAAAGGGTGGCTTCATAATCTGGCCAAGAACCAGGTTTAAGTCCCATGCCACTAGAGGTGGTCTAATAGGAGGTTTAGTCAAAAGAAGGCCTCTCATGAATCTTGCTATAAGAGGGTGAGAGGAAATAGGTTGTCCATTAAGAGGCTTGAGGGATGCTGCAATAGCACTCAAATGGACTCTTACTGAATTCGTTTTCAGGCCTGCATGGGATAGATGCAGGAGATACTCCAGTAGAGAATTCAGAGGTATTGCAAGAGGGTTTAGACCCTTCTCTGAACACCAAATGGTAAATCTTTTCCATTTGAAAGCATAGGAACGCCTAGTAGAAGGCTTTCTAGAGGCATGAATAACATCTCTGACTTGCTGAGAGAGATGAAAATCTTGAAGGTCTAGGCCCTCAGCAACCAAGCCCTGAGATGGAGCGACTGGGGGTTTGGGTGCCACAATGTTCCCCCTTCCTGGGACAGGAGGTCTGGTGCAGAGCCCAAGTCCAGGGAAGGAGCTTGAGAGAGATGCAGAAGTAGAGGGTATCACACTTGGCGTGGCCAATGTGGAGCTATGAGGATCATGGTCCCTCGATCTCTCTGAAGCTTGAATAGTGTTTTGGGAATTAGGGGAATTGGTGGAAAGGCATAAAGGAAGTCTTGACCCCAGTGAAGGAGGAAGACATCCTTGGCTTGAACTCCCTGACACGGAATTCTGGAACAGAACCGGGGAAATTTGGCATTCCACAGATTTGCAAAGAGGTCTATGTCCGGGGTTCCCCAAATTCGAAAAATCCTGGCTACCTGGTCCATGTGGAGGGGCCACTCATGTGGGAGCAGAACTCGAATGAGTCTGTCTGCCCAAGAGTTTTGAATGCCTGGAAGATATACTGCCAGAAGATGGATGTGATGCTCTCTGGCGAAGGCCCACAGTCGCAAAGCTTCGTTGCAAAGCGACAGAGAGCCATTCCCTCCCTGCTTCTTTACATAAAACATGGCTACTTGGTTGTCCGTATGGATGAGGACTGTCCTGTAGCTGAGCAGGGAATGGAACACTCTGAGAGCTAAGAATATTGCTCTGAGTTCCAAGAGATTGATTTGCAGAGAAGTCTCCTGTGGAGACCAGATGCCCTGGGTGGAGAGATCCTGCAAATGAGCTCCCCAACCCATTGGAGAAGAACATAAGACATGCCATACTGGGTCAGACCGAGGTCCATCAAGCCCAGTATCCTGTTTCCAACAGTGGCCAATCTAGGTCATACGTACCTAGCAATATCCCCAAAAGACACAGGTTCCACAATGCTTGTACTGGGTCAAGCATTGATATCCTGGGTCCCTTTTTAATAGTGGTATATGCACCTATCCTCCAGGAACTTGTCCAAACCTTTTTTAAACCCAGCTATACTAACAGCCCTTACTACATCCTCCGGTAACAGATTCCAGAGTTTGATTACCCGTTGAGTGAAAAAATATTTTCTCTTCTTTGTCTTAAATAGTTTACCCTGTAGCTTCATTACATGTCCCCTAGTCTTTCTATAGTCTGATAGTGTAAACAATTGATCCACGTTTATCCGTTCCACTCCATTCATTAATTTATAGACCTCTATCATATCTCCCCTCAGCCGTCTCTTCTCCAGGCTAAAGAGCCCTAACCTTCTTAGCCTCTCTTCATAGGAGTAGCCTTCCATCCCCTTCACCAATTTGGTGGCTCTTCTCTGTACTTTCTCTAATAACGCTATGTCCTTTTTAAGATACGGTGACCAGAATTGCACACAATATTCAAGGTGCGGTCGTACCATGGAGCGATACAGAGGCATTATAATATCCTTTATTTTGTTCTCTATCCCTTTCCTTATGATACCTAGCATTCTATTTGCTTTCTTGGCCGCCGCTGCACACTGGGCGGAGGGTTTTAACATGTTATCCACGATGACTCCTAAATCATTTCCTGGGTGGTGGTTTCTAATGTGGAGCCTTGCATTGTGTAACTATAGTGTGGGTTGTTCTTTCCTAGGTGCATAACTTTGCACTTGTCCATATTAAATTTCATCTGCCATTTGGATGCCCAGTCTTCCAATTTTATCCAGATCCTCCTGCAGTTTTCCACAATCCTCTTGGGTTTTAACAACCTTAAACAGTTTTGTGTCATCTGCAAATTTGATAACCTCACTAGTTATTCCCTTTTCCAGGTCATTTATGAATATGTCAAAAAGCAGCGGACCCAGTACAGATCCCTGGGGTACTCCACTATTCACCTTTTTCCATTGGGAATATTGGCCATTTAGCCCTACCCTCTGTTTTCTATCTTTTAACCAGTTCCCGATCCACAATAGTACACTGCCTCCTATCCCATGACGTTTTAGCTTCGCCAAAAGTCTCTGATGGGGGACTTTGTCAAAAGCTTTCTGAAAGTCCAGATATACTATATCAACCGACTCACCTTTGTCTACCTGTTTATGCACACCTTCAAAAAAAACATATCAGATTAGTAAGACAAGATCTTCCTTGCCTAAAGCCATGTTGGCTGTCTCCCATTAGGCCATGACTATCTACATGCTGTGTAATTTTGTTCTTTATGATGGTTTCTTTCTACCATTTTCCCCGGTACTGACGTCAGGCTCACCGGTCTGTAATTTCCCGGGTCACCCCTGGAACCCTTTTTAAAAATTGGTGTTACGTTGGCGACCCTCCAATCTTCAGGTATTACAGATGATTTTAATGAAAGTTCACAGATTACCAATAGCAGGTCTGCAATCTCATATTTCAGTTCTTTCAACACTCTGGGATGTATACCATCCGGTCCAGGTGATTTGCTACTATTCAGTTTATCAAATAGTTGTAATATATCTTCCCGGTGTAGCGATATTTCTCTCAATTCCTCTGCAGTATCACCTTTAAATACCACTTCGGTCTTGGGTAACATCCCTACATCTTCCTCAGTAAAGACCGAAGCAAAGAATTCATTCAGTCTCTCTGCTATAGCCTTGTTTCCTTTTACTGCCCCCTTTTACCCCTCTATCATCTAATGGTCCAATTGACTCTCTCACAGGCCTTTTGCTACGAATGTACTTGAAAAAGTCTTTATTTCGTGTTTTTGCTTCCGTAGCAAGTTTCTTCTCAAATTCCCGCTTTGCCTGCCTTATCAATGCTTTGCATTTAACTTGCCAGTGCTTGTGCTGTTTCCAGTTTTCATCATTTGGCTCTTTTTTCCATTTCCTGAAGGTTGCTTTTTTGGCAGCAACAGCCTCTCTGACCTCACCTTTAAACCTTGCTGGCAGGTTTTTGGACTTTCTTCCACTTTTCTTAATGCGTGGAATACAGCTGGTCTGGGCTTCGAGGATAGTATTTTTAAATAACACCCAAGCTTGCTGTAAGTCTTTGACCTTTGGAACCGCTCCTTTTAGTTTTTTCCTAACTATATTCCTCATTCTATCATAGTCTCCCTTTTGAAAGTTAAAAGGTAGTACTGTGGATGCCTTTACTAGCTGTCCTCCACTAATTAAATCAAACATGATCATTGCCAAGTGGTCCCAACACCCTTATTTCTTGCACCAGATCTGGCGTTCCACTAAGGACTAGGTCCAGTATGGCTTCCCCTCTGGTCGGTTCATGAACCAGCTGTTCCAAGAAGCAGTCATTTATTCCATCTAGAAACTTTACCTCTTTAGCTTGTCCTGCTGTGACACTGACCCAGTCGATACCGGGGTAATTGAAATCACCCATTATTACTACTCTGTTGTGACTTTTGTTAGCTTCCTTGATTTCTTTGAGCATTTCATCATCCATTTGTTCATTCTGGCCAGGTGGTCGATAGTATACTCCCACTGCCATCACCTTCCCCTTCATAAATGGAATTTCAATCCATAGAGATTCTACAGCAAATTTTGCGCCCTGCAAAACTTTAATCCTTTCTGACTCAATGCCCTCTCTAACATAGAGTGCAACCCCTCCACCAATTTGATCAGCTCTATCATTACGATATAGTTTGAATCCAGGTATCACAGTGTCCCACTGGTTATCCTCCTTCCACCATGTCTCTGAGAGTGCAATCATATCTAACCTCTCATTTAGTGCTATATATTCTAACTCTCCCATCTTATTGTTTAGACTTCTAGAATTGGCATACAAGCATTTTAGAGACTGTATTTTATTCATATTAATCTGGTTATTGGTAGGCAGGGGTAATTTGGAATCTTTATGCTCTGTCTGCTCCTTACTCAAGGGCATTTGGGCTACTATACTCCCTTTTGGAACCTCACTGCTTTTGGTAGTATCCTTCAAGGATACCTTTGTCCGAACCATGCACTCCTGGGTGACTGTCGGCTTTCCCCTTTTTTCTAGTTTAAAAGCTTCTCTATCTCTTTTTTAAAGGTTAATGCCAGCAGTCTGGTCCCATCCTGATTAAGGTGAAGCCCATCCCTTCGGAAGAGCCCCCCCTTTCCCCAGAATGTTCCCCAGTTCCTAACAAATCCAAAACCCTCATCCTTGCACCATTGTCTCATCCACGCATTGAGACTCCGGAGCTCTGCCTGTCTTTTGGGTCCTGCACGTGGAACAGGAAGCATTTCGGAGAACGCTATCCTGGAAGTTCTGGATTTCAACTTCCTACCTAAAAGCTTAAATTTAGCCTCCAGAACTTCCCTACCACATTTTCCTATGTCATTGGTACCAACATGTACCAAGACAGCAGACTCCTCCTCAGCACTATCTATGATCCTATCTAGGCGGTGCGTGAGGTCTGCTACCTTCGCACCAGGCAGGCATGTTACCAGGCGATCCTCACGTCCACCAGCCACCCAGCTATCTACATTCCTAATGATTGAATCACCAACTATAACAGCTGTCCTGACCCTCCCCTCATGGGGACATGGCCCTGGAGAAACGTCCTCGGTGCGAGAGGGTTTTACATCACTTGGAGGACAGATCCTAGTTACAGGGTCACTTCCTGCCACACCAGGGTGATGCTCTCCTGTCACGTGACCTCTCTCCTCCACGGCAACAGGGATGCTGCCAGACTTGAGGTGGTTCAAATTTCTTAATGAGGTCTCAGTATTATAGTGGCTAGGTCTCGCGGACTAAGCGCCTTAACGAGACCCTATGCCTATTCACATCAACGACCTCAAAATTACATGCAACAGTTCCTTTTTGTCAGCGAAATCATCTATATGAAAAAGATTTCTTCTAAGGTCTCAACTTGCTATTAAACTCCAAAAAGAACCCAATAGATCTCTTTGGCCTGTATCAATCACTTTTCTCGCTGATCAGGATCTTGTTGTGTCTTATCTCATGGTGTATACGGATCCCATCTTATCCTATCGTGTATACTGATCCCAACGTCACTCCCCAGCGCCACTTAGACGTTTCACAATGCTGTTTCGTCAGGGGATCTTTAAACTTCATCTACAAATAAAGAATGAAGAATATAAGTGATCACACGCTATCCCTCTACTTTCCCTTATACTAAAACTACCAAACTCTGTTCACTTATGTTAAAAACTACAACCTACCAGGTGATGCTGCCCACGTCTCCTCTCTCAATCCAGAAAACCAACAATTACCAACACACTGCTGGTGGATCAAACGGTTCTGTAAAAACGCCGCGCATGTCCGATAGACTCTCCCCCCTCTCCTTTTAAAAGCCTCGAACCTCTTCCTTCCGACTACGTCACCCCCTCCTTAAAGACATACCTTCCTATCGAATACTCTCAAAAACTGTTATCTACTTACTTTCTCCGTAGTTTCTACCTGCCCATGAATGATCTTCAGACTGTCATCTAATAGATAGTGTTTATGCTCACTCGAACCGGCTCTATCCTCTGCCTTGTTTACCGCTCAATTTCTCCGCTCTACTAAATGTTCACAGCTTCCCCTGAAATACTACTCAGCCAATCATACACAAGCTGCCCATTCAATAAAATTATTTAAACCCCCCGGCTCCACAGTGTCTAGTGTATAAATTAGTCTCTGCTCCTGTATGATCAGTGTCTGGTCTAATGTCTTGCCCCCTCGGCCCTGTGCTACCTGAATCAAACATAAACATCTAAGTTGTGCAAATACATGATTTTTCTGTATGCAATGTGCCACCAAAGGAGCTTCAAGCACCTTGCAATGTAAGCGACTGCGGTGTTCTCTCATTCTGACTCGGAATGGTCTGATCGTTTTTCCCACATAGCACAAGCCGCATGGGCAAATAATTGCATACACGACATTGCGGGACCCACATGTGGTCTTTTGTCTCAATGTGAAAACGGTTCCATGATATTCAAATACCGAAGTTTCTATCGTTAATTCACAAATATCACAGCCTTCACACGGCTTATGACCCCCTGTCTGATTGAATGACTCGCCTACTCTGGGTAACACCGCCGGGCTTACCCATTCTTTTAGATTCCGGTGCCTTTGCCAGACACACCGAACTCGCTGACCCTGAAGCCCTGGCACTGCAGCTAGCACATTAGCATGTTTTCTAAAGATTTTTTGAATTCCCGTGCTCAAAGGGGAATATTTTGAAATAAAATTAACACTGGTGTCATCAAATTCTGTGGTCTCACTTTGGGGTCTCTTCTGTAATAAAGCTGCTCTATGATTATACAAAGCCCGGGAATATGCATGCTTAAGGAGCGATTCCGGATATAAGGGAAAGTAGAGGGATAGCGTGTGATCACTTATATTCTTCATTCTTTATTTGTAGATGAAGTTTAAAGATCCCCTGACGAAACAGCATTGTGAAACGTCTAAGTGGCGCTGGGGAGTGACGTTGGGATCAGTATACACGATAGGATAAGATGGGATCCGTATACACCATGAGATAAGACACAACAAGATCCTGATCAGCGAGAAAAGTGATTGATACAGGCCAAAGAGATCTATTGGGTTCTTTTTGGAGTTTAATAGCAAGTTGAGACCTTAGAAGAAATCTTTTTCATATAGATGATTTCGCTGACAAAAAGGAACTGTTGCATGTAATTTTGAGGTCGTTGATGTGAATAGGCATAGGGTCTCGTTAAGGCGCTTAGTCCGCGAGACCTAGCCACTATAATACTGAGACCTCATTAAGAAATTTGAATATATTCATTTGTTCTATTTTTGAAGTTTTCGTGATCAGAGCTAACAGAGAACGGAAAAACCTCTTTATAGTGTCTGAAGAAACCGTTCAAGCAGTAAGGGCTTTTTGAAGACTTGAGGTGGGACTTCAGGACTATATCCCTGTAGGTTCTGTCCATGTACTTCTCTGTCTTTCTTATGTCTTCCAGGTCTGCTACTCTAGCCTCTAGAGCAGCGATGGCGAACCTATGGCACGCGTGCCAGCTGTGGCACGCGAAGGCCTTGCAGCTGGCACGCGGGCCATAGGTCCGCAAAAAAAAGAAAAAGCTGTCTCTGACTGCGGACGCGGCAAGGGCAGAATGCAGCGTCCCGCGGGGCCCCCTCCGCCCGCTAAGCCCCTCTGCAAGAGCTTTCAGATTCGCGAGGGAGAGCGTCTCCCTCGCGTCTCTGTTAAGCCCGCAGGGGCTAATGGGAAATTTCCCATCAGCCCCTTTAGACGCGAGGGGACTGATGGGAAATTTCCCATTAGCCCCTGCGGGCTTAACAGAGACGCGAGGGAGACGCTCTCCCTCGCGAATCTGAAAGCCCTTGCAACGGGGCTTAGCGGGCGGAGGGGGCCCTGCGGGACATTGCAGTCTGCCGCGGCAGCAGCCAGAGCCTGCTTTTTTTTTTTTTTAACTTTGCCGGGGGGGGGGGGGGGGGGTTAGGACTGCTAATGGGCAGGAGGGGGGGGGTTAGGACTGCTAATGGACAGGAGGGGGGGGTTAGTACTGCTAATGTGCAGCAGGAGGGGGGTTAGGACTGCTAATGGGCAGGAGGAGGGGGGGTTAAGACTTCTAAGGGGCAGGAGGGGGGGTTAGGACTGCTAATGGGCAGGAGGAGGAGGAGGAGGGGGGGGTTAGGACTGCTAATGGGCAGGAGGGGGGGTTAGGACTGCTAATGGGCAGGAGGGGGGGTTAGGACTGCTAATGGGCAGGGGGGGGGGGTTAGGACTGCTAATGGGCAGGAGGGGGGGGTTAGGACTGCTAATGGGCAGGGAGGAGGAGGAGGGGGGGGTTAGGACTGCTAAAGGGCAGGAGGGGGGGTTAGGACTGCTATGTGCAGGGGGGGTTAGGACTGCTAATGGGCAGGAGGGGGGGGATAGAACTCCTAATGCGCAGCAGGAGTGCGGGTAAGGACTGCAAATGGGCAGGAGGAGGAGGAGGGGGGGGGTTAGGACTGCTAATGGGCAGGAGGGGGGGGGTTAGGACTGCTAATGGGCAGGGGGGGGGGGTGTTAGGACTGCTAATGGGCAGGGGGGGGTTAGGACTGCTAATGGGCAGGAGGGGGGGTTAGGACTGCTAATGGGCAGGAGGAGGGGGGGTTAGGACTGCTAATGGGCAGGAGGAGGAGGAGGGGGGGTTAGGACTGCTAATGGGCAGGAGGGGGGGTTAGGACTGCTAATGGGCAGGGGGGGGTTGTTAGGACTGCTAATGGGCAGTGGGGGGGGTTAGGACTGCTAATGGGCAGGAGGGGGGGTTAGGACTGCTAATGGGCAGGAGGGGGGGTTAGGACTGCTAATGGGCAGGGGGGGAGGTTAGGACTGCTAATGGGCAGGGGGGGGAGGTTAGGACAGCTAATGGGCCGGAGGGGGGGGGTGAGGACTGATAAATGGCAGGAGGAGGGTGTGGTTAGCACTGCTAATGGCGGGGAGGGGGGGGATGTGAAGAATGCAAATGGGGAGGGGGGGGGTTAGGACTGCTAATGGGCAGGAGGAGGGGGGGTTAGGACTGCTAATGGGCAGGAGGGGGGGGGTGTTAGGACTGCTAATGGGCGGGCGGGCGGGCGGGCGGGGGTAGGACTGCTAATGGGCTGGGGGGGTAGGACTGCTAATGGGCTGTGGGCTGATGGGGGCTGTCTGGAAATGGGGTGATGGGGGTTTAGGGCTGGAAGTGAGTTGATGGGGGGGGCTAGGACTGGTATTGGGTTGGGGGGTTGCTAGGACTGGAAATGGGCTGATGCAGGGACTAGAAGGGAATGGATGCTGGGTGAGGCTGGAACTAGAAGGGAGCTGATGTTGGGGGAGGATTAGAATGGGATGGGGCTGGGAGAGTAAAATGGAGAGGGGAAAAATATTTTGTGTGGGAGGGATAAAAAATCTACAATTGGCCGGGTATTGGGAGAGTAAGTGGGGATTGAGGATGGAGGGGTAAAATTTGAGTGGATGAAATAGGAATGAGGAAAGAGCAAAAGGAGAAAGATTAGTATGTTAAAGCAGATGTAGAGAGAGAGAATGGAAAAAAAAAACTAGAAGAGAGAAGAAAGGACAAATGGACAGCAGATGATGGAGAGTTAGCAGAAAACATGAAGAAACCAGAAGAAAGTGGCTGGAGCAATTGCAACTGTGTAACTGAGCTGAGGTATTCTGTTTATGTAATTCCTTTTTGACATTGCCACTTGTTCTCTTTCCCCAGTAGGTCATGTATTGTTATTGTCTGAAATGTATTGGTTTAATATTTGCAGTGTTGCCTTTTGATAGGTATGGTGTGGTGCTTTGTGAGTCCTGGTAGTGCTGTTAGGATACGGCGGGTTTGCTATTGGTTCTAAATGGGCAGTGTTTGTAGTAGTTCCTAATGTGCCTGGCGGTTGGCACTGGATTATAGTAATGTAGAAATCTTTTAGTCTGTCTTTATCCATACACTCATTAAAAGACATGTTTACTAAAAGTTAGTGTATGTTAGCATTATGCAAATATTTATGCAAATTGACGTGCTGGCACTTTGAGGAAATTCTTTGGTTTTGTGCGGCAGTTTGGGCACTCGGGCTCAAAAAGGTTAGCCATCACTGCTCTAGAGAATGGACTCGTTCCCTGAGAGCAAAGAGTTCTTTGCACTTAGTGCATACGTAAGACCTCTCACCAACTGGGAGAAAATCATACATGTGACACTCAATGCAAAAGACCGGAGAACCCCCATCTCGTTGCTGGACTTCTGTCTGCATCTTAGTTTAAAGCTTGTGTTTAGGTCTTTTAAAGTCTGTATATAATAAGGATTGGTGTAGATGCTTATACCAATAAAAGTGTATCTAATACCCCTAATACACCTTGTGTACCCCTAATACACCTTGTGTACCTGAAGCTTAAGTACACCTTGTGTACCTGAAGCATCTGTTGTCAGAGTTACTTGGGGTAGCGGCTGCTGAAAAGGGGACCCCAGCAACAGATTTGGAGGGGACTTCCACCACTGGAGAGACCAAAATAGGCGACTGGAGTTTGCTATTTTGTCTGACAGGCAACCTGATGCCTGAGTCCATTGGGTGGACAAAGTCCATTGAGCTGCCCTCATGTGAAGGCGAGCATATGGGAACACATGCACAGTGGATGCCATGTGGCCTAATAGTTTTAACATCTCTCGAGCAGTTAAATGGGACTTTAACTGTATCTGGGAGGCTAACTGAACCAGGCGTAGGCAATAGGCCTGAGGAAGATAGGCCCTTGCAGTTGTGGTATCCAGCAAGGCCCCTATAAACTCCAGGGACTGAGTAGGGGTGAGATGGGATTTGGGGATGTTTATTACCAGTCCCAAATACTGAAGGATACGCATCGTGCAGGTTAGACAAATCTGGGCCTCTGACTGGGATGGAGCTCGAATGAGCCAGTCATCCAGATATGGGAAAACGAATATTCCCAGAGTGTGCAGAAATGCAGCTACTACTGCCATGCATTTCGTGAACACCCTTGGTGCAGAGGCCAGACCGAAAGGAAGCACCCTGTATTGATAGTGCTTTCCTTGAAAAAGGAACCGAAGGAACCTTCTGTGTGTTGGATGGATGAGGACATGGGTGTACGCATCCTTGAGATCTAGAGAACAAAGCCAATCCTGACTCTGAAGGTATGGCAGCAGAGTACCAAGAGAAATCATCTTGAATTTCTCTTTGAATAGAAACTTGTTCAATTCTCTGAGATCTAGAATGGGTCTGTAGCCCCCTGTTTTCTTTGGAATAAGAAAATAAGGGGAGTAGAACCCTGAGCCCTGTTGAAGAAGGGGTACTTCTTCTATTGCCCCTTGGGCAACAAGGGTAGCAATCTCCTAACCCAGAAGGTTGAGGAGAGATGTTGGAGAATTGGACTGTTTCACCATGGTGTGGGGAGGAAGGTTTAAGAAATGAAGCTTGTACCCTTCCTTTACAATGGAGAGGGTCCATTGCTCTGCTGTGATTTGCTCCCATCTGGGAGCAAAGTAAGCTAACCTTCCTGGAATGGTGAGGGGCTCTGGTTCTTCCAGAGTCAGAAAGGCTAAGTTCTCTAGTTGCAAGTCAAAGGCCCTGAGGAGGCTGAGGCTGCTGGGCCGTGGGAGGCCTGGCAGCCTTTGACTTGGCCTGTTTAGGTGGTTGCTGACGCTTTGCAGCAAAATGATCTGCAGCAGAGGCCTGCTGACCATAAGTAGGATAGTATCTTCCCTTTTTAGAAAAAGGTGTCTTTTTGAACAATCTTTTCTTAGCAGGAGCAGGGGTAGACTTTGAAAGTCGATCCAAAGCACAGTTCTCAGCATCCATCTGAGTGGCCTTTGCTTTCCAATCCCTGCCAAAAAGGTTTTCACCTGTACAAGGAAGATTTCCCAGTTCATCTTGGACCCAGAGTTCCAAATCAGATGCTTGTAACCAAGCAATTCTGCGTGCACCTATGGCAATAGCCGAGGCTCTGCTTACACACTCAAAAGAGTCAAAGGCTGCACGGTTGGAAAATTTGGAAACATCTTGGGCATGTTTAAGCCAAGTGAGGAATTCCTGCCTTTTATCTTCTGAAATAAAAGGGGCTAAAGTCTGCAGATGATCTGTGACTTCCTTTAGGAACATCCCCATATAGAGACTATAGGAGTTGATTCTGGCAGCAAGCATATTAGCTTGGAAAACCCTTCTGCCAAAAGCATCAAGGGTTCTGCATTCACGTCCTGGAGGATTAGAGGAGTGTCTCTTTGCACTCCTTATTTTCCTCATGACAGACTGGTGAGGAAGCTGAGACTTATGAAAGCCAGGACAAGGAGGGACATGGTACATGGTGTCTGATCTACGAGAATGAGGAGAGATAGTAAGAGGAGTCTCCCACATGCTCAACATGAGATCATAGAGAATCTCATGAATAGGTAAGGTGGCTGCTTCCTTAGGAGCCTTAGGATATTGCAAAATATCTAATTGCTTGGCTCTAGGCTCTGACTCAGGGGCCACTGTAATGGAGAGACCCCTAGCCACCTCTCTAATGAAGTCTTGAAAAGACAAGTCTTCTGGAGGAGACATTCTTCATTTTGGAGAATCAGACTCCTGAGGAAGAAGTACCGGTGCCTCGACAGAAGCCTCTGACTCATCAGAGTCTTCGGAGGAATCGAAGTATCGCCTGTCTGGATGCTCCTGTAAAGCCCGATACACGTACCGAGTGGGATCGACATCGGGAGTAAGCAGTACCAGTTTGGTACCGATGGGCATCATAGGACAGGGTACCGTTGCAGTCGACACCAAAGCCGATGTCGATGCAATTGGTACCGGCACCGGAAACGATGCCGGAGTCGGTACCGGCAACGGAGATTGTTGCGGTACCAAAGGCGTCGAAGCCTGTATAAACACCGTTAGGGTGCGCTGCATGGACAGAAACTTCTGATCCATCGATGCCACCATAGTCTGGATGTCGGTACCGGTGGCCACCGGTACCCCAGAACACGGCAACAGGTGATCGGTCGAGGCCGAGCCATCGATGTCAACCTGTGATCCCATAGATAATGCTTTGGAAGCCGGAGCTTCCCGCCGGGGTAATTTTGCCAATGCGGATTCCTTGAGGAGAAGCCCGGAGGCATCTCGATGCTTAGAGGGAGATTTGCCCTTCGAGGACCGGCTAGATTTATGTTTGGTTACCTGAGATCCATGGGAGGAAGAAGAAACCCTGGAAGACGTCGATGCCACCGAGGCTGCATCAGAGGGAAACAGGGTACTGAGCTTGGCTGCTCGGTTCTGCCGTCCTCTTTTAGACATCATGGTACAGGACACACAATCCGTGATGGAATGGTCAGGACCCAAACATTTTAGACACCAGTCATGGGTGTCGGTGACAGAAATAGTACCGCCACACTTCGTGCACTTTTTAAACCCGGAAGCGGGCTTCTCCATGAGGAGAAAATGTTTAGGGCCTAAAGCCGAAACCACAAATGCACAGTTGAAGAAGAAAAGTTTTGGGGTTTTTTTTAAAAAAGAAAAGAAAAGACCGGCGGTACAGGTCTGACGTCAAAGAAGGCAGACGCGACACAGAAAAATAAAGAAAAAAATAAAGAATTCTTCAGCGGTGACAGGGACACGACCTGCTGGCTCCGCGGAAAAGAAGAACTGGAGAGAGGCGGTTGGGAAAGGCGGGAAGGCAGCGTGCAGGCGCTGTGGGATTCTCCCAAAAGCTTTCTTACTGGACGCTGGGGAGCGTTCCCGCGCAGGCTCCGTCGGTACCGACGATACCCATATGTGAAGACTCATTCCTGCTTGTTCCTGGAGATAGCCCCCAATGCCATCAAAATACTGTTAAGGGCTGATGCCACCAACAGAAAGCAAATCCCTGAACCCCCACCAACCAAAAATAACCCCACACTTTAAGGTAGAATATTCCTTACATCGCAGTCTGAACCTGTCTTGAAGGACTACAAAAGGGGACTGCTACTTCTGGAGAAAGATCTGCATTTGTAAGTATTTACTTCTAGGAATTTTTCTAAATCTTGGGGAAAAGGGAATTTTTTAGATTAAAGCTGATTAATCTGTGAACTCAGTGTATTTGTTAAATCAGTTCAGGGCCTAGTAGCCTGTAGCTTCATTGCATGTCCCCTAGTCTTTTTATATTCTGATGACGCAAGCAATCGATCTTCGTTTACCCGTTCCACTCCATTCATTAATTTAAAGACCTCGTTCATATCTCCCCTCAGTCGCCTCTTTTCTAGGTTGAAGACCCTAACCTTTTTAGCCTTTCTTCATAGGAGTATACTACCATCCCCTTTACATTTTGGTGGCTCTTCTATGTACCTTTTCTAATAACTCTATATCCAGGATTATTTTTAGTTTAATAGTGTGTGGGGGGTTCGGGGCTGCTGGGCCACTAGGGATTTGCTTTCTGTCAGGTGCACTGGCCCCCGACAATGGTATCGAGGACTTTCACAATGCCTGGATCACCTGGTGGAAATTTGACTCTTCACACCAGATGATCCAGACTTAGGAGAAAGCCCCCGATGCCATCAAAATATTTTTGCGGCTCATAAGCAAATTAACCAGGAGGTGCTCCTGTTTCTCTGGGAGAGGGCGTCAAACTAGCGCCGACTTCTTTGCGCATGTGTTCAGCTTGCTCTACTAACTTAACGCTGCCGTTTTGAGCTAATTTGCCTATAATCCTCTTTCTGATGCCGCCGCTAAAGTCTTGCGCTATCGGTGCGTTGCAGATAGGTGTAAAAGGTTACGGACTGCCACTTCAGCGCCGGCTTTCTGCATCGGCCTGTTAAATTGTGAGTCTTCTGGAGACAGGGAAATACCCGCTATCCCTGAATGTAACTCACCTTCAACTGCTACTGGAGAGGATGTCAGCTAAATAGCAATAAATACAAGAAACAGGTCTTCTATCCAAAGCAGGGATACACATTAAATAGGATTTTTAAATGTGAAAGAATAAGATGATAAAATCTTACCCAGCTCTGCAGAAATGTTTCCTAAAAGAAAATATAATGAAATAAATGTAAGTTGTGAAATGACAAAAGGAACCATAAACCATTTATTTATCATCAGTAGAGAGAGACAGAAAGTGGGATTTTAGAATGGAGTTTTAGGAAAAATCTGGGGCGTCCAGAGCAGGACATCCAAAAACCAGGGTAGTAACAGAAGGGACTTCTGGAATCGTTCTGTCTCCACCCTGGAAACTGAACGTCCCTGTAACTGGTTCTGGAGGGGGCCCCGTGCAGGTTGCAAGGCCGGATACATGCACGGGTGTAGACCATTTCACAAAGGTGGATGTCCCCGACTTGCATTAGTACTTGGACATGTCGGCAGGGATATTTCACAAGAGGGGTGGCTATGATAAGAGACTTGTACGTCCTGGACCTACTGTTTCAGATACTCAGACGTGCAGCGGCAGGCCAGTAATAAGTTTGCAGTTTGGATTTACGCTCAGGTTTCTTTGGGCAACGATTACTGTGGTGATGTAAGGGATTACGTGTTTTCCCCTGGAAGAGTGACATCCATGCAGCGAGCACTTTCTTCCACCTTATTCGTGATCAGAAGCAGGTATAGGGATGGTGCCTCCCCAACTAGGGCCAGATGTTCTTGTGCCATTCTCAGAATCGTATTGTAACATGCATCTCTCATGCTCCGGCCAGGCCACACCCCCACTATGTCCCCCATGCTACATGGACGTTCTCGTGCTGGGGATATCTATATAACCCACTTCTAAAATGACTCCAGGGATGTCTCCATTCTTTGCATGTCCAAGTTCCTGTTTTCAGACATCCAACTCACAAATCGAGCTTCTAAAATACCCCCCTGTATGTCCATATTTTATTAATATCTCTGCTAATGAATTACAGCTTTTAAGAATGGAATAGTTTACCTCTGTATTGCATGAACTGATTCTTCGGAATAAAATATTTGTGAAGGAAGCTCAGGTGAGAACCTTTTCCATCTTTGGCAGAAAGCGCCTTTTTTCTTGGAAACTTCGCTGTCTGACACCTGAGAGTAAGAGAGAAACTGGGAGTATTCTGGGAGATGTTAACCCAAAGCTTTCAGAGTCCCTGGGGATAGAGATGGGACAGGGAGAGGTAGGAAAGGGTGTGAGACCCCCAGCACAAGGAGAGTGAGAGTGATTTATACTGGTAAGGTCTCCATCCCATCACCCCTCAGTCACTGGAGAGCTGCAAGCCCCACAGTGACATTAACGGGCTGCTATATCATACAGAAGGAAGGAAATGAGAACAGAGTCGTACCTGCTCAGGGTGGCTTCCGCATCCTAAAGGGAAATAAGAAAGAGGTTATTACCATTTATATCCTACAGATTGTACAGTTCCACTAGTTCTAATCCATGATCTTTAGCTCTCTATAATACAGGTCTCCAGTTTCCTTCTCTATCTCTGGGAACACGTAATGAGTTCTGCTAGTGCTGGAGTCTTTAGTTCTCTATAATAAACGTCTTCAGTTTCCTACAGAAGATCAGGGAGAGATTATGAAGGAAAGATTAGATACTCTGACACTGGGTTTCAGATTCTGCAGTGACTGGGTTGCCTGTTTGCACAATGTAACAAGTTTATCTCTGGAGACAAGGAGGGGGTGCAGGCACAGTGTAATGGTGACGTCTGCGATGGAGTCCCAAGTGCCAGACTTTTCCCTAGCCCAGAGAAGTCTTTTGGGTTTCTCTGAACATGCGTACCTTCTCCCACCTTGCCGTTCCTGCTCTGCGCCTTTAGTTTTGTCTGACTGTGCCAGCGTGTTACACAGCTCTCTCCTCACTCCGTACCTAATGCCATCTGACCAATATTCTTAAGCTAAACCCCCATCAGGCCCAGACAAGGCACTACTGGGGGCTGGTCAACAAGCCACATCACCAGAAGCAGACTCCCTCCTGGTACTCATACCAGCTCAATCAGGGGCAGCCCAGGGCCTCTCCTCTCAGATCCCTGGATCCACTCCCTCTTCACCGGCTCGTCCAGGGCCATCAAGGAAGAGAACCTCCAAAGAACATACAGAGGACTATTTCTACCCAAAATAACTCCAAAAAAATCTCCCAGGCACTGGCCCTCAATGAACCGAGACCTCTACTAATAAGTGGAACTTCCTATCTATCCTCCACTCCTACAGCACCACCAAGGAAATTTTGGCCGTCCCGGGGCACCAACTCCTCCAGAACGTCCAGTCTTCCATCTGGAAGAGTCACCAGAAACTGTTGCATCAGTCAATTGTTTTGGAGGCCATTCTGAAGAAATCTGAAAGTGCTAAATGAGTAGTGCAAACACCCCCTGGTAAGGAACAGAGGATCCTAGATGCCATTGGTAGGAGGACCTACCAGAGCCCCCTTCTGGACATGCAGGTCTTGGCACATCAGCTGCAGATTCTGCTTTATCACCACCATCTCCTGCTACAGCTGAGTGATCCTGGAAGCTCTGCAGTCGAAGATCATGGGAAGCTTCAAGATAACTTATACGAGTCCTTGTGTCACATCATCCGCAGCACCTATGATGCGTATGACTCAGTTGCCCAGGCCGCAGCCACAGCCATCTTAGATAGACCCACTGCCTGACTGCAGGTCTCTGGCCTCCAGGAGGAGCTCCTTGTCTGATTAGCGGATGTGCCAGGGGGACAGTCTATTCAGCTCCAAAATGCAGGAAGCCATCTCTCTATATTTCTGTCACGTTTTCTTGGTCTCTGCCTGTATTTCTTGTACTTGAAGGATTTTCTCTCTCTCAACACGATTCACAGAGCAGTCACTTGGGAATGAGGCCTCTATAATCAATGCATTCTGGGGCACTTCTTCTTTACCACTATGTCTGACTTCCTTGCATCCAGATTTTTATCGGTCAGAATGTGGAATGTCTCAGGTGAATCAGAATCTCTTCGTTCTCTGTAATTCCTTAGGCTTATGATCCCAGTGCTTTTCAGGGACAGTGATGTAGTGATTACAGAGTTTCCAATGGAAAAGGTGCCCTACTTAATTGTGCCTTTCTGTACAGAAATTTTCTGCCATCAGAACTTCGCAGTCAGCTATGAGGTAAGTCACTGTTTCCAGGTCTTTCTTACAGAATCTACAATGGTCTGTTTTGCCAGATTTTTTAATGCTCGCTGTAAACCATCTCATCCGTAATCTGCTGTCCTGGGCTGCAAACTGAGCACCCTAGGGATGGACCCTAAAGTTTCCTCTTGGGTTAGAAATTGGTTGAGTGGGAGGCGACAAAGAGTACAAGTAAATGGAGCTCACTCTGAGGAGAAGGATGTTACCAGTGGTGTGCCCCAGCGATCTGTCCTTGATCCGATTCTTTTTAACATCTTTGTTAGTAATATAGCAGGGGCTGTCGGGTAAGGTTTGCCTCTTTGCGGATGATACCAAAATCTACAATAGACACCCAGGAAGGTGTAGATAACATGAGGAGAGATCTAGCTAAGCTTGAAGAATGGTCTAGAATTTGGCAGCTGGGATTTAATATTAAAAAATGTAAGGTCATGCATTTGGGCTGCAGCAATCCAAGGAAGCAATATAGTATAGGGAGTGAGGTACTTTTGTCCACTAAAGAAGAGAGGGACCTAGGTGTGGTTGTGTCTGATGATCTTAAAGTAGCTAAACAAGTAGAAAAGGCGATAGCAAAAGCTAGAAGGATGCATGGGTGCATACGGAGAGGAATGACCAGCAGAAGAAAGGAGGTTATAATGCCCCTGTATAAGTCTTTGGTGTGATCTCATTTGGAGAATTCTGTGCAATTCTGGAGACTGCACCTTCAAAAGGATATAAACAGGCTGGAGTCAGTACAGAAAGTGGCTACTAAAATGTTTAGTGGTCTTCATTATAAAGCATATGAGGACAGACTTAAGGATCTTAATATTTACACCTTAGAGGAAAGGCGGGATAGCGTAGTTACTCACCTGTAACAGATGTTCTCCAGGAGCAGCAGGAATCAGTCCTCACATATGGGTGACGTCGGCGCCGACGGAGCCCTCGCGGAGCAATTTTCCCCAGCTTTCAAAGAAAGCCTTTGGGAATTGCAGCGCGCATGCGCGGTCGCCTTCCCGCCCAAGGGTGCCATCTTAGCCAGTCAGATGACATAGCTAAAAAGACAGCATAAAAATTTGCAAAAAAACTAAAGCAGATGATTGCAACTCCAAGGGGAGGAGGGAGGGTTGTGAGGACTGATTCCTGCTGCTCCTGGAGAACACCTGTTACAGGTGAGTAACTACGCTTTCTCCAGGACCAAGCAGGAAGTCAGTCCTCACATATGGGACTCCCAAGCTTAAGGCTACCGGAGACCCTAAGCACAAAAATGAGCTCCCTCTAGCTCAGCAGCACAGAAGGAAGGAATCTTCGCTGAATTATTACCCACCGGTAGCCCACATCCGGGATGGAGGGTAGGAGTTGCTCAAACCTCAAAGAGATTACGGAGGACTGCCTGTCCGAAAGCACTGTCCCTGCGGGACTCCCTCTCGAGACAGTAATGGACCGCAAAAGTCTGGCTCGAAGACCAAGTAGCGGCCCGGCAGATGTCTGCCAGCGGAACAGAGCGGAGGTAAGCCACTGACGTAGCCTTTGCCCGAACGCAATGAGCCGTGACTCGACCTTCCAAGGAGGGTCCGGCTGCCCCATAAGCCCAAGTGATACAGTCCGCAACCCAGATGGACAGAGTACGCTTGGAGACCGGGAGCCCCAATTTGTTGGGGTCAAAAGACACAAAAAGCTGAGCAGCTTTACGGTGCTCCCGCGTACGGTCAAGGTAGAAGTTCAATGCCCTTCTACAGTCCAGGGTATGGAGGACCGTTTCAGCTCGGCTGGAGTGCGGTCTGGGAAAGAAGGTTGGAAGTACCACCTCCTGATTGATGTGAAAAGGGGAGACCACTTTTGGAAGAAATTTTGGGTGAGTCCGTAGGACTACCCTATTTTTGTAGAACCGAGTGTAAGGGGGATCAGACACGAGGGCCTGCAATTCACTTACGCGTCTAGCGGAAGTGAGGGCTATCAAGAACAATGTTTTCCAAGAAAGAAAACGGAGAGAACAGGTAGCCATAGGTTCAAAAGGCGGACAGGTGATCCGCTGTAAAACCACATTCAGATCCCAGTCAGGCGCTGGTGGGCGCAGAGGTGGTTTAAGCAGAAGGAGACCTCGGAGAAACCTCGCTACAAGAGGGACACTGGAAAGAGGTCTGCCGTCCACCGGCACATGATGTGCTGAAAGAGCACTAAGGTGAACTTTGACGGAGTTTATTTATTTATTTATTTATGTGTGTGCTTTTCTATACCGCCCCTTCCAGAGATCAGGGGCGGTTTACAAGGAACTTAGATAACAATATAGCAAAACAGAGCAATATTGCATTACATTAAACATTAAGTAAACAAACTAGATTACATAAGAACTAGGTTACATGTAAAATAATGTGTAGGTTATTACAAAAAAACTATGTTACAAAGAACAAAAGTAGGTTATTTACATGGTTAGCAAGAGTTATTTGCGGTCATAAGTACAGTGTTGGGAGGAGGCTAACTTGGGTGGATATTAAAATGAAGTCTGGGATTTAGGTGGGGTAGACTAGTGTTTGGTTAGTTGCATGTTCTTGTGTAGTAAATTTGATTTCAGGTTGTAGGTTGCTATAGTGTTGACTAAATAGGTAGGTTTTAAGTTCCTTCCTGAAAGATGTAAGATCCTTAATCTCTCTTAGGTTTAGTGGCAGTTTATTCCATTGGCTGGGAGCATAATATGAAAAAGCAGTGTTGGAGGTTATTTGTTTTGATTTTGTTATGGCAATAGGAATTTGTAGCATGTTGAGGTTAGTTTTTCTTCTAGTTCTGTTTTCTTGTGGGGTTTGGAGTAGCGTTGCCAACTGTGATGGTGCTAGGTCATTAATGAGTTTAAAAGTGGTGACAAGTGTTTTATATTGAATCCTACTATAGATAGGCAGCCAGTGGAGAGCGTATAGGATGGGAGAGATGTGATCGAATATTTTAGCTTTCACAATGATTCGGGCAGTGACATTCTGAGCTCTTTGTAGGATGTGTAAATTCTTTTTGGATGTTCCTTGGAGTATGCCATTGCAGAAGTCTAAATGAGGCATAATGAGAGCTTGGACAACTGTTCTGAAATCGTTGATGTCAATGAGGGGTCGGAGTTGTTGTATGGTTCTCAGTTTGAAAAATATAGTTTTGGCAGTCTGTTTTATGTGGTTAGACATGCTTAGGGTTTTATCTAGTGTAACTCCAAGGTATTTAATTTCGGATTTGACTGGGAGAGTAATGTTCATAAGGTTGATGGAAGTTGGAGGGGTGAAGGTGGTATAGATTAGAGAGGTATAGCAAGTACTGCAGGATCACCGACACCGGGCAGGAGAAGGGATCCTGAGACTGTTGGGTACACCAAACGGAAAAGCGACGCCATTTAAGGGCGTAGCATTTGCGGGTAGAAGGTCGCCGAGAAGCTAGGACGACCTCTTCCACCTCTGCCGGCAGGAGAAGGGGAGCAAGGACTACCCTCTCAGCAGCCAGGCCATTAGATGGAGAGACCTGAGGTTGGGGTGTAGCAGAGACCCCTGATCCTGAGTGAGGAGATCCGGTTGTAACCCCAGAGGGAATGGATCCTCTACCGCTAATTGCAGCAGGAGTGGAAACCACGGCTGTCTGGGCCAGCGAGGGGCCACCAGGATCATGAAAGCTTTGTCTCGGAGAACCTTGAAAAGAGTCCGAGAGACTAGCGGGATGGGAGGAAAAGCATACAGAAGGCTCTCCGACCATGAGAGCAGAAAAGCGTCTGCTGCAACTCGAAGGGGATGTGGCTGACGAGAGCAGAAGCGAGGAAGTTGCCGGTTGAGAGGGCTGGCAAAGAGATCCATCGTGGGGAGGCCCCACTTTAGAAAGAGCTTCTGAACTACCAAGGGATCCAGGCGCCACTCGTGCGGCTGGAGGATCCTGCTGAGTTTGTCCGCCAGGCAATTTTCTTGGCCTGGGAGATAAACTGCCTTGAGAAGAACGCCGTGACTGACGGCCCAAGAGCAGAGCTTCTGTGCTTCCCGACAGAGAAGGAAGGAGCCCGTGCCCCCCTGCTTGTTCACGTAGAACATGGCAACTTGATTGTCCGTCTGGACAAGGACGGACTGGTGAGAGGTCAGGTGGGAGAAGGCCTTGAGAGCCAGGCGGATCGCTCTGAGCTCCAGGAAGTTGATCTGCTGAGCAGACTCCCACGTGGTCCAGAGGCCCTGAGTACGTGCCCCTTGGCAATGTGCTCCCCAGCCCAGGAGGGATGCATCTGTCGTCAGCACCTGGGCCGGCTGAGGTGACTGAAAAGGCATGCCGAGTACCAGGTTCGGCCGATGAAGCCACCACCGGAGAGACGAGGCCAGCGGCTCGGAGACGCGCACTAGGTCTGCTAGGCCGCCTGTGGCTTGTTGCCACTGCTTGCGAAGACACCATTGAGCAGGCCGCATATTCAGGCGGGCATTGGGGGTCACATGGACGGTGGAAGCCATATGGCTGAGTAGTCTCAGGAAGCGCCTGGCGGAGACCAGGGACTGGATGCGAAAACGGTCGGCTAGGTCCATGAGCCGTTGAGCCCTGTCGAGCGGTAGGAACGCTCGTGCCTGAGGAGTGTGCAGCCTTGCGCCGATGAACTCGAGATCCTGTGAGGGGAGCAAAGTGGACTTTGCGAAGTTTATAACAAAGCCCAAGTACTGCAGAAGAGTCACCGTGCGGCGTGTGGCGTTGGTGACCTCCGGAGCGGACGCTGCTCTGATGAGCCAGTCGTCGAGGTACGGAAAGACATAGAGGCCGTGAAGCCGGAGATGGGCCGCCACCACCGCGAGACATTTTGTGAAGACTCGCGGTGCGGAGGACAGGCCAAAGGGCAGTACTTTGTACTGGTAATGATTTCCTGCCACCACAAACCTTAGGTATTGGCGGTGGCTTGGGTGGATGAGGATGTGCGTGTAGGCATCCTTTAGATCCAAGGAGCATAGCCAATCTCCCTGCTGGAGGTAGGGCAGAAGGATTCCAAGGGTAAGCATTTTGAACTTTTCCCGCACGAGGAACCTGTTGAGGTTGCGCAAGTCCAGGATGGGTCGGAGGCCTCCCGTCCTTTTTGGTACTAGAAAATACCTGGAATAAAAGCCTTGACCTCTCAGGTGGTGGGGCACCGGTTCCACCGCCTGTTCCTGTAGAAGACCTGCTAACTCCTGAAGGAGTAATTCCCTGTGCAGAGGGAGTCGTGGAGGTTCTCCCGGGAAATAGGAGGGAGGGACCTGGTGGAAGTGGAGAAGATAGCCTTCTCTTACGACTTGAAGCACCCAGGCATCTGAAGTGATGCTGGACCACCTGTGGGCGAAGTGAACCAGCCGGCCTCCGGTGCTGGGAGGAGCCAGCGGAGGAGGAGAGGCTATGCTTAAGGAGCAAATTATGAGTAAAATCAACTTTTTCGCGGGGACACGACGGGTACGTCTGTAGGGCTCCGCGGAAAAAAGAAGACTGGCTAAGATGGCACCCTTGGGCGGGAAGGCGACCGCGCATGCGCGCTGCAATTCCCAAAGGCTTTCTTTGAAAGCTGGGGAAAATTGCTCCGCGAGGGCTCCGTCGGCGCCGACGTCACCCATATGTGAGGACTGACTTCCTGCTTGGTCCTGGAGAAAGAGGTGATATGATTGAGATGTTTAAATACCTCCGTGGCATAAATGTTCAGGGAGAGAGCCTCTTTTGATTGAAAGCAAGTTCTGCTATGAGGGGACATGGGATGAGGGTGAAGGGAGATAGATTCAGGAGTGATATGCGGAAATATTTCTTTATGGAAAGAGTGGTGGATCCATGGAATAGTCTCCCAGTGGAGGTGGTAGAGATGAGGACAGTAACTGAATTCAAAAAAGCATGGGACAAACACAGAGGATCTCTAAGGGAAAAGAGGGGACTGTTGTAGTGGTTGATACTTGAAGGACAGACTAGATAAGAACATAAGAAAGCATAGTTTTTATTTATTTATTTATTTAGTATACATTTGTATACCGCTACTTCCAGCGATCAGCAGCGGTTTGATTACAGATTGGAAATTGTCAAATCATGACAGGAAATTTTTGAGGTATAAACACATTGATTAGACAGGAAAGCACAGCACACAGAACTATTTTACAGGGAACATGGGCTATGGAGGATTAAGTGGCTTGCCCAAGACCACAAGGAGCACCTGTGGGACTAGAAACCTCAGTCCTTCCGGCCCAAGGTTGCTGTCCTCCAGTGGGATTTGAACCCCCGACCTTCCGGCCTGAAGTACCTTGCCCCAACCACTAGGCCACTCCTCCACTCCTAGTTACTCACCTTTAACAGATGTTCTCCAGGGACAGCAGGAATCAGTCCTCACTTATGGATGACATCGGCACTGACGGAGCCCGCGTGGAGAAATTCCCCAGCTTTCAAAGAAAACCTTTGGGAATGCTGCCACGCATGCGCAGTTCTCTTCCTGCCCAAGGGTGCCATCTCGCTCAGTCAGGTCCCATAGCTAGAGCTCTACTAATCAGATGGCAAGGGAAGCATAAAAATATGACAACTCTTAGGGGAGGTGGGAGAGTAGTTAGGACTGATTCCTGCTGTCCCTGGAGAACACCTGTTACAGGTGAGTAACTATGCTTTCTCCAGGAACAAGCAGGAAGTCAGTCCTCACTTATGGGATTCCCCAGCTACAGACTACTGAACCTGTAGTCAAAAAGCACCTCCTCGAGGTCATAAGCAGAAGCCGATGCCCAAAGGAGCACAAGTCCTTGGGTCCTCGAGGGCAAGCTCTTGGTAGCCACAGAAGAAGGGGTCAGAGGGCAGGAGTTGCCTATACCCTGAACAGATTACAGAGTACAGCCTGGCCGAAGGTGCTGTCTCGGCGGGACTCCCTCTCCAAACAGTAGTGCGAGGCGAAGGTATTTGCCGAAGGCTAGGTCATAGCCCATAAGATGTCTGTCAAAGGCACGTAGTGCAGTAAAGCCGCTGAGGCCACCTTGGTGCGAACGCCATGCGTGGTGACCCGCCGATCCAGCAGAGATCCGGCCTTCGCCTGTGCGAAGACAATGCAATCCGCAACCCAGATGGAGAAGGTGCGCTTGTTGACTACTAGCCCCAGACGATTGGGGTCATAAGAGATGAAGAGTCTTTCAGACTTGCGGTGAGCTTGGATTTGCTGCAGGTAGAAGGCGAGAGCCCTCTTGCAGTCGAGCGTATGCAGGATGGCCGATGCCTGGTCGGCGTGAGGCCTCAGGAAGAAAGTTGGCAGGACAATCTCCTGATTAAGGTGAAAATCCGAGACCACTTTCGTTAGGAACTTGGGGTGGGTATGGAGCGCTACCCTGTTCCTGTAGAACCTGTTGTAAGGGGCCTCGGCCATGAGGGTCTGAAGCTCACTGAATCGCCGAGCCGACGTCAGGGCCACCAGGAAGACCACCTTCCATGAGAGGTGCCGGAGTGAACACATCATCATCGGCTCAATGGGTGGTTGTGTTAACTGCATGGGAACAATGTTCATGTCCCACTCTGCCGGTGCTGGCCGGACGGGGACTTTGAAAGCAAGAGGCCCCGCATGAAGCGGGAGACCAGGGGCTGACACAAGAGAGGCTTACCCTTGATTGGGAGGTGAACCTTCATTGAGTTGGACTTCAGCTCCACCTGTAAGAGGTGGAGTAGGTACTGGAGAACCCACCGGGTGGAGCAAGAGAATGGGTCGATCTGGAGCTTGGAGCACAGACCGAAAAGCGCCACCATTTGAAGGTGAAGGCCCACCTCGTCGAGTCCTTCCTAGATGCCAGGGTATCTCCTCAACATCCTTGGGCAGGAGTAGCGAGCCTAACGAGGCCTGTTCAGCTGCCAGGCCATCAGGGAAAGTGAGGCCGGGTTTGGGTGAAGCACCTGCCCCTCCTCCTGCATCAGCAGGTCTGTTGAGCAGCCTAGGGGAACCAGAGGCTCTAACGAGAGTCAGAGTAGGAGCGAGAATAAGGGTTGCCGAGGCCACGAGGGGGCCACGAGGATCACCAAGGCCTGCTCCCACTGAACCTTGTGGAGGGTCCTGACGATGAGCGGGGTGGGAGGGAATGCATACAGAAGCCCGGAGGCCCAGTTCAGAAGGAACGCATCCGGTGCCACCCTGCAGATGTGCGAGATCGAACTGCAAAAGCGGAGAAGTTGTGTGTTCAGCGGGTTGGCAAACAGGTCTAAAGACGGAGTCCCCCACTGGCGGAACATGAAAAGATCCACCTTCGGATCCAGGAGCCAGGGCCGGCCCGTCCATTGAGCGAGAATGTTTTTTGCACAGGGCCCCGCGCAAAAAACATTCTTTTCTAAAAGTAAAATTGAAAAAAAAAAAAAAAACCTGTCTGCTGCCGCTGTCGGGGCTGCTGCGGCAAAATCGAGTGTGCCGCGGGGTGCCCCTGTGCTCGGCAGAGCCTGCCCTCCCTGTAGCAGCTCTCTCTTTGGAGCTGCAGTCAGACGCGCCGGCTTTCAGAGCGCGAAGGGAAGAGTTTCCCTTTCGCGACTCTGTTAAGCCCGCGGGGGCTGATGGGAACTTCCCATCAGCCCCCGCGGGCTTAACAGAGCAGCGAGGGAGAAACTCTTCCCTCATGCGCTCTGAAAGCCGGCGCGTCTGACTGCAGCTCCAAAGAGAGAGCTGCTACAGGGAGGGCAGGCTCTGCCGGGCACAGGGGGGGCCCCGCGGCACACTCGATTCTGCTGCGGCGGCCCCAACAGCGGCAGCAGACAGGTTTTCTTTTTTTTTAATTTTCCCTGGGCTGGGGGGGGTTAGGAGTGGTGATGGGCTGGGCTGGGGGGGGGGTTAGGAGTAGTGATGGGCTGGGCTGGGGTGGGGGGGGTTTAGGAGTGGTGATGGGCACTGGGCTGGGGGGGGTTAGGAGTGGTGATGGACACTGGGCTGTCTGGGGGGGGATAGGAGTGGTGATGGGCACTGGGCTGGCTGGGGGGGTAGGAGTAGTCATGGCACTGGGCTGGCTGGGGGGGTTAGGAGTGGTGATGGGCACTGGGCTGGCTGGGGGGGGTTAGGAGTGGTGATGGGCACTGGGCTGGCTGGGGGGGTTTAGGAGTGGTGATGGGCACTGTGCTGGCTTAGGAGTGGTGATGGGCACTGGGCTGGCTGGGGGGGTTAGGAGTAGTGATGGGCACTGGGCTGGGGGGGTTAGGAGTGGTGATGGGCGCTGGGGGGGTTAGGAGTGGTGATGGGCACTGGGGAGGGGTTAGGAGTGGTGATGGGCACTGGGGGGGGGGCTTAAACTAAAAATTGGGTGATGGGGGATTAGGACTGGAAATGGGCTGGTGGGATTAGGACTGGAAGTGGGTTGATGGGGGGGCGGTTAGGACTGGTAATGGGCTATGGGAGGGCTTAAACTAAAAATTGGGTGATGGGGGATTAGGACTGGGAGTGGGCTGATGGGGAGGTTAGGACTGGTAATGGGCTATGGGGGGGCTTAAACTGAAAATTGGGTGATGGGGGATTAGGACTGGAAATGGGCTGGTGGGATTAGGACTGGGAGTGGGCTATGGGGGGCTAGGACTGGTAATGGGTTGGGGGGGTTGCTAGGACTGGAAATGGGCTGAGTGGAAGGGGGCTTGAACTGCAAATAGCTGTTGGGGATGGGGCTTGGAATGGAAATGGGCTGAGGGGAAGTGGGGGGCTTGAACTGCAAATAGCTGATGGGGACGGGGCTTGGAATGGAAATGGGCTGAGGGGAAGTGGGGGGCTTGAACTGCAAATAGCTGATGGGGAGGGGGACTTGGAATGGAAATGGGCTGAGTGGAAGGGGGCTTGAACTGCAAATAGCTGATGGGAAGGGGGGCTTGGAATGGGCTCTTAGGGGAGGGAGCTAGGACAGGAACTGGGCTGATGGATGGGCTAGGATAGAACTGAGAATTGGGTGTTGGGGGGAGCTAGGATTGGAAATGGGCTGTGGTGGGGCTTGGATTGAAATGGACTCATGGAGGGGCTAGAACTGGAAGTAGGCTCATAGGGGGGTTGGATTAGAAATGGGCTGAGTGGAGGGAGCTAGGATTTAACATGGGCTGATGGTGGGGCTAGGAAAGGACTAGAAATGGGCTGATGGGAGGCTGGTACTGGAAATGAGCTGATGAAGGGACTCGGATAGGACTGGAAATGGATGAGGGAGCTAGGACTGGAAATGGACTGATGAGGGGCCAGGACTGGAAATGGGCTGATGTGGGGACTAGAAGGGAGCGGATACTGGGTGGGGCTGGAACTAAAAGGGAGCTGATGTTGGGGGAGATTAGAAGGGGATGGGGCTGGGAGAATGAAATGGAGAGGGGAAAAATATTTTGTGTGGGAGGGAAGAAAAATGTACAATTGGCCGGGTATTGGGAGACTAAGTGGGGATTGAGGATGGAGGGGTAAAATTTGAGTGGATGAAATAGGAATGAGGAAAGAGCAAAAGGAGAAAGATTATTATGTTAAAGCAGATGTAGAGAGAGAATGGAAAAAAACTAGAAGAGAGGAAAGGACAAATGGACAGCAGACGATGGAGAGATAGCAGAAGATACAAATAAACCAGAAGAAAGTGGCTGGAACAATTGCAACTGAAAAAAATGCACAAAAGGTACAAAGATATCTCTTTATTTTGAATTTATTAACTGGAATATGTCAGCTCTGGGAAATGTGCATCATTAATGTCTGTGCTTTGTTTAGTACAAGAGGAAATTAATTTATAGTTTTATTTCTACATTGTTGTTGTACATTCCAAGTTTGGCTTTTAGGGTTCCCAATTTAATTATTGTCTTCCTGTTTTTAAATTGTGATTCCTTGTTTGGTGATGGTCTATGTTCTGCATGTGTAACTGAGCTGAGGTATTTTGTTTATGTAATTCCTATTTGACATTGTCACTTGTTCTCTTTCCCCAGTAGGTCATGTATTGTTATTCTCTGAAATGTATTGGTTTAATATTTGCAGTGTTGCCTTTTGATAGGTAGGGTATGGTGCTTTGTGAGTCCTGGTAGTGCTGTTGGGATACGGTGGGTTTGCTATGGGTTCTAAATGGGCAGTGTTTGTAGTAGTTCCTAATGTGCCTGGCGGTTGGCACTGGATTATAGTAATGTAGAAATCTTTGTCTTTTTTTATCCATACACTCATGAAGAGGCATGTTTACTAAAAGTTAGTGTATGGTAACAATATGCAAATATTTATGCAAATGGCCCCTTATGCAAATGAGGCCCCGCACCGAGTCTCCGCACATGGCCCCGCACCCCCCTTGGGCCGCCCCTGCCAGGAGCCACTCGTGTGGGCGAACCGATCATAGCATGATCGCATTTGATTTAATTAGTGGAGGAGGGATAGTAAGGAAATCCAGAGTACTACCTTTTAACTTTAGAAAGGGAGACTATGATAAAATGAGGAAAATAGTTAAGAAAAAACTAAAAGGAGCAGTTGCAAAGGTTGAAGACTTACATCAAGTTTGGGTGTTGCTGAAAAATACTATCTTGGAAGCCCAGACCAGCTGTATTCCATGCTTTAAGAAAAGTGGAAGGAAGTCCAAAACACTGCCAGCATGGTTTAAAGGTGAGGTCAGAGAGGCTGTTGCCAAAAATCATCTTTCAGGAAATGGAAAAAAGAGCCAAACGCCGAAACCTGGAAACAGCACAAGCACTGGCAAGTCAAATGCAAGGCATTGATAAAGCAGGCAAAGGGAGAATTTGAGAAGAAGCTTGCTGCGGAAGCAAAAACACATAATAAAGACTTTTTCAAGTACATTCGTAGCAAAAAACCCGTGAGAGAATCAGTTGGTCCATTAGATGATAGAGGAGTTAAAGGGGCACTAAGAGGCGACAAGGTGATAGCGGAGAGACTGAATGAATTCTTTGCTTCTGTCTTTACTGAGGAAGATGTAGGGATGTTACCCATGACAGAAGTGGTATTTAAAGGTGCGGAAGAAGTGAAGGAAATATCGATACATCGGGAAGATGTATTACAACTATTAGATAAACTGAAGAGTAGCAAATCACCTGGGCCAGATGATATACATCCAAGGGTGTTGAAAGAACTGAAATATGAGATTGCAGCCCTGCTATTAGTAATCTGTGAACTATCATTAAAACATCTGTAATACCTGAAGACTGGAAGATGGCGAACGTAACACCAATTTTTAAAAAGGGATCCAGGGGTGATCCGGGAAACTACAGACCAGTGAGCCTGATGTCAGTACTGGGAAAAATGGTAGAAACCATCATAAAGAACAAAATTGCTGAACATGTAGATAGTCATGGCTTAATGGGAGACAGCTAACATGGCTTTAGACAAGGAAGATCTTGTCTTACTAATCCGTTATGTTTTTTTGAAGTGTGAATAAACAGGTAGAAAAAGGTGAGTCGGTTGATATTTTATTTATTTATTTTATTTAACATTTTTTATATACCGCACTATTCATCATCAGTGCGGTTTACATTGAACAACAACATACCTGTCAATACATGACTGATCTAGGTTTACAGATAACAGGGAGGATAAACTGGGTGTAAACTGGGGATAACTATCTACATAATTATACATAATTATATATACTTTGGATAGGTTACATCAAAATTTGAGTTTGACAAGAATACAGTGTTATTACGTTTTGATTTTTTGCTCTGGGTTGTTGTTATGTGTAGGAGTTATCTGAGTGAGGTGGGGGCCGGTTCTATTGGGTGTAAGGTAGCCTGAAGTGCAGAGTGAATAAGTAGTGCTTGATGGACTTTCTAAATTGAGTGATATCCCTGATTGATCTGATGTTTGGAGGTAGTTTGTTCCAGCATTTGGGAGCATAGGACACAAAAGCTCTGTTAGTAGTTTGTTGTGTCCATTTTGTGGAGATGCTAGGAGTAACTAGTGTGTTTTCTGCTACTAGTCTCCTGGGTCTGTTGTTTGGTGTGATATAGTGTATTTGGACTTTCAGAAAGCCTTTGACAAGGTCCCTCATCAGAGACTTTTGGCAAAACTAAAGAGTCATGGGATAGGAGGCAGTGTACTATTGTGGATCAGGAACTGATTAAATGATAGAAAGTAGAGAGTAGGCCTAAATGGCCAATTTTTCCAATGGAGAAAGGTGAGTATTGGTGTACCCCAGGGATCTGTGTTGGGTCCACTGCTTTTTGACATATTCATAAATGAACTGGAAAAGGGAATAATGAGTGAGGTTATCAGATTTGCAGATGACACAAAACTGTTCAGCAAAGTAGTCAGGAAAGCAAAGATTCAAAAAGAGGAGGAAATAGACAATGCAATAAAATGGGGGGATAAGACATTTTTCAGATATATTAGTGAGAAGAGGAAGGGCAAAAGTGGTATTGTCAGACTCAGGAGTGAAGGGGAGGAATATGTAGAAGCTGATGAGGATAAAGCGGAATTGCTTAACAAATATTTCTGTTCTGTGTTCACAGATGAAGGACCAGGAGCAGGACCTCAGAAGACACCCACAAACAGGAACAGAAGCGAGGGGCATCTTGAACAATTTTCAGAAGACTGTGTTTGTGAGAAACTAGCTCAACTTAAAGTAGACAAAGCCATGGGACGAGATGGATACACCTTGAATACTGAGGGAACTTGGGTCATTCTAGCATCTCCACTGACTGACCTTTTCAATGCCTCGTTGGAGTCAGGAGTGGTGCCAAAGGACTGGAGAAAGGCTCATGTGGTGCCTTTACACAAAAGCGGAAGTAAGGATGTGGTGAAAACTACAGGCTGGTTAGTTTAACACTTTGAAGGCCTACTTTAAAATTTTAATCCACATTCTGCAGCTGGGTTAATTTTTGCATATTTCAGGAAAATTGTACCTGTCTTATTCAATATGTTCTAATAGTGATTTTCCTTCTGCTTTGGTCATATATTATATACCATTTGATAGGAATATTTAGTCAGAATTTTGGATCTGGAGAGTTTTGGGCTCGGCCTGGAAAGGGTTAATTTCGGTGGTGAGTAAATTATTGGAAACGCTGCTGAAAGAGAAAATAGTGAGTTTTCTGGAGTCCAGTGGATTACAGGATCCGAGGCAGCATGGATTCACCAGAGGCAGGTCTTGTCAGACAAATTTGATTGATTTCTTTGACTGGGTGACCAGGGAGTTGGACCGAGGGAGAGCCCTATTATTTATTATTTTATTATTTAGCAAGCATTTGTATACCGCTCCTTCCAGCGATCAGATTACATGGAAGAAGCTGTCGAATCAAGACCCTAGCTGTGGTGTATTTAGATTTCAGTAAGCCTTTGACACTGTTCCTCACAGGCGACTTATAAACAAACTGAGCACCCTAGGGATGGACCCTAAAGTTACTGCTTGGGTTAGAAATTGGTTGGGTGGGAGGCGATAAAGAGTACAATTAATGGAGCTCACTCTGAGGAGAAGGATGTTACCAGTGGTGTGCCCCAGGGATCTGTCCTTGGTCAGATTCTTTTTAACATCTTTGTTAGTGATATAGCGGAAGGGCTGTCGGGTAAGGTTTCCCTTTTTGCGGATGATACCAAAATCTGCAATAGAGTAGACACCCAGGAAGGTGTAGATAACATGAGGAGGGATCTAGCTAAGCTTGAAGAATGGTCTAGAATTTGGCAGCTGGGATTTAATGTTAAAAAGTGTAAGGTCATGCATTTGGGCTGCAGCAATCCAAGGGAGCAATATAGTATAGGGGGTGAAGTACTTTTCTCCACTAAAGAAGAGCGGGACCTAGGCGTGGTTGTGTCTGATGACCTTATTTATTTATTTATTTAGCAAGCATTTGTATCCCGCTCCTTCCAGCGATCAGAAGCGGGTAAGATTACATCGAGAAACTGCCGAATCAAGACAGATACAGTTTTTGTTTACATACAGATTGGTAGGGTAAGCACGTCACACAGAGTTAACAACATCTTAGCTATGGGGGAGGTCACATCACGCACTAGAGGCAGGTGGGATCCGTGCCTCTGCCAATCCAAGGTTTTTCTCAATTTGGCTTGGTACAGTGTGAGCCCATAAACCCTGAGGAAGTGGTACACGAAACACGGCCTGTGTTGGGTTTGGCATACCTGATCCGTGGAACAATAAAGGTAACTTTTGAACCTCTTGCCACATTTCCTGACTGGGTCATTTACATATATACATTTATACATTACAGGTTCTCTGGGTTGCTGGGGAAGGGGGGGTTGCCCCACATGTGAATTTAGTTCAGGTTGAAATGATTTTGAAATATGTGCGTTTTGAGTTTTCTTCTAAAGTCTAGAAGATCATTGCTGGCTCGTAGTTCTGGTGGGAGTTGGTTCCATAGTGTCGGTGCTACATATGAAAAAGCCCTGTTGCTGGTGTTGACTTTGGTAGATCTTATATCGGTTGGAGTGTGGAGGGTGTTGGAGTTGATGGTTCTCCTGTTTCTGTTAGTAGGTTGTAATCTGACTAGTGTGTTGAGGAAGGATGGTGCTATGTTGTGGATGAGTTTGAATGTAGTTGTCAATATTTTGTATTTTGTACGAGCTGTTATGGGTAGCCAGTGCAATTGAATTAGTGCAATTAAAGTAGCTAAACAGGTAGAAAAGGCGACGGCAAAAGCTAGAAGGATACTTGGGTGCATACGGAGAGGAATGGCTAGCAGAAAAAAGGAGGTGATAATGCCTCTGTATAAGTCTTTGGTGCGACCTAATTTGGAATATAGTGTGCAATTCTGGAGACCGCACCTTCAAAAGGATATAAACAGCATGGAGTCAGTATAGAGTGTGGCTACTAAAATGGTTAGTGGTCTTCATTATAAAGCATATGAGGACAGACTTAAGGATCTTAATATGTACACCTTAGAGGAAAGGCGGGATAGAGGTGATATGATTGAGATGTTTAAATACCTCCGTGGCATAAATGTACAGGGGTGAGGCTCTTTCAGTTGAAAGCAAGTTCTGCTATGAGGGGACATGGGATGAGTGTGAAGGGGGATAGATTCAGGAGTGATATGCAGAAATATTTCTTTACAGAAAGAGTGGTTGATCCGTGGAATAGTCTCCCAGTGGAGGTGGTAGAGATGAGGGCAGTAATTGAATTCTAAAAAGCATGGGACAAACACAGAGGATCTCTAAGGGTAAAAAGGGGACTGTTGTAGTTGTTGATATGGAAGGACAGACTAGATAGGCCATGTGGTCTTTTTCTGTCACCATATTTCTGTTTCTATGTTTCTATTTAAAGTTGCTAAAACCCAAGAGGATTGTGGAAAATTGCAATAGGATCTGGATAAATTGGAAGACTGGGCATCAAAATGGCAGATGAAATTTAATGTGGACTAGTGCAAAGTTATGCTCCTAGAGAAGAGCAACCCACACTATGATTACACGATACAAGGTTCCACATTAGGAACCACCACCCAGGAAAAAGATTTAGGCGTTATTGTGGATACCATGTTAAAACCTTCGGCCCAGTGTGCAGCGGCGGCCAAGAGAGTAAATAGAATGCTAGGTATCATAAGGAAAGGAATGGAAAATAAAACAAAAGATGTTATAATGCCTCTATATCGTTCCATGGTGAGACCGCACCTTGAATATTGTGTGCAGTTCTGGTCGCCGTATCTTAAAAAGGATATAGCGTTATTAGAAAAGGTTCAGAGAAGAACCACCAAAATGGTAAAGGGGATGGAAGGATACCCTTATGAAGAAAGGCTAAAAAGGTTAGGGCTCTTTAACCTGGAAAAGAGACGGCTGAGGGGAGATATGATAGAAGTCTATAAATTAATGAACGGAGTGGAACGGGTAAATTTAGATCGATTGTTTACGTTATCAGAATATAGAAAGACTAGGGGACATGAAATGAAGCTACAGGGTAAACTATTTAAGACTAATAAAAGAAAATATTTTTTTCACTCAGCGTGTAATCAAACTCTGGAATTTGTTACCCGAGGATGTAGTAAAGGCTGTTAGTGTAGCTGGGTTTAAAAAAGGTTTGGACAGGCGCTCGTGAGCCCGCTAAGAGATGGCCGCACTGTGAGAGAGCTCCGTCCTCAATACCCCGAGTCACCAGCTAAAATGCGCTAATAATAGCAAAAACTGCTTTTCCTACCTGCCCTGGGTCTACTGAGGCGAGTGGTGCCCTCCAGAGCGGAGCTCGACGATCTTCCAAGCTCCTGAGCTGCCGCGGAGCCCCGCTACAAAGTGCGGCCTGCTGCCACGTGTCTCTCCCTGCTATCCGTCCTGGGCCCGGCTGATTCTCGCCGTGCTTTAACCGGCCCGGACGACACCTGGAGGGGCTCTTCTCGGGCCGCGCTGCCGGACCCCCGCATTTAGACCGGAGGCTGCGCATCAACGTGCTGACGGGCAGGGTGCAGCCCTCGAGCCTGGAACACCGGCACAAGCGGCTGCTGCTCAACGCTCGCGATCGCGGAGAGACCCTGGAATCTCCGTGGCTTTTGCTGGCATCTGCTTTCCCCTCCCCGCATTGCGATTTCTCCGGAGAAGGGGTAAGCATTGAGTCCTACTCCCTCCCTTCTGACAGCTGAACGGGGTTGGAGGCTCTTGCACCCCTTAATACTCCGGTGCCCTGTGGAAGCCTTGCCCCTGTGGTGCGGACTGAGGGCGCCCTGTCTGAGCACTCTAGTGACCTATCAGGCCTCCAGTTCCCTGCTAGAGTCTAGCTCTTGAAGGCTGTGGATCCTGTGTGCCTTTCTCCTTCACAATCATTGTAGCACGACCTGAGCATCACCTTTCACAGCTCGCTCTTTCAAAAAGATCAAAGGCAGCTTTTTTTCTCTGGGCCCTGCTCTCTCAACCGTCTTCTGGACTTTGCTGACATTGACTTTCTCTCCTAACACTGTGTGGAGGTATTTGCCTTCCAGGATTGTGAAGCCTCACGCTCTACTCTCTCCCTGACCTCGCTGCCTTTGCTGACATTGACTGCTCTCTTCTCCTGACACTGTGCGCCTTAAGTGGCTCCAGGAGATGGCGGCTACTGCTAAGAGTTCTGAGACGCGGGAGGGGGTGCGTTCCTCCCAGCGACTGCAGCGTAAGACTGGGGCCTCGAGTAGCCCCCGTGGTCATTCTCCACCCTCAGGTTCTGAGGATGATACTGTAAGTGAAGAGGAACTAGAATCTCATAAACAACTCTCCGCTGCGCAAATCAAGCGAGAACTCCGTAAAGGATTTGCGGAGTTAGCCAGCCAGTTTTGTTCGCTACGTGAGGAATTGTTGAGAGATGTCGCAGACTTACGGACTGATATAAAAGAGCTGGGAGCGCGAGTAGAGGAGGTGGAGACCAAGTTGGTTGATCAAGATGGGAACCTGATGGATTTACAGTGTGCCTTGGATCGGCAGCAAGCGCAAGCAATGGAACTGACTTACAAAATTGACGACATTGAAAATCGCTCCCGCCGCAATAATGTGCGTTTTCGTGGAATACCAGAAGCGAGCGGGGGCGGAGAAGATTTGCCAACTGTGCTTAAATTGTTAATAGCGGAGCTACTCTCGGTGGAAGAGCTGGCTACGCGAGGCCCTGAGATGGAAATAGAAAGAGTCCATCGGGCTCTGGGAAAACCTCCTAATAACCAGCCTCGTGATGTCATTGCAAGATTCCTGCGATATTCCGATGCTGAGCTGCTCATACGGAGAGGCCGGGAGAAAAAAGCAGTCCGCTTCCAGGATGCGTCAGTGTCCATATACCAAGATCTTTTGACGTTCACTTTGGCGCGCCGGAGAGAGATGAAACCAGTGACAACAGTTTTGAACAGCAAGGGGATTCGCTATTCCTGGTCCTTTCCCTTTCGGATGAACTTTCTTTTGGGCAACAAAAAGATTTCAGCAAAGGACCACACTGAAGCCTGGCGAGCCTTACGCCAGGCGGGTCTAGTTGATGACAATGCTCAGCCCCATCCGCCTCTCCCCAAATCTCAGCATCCCAGGTGGACTCGGGTGGGCAAGTCTGCTTGACCTCTGGCCTCTGAGTACACTTGGGGAGCTACCTTTACTCTTCGGGGAACCTTTCTGGGTGGGTCTCTCCAATTGTGGATCACCGAAGGAAGACATACTTCTCATTGGGTTATGGGCCACCTAAAAGGTCTGAATTAGACCCGCACTATCCTAAATGCGGGGAGCGGCGGATGTTTTGCAAATGTTATGATGATGATGTTGTTTTGGTGGGGAGGCATGAGGAGAATGCTGACCTGGGGTAGGTAGGGGAGTAGTGTGGGGAATGTTTTCTATGTGTTTAAGTTGATTCATGGGGGTTTTGGGGGAAACGGGGTCTGTGGTCAATTTACCGTGTCCTGTATTGACCTTGACAGGCAGGTGGTATTGACGGGATGGGGGGGGGGACTTGGGTTGGGGGGGGGATTTGGGCGAGGGGGGGGAGCTGGGTGGGGGGGAGCTTTTTTCTACTGACATGGCATGGAGGGTTGTGTTTGGGCTTGAAAGGGGGGATTGTGGCTCTTGTTCTGGGAAAGTGGAGTGGATGGGTTCGATTTATTGATTCCCCGGGTTGGAGGAGGGGCTACTACCATTGGGGTTTTTTGGATAGCGGGCGACAGCGAGGGGGTGGAATGTAATTGCTAATGGTGCGCTTTGTCTCTTTGAATGTTAAGGGCCTTAACTCCCCAAGGAAGAGATCCCTGTTGTTCTCTGAATTGCGCACTTTGCAGGGGGACATTGTTTACCTACAGGAGACCCATCTTCAAAACTGTAAGCAGGGATGGCTGAGGAGATCCCCATATACTGAAGTGCGGGTGGCCTCGGATGCACAGGGACGGAAGAAACGGGGAGTGGCCATACTGTTTCACCAGAGCCTCTCTCTACAGATAGAGGAGACAAAACAAGATACTTTGGGGAGGTGGCTCTTCTTGAATATCCGTCTAGAGGGGCACCTGCTCACCTTGGCCAATATTTACGCTCCCAATACAGGTCAAGGGGCCTTCTTTGCCCGATTGAAGGCCTCATTAGCGGACTTTGCAAGGGGTCCTATTGTTCTAGGGGGGGACTGTAACACACATCTGGTGTCCCACCTGGATTCCACAAGTCGCGCTGGGGGGCGAGTGAGGGGACCAGCCAGGGCCCTGCAAAGCCTTATGCTTGATTTAGGTCTGCGGGACGTCTGGAGGGATACCCATGAGGGGGAAAGAAGCTATACGTACTACTCACCGGTCCATCAGGTTCACACTCGCATTGATTACTTTCTATTGGATCAGCGCCTGATGGACGGGAGGGTGAAGGCTGGCCACGGAGCGCTGACTTGGTCAGACCATGCCCCGTGCTGGCTTGCTCTTCCGCCTGGATTGTACAGTGAGCATCAGAGGCTTTGGCGCCTAGATGTGAGGTTCCTACGGCGGCAGGGCGCAGTACAGGATCATGTCCGTTTTATTACGGAATTTTTCGAGCTTAACAATTCTGGGGATGTTTCTCTCCCCATGGTGTGGGATGCTTATAAGGCGACGGCCCGTGGTCAACTCATGGCGGAGGCGGCCAGCACACGTAAAAGGTGGGCACATGAACGCGACCAGTTGGTGGCGGAGGCTGCCCGCTTAGGCGCAGAGCATGCCCGATCTGGTTCGCGACAGGTTCTGCGCCAGTGGCGGGCGGCGCGAGCCACCTTAGATGCGTGTATGCAGAAAGAATTTGATAATAAGCGTCGGAAGCTACGACAAACTTTTTATGAGCATGGGAATAAAACCGGCCGCTTCCTCGCCCTGCGTCTTCGCCGACAGCAATCTGCGCGAGTGGTACGCGAACTGCGCGACGCCGGGGGAAGGAAGAGGGTTATCTCTCGGGAGATACGCGACCTTTTTGCTGACTTTCTGGAGCAGCTATATAAGGCGGAGCCTTTTGAGCGGGATAGCATACAGGACTATTTGCGTGGGATAGGTCTGCCGCTTCTTTCCGACCATGACTGGGCTCAGTTAGATTCTGAATTAACAGTAGATGAAGTGGAAACTGCAATCCGACGATTGAAAACTGGGAGTGCCCCAGGTAACGATGGCTTCCCAGCAGAATATTACAAGAAGTTTCGGGTACAATTGGCGCCAACCTTGACCATCTTGTTCAACGAAGTCCTGGGGGGGGCCACTTTATCGCCATCCCAGCGTGAGGCATTGATCGTGATGATCCCCAAGCCCGGTAAACCATTGCGCGACACGGCGTCATACCGCCCCATCTCCCTGTTAAATGTCGACGTTAAAATATTTGCCTCCGTCTTGGCGGCGCGCCTGAATCGGGTCCTCCCGGGCTTGGTTCACCCGGATCAGGTGGGATTCGTACCGGGGCGCCAGGCGGCAGACAACGTTAGGCGTATGCTGCAGGTCATACACGTAGCCCAACAGGACCCACAACCAGCCTTACTGGTGGGAATTGACGCAGAATAAGCCTTTGATCGGGTTGCTTGGGAATACTTATGGTGTGTTCTGGAGAAAATGGGCTTCGGCCCTAATTATATCTGTTGGGTTCGTAGTCTCTATCAGATGCCTCAGGCATGCGTCCGGATCAATGGGGGACACTCGAGACGCTTCTTGCTGGAACGAGGCACGCGACAGGGTTGCCCTCTTTCGCCCCTGCTTTTTGCTCTGGCGATGGAACCCTTGGCCCAAAGCTTTCGAGAACACTTAGGCTTGAGGGGGGTTCATGTCGGTCCTGAGGATTATAGGATTGCGCTCTTCGCAGATGATATCATTCTGTCCCTGGTGGACCCGGCCACCTCCCTTCCAGTGGCGATGCAGCTGTTTAATAACTATGCGCGAGTATCCGGTTTCAAAATCAATCACACGAAATCGGAGATTTTGAATGTTGGAGTCCCTGGGGCGGTTTGTGCGGAGCTCCAGGCGGCTTATCCTCTTCGCTGGGTGTCCGGAGCTTTGCGTTATCTAGGAGTGCAGCTGACCGTGGATCGGGCGGACCTTTTTGGGGCCAACTATGACCCCCTGCTTCGTCAGGTTCGGCGAGACTTAGAAGTATGGCAGGGCCTGCTCTTTTCCTGGTTTGGGCGTATTGCCGTAGTCAAGATGGTGGTTGTTCCCCGCTTCCTTTACTTTTTTCAGGTTTTGCCGCTTCCCATCGCGCAGACCACCCTGGCGACCTGGCAACAGTTGCTTATGAAATTCATTTGGCAGTATCGTCGTCCACGCCTGGCGCGACAGGTTCTTTATACCCGTACGCGCTCTGGAGGTATGGGCATGCCCAATTTACATTGGTACTATGCGGCGGCGCAATGCCGGGCAGGGGTGGAGTGGATGATCGCTGATAGCACTAAGCGATGGGTGCAACTGGAAATGCACTTGGCGGGGGGGGGGCTGGCCTGGGAGATTGGCTGTGGTTAGGCCCGAAACTACGCCGTGGTAAGCGTACTAACAATCCCTATATTCTTCACACCCTCCGTTGTTGGGATCGGCATTTTCGATCTCGCGACACGGACTTAACCCCTTTAGCTCCCATAGTGGATAACGCCTCTTTCCCGCCAGGGCTAAGTGATATAGTTTTCCGGCAGTGGGGCCATCAAGGCCTTAGTAGGGTCGGGCAGCTTTTTGATGATGGTCAACTGCAACCCTTTCGTGCGTTACAAGATGAATTTGGCATTCCGACTAGGCAACATTATCAGTATATGCAAGTGGTACACTGGGTTCGATCTAAGCCTATCCGGCCCCAAGTTGCGCGGGCCCTCTCTGATTTGGAACGTTACTGCGAGGGGTGCTCTACCACTAAGGGACTTGTGGCGACCCTGTACGCCCACTTGCAGGGCTCTCAATCGCGTTCTAATAGGCACAGGGAACTATGGAACTCCGACTTGAACCTTTCCTACACTGAGCAGCAGTGGGAAAGGGCGGAAACTCACCTGTGGAAAAGTGCGGTAGCGATTAATGCCCGTGAAACCAATTATAAAATATTGTACCGATGGTACATGACTCCGGCGCGGATTGCGCGCATCTATCCTGGAGTGGTGGACCTCTGCTGGCGTAATTGTGGGCATCGGGGCACCCTAGGGCACATCTGGTGGGATTGCCCCCGCATTCGTGCCTACTGGAGGGGTATACAATATCGGTTGCAGCTGCTCCTAGGAGTAGATGTCCCGTGGGACCCGGGGATTTTCCTGTTTAGTGCCGCGGTGCCGGGAGCACGTGCCCTACAGTTTGCTCTACTTCGCCATGGCCTGAATGCAGCTAGGTTATCCCTTGCAGCAGCCTGGAAGCGGACCTTGGCCCCCTCCTTTCAGACTTGGCTGGAACGGATGTGGGATACGTATACCATGGAAAGAGGGGTAGCGGTCAGTAGGATGCGCCTGGCGCGTTTTGAGTTGGTGTGGGCACCCTTTGTTTCTCGCTACGGTGCGTGATTGTGCTGGACGAGAGGGGGGGACCTTGCATACCTTAGAGGGAGCTCGCCCCATGAACGTCTTTTCTGCTCATCCCCATCCTTGTACGTGAACGCTAGCAAGCCATAGAGGGGGGGATTGGGAGGGTGGGTGGGAGGGGGGTTATGGGTTAGGGAGGTGTTGGGGGGGGGGAGGACGGGAGGGTGGGGGGTTACTGTTTTCCGAAGCTTTATTTTAAAAATGCAAAAATGAAGGCATATTGTTGAATGTCACTGTGACCTGACGTTATATTATTACCTTTGCTACTTCTTTGTAGATTTTTGTGGTCTATGCTGTTATGTACTTTTTGGAAGCCTTTCAATAAAAAATAAAAATAAAAAGGTTTGGACAAGCTCCTGGAGGAAAGGTCCATAAACCATTATTAAGAAGAGACCCAGGATATCAATGCTTGACCCAATACAAGCATTATGGAACCTGTGTCTTTTGGGGAAACTGCTAGGTACGTATGACCTAGATTGGCCACTGTTGGAAACAGGATACTGGGCTTGATGTATCTTGTATGGCATATCTTATGCTCTTATGTTCTTATCCTGCTGAGCCTGTCCACGAGGATATTGTCTTGACCCAGGAGGTAGACTGCTCAGAGGACCATGTCCTGGTGTACCGTGAAGGAGCAGAGGAGGACAGCTTCCCGGCAGAGGAGGCGGGATCCCATTCCTCCCTCCTTGTTCAGATAGAACATTGCGACTTTGTTGTCGGTCTGCAGTAGCACTGATTTTTGCTTGAGGTGGGGCTCGAAGACCTTTAGGGCCCACTGGATTGCTCGGAGCTCGAGCAGGTTGATATGCTTTTGAGACTCCTCAAGGGACCACCTTCCCTGGGTGCATATGTCACTGCAGTGGGCTCCCCAGCCTAACAATGAGGCGTCCGTCATCAGCACGAGCTCGTGCTGGGGAGCATGGAATGGCATGCCCCACAGGAGGTTCTGGGGGTCTCTCCATCAGTCTAAGGAGCTGCGTAGCTCACGGGAGACCCGCACGGGATCTCGAAGATTGCCAGAGGCCAGCACCCATTGTCCTCTGTAGGCACCACTGAGTTGCTCGCATGTGCAGGCGTGCGTGAGGGACAACATTGATGGTCGAGGCCATGTGCTCTAGCAGGCGCAGCATGGTTCGTGCTGACACTCTTGCCCTGCCCTGTACCTCAGCCACCAGGGCACAGAGGCGGACTGCATGGGCCCGAGGGAGGAAGGCGGTTGCCTGATCAGTGTCGAGGAGAGTGCCGATGAACTCCAGGAGTCCTCACCGGCTCGAGGTGGGACTTGGAGTAGTTGATCAGGAAGCCGAGGAGAGCAACTGTGAGTGAGGCCCCGGATCAGGACTCCTCTGCAGAGGTTCCTGTGACAAGTCAGTCATCTAAGTTGGGGAAGACGGGCAGACCTTGACGCTGAAGGTTGGCCGCGGACACGGATAGGCATTTCATGATGACCCACGGGGCCAAAGCGAGTCCGAACGGGAGTACTTTGTACTGGAATTGCTCCCTTTGCACCTTGAAGCACAGGTATTGCCTGTGTTGGGGATGGATCGCTATATGAGCGTAGGCCTCTTTGAGGTCTAAGGAGCATAGCCAATTGCACTGCTGGAGGAAGGGCAGTAAGAAGCCAAGCGACAACATTTTGAACCTCTCTTTCACCAAGAATTTATTTAGATTCCTGAGGTCGAGGATAGGCCACATTCCCCCCATCCTCTTTGGTACAAGGACGTGCCGGGAGTAAAATCCTCGGCCCCGGAGGTACTGCAGTACCCTTTCGACTGCTTGCTGATCGAGGAGATTGTGCAACTCCTGTTGTAAGCAAGCCTGGTGGGCGGGGAGCCAAGAGGGCTGCGCTGGGGAGAAAGGGGGAGGAAGCCCATTCAGCCAGAGATGGTAACTGTCCCAAACCACCTGGACGGTCCAGGTTTCTAAAGTGATAGACGCCCATTTGGGCGCGAAGAGGGACAGGCATCCTCCCATTGGCGGAGATGCCGTCGAGGGGCGAGAGGCTATGTGCCCGGTGTCAAAACCCCTGAGCTGGTTGGGGTGGAGTTGGGGGTCGGGTCTTGGGCCCTTTTGGCTTATGATGGGCCTGAGTTCCCCCTTTTTCCTGCGCACTAGTTGTTGGTGCCGGGGTCGGGGGATAAGGCGGGTACCCTCAGTAGGGGAGCTCCTTCCTTTGGAAGAAGGGCTTCTTCACCGGTTGCTTTTTCCAAGGGAGGGAAGAAGTCTTTTGAGAGAGGCGAGTGCATGTCACAAACTCTGTCTCAATCTCGGCCACCTTGTCCTCCCATGGACTTGCCAAACAACTGCTCGCTGAGGCAGGGGATGTCCAAAAGTGTTTCATGGATCCACTGCTCCAGATCTAAGGATTGAAGCCATGCCTGGTGGCGAGCTCCAATGCCGGCCACCGCCACCCCGGTCGAAGATTCAAACCAGTCGTATGTGGCACGGGAAAGGTAGTTTGAGCAGTCTGTGACCGACTTCAGGGGGGTTTGGAACCTAAGGAGATGATCACCCCCTAGGCCCGCAGAGAACCTGCCGAGCTCCTTGGTGAGGTCTCAGAGGAACATCCCCATGTAAAGCTGATATGTCTGAATGCGGCAGGGCAGCATGGAACCCTGACAGGCCTTGCACCCAAGGGCATTGAGGACATGGGATTCCCTCCCAGGCAGAACGGAAGAATGAGACTTCGGGCTCTTTTTTTTCCGCATGGCAGACTCGACCACTATGGGGGTGTGCGGAAGCTGAGCCTTCCAGAACCCTGGGGCATGCTGGACCCTGTACATGGTTTCGAGCCATTTGCTAATGATGGGGACCGACGCTGGCATCTCCTACATGCGAAGGAGTAATCGGGAGCGTAAGAGACTCCCTACATGGGGACTTGTACTGGAGTATGTCCAGTTCTTCGGCCCTGGGTTATTCTTCAGTCTGCGTCTGCAGATTAAGAGCCTGCGACATATCCTGGACAAACACCAAAAAAGAGGTGTCCTCGGGGAACGGATGCCTCTGAGAAGTCAGCGGAGAAGGGTCCGAGGGCAAATCATAGTGGACCCGAGTCTCTGGGGAAGTATCCCCGTCAGACTCCCAGCCCAAAAGGTCTGAGAAGGACTCCAAGTCGGGCAGGTCCATGGCCAAGGCCCGCCTGGAGCAATAGGCACTGGCTTTCGATGACCTCGCCCCCGAGGAATGGGATGGCAAGCGAGACAGGTGCCAAGGCCCACAGCTCTCAGGGTTTCCTGGGCATGCTTGGATCTCCCTCCTGGGGATCTCTCGGTCTCAGTGCATGGGCCAGCCGTGCTTGGCAGAAGCACCTGCTGGGCAGATAGGAAGGCAGAAATGCTGCACTCCAGTGCCAGCATTCAGGACTCCCACTCGGACGTGGGTCCCTGTGACGCCAACGCTGGGGTTATCGGGTCTGGCGTAGAAGAGGACAGGGGGTCCTCGCCGGGATGACCCTTGGGAGACCAGGTGCCATCGCCGGTGGCCTCTGTCTCTGTAAGAGATACCTTTCAAGGCCGCACCTTCTCTGACTCTCGGAAATGCCGAGGGGGGCTGATGGACCGAGCAGGAGAACGCTCGCACTTGTCTGGAGCTCCCGACAGAGACTTTGAAGCCTTCTTCTTCTTGTGCCACTCCACATCGGGGGACCCCTGGTCAGAGTGCCTCCTAGGGTGCGGAGTCTCCTGGGGGGATCCCATGAGCGGTGGGACGGCCTGAGGCACCACCTGGGGCTCCGAGGCTGCCTTGCGGAAAATGTCATCAGAAGTCTGCTTACTGCTAAGCAGGACCTTGGCCGACACTTTCTTACACAATGACAGAGCTCTAGGTTATTGTCAGCCCCGACACTGCAGACAACATTCATGGGTGTCCGTGAGCAACATGTTCTTGGAGCATCTGTCACATTTCTTAAAACCGGTAGCCATTGGGGTAAAAAGGACCCTAGCGAGGTCAAAGAATCTCAAGACCAGCGGTTGGAAAAAAAAGTCACGAAGAGCCTGATGGACAAAAACTCCAAAAGAAGGGAAAAAAGGGAGTCGTCTAGCCCACAGGGGTTCTGTGGCATAGGGGAGGACGGGTAGCGGTCCGGTGCAACAGGAAAAAAGGGTCGAAGACCACAAGAAAAAACACACTTTTTCAGAGGAACGAGGACGTGCATCCAAAGGACTCAGTGGAAAAAGGAAGACTCAGCAAGATGGCACCCTTGGGCGGGAAGAGGATCACGCATCCGTGGCAGCATTCCCAAAGGCTTTCTTTGAAAGCTGTGGAATTGTTCCATGTGGGCTCCGTCAGTGCCGACGTCACCCATAAGTGAGGATTGACTTCCTTCTTATTCCTGGAGAACATAAGATTCAAGGATAAAGCGGGATATAAATACTTTTAAATAAAATAAATAAATAAAAAATAAGATATGCCATACTGGGTAAGACCAAGGTCCATCAAGTTCAGTATCCTGTTTCAACAGTGGCCAATCTAGGTCATAAGTACCTAGCAGTGTCCCCAAAAGGCACAGGTTCAACAAAGCTTGTACTGGGTCAAGCAGTGATATAGTAACATAGTAAATGACGGCAGATAAAGACCAGTATAGTCCATCTAGTCTGCCCAGTAAGATGGCAAGAGTAGGTGTACTTGCCACTCTGTGCAGACCACCCCTCCCCATGTCTTTGTTTAGGGGTGAACCCGCCGCTCCGTGTAGGATACCCCTATTTGTTGAGAAATTAGATGGTTCAGTTTGTTTTGATTTTATCCTGTTGCTGTAAAGTGATCCACTGTGTCTGTCCCAGGCCACTTTGAACTCCGTCACTGTGTTTGCCCCCACCACTTCCATCGGGAGGGCATTCCAAGCATCCACCACCCTTTGCCTTTCAATTTACCACCTTGCAGCTTCATGTCATGCCCTCTAGTTTTACAGCTTCCCCGTCTCTGGAAGAGGTTTGTTTGTTCATTATTTCTCTTTAAGTATTTAAAGGTCTGAATCATATCTCTCCTATCCCTCCTCTCCTCCAAAGTGTACATATTTAGGTCTTTAAGTCTCTTCTCATAAGGTTTCTGACGCAGACTCCAAATCATTTTGGTCGCCTTCCTCTGAACAGTTTCCATTCTTTTTACATCCCTTGCAAGATATGGTCTCCAAAACTGAACACAGTATTCCAAGTGAGGCCTCACCAGTGACTTATACTGTGGCATTAGTACCCTCTTCCTTCCTGCTGGTGATTCCTCTTTGTATGCAGCCCAACATCCTCCTGGCTTTTGCCACTGCCTGGGTCCCTTTTAATAATGGTTTATGGACCTTTCCTCCAGGAACTTGTCCAAACCTTTTTTAAACCCATCTACACTAACAGCTTTTATTATATCCTCCGGTAACAAATTCCAGAATTTGATTACAAGTTGAGTGAATATATATTTTCTCTTATTAGTCTTAAATAGGTTACCCTGTAGTTTTATTGCATGTCCCCTAGTCTTTCTGTATTCCGATGACATAAACAATCAATCTACGTTTTCCCATTCCACTCCATTCATTAATTTATAGACCTCTATCATATCCCCCCTCAGCCGTCTCTTTTATAGGTTGAAGAGTCCTAACCTTTTTAGCCTCGCTTCATAGGCGTATCCTTCCATCCCCTTTACCATTTTGGTGGCTCTTCTCTGTACCTTTTCTAATAATGCTATATCCTTTTTAAGATATGGCGACCAGAATTGCACACAGTATTCAAGGTGCGGTCGCACTATGCAACGATACAGAGGCATTATAATATCCTTTGTTTTATTCTCTATTCCTTTCCTTGTGATACCTAGCATTCTATTTGCTCTCTTGGCTGCCGCTAGACACTGGTTGAGGGTTATACATGATATCCATGATGACGCCTAAATCTTTTTCCCGGGTGGTGGTTCCTAATGTGGAACCTTGCATCGTGTAACCATAGTTTGGGTTGTTCTTCCCTAGGTGCATAACTTTGCACATGTCCACATTAAATTTCATCTGCCATTTGAATGCCCAGTCTTCCAATTTATCAAGATCCTCTTGCAATTTTCCACAATACCCATGGGTTTTAACAACTTTAAATAGTTTTGTGTCATCTGTAAATTTGATAACCTCACTCGTTATTCCCATTTCCAGGTCATTTATGAATATGTTAGAAAGCAGCAGACCCAGCACAGATTCCTGAAGTACTCCACTATTCACCTTTCTGCATTGGGGAAATTGGCCATTTAGCCCCACCTTCTGCTTTCTGTCTTTTAACCAGTTCCTGGTCCACAATAGTACACTGCCTCCTATCCCATGACTTTTTAATTTTGAAAAAAAGTCTGATGAGGGACCTTGTCAAAGGCTTTCTGAAAGTCCAGATACACTATATTAACCGACTCACCTTTGTCTACCTGTTTATTCACACTTTCAAAAAAACATAACGGATTAGTAAGACAAGATCTTCCTTGTCTAAAGCCATGTTGGCTGCCTCCCATTAAGCCATGACTATATACATGGTTAGTAATTTTGTTCTTTCTGATGGTTTCTACCATTTTTCTAGTACTGATGTCAGGCTCACCAGTCTGTAGTTTGCCAGATCACCCCTGGAACCCTTTTTAAAAATTGGTGTTACATTGGCCATCCTCCAATTTTCAGGTATTACAGATAATTTTGATGATAGTTCACAAATTACTAATAGCAGGTCTGCAATCTCATATTTCAGTACTTTCAACACCCTTGGATGTATGCCATCAGGTCCAGGCGATTTGCTACTCTTCATTTTATCAAATAGTTATAATATATCTTCCCGGTGTATCGATATTTCTTTCAATTCTTCCGCAGTATCACCTTTAAATTCCACTTCAGTCATGAGTAACATCCCTAGATCTTCCTCAGTAAAGACCAAAGCAAAGAATTCATTCAGTCTCTCCGCTATTGTCCACTCTTAGTGCCCTTTATACCCCTCTATCATCGACTACTGCTACTACTAGTAGTACTACTGAGCATTTGTATAGTGCTACAAGTCATACGCAGTGCTGCACAGACATGTAAGAGACAGTCCCTGCTCATCAGAGCTTACAATCTAGTCAAGACAGACAACACGGAATCTGTAGACAGAGATAAAACAAGGGAGAAAGGTAAAGCAACAAGGAGATCAGGTGAGTCAAGATCCAAAAGCAGCAGCGAAGAGGTGAGTTTTCAGCCTGGAGCAAAGTCTGGAGTTAGTAGTGGAAGAGAAGGCCACAGACAGAAGCAATTTGCCAGAAGAGTGGAGTTCCCGAGTGGGGTAGAAGTAGATATAAGAGAAGAAAGGTAGTGAGGAGCAGCAGAGTGAATGCATCTAATGGTCCAACTGACTCTCTCACAGGTTTTTTGCTACAAATGTCCTTGAAAAAGTCTTTATTATGCATTTTTGATTTCACAGCAAGCTTCTTCTCAAATTCTCTCTTTGTCTGCCTTATCAATGCCTTGCATTTAACTTACCAGTGCTTGTATTGTTTCCAGTTTTCGTCATTTGGCTCTTTTTTCCATTTCCTGAAAGATGCTGTTTTGGCACTAGTAGCCTCTCTGACCTCAACTTTAAACCTTGCTGGCAGTTTTTTGGACTTCCTTCCACTTTTCTTAAAGTGTGGAATATAGCTGGTCTGGGCTTCCAAGATAGTATTTGTAAACAACACCCAAGCTCGATGTAAGTCTTCAACCTTTATTTCCTCATTTTATCAAAGTCTCCCTTTTGAAAGTTAAAAGGCAGTACTACTTTGGATTTCCGTTCCATCCGTCCTCCATTAATTAAATCATATGTGATCACGCTATGATCACTATTGCCAAGTGGCCCCTACACCCTTATCTCTTGCACCAGATCTGGTATTCCACTAAGGACTAGGTCCAATATGGCTTCCCCTCTGGTCGGTTCATGAACCAGCTGCTCCAAGAAGCAGTCATTTATTTCATCTAGGAAATTTATCTCCCTGGCATGTCCTGCCGTGACACTGACCCATTCAATACCGTGGTAATTGAAATCACCCATTATTATTACTGTGCTGTAACGTTTGTTAGCTTCCCTGATTTTCATCATCCATTTGTTCATTCTGGCCAGGCGGTCGATAGTACACCCCCACTGCCATTGCCTTCCCCTTCTCCTTTTTACATGGAATTTCAGTACATAGAGATTCTACAGTGTATTTTGTTTCCCGCAAACGTTTAATCCTTTGTGACTCAAGCTCTCTCTAAGATAGGCCATGTGGTCTTTTTCTGTCGTTATGTTTCTCTATCCTTCCCCCTCCCAGTTTTTGTCTTCTTTCTTCCGTTTAATTCACCTCCATGGTGTCTCTTCTTCTTTTCCCTCCCTCATGACCTTACCCCATATCTTCCATCATGTCTAAACTCCCCCCTCTCTCCACAGATGCCCGAGTCTTCCCTACACTGCTGCATCTGCAAATGGTCACTGCCCAGTGATCTCTACAGCAGTGCGGTTCTCTTTACTAACTTGGAGCTGTGGATGCAGGATGACGAGAGAGGGCACAGGAGCAGCAGGTCGGACTTAGGGACTGTGCAGACTGGGGCACCGTGGATCTAGTGCAGAGGGAAGAATGTGGAGTAAAGATAGAGAAAGACAAACCAGGAGGGAAATGGGGAGGAGGAGAATCTATGGTTCAGAGAGATGGGAGAGAGCACAGTCTGCAGGGAGATGGAGAACGGAGAAAATCTATACTCATGAGAGACTGGTAAGGGAGACAGCAGCAGCTCTGTAGAAAAGGCAAGAAAAAGAAGGGAGAAGGGAGAGAGTCATGATAAAGTAGAGGAAACTGGTAAACTGAGAGCCCAGTCCATAGTGGCGTCTGTGATTTATAACCCAGTCTCACCTTCAGTAACTCCATCGCTGACTGCTGACACTTCTCCTCTATCTCTGAGATCAGTTTCTGGAGGGAGGAGCTTCGATCTTCTAATTGGGTCACATTATCTCTGATTTTCTTTAGAATCTCCTTCTCTTCCTCTTCCAGCCTTGAGAGAAGGATCCGCCGCTCCTCATTCAGGAACTGGTGCAGCTCCTCAAACTCAGACAGGATTTTCTCTTTCCAGATCCCAGTCTTATGCTACATTCAGCAGATCAAAGAGAAGAAATATCAGAGGCACTGTCAATAACTTTATTACCTGTAATAGTGGAGCTTCTACACCAGAACAGAACCTGAACCATTACTTTCATTATTCCGCGCTTTAGGACATGAGAAGTTGGAAATCACGATACAGGAGGCGAGTTTAGAAATGGTCGCATAAATGAATGTGGCCGATATACGTGTAGAAGATCAAAGCAGTGATTTTTAGGAAATTCACACATGCTTCCCCTTCTAAACATTGCTGCTTACATGTATAACTGGTGATGGCAGGCACGTGTGTATACTTACGTCATTCCAGAGTAGAAGTGAATGTCTGTCAGGTTATGCACATATATTCTGCATTTTGCAAATTATATGGGCAAAATTTGCTCCCATATACATATAAATAAAGTATTTGTAGGGAAGATAAGGGAACATCCTACGGATACTTGTAGGGCAGGGGGTGCATGACCTCAGTCCTCAAGGGCCGCAACCCAATCAGGATTTTAGGATGCCCATAATGAGATCTAGTTCCTACAATGGAGGCAGTGCATACAAACAGATCTAATGCATATTCATTGTCAGTATCTTGAAAACCCCAACCGGGCTGCCGCTCTTCATAGAGGTTGTACACCCCCTGACCTACAAGTATCCATAGGATGTTCCCTTAACTTCCCTACGAATACTTTATTCACATGTACATATGGGAGTAAATTTTGCATAGCCCTCTTGCTATATATAAAACCCAGTTATACAAGTAGAAAGTCCTCCTGTAATTATTCTCCAGTGTGCCGTGGATCTCTCAGGACCCAAACAAACATCAGAAATGATAAAAGAAGGTGAATTGGCTGTGGACATCTTAACCATCATGCCAGGAGTCGGCTGAGGCAGTGCTGCAGATTGGGGGGGGAGGAGGGGGGCAAAAGGAAGTGGAAGGATCAACCTCCAGCCAGAAGGAACAATGCCCCACGTAGGCTGGGGGAAGTCAGAATCACTTCCGAAACTGGTCAACGATGAGATAGTCTGCCCCTGCCCACCTCCAACAAATAACTGCAGAGGGCAGATGTGTGGCATAGTAACATAGTATATGACGTCAGATAAAGACCAGACCGTCACTTGGTTTGCTGCTTGTCGTGCTGTGAGGGCTTGCGTGCATCAGTGATGCTGAGAGCTAAACTATCGGTAGTTTAACTACTGGCAGGGTCTCCCAAGATGGACAGGTCTCAGCTGAGGTGCCTGACGAAGACAAACCACCCATCTGGGCAGCAGCAGAATGGGATAGTGTTGACGGCGGAGGATCACATTTCTGTGACAACGGCAACAACACCAAACTTAAACTGCGCAGAAGGAAGGCCCAGCAATCTACTTCTGTATCTTGCCATGAAAACCCAATGGATAGTTACAACAAAACAAATTGTGCTATGGTGCTGGAAGATGAGACTCCCAGGTCGGAAGGCACTCAACTAGCTACTGGGGAAGAGCTGAAGACTTTTCAGAGTAAAGCCAGCATTTATGATGTGGTTGGATCAAAGCCCTCGGGAAGTCTGACTGCTGATGTAGCTGCGCATGAAATGAGAGTCAGAAGCTGTAAAGATGTCTTACACATTGGAACATGGAACGTACGAAGCATGAACCAAGGGAAGTTGGAGGTGGTCAAGAATGAAATGGAACGTGTACAACTTGATCTGTTGGGTGTCAGCGAACTGAAATGGACTGGCATCGGGCACTTTGCATCAGATGATCACATGGTCTACTATGCTGGAAATGAAAGACAAAGAAGAAATGGTGTTGCATTTATAATAAAGAAGAAACTTGCAAGAACTGTAATGAAATACAATGCAGTCAGCGAACGCTTAATCTCTATTCGTCTACGAGGATTGCCTATCAACACAACTATAATTCAAGTATATGCCCCAACAACAGCTGCAAAAGAGAATGAAATTGAAGAGTTATATGAACAAGTACAAGCTGAAATTGACAGAACATGCAAACAGGATATCCTGATAGTCATGGGTGACTGGAACGCAAAAGTTGGCAACAAAGAAGAAGGCAAAGTAGTTGGAAAATATGGACTTGGCAACAGAAATGAAGCTGGAGAAAGATTGATAGAATTCTGCAAGACCAATGATCTATTCATCTCAAACACCTTCTTCCAGCAACACAAGCGGCGACTGTACACATGGACTTCCCCCAATGGATTGTATAAAAATCAAATTGACTACATCTGTGGAAGTCAACGATGGAAAAGCTCTGTAACATCAACAAAGACAAAACCTGGAGCTGACTGTGGTACAGATCATCAACTACTAGTATGCAAACTCAAGCTAAAGTTGAAAAAGAGCAAACCACTCATGAATGCAGCAAAATATGACCTTGAGAATATACCACTGGAATTTAAAGACTGCCTGCAAAATCGATTTGCTGCTTTAGATACAAATGACAGAACTCCGGAAGAGTTATGGAATGACATCACGAAGGTTGTGCTGGAAGAAAGCGAGAAGTCTCTACAAAAGGCGAAAAAGCAAAAACGGCCAAAATGGATGATGGAAGAAACTCTAAAAATTGCCCAGAAACGCAGAGAAGCTAAAGCCAAAGGAGAAAGAAAGACAATCGCAGAACTCAACAGAGATTTCCAACGTGCAGCAAGACAGGACAAGGAAAAGTACTACAATGACACTTGCAAGGAAATAGAAGCAGAAACTATTAGAGGAAGAACAAGATCGGCTTTCCTAAAGCTGCGAGAGTTAAAGAAAAAGTTCCAGCCTCGAATTGGAATGTTACAAGATGCTCAAGGTTCTATGTTGAATGATGCTGAGAAGATCAAGAAAAGGTGGAAGGAATATTCAGAGTTTTTATATGATAAAGATCAAGTGGACCAACAGCCGTTTCAACCTATACCTTATGATCAGGAACCATTGGTGATGAAAGAGGAAGTTGAAGCAGCATTGAAAGCCTTATCAAAGACCAAAGCACCAGGCATTGATAGCATTCCCATAGAAGTATTGCAGCAATCTGATGCAGCTGTTACCATACTTACAAGGCTCTGCCAAGAAATATGGACGACAACATCATGGCCAACTGACTGGAAAAGATCTGTGTTTATACCAATACTAAAGAAAGGTGATCCAACTGACTGTGGAAATTATCGCACAATCGCTCTGATCCCACATGCCAGCAAGATTCTACTGAAGATTATTCAAAAGAGACTACAGCCATACCTAGAACAAGAACTACCTGAAGTGCAAGCAGGGTTCAGGAAAGGGCGAGGAACGAGAGACATCATTGCGGATGTGAGATGGATCCTTGAAAAGACTAAAGAATACCAAAAGGATATCTATTTGTGCTTTATCGACTATAGCAAGGCTTCTGACTGTGTAAACCATGAGAAACTCTGGGCCACATTAAGAAGCATGGGTATACCAGAACACCTGATCGTTCTCTTGCGCAATCTGTACATTGATCAAGAAGCAACAGTTCGAACGGAACAAGGAGAAACAGAATGGTTTAAAATAAGCAAAGGTGTAAGACAAGGCTGCATACTTTCCCCCTACCTGTTTAATTTATATGCAGAACAAATCATCAGAGAAGCAGGATTGTATGAAGACAACAGAGGTGTGAAGATTGGTGGAAGACTCATCAACAACCTTCGCTATGCTGATGATACCACATTACTGGCTGAAAGTGAAGATGATCTGAAACATTTGCTTCTCACAATCAAAGAACATAGTCTCAAAATGGGCCTGCACCTTAATGTAAAGAAGACAAAGATCATGACAACTGGCATAATCAACAGGTTCATCGTTGAAGGAGAAGACATTGAAATCGTGAACAACTTTAACCTACTTGGATCAACTATCAATAAAGAAGCAACAAGCAGTCAAGAAATCAGACGACGCATTGCTCTTGGCAGAATGGCTATGAAAGACCTAGATAAGATTCTCAAGAGCAGAGATGTCTCTCTCCATACAAAGATTCGACTTGTTCAAGCCATGGTATTTTCAATAACATCATATGGATGTGAAAGCTGGACAGTGAAAAAGACAGACAGGAAGAAAATTGATGCCTTTGAATTATGGTGCTGGCGGCGAATACTGTGTATACCATGGACTGCCCGAAGAACAAACCAGTCGATACTAGAGGAGATCAAACCTAAGCTTTCTTTAGAAGCTCAGATGACAAGACTTCAACTTTCATACTTCGGACACATCATGCGAAGAGAGAGATCATTAGAGAAAGACATCATGCTTGGAAAGATAGAAGGTCAACGCAAAAGAGGAAGGCCAGCAATGAGATGGATCGCTACAATAACAGCAGCTACGGGTACCAGTCTGTCAACAATGAGCTGCCTGACTGAAGACCGAACACAATTTAGGATAGCTATCCAGAGGGTCGCCATGAGTCGACTCCGACTCGACGGCACTTAACAACAAAGACCAGAATGCTCCATCTAGTCTGCCCAGCAAGACAGCAAGAGTAGGTGCACCTGCCGCTCCATGCAGGTCACCCCTCCCTATGCCTTTGTTTACGGGTATACCCACCACTCCGTGTAGGCCACCCTCATTTGTTCAAATATAAGAGATACTTATGTTTATTTTGATTTTATCCAGTTGCTATAAAGAGATCCACTGTCCCATGCCATTTTGAATTCTGTCACTGTATTTGCCCACACCACTTCCATCGGGAGGGCATTCCAAGCATCCACCACCCTTTCAGTGAAAAAGTATTTCCTGACATTGCCTTTCAGTTTACCCCCTTGCAGCTTCATATTATGCCCTCTAGTTTTACAGCTTCCCCATCTTTGAAAGAGGTTTGTTTGTCCAATAATATTCTAAATATTTAAAGATATGAACCATATCCCCCTGTCCCTCCTCTCCTCCAGAGTGTAGATATTTAGGTCTTCAAGTCTCTTCTCATAAGTCTTCTGACGCAGGCTCCAAATCATTTTGGTCACCTTCCTCTGACCTGTTTCCAGTCTTTTTATATCCTTTGTGAGATACGGTCTCCAAAACTGAACACAATATTCCAAGTGAGGTCTCACCAGTGACTTGTACAGTGGCATTAGCATCTCTTCGTTTCTGCTGGTAGTTCCTCTCTGTATGCAACCCAGCATCCTTCTGGCTTTTACCACTGCCTTGTCACACTGTTTCGCCTCTTTGAGATTGTCAGAAACAATCACTCCAAGGTCCTTCTCCTGGTCTGTGCACTCCAATTTCTTGCCCCCTATCGCATACAATTCCCTTGGATTTCTGCTTCCCAAGTGCATGACAGTGCACGTCTTCACATTAAATCTTAACTGCCAAGCATTAGACCATTCTTCCAGCTTTTGTAGATCTTTCCTCATGTTCTCCACTCCCTTAGGGGAGTCCACTCTGTTGCAAAATTTGGTGTCATCTGCAAAAAGACAGACTTTTCCATTCAGCCCTTCAGCAATATCACTCACAAATATATTGAACATTACAGGTCCCAGGACCGAACCCTGGGGCACACCACTAATCACTTTCCTTTCATCCAAGTGAGTTCCATTTACTGTGACCTTCTGTCATCTGTCAGTCAACCAATTTCTGATCCAGTTCACCATCTTGGGATCCATCCCCAAGCTGTTGTGTTTATTGATAAGCCTTCTATGAGGGACAGTGTCAAAGGCTTTGCTGAAATTCTTATGTTCTATGTATGTTTTTAGATCACATCCATCGCATGCCCTTGATCTAGTTCTCTAGTAACGCAATCAAAGAACTTAATCAGATTTGTTTGGCAAGACTGTCCTTGGTAAAACTATGTTGCCTCGGATTATGCAACCTGTTGGTTTTGAGGAAGTCCACTATTCTCTCTTTCAAGAGCGCCTCCATTACTTTTCCCGCCACCGAGGTAAGGTTTCCTGGCCTGTAGTTTGTCACTTCTTTCCTATTTTGTGAAGAGGTACCACATCAGTCCTTCTCCAGTCTTGTGGAACTTCTGTCTCCAAAGATCTATCAAAAACATCCTTTAAAGGCCCTGCAAGACCCTCTCTGAGCTCTTTCAGTATCCTGGGATGTATCCCATCCGGTCCCATGGCCTTGTCCACTTTCAGTTTTACAAGCTGTTCGAGCACATCATCTTCAGTAAATAGTGTGGTATCTACGCCATTCCCATCTGTATATTTGTCAAACACAGGTGGTTCTTCTCCAGGATTTTCTCTAGTGAAAACAGAGCAGAAGTATTTGTTTAGCATTTTTGCATTTTCAATGTCACTTTCCACGAGTCCGTTTCCAGCACTTCTGAGTCCTGCAATCTCACCTCTGATTTTCCTCCTCTCCCGAATATACATGAAAATAGTCTTGTCACCACACTTCACATCTGTAGCCATCGTTTCTTCTGCCTTTGAATTTGCTATGCTTATTTCTCTTTTTGTCTCTTTTAGTTTGATCCTGTATTCCTTTCTGTGTTCCTCTGTTTACGAGCTTCTGAATTTTGTGAAAGCTGTGTATTGTGCCTTTATTTGTGTAGCCACCTCTTTGGAGATCCAAATAGGTTTCCTGTTCCTCTTGTTTTTATTTACTTTCCTTATCCCATATGTTCCACAATGGACAGGTAGTATCCCTGGTTAAGGGAGCTAAGGCCACTCTAACACCCCTACCCACCGGGTCAGTCTTATATCTGCAGATGTGTATCTTTAGAGCCTCGTGCTCCACTGTGACATCCTCCAGCTGAAGTCCCCCACTTCCCAGTGCATGCTTTGAGGGGGTCACCAACTCACTCACTCTCATTGCACTGAAGAATGCTAATACAAAGGCACATTGGAAGAGTCGTGCCTCAAACGCATTGTGGTAGACTACGTCCATGGCCCTTAGCATTCCTCTCAGCAACTCATGTGTAAGTGTGTGTCGGCAATTTGGTGTGCAGCTACGCCCAGCAGACCATCCCCTCACCACCCTAGCGATGACAAAGTCAGATGACAGAAACTCACTCGCCCATCACTCTGGCAAAGAAAGTGATGGTCACCAGGTGTGTCTGGACCACTGTTTTGCTCAGGCTATCCTTCCTGCAGGAAAGTAGCCATTGGATGATAGTGTCGGTACAACACCGATCACCGTACCTGATTCCCTTCTTCTGACAGAATTCCTGGAACTCATCCCATGATCTCAGGTATCTGTGTCTGGTTGGCCTGGCAAGAGAGTTCATCAGGAGGCTCCATACATCAGCGGGCCAGAGGCCCAAACTGTCGCTGGGATGAGGGTCTTGTCCACATCCACGCCTGGAGCACTGTTCCAAAAACACACCATCTTAAAATGAGAGAAAGCATCAGCCAGGATGTTGTGATAACCAGGGATATGCTCTGTAATAAAGGTGATGTTATGTATCAGCCATACCAGGACTATTTGGCGCAACAACGCCACCACCCCTCGCATTCTGGCATACTTCCCATTGACCGCCTGGACCACTGCCATATTGTCCATGCGGAACGTGATTGTCTTGTTTGCCACTTGGGGGGCCCATAATGTTAGGGCCTCCAGTATTCGGAACAACTCGAGGAAGGGTGATATCTTTCGTGTCGCTATGGGCATACCAGTCGCTTGGCCATGGTTCAGAACACCAGGCTCCATGAAAGTATATCCCAAATCCCAGTCTGCCAAAAGCACCCGTGTAGAGTTCTAAGTCTGAGCTGAAAATGTGAGGGTCCTGCCAGAAGGCCCTACCATTGATGGTCTGCAGAAAGACCTCCCAAATGTCCAAATCATCTTTTATATCTTTTGACACCCTGATGTGCTGTTTGCTCACCCCTTTCGTTGCCATGGCCAACCACTGGCAAAGGACCCTCTCCATGGGAATGACTCTAGTTGCAAAGCAGAGCAAGCCAATCAGTGACTGGAACTGCTCTAGTGTCACCTTCCGTGAGCTCTTCATCTGCTTGATAAGTGTTCTCAATTTGTCAAACTTATCCTGTGGCAGATGCAAAACATGCACTCGCACATCCAGTTCAATACCCAAAAAGGTGAACACTGTCGCCAGGCCCACGGTTTTGTCTTCCACCAGGAGTATGCCGAAGTGTTGGGCAACCTGCTGGAAAGACATCATAACCTGCTTGCACCGCTCGTATCCCAAACCTGCAAACAGGAAACCGTCCAAATAGTGAAACATCGTTCCAGGCCCCATGATTTCCTCAATCACCCAATGTAAAAATCAGCTAAAGAGCTCGATGTAGGCACAGGAGATCAAACTGCCCATGGACATGCATTTGTCATAATAAAAACCCCCATCAAAGCAAAAACCAAGCAACTTAAATGAGTCAGGATGAACTAGTAGCAGGTGAAAAGCCGACTCGATGTCCGCCTTCGCTAGATATGCCTGAGCACTCATCCGACATTTCATGACTATGGCTTGGTCAATGGATGATATTGCGCCGAACACAACTGCAGATCAATACAGTTGTTAACTGAGTCACCATCCGGGTATTTCAGGTTATGTATTAATCAGATTTACCTGGTTCTTTCTTTGACAGTATGCCCGATGGGGATACCACTAGGTCGATGAATGGTGGCTTGCAAAAAGGGGCAGATATTCTCCCCAAGGCATTCTCCTTGTCGAGTTTATCCCTCATCACCTTGATGTTCTGGAGAATGGATGGTGGGTCACGCCTTGGAGGTAGAGGAATGTGCCTGGGCTTAGCCGAGGGGAAGTGAAAGCCCTGTGCAAGCCCATCCCCAATGCTACGGTAAGCCCACAGCCATGGACGCATGTTCTCAAGGTTGATGGGCAACAGGACTACTACCGTCTCTCCCCTGGAGGCCAGCCTGGGATCTATGCAGCCTTCCATTATTGTTGAATCTGCAGGATGTGACTGGGTGTCCTGCCCCATAACCAGAACAGACGTGCAGGTGCATTGCCTGGTGTTGTATTGGCAATGTATTTACTTTATTTATTTAACTAGTTTTCTATAGCACCTTATTCTTCAATCAAAGCGGTTTACATTATGTTATCACTACAAACAGGTGCTGGATACATTCCCTTGTCCCCAAAGGACTCACAATCTAAATATACCTGAGGCAACGTAGGGTTAAGAGGCTTGCCCAAGGTCACAAGGAGTGCCTATAGGATTAGAAACCTCAGTCCTTCTCGCCTGAGATTGCTGTCCCTAGGTGTGAATTGAACCACTGGCCCTTCAGCCTGAGGTACCGTGTCCTAACTACTAGGCCACTCTTCCCTACAGTACCGATGCCCTGCTGCCTGACCCACCACCTGTGAGGGGTATGTCTGCTCGGGCACCCACATGTTGAATGCCAGAAAAAGCTGGTAGCCCCCCTCATGATGGAACAGCCTGTTCTGCACCACCTCATTGAGCCATAAGTCGACGACCCAATGCTGCTATTATTGTACTGATCCATCTCATTGTCAGCCTTCCTCTCTTGTGTTCACCTTCTACCTTGCCAAGCATGATGTCTTTCTCTAATGATCTCTCTCTTCGCATGATGTGTTCAAAGTATGAAAGTTGAAGTCTTGTCATCTGAGCTTCTAAAGAAAGCTTAGGTTTGATCTCCTCTAGTACTGACTGGTTTGTTCTTTGGGCAGTCCATGGAATACATAGTATTTGTCGCCAGCACCATAATTCAAAGACATCAATTTTCTTCCTGTTTTGTCTTTTTCACTGTCCAACTTTTACATCCTTCTGATGTTATTAAAAATGCCAAAATTTTGGCATGGAGAGAGACATCTCTGCTCTTGAGAATCTTGTCTAGGTCTTTCAAAGCCATTCTGCCAAGAGCAATGCGTCGTCGGATTTCTTAATTGCTTGTTGCTTCTTTATTGATAGTTGATCCAAGTAGGTCAAAGTTGTCCACTATTTGATTTCTTCTCCATCAACAATGAACCTATTGATTTTGCCAGTAGTCAGGATGTTTGTCTTCTTTACATTAAGGTGCAGGCCCATTTTAAGACTATTTTCCTTGATCTTGAGAAGCAAATGTTTCAGATCATCTTCGCTTTCAGCCAGTAATGTGGTAGAATGCTTATACACTGCTTCATTGTCACTGAAGGTAGACAAAAAAAAAAAGAATAAAAGAGAGGGAGGGAAAGAATAAGGGAAAATATAGAAAAGGGGGGATGGTACGAGTAAATGATGCTGAGGCCAATCCTCAGTCCCGGCATGGACAGGCAGAATAGGGTCACAATGAATTGGGCTGACAGGTCAATATTGATCAGTGGATAACATTCTTCCCTCTCGCCACCCCATAGCATTTTTCTTATATAGACATGCCTGATAAAACATTAGATACAAAACACGCCAGTCCAAATTATACATCAACAGCTCTATAGGAATATACATCTGAATTGTATTATACTAATTTGTAATTTAACGGTAATGACTTGCCAATGAGCTTAATGTAAATAGCCCACTCATGCTCGCCTACTACCACTTAAATTGTACATAGTTCCCCCAGTTATTTTCCATGTTACTTCCCTGTTATATGTAAACACTGGACAATTCTATTGCCCTTGTGTCAAATTGTTAACTGTAAACCACACTGATGATAAATAGCGCGGTATAGAAAAGCCTTTAAATAAATAAATAAAATAAATAAATGTCTCGCAAGAACAGCAGTTGGCAGAGCGGGATGCAAGACAATGACAAACCACGGAGCACAAGAGAGGACCAGTGAACCAGACCCCAGCCGACGCCAAGTCAGCAATGACATCAGCCAGAAGGAAGAGGGCAGAAGACATGACTAAGGCCTCTATATGGCGCAGTAAGCAGGCTGCGACAGCGAAGAAGGTTACAGAATTGAGGGTCATGAGCACCAAAATGGAGGAAGTGATGAGGGACCTCAGAGGACAAGTCACCCAGCTTGGCCCCTGGGCAGTCTGATGGTGACTAGAGGCTCCCCCTTCCATGATAGATGACCTTGGCGATCACAGTGTGCCCAGTGGACAGACCAAGCCGTGGCACACCCCTACATGATCAGTTCCCTCCGGTAAGTCAGTTACTGATTCAGGAACAATGTCCATCATGACATTGGAAGGCTCCTCATTGGATAGCGATGGAGAGTTTGACTTTGTTGAATTCATTCAAAAGGCTTTCAAGAAGTTTAAAGGGAGGAAGACGGGCAATAAGGGTTCTGAGGGATGGGAGAGGTATTGGCCGGGCAGTTAGAACATAAAATATGCCATACTGGGTCAGACCAAGGTCCATCAATTTGGGGCAGGCCCCGCAGATGCGGCCATGGGAGCAGCCATTTCCCAACCACTTGAGCTGGCAGAGGTGACAGAAGGGGTGAACATGCGATGCGGTGTGTCACCACTGGCGCATGCGGTATCAAAAAAGATGAAAAAGAAAATATGGAAGAAAGCGTTTATTGATATATTTTTATATCAATATTTTTATATCAATATATTATGCTTGTAGTCACTAAAACTATGTTCATTATGTTATGATGATGTATTCTGTTTCAATTATATTTGTAAGCTCTGCTACCTGTTACTTGTTTAATGTAAACCTGTTCAATGCAAACATATTTTATGTATTAAGTTGTTATACTGTAAACCGCACTGATTTCAAATAGTGCAGTATATAAAACCAAATAAATAAATATTTGCGTTACTTGTCAGGGACTAGGAGGGAGAGGATAAGGAGGGAAAAGAAAAAGAAAAAGAGAAACGGGCAGGAGTGAGGGATCGGAAACCCAAAGTAGCTAAATCTATCTATAACTGGGTTTCAGCTTTTCACATCTACGATACATGAGTGTGGTGATGGAGAGGAAGCCGGAACTCGGCCCTTTCTTGATGAAGCACCAGACACTATCACGAGGGTACATAGGCGTTTTGAGGGCTGGACATGGTTGAACTATAAGCCACCTGACCAAAGACCGAATGCAGTTTAGGACAACTATCCAGAGGGTCACTGTGAGTCGACACCATCTCGATGGCACTTAACAATAATATAAGCATTCACAAAACATCCATACAGTACCAGAAAATGCCACTAGATGTCCCTCTTTATTCTGGATTACCACAAAATATATTCTTGGCCTGTTTTCTTTCCCTTTTTTTTTATATACCTATGTCTCCCCATTGTCCGCTTAAAAACCCTTGTATCCGCATCACTGAACCTAGACTGTAGGTAGAAAAGGGGGGGGCATATGTCACTTTTAATCTGTCTTCTCCTTCAGTACATCTCGTGGTGACCTCTCTCCCTTTAGGGGCGATGCCTGACTCAATGCCTGCCTCCTGTTGTTTACCACATGGCCCAACCTATGACCAATCCTGCACTTTCTCCTTTAAAGTGGATTTCCAGCCTCGGCTTGCTCTCTCTTTCCTCCCAGCAATCCAGATCCAAACATGGGCAAAATTATCGTATTCTATAATCAACGTGCATACTTGTGAGCTCTGTATACACTCCAATGAAACTCCGTCCATATGCACACTCACAATGAAGTGCACGCAATCAACGCATATACTTTAATGCTAGTCGATGTATTATAAGAGACGACTTTTGTGCATAAATGATTAAAATACCAATATTTAGGTGCATTGCTGGCAGCTAAAAAAAGTGGCTTCTTATGAAAATTACTCCCTATATGTTAAGGATGGAATACTCAAATATGATAAAAGTCCAGCAGGAAACAGAATGCTATGTGGAATCCTTATGGCTAGAAATTCCTTGTACGATAAGCAAAAGTATAGCATTGGGGGTACACTACTGTCCACTCAACCAAGATGAGGAAACCTAAAATAAAACGCTAACAAAAATTAGAAAAGTTTAAAAAAATGGCAATACAGTAATAATGAGAGAATTCAGTTATCCTGATATGGATTAGGTAAATGTCTCATTGTAATAAGCTAATGGAGTAACGATTCTGGATGCCACAAAGGACTGCTTGATGGAGCATTTGGACGTAGAACAGATGTCAGCAGGAACTATTCAAGACTGATTCCTCATTGCAACTCACGATCTGATGCAAGTGGCAAGGGTGATATCACATTTATTTTCTTGGATAATGCTGGTTTCTTTCTTTCAGAAAAACACCTCAGTATGTGTGAACAGCTATTGGACGTGCTCTTGCCGAACAGCTACACAAACAAGTTGGCAGATGTACAAAGATTATCTTCCATTTCATGTCTAGAGGAAGAATGTTCAGTACCTATTTCTTGGGTCACAGTGAATGTTATTAATTAGCAACCTTCAAAAAGTGCACCTATGTGTTAAGTTTGCAGCTATTGCAGACTTTATACCAGTTCTCAAGAGGTAAAGTTTCCCTTTGAAAATCTGACTTGAGGCACAAGCAACTGTATACATTTTTAGAAGTTATTCATGTGGGTATTTCCCCTGTAATCTTCCATGCATAATTCTGGAAATGTAAAAAGATATGAATAATTTGACTCTCTGCCCTTATCCCAGACCCCAGGAACGGGACCCCGACACACTCACTCTTCCCTGCATACTGGATACAGGTGTATATTCTCATATGTGTTGGACTATCTTTTAAAGCCCCATTTCTGCACATAAAACCTTTTGAAAACTGCCCAACACATAAGCTTCATCTTACTCAGGCCGTTTATAGCTTGACTGGAACAGGACCCTGCAGAAAGCAGCTCAGAGGGAGACGCAGACACCTACCAGCAGCTCCTCGACTTTTCGCTCATCACTGGATTTCAGTTCCAGAATCTCTTTCAGCTTCTTCCTCAAAGACTCCAGGTGAATTTCATATTTTTCCTGTGAACATTGACATATCTAATTTAGAAAATGAATGTTACTAAATTATTTTTTTCTTCAAGTGCATTTATACTAGGGCTTGACAAATCCCAGCACCAATTTCTGGTCACCATTGTGATCTGGCGCCTGGGATTTTCTTGCCCCCCCCCCCTTAAAAATAGTGGGGCAGAAAACCCCTTCTGTCTGCTTGTGGGACCCGATATTTTGCAGGCAGAACAGGAGAGGAAGGCGACTGCGGCTTCAAGGCAGCTAGCTGACTGTGGGGACCCCATTGCCCATTGGAAGAAGACAAGAGGAGAGTTGCAATTGCTGCTAAAGCCCCTTCTGTCTGTCCGTGGGAGATCAGATCCTTGCAGGCAGGACAGGAGGGGAAGGCCGGGCAGGAAGGTAACAGGCTGCCCCCGGGATTCCAGCCCCCATGCAGAGGACAGCAGTGAGCAGGCCCACAGGAAACAAAATATAGATGGGGAGGGGGGCGAGGTAGCAAATATTTAAAGGGAAAGTAGTCTAAAAAAAGGAGGAGGAGGATGGGGTGGGATGCAGGGTAGGGGGTGGGAGTGCTAGTGGGTAGGGAGAAGGGGAGAGACTATTTATTATTTATTTTATTTATTTAACAATTCTTATATACCGCACTATTTGTTATCAGTGCAGTTTACATTTAACAAGGAATACTCAGATCAGAGAAGGCTGATTGGGTTTACATTATAACAGGGAATAGAACTTGGAGAACATGGGTAACTACATATTGGAATATAACTAGATAGATGTGGAATACATAAAACTATATACATAGGGCATCATCGATGAAATTTGATCAGAGAGTATGTAAGATGCTGTAAGGCTGTAAAGAGAAAGCTTGGGACTTGAGCGTTATGTTGTATATGGGGCTCTGGTAGGGGATGGGGGATGGTTTCTTGGAGTCAGGGTAGCCGTTTGGGAGAAATGGAGCAGAAAGAGGTGGTGTTTTATTGCTTTCCAGAAATGTAGAAGGTCTCGGATCTCTCTGATTTCTGGAGGGAGGGCGTTCCAACATTTTGGTGCACAGTGGGCGAAGGTTCTTCTCATAGTTGTTTGTGAGCACTTTATGGAGTCTTTAGAGAGAGTCAAGGTGTTGTCGGTTGCTGTCCTTCTGGCTCTAGTTTTTGGAGTAGGTATGATCAGATCCTTGAGAGAGTTGGGGGCGATGTTGTTGATAATTTTGAATGTTATTAGCAGAATCTTATATGTTAGCCTGGCTTGAATCGGTAGCCAGTGGAGATCCTTAAGTATTGGGGTGATGTGGTCTGATCTGACTAGACCGCAGAGGACACGGGCGGCGGCATTCATAGCTTGTTGGAGAGGATTAAGAGTGTTTTTTGGTAGGCCATACAAGATTAAGTTTGCGTAATATAAATGAGGTAGAATGAGGGCCTGGAAGATGGTTCGGAAGTCGTTTGCAGTTCAAATGCCTCAGAGTTCTAATTTTGTTGTAGATGGACCTGATGGTGTTTTTTTATGTGTTCCTTGAAATCGAGATGTTGGTCCAGAGTAATGCCGAGATAGCATATGGCCTTACGGCTTGGAAGCTCCGCATCTCTTACTCTTAGGATGGAGGGAGGAGAGAAACTTATGTTCCTTGATATGAAGAGTACCTCTGTTTTCTTGAAATTAATGTGGAGGTTTTGGGTAGTTAGCCAGTCAGTAATTGTGTTGAAGCAGTTGACAAGGTTGGTGAATTCTGGATGTTTGATTTTGAACGGGGTAAATAGCAAAACATCATCGGCGTAGATAAGGGTAGAAATGTTGAACGAACGGATGATGTTACATATCGGGTGCATATATATATTAAACAGCAGAGCCGATAGGGAGGAACCTTGTGGGACACCTTGTTGTTGGTGGAATGGTGCAGAGGTTTTAGAACCAACTCGGACATGTTGCCAGCGCTCCGATAGGTGAGATTTACACCACTCCCAGGCAAGGCCGTGAATGCCCTTTTCGATAAGGCGGGTAAGTAGTTGGTTGTGATTGACGGAATCAAAGGCAGCTGAGATATCCAGGAAGATGAGAGCAAAACCATCTTCAGCATTGTCAATTCCTCTATTCAGGGTGTTGGTGAGAGTGGTGAGCAGGGTTTCTATTCCGTGCGATTCTCTAAAACCGTGCTGGCAGGGGTTGAGGGGTGCCGCTATGCCTATATGTTGTTGGATTTGTCTGTAGACGACCTTCTCGATTATTTTAGCAAGCAGAGGAATGCTCGAGATGGGTCGGTAAGATTCTGTCTTTGATTGGTAGAGTCTGCTGTTCTTTAGGAGGGGTCTTATTGAAGTTTGTTTGAGTAAAGAGGAGAATGATCCAGTTGCAAAAGATATCCGGATGATGTTTAGTAGAATTGGGCTGAGTTCCACTCGAAGGGTCCTGATCCAGTGTGCTGGGCAGGGGTCGTTTGGCTGTGGAGGTGTTGATTCTGGCAATGAGGTCTTGGATATTCTTCTCTGCGGGAGGGGTGACGTGTGTGAGTGAAGTTTGAGGGGTGAGAGTTTGGAAGAGAGGGTACACTGTTGGTGGTGGCTGAATCCTCGCTGAGAGGGATTTGGATTGAAGGAAATCAGCATATGACTGAGGGGGAATTGGGATAAGTTGGGTGGGGAAGGGTTCCTTGGTAAGGGATTTCACTAAGTTGAATAGGTCTCTAGGTTTATTGATAGAGCGCTGAAGGAGCTGGGCCTGGTATTCACTCATTCTGAGGTAGATTGTCGCACGGTGAGACTTCAGGTGTTCAAGGTAGGCTAATTTGTGAGTCAGGGATCGGGATCGTCTCCACTTCCTCTCGTGCTTCCTGAGTTCGATGAGGGAGGCGCGGAGTTCTGAAGTGAACCATGGAGCATGTTGTCTTTTACTTTTACATCTGTTGTGGGTTTTTGAATTGTTGGAGGATGTTGGATGGGCGAATTCCTTCAATGTGTTGTTCCAGTTGGTGATTGCATCATCAAGGTTGGCAGACTTCCGATGAAGGGTTGGAAGGACCTTCTTAGAAAACTCTTCTATAGCAAGAGGTTTGTGGTGTGGTGTTGCTGAGGGTCTGGAGGCATCGCTATTTGGTGCAGGAACATTTTGCGAGGGTATTTGGAAAGTAATTAGGTTATGGTCGGACCAAGGGACAGGACTGATTGAAATATTGAAGTCCGATTCATGGCTAGCTGCAGTGCTAGGAGAAAAGATTAGGTCTAATAAGTTTCCTTTTTGGTGCATTGGGGCAGTCACCAATTGTTTGAATTGTAAATCTTGCATTGCATCGAGGAAGGCAGCTGCTTGGTCGGGTTGCAGGGATGGTAGGTTGAAGTCACCGAGTAGCCAATTGGGATTGCGTGGGTTGGCTGGGTTGCAGGCTAGGTCAATGAACGTGGAGATGTCATCAGGAGGTGAGGAGGGGGCTCACATTGTTTGACTGTTTACTTATAATATGATGTTCCTTGTAAATATGTTCTGTTATAATATGACGTTCCCTGTAAAACAAATTTACTTTGTTAATTGTTGTTCATTGTAAACCGCAACTGAACTTTGGAAGATGCGGTATATAAATATATATATAAATAAATAAAATAAATAAATAAATATATAGGGAGGGGTTGAAGGGGAGAGGGAAGAATGCAAGGGGTGGAGGTTAAAGGGACAAATGCATGGGGACAAAAGAACACAATCTGTGTATTCCAAAAGGTGCTGGTGGGAGAGGGAGGAGGAGGGGGACACTGCCTTCTACTGGCCTGTTGGCACTGTGCAGTAGCCCATTAATAGCCTGATATATTAAGTTTTTATCCTAACAGAACATGAAAAAACATCTTAATAAATGAGGCCCAAAAACCTAAAACAGAAGCTGTGATACGGGGGGGAGGGGGGGGAATGCACTCTGACCTAGGGTTTAGCAGCCGGCTCCTAAGATTCCAGGAACATGTCTCAAGGCCTGATCTATGCATTTTTGTGTAAAAATAAACCTTGTGTAAATTCCTGAGGGGTTGATGGGCGATTATTGATCTGTATGACAATTACTTTATACTCTGAAATAATTCTGTGGCTTTTTACCACTATCACGAGCAAGAAAATGGTTTTAAGGCCATTCGGTTTTTCCGTTATTCATCTTTTGCAGCATCTCACAGTAACGCACTTGCTAACTTCTTACAAAGCATAATTTTTTACATTTAACTTTATCTGAGTAACACCACTAAGATATCACACAAAAACTACTTGAATGACTTCTACATCAGTCGGAGTCAGTTATAAAACCACCTCTAATAGGACAGACACAAGTACACCTGGCGCATTTCATCATTTCTGTACAGTCAGTTAGTTGTCCATGTGGGGCTTGCTTTTTGTAAAGCCTCCCATCGAGCCACTCACAGTGTCACGGGAGCCCAACGTTGTTATAACCCAACTAATGAACGCTCCGTCTGAGCCACATAATACTTGAATCTAAAATACTTATTGTTTATTGTTTATAAAACATTTGATATACCGCCCCCGTTACATCGGGGCGGTTTACAATATAATAAAACATCAAAGTCAGAAATAAAAAAGTTACAATTACTTAAGAGAAAAGAAAGAGGGATAGAAATCAAAGGAAAGAAGAGGGTGAAAGTCAGGGAGGGTAGTTAGATCCAGGAAAGGCACAGGAGAATAAATGGGTTTTGAGAAGGGACCGAAACATGGGGTATGATTCTTCCAGTCTGAGAGCAGTGGGTAGTGAGTTCCAGAGAGAAGGACCGAGGTAGAAAAATGCTGATTTACGGGTGGATTGGAGATGTGCACGGGAGGGGGCTGGAAGGTGGAGACGATTGATATGAATGGACCGGAGGCTTCGGGTAGGGACATGGAAAGAGAGCAAATCGGAAAGGTATTGAGGTCTGTGAAGGTAAATGGCTCGATGTACCAGGGTAAGGACCTTGTAAGGGATCCGGTATTGTAATGGCAGCCAGTGGAGGTGCTGTAGGAGGGGAGTGACATGATCACATGGAGAGGCATGGAGAAGCATCCGGGCAGCTGTATTTTGTATTAACTGTAGGCGATGCAACTGATATTTTGGGATACCGGCATAGATAGAATTGCAGAAGTCCAGTCGCGTTATGACTAATGAAAGAAGGAGGGTAGTGAGTGCCTGAGGGGATAGAAAAGGTCGAATAGCACGAATTTGCCAAAGACAGTAAAAAGATCGCTGGGAAATAGAAGATATATTGCTCTGTTTTGCTATATTGTTATCTAAGTTCCTTGTAAACCGCCCCTGATCTCTGGAAGGGGCGGTATAGAAAAGCACACAAATAAATAAATAAATAAAATCATGAAACGTGAGGGCACTATCAAGAATAACACCTAGATATCTAAGTTTAGGTACTGTGAGAATAGAGACACCAGAGAGAGAGGGTGCAAGAGGTGGAGTGGGGGAACCGTGAGTGAACCAGACAGCAGCCGTTTTGGAGATATTTAAAACTAAGCAGTTTGCAGAAAGCCAAGAGGAGACGGAGGCTAAACAGATATCCAATGGAGTGATGTTAGGGTGTGATGAGGAAGTGTGAAACAAAAGACCTGAAGGTCTTGTTTTTGGTGACAGTGTAAAGTAAGTGAGATCCAGGCTCTAGTAACTGATCTACCTTATACTAAATTTTACAACAGGGTGGTTCTGCACAATCATTTGGACTTTCTTCTTAAAGGTGCATTAGCTTTCCATCTTAGTCAGTTAATCATCCTGTCAAGATTTTTCCGTAGACCTCATGCCCAAAACGGTGACCCTGCGCCTTGCATACACTGGACAAGAGATTCCTAGCCTTTTATCTGAAGTGGACTGAAGCCCTTGGAAAACTTTCTGTTTCCTTGGACCCAAACAGGCCAGGGGCTGTCATTAGCAAATACACTCTATCAACATGGATAGCAGACGGCTCTTCCTTCTCTTATGCCTGGGCTGGTTTGACGCATGAGAGTCATGTCATAGCTCATGATGTGTGAGCTATGGCTGTGTTGGTCGCCCACCTGAGATCAGCCTCTGTGGAGGAAATATTTGGAGTTCTGTCCTTACATTCAATCACACTACTGTCTAGAAAGAGACTCCCAATGTTACCGTAGGATTGGCCAGTCCGTCATCCTGAATCTCTGTGGATTAGAATCCAACTCCTTGCCCTTTAGGCCCATTTTTTATTTTCCAGGCTGCCTTCCCAAAAATAACAAAAATTATAAACAGCTAATTGTCTTCAAAAAGATTGTTGGTATTTGCCTGTTGCAGTGTCTGTCAGGTTAATTATTTTTCTCCTTTTCTGTGGAAGGCAGCCTGTAACTAGGGAGTTCCCATCTGTGAGGAATTGCTATCCTGCCTGTCATCAGAGACAACCAAGTTACTTGCCTGTAGCAGGTGTTTTCTCTGGACAGCGAGGTACATACCCACCCACCTCCCCAGGGAGTTACGTCTTGTTGTAAACTTCATTACAAGACGGAGGTGGTCCTGTGAGACAGTGGGAAATGGGGTACATGTGCAGGGAGCTCTTTCACAGGTTTCATACCCCTGTTTTATTCTATTTTTCATTGTTGTTGTCATCCCCTGTCTTATCCTAAATTTTGTTATTGTCATCCCCTACTCTTTCCTTTTGTTACCCATCCTTTTATCCCCTAATCTGTTCTTCTGTCTCTATCCCTTTTCTTTAACTAATGGCGTTCCTTTTTCCGGCTCTTTTTCGCAGCTCTCTCTTTTAATGTATTTTAACTGATTTTATGTATTGTAAACCGCCCAGATGCTAATTGTATTGGGCGGTATATAAAGTTTTATTAAACATAAACAACATAAACATTCAGGAACTTCCTAAGCTGGAAAGCATAGTTACTCACCTGTAACAGCTATTCTCCAGGGACAGCAGGAATCAGTCCTCACTTATGGATGACGTCGGCACCAATTGAGCCCACGCGGAGCAATTCCCCAGCTTTCAAAGAAATCCTTTGGGATTGCTGCCACGCATGCATGGTCCTCTTCCCGCCCAAGGGTGCCATCTTGCTCAGTCAGGTCCCATAGATAGAGCCCCACTAGGCAGATGGCAAGGGAAGCATAAAAATATGGCAACTCTTCGGGGAAGGTGGGAGGATAGTGAAAACGTATTCCTGCTGTCCCTGGAGAACACCTGTTAAAGGTGAGTAACTACGCTTTCTCCAGGAACAAGCAGGAATTTAGTCCTCACTTATGGGATTCCCCAGCTACAGGCTAGCAAACACGTAGTAAAAGGTGCCTCCACGAGGCTGTGAGCAGAAGCTGATGCCCGAAGGAACCAAGTCTTTGGGTCCTCGAGGGCGAGCTCTCAGTAGCCGCAGAAGATGGGTCGGAGGGCAGGAGTTGCCTATACCCCGAACAGGTTATGGAGTACCGCCTGGCCGAAGGCACTGTCCCGGTGGGACTCCCTCTCCAGGCAGTAATGTGAGGCGAATGTATTCGCCGAAGACCAGGTCTCAGCCCGGCAGATGTCCATCAGAGGCACTGAGCGCAGCAATGCCACTGAGGCCGCCTTAGCACGGACACCGTGTGCAGAGACCTGCCGATGCAGAAGGGACCATGCCTTCATCTGGACAAAGGCGATGCAGTCCGCCACCCAGATGGAGAGAGTGCATTTGGTGACTGCTAGCCCCAGGTGATTGGGGTCATAGGCGACGAAGAGTCGGTCAGACTTGCGGTGCCCTTTGGTCCGCTGCAGGTAGAAGGTGAGAGCCCTCTTTCAGTTGAGCATATGCAGGACCGCCGACACCCTGTCGGCATGGGGTCTCGGGAAGAAAGTCAGCAGGACCATCTCCTGATTGAGGTGGAAATCAGAGACGACTTTTGGTAGGAACTTGGGGTGGATATGGCGGGGGACCACCCTGCTCCCGTAGAACCTGGTATAAGGGGCTTCAGCCATAAGGGCATGAAGCTCGCTGACTCACCGAGCTGAGGTCATATCCACCAGGAAGACTACCGTCCAGGACAGATGCCGACGTGAGCATGTTGCCATCGGCTCAAAGGGTGGCTGCATCAGCTGCATGAGCACGATGTTCAGGTCCCACTTCGCCAGAGGGCTCAGACGGAGGGCCTGAAGAGCAAACAACCCTGCATGAAGTGGGAGACCAGAGGCTGGCCCGAGAGGGGCTTGCCCTCGATGGGGAGGTGGGTGGCCGAGATGGCGCTCAGGTGAACCCTCAATGAGTTGGACTTCAGCCCCACCCACGAGAGGTGGAAGAAGTATACTGAAGGACCCACTGGGTGGAGCAAGAAAATGAGTCAATCTGGAGCTCAGAGCACCAGACCGAGAAGCACCGCCACTTGAAGGCATAGGCCCGTCTTGTCGAGTCCTTCCTCGATGCCAGGGGGATCTCCTCGACCTCCTAGGGAAGGTGTACCGAAGCTAGCGAGTCCCGTTCAGCCGCCAGACTGTGAGGGATTGTGAGGTTAGGTTTGGGTGTAGCACCTGCCTCTCCTCCTGAGTTAGCAGGCCTGGGGCGCAACCCAGGGGAACCGGAGACTCCAACAAGAGCTGGAGCAAGAGCGGGAACCAAGGCTGTCGAGGCCACGAGGGAGCCATGAGGATCACCGAGGCTCAGTCCCGCCGGATTTTATGGAGGGTCCTTGCGATAAGCAGGGTGGGAGGAAATGCATACAGGAGCCTGGAGGCCCGGTTCAAAAGGGACGCATCCAGTGCCATCCTGCCGGGGTGTGGGATCAGACCTCAGAAGTGGGGGAGCTGTATGTTCGCCAGACTGGTGAACAGGTCCAAGGACAGAGTCCCCCAATGGTGGAACAAGAGGAGAGCCACCTCTGGGTCCAGGTGCCACTCGAGTGGGCGCAGCATCCTACTGAGTCTATCTGCGAGGACATTGTCCTGGCTTGGGAGATAGACCGCTTTGAGGGTCATCCCGTCCCTCCCTCCTTGTTCAGATAGAAGACTGTGACTTTGTTGTCGGTCTTCACCAACATGGATTTCCCCTTGAGGTGGGGCTCGAAAACCATCAGGGCCCACCAGATTGCCCAGAGTTTGAGCAGGGAGATCTGCTGCCAGGACGTCTTGAGGGTCCACCGCCCCTGGGTGCAAAGGTCACCACAGTGGGCTCCCCAACCCAACAGCAAGGCATCTGTCATCAGCACGAGATCGTGCTGAGCCGCCTGGCATGGCATGCCCTGCAGGAGGTTCCAGGGGTCCTGCCACCAGTCTAGGGAGGTGTGCAGTTCTCAGGAAATCCGCACAGGGTCCCAGAGATGGCCCAAGGCCTGAAACCACTATGACCGGAGGCACTCCTATGCCGCCCGCATGTGCAAGCAGGCATGGGGGAAAACATGGATGGTCGAGACCATGTGCCCCAGGAGGCACAGCATGGTCCGTGCCGGTACCCTGGCTTTGCCCTGTTCCTCGGCCGCAAGAGCACGGAGATGGTCCACGCAGACTCGAGGGAGGAAGGCAATCACTCAATCAGTGTCAAGGAGGGCACCAATGAAGTCCAGAGCCCTCACCGGCTCGAGGTTGGACATGGGGTAGTTGATCAGAAAGGCAAGGCATTCGAGGAGGAGGAACATGCATGATGCTCTGGAATGGGCTTCCTCCATTGAGGCCCCCGTGATAGCCAGTTGTCTATGTAGGGGAAGACAGGCACCCCCTGGCGTCGGAGGTGGGCCACGATGGCAGAGAGGCACTTCGTGAAGACTTTCAGGGCAGAAGGGAGTCCAAAAGGTAGCACCTTGTACTGGAAGTGCTCCCCATGCTCCTTGAAGCACAGGTATTGCCTGTGCTGGGGGTGGATCGCTATGTGAGCGTAGGCCTCTTTGAGGTCCAAGGAGCATAGCCAATCATCCTTCTGGAGGAAGGGCAGCAAGATGCCAAGTGACAGCATCTTGAACTTTTCCCTCACCAGGAATTTGTTTAGGTTCCTGATGTCGAGGATCAGCCCTATACCTCCCGTTTTTTTTTTGGGAAGTACTGGGAGTAGAAACCTTGGCCCTGAAGATGCTGCGGTACCCTTTCGACTGCTTGCTGATCGAGTAGGTTGTTCAGCTCCTGTTGCAAGCAAGCCTGGTGTGCGGGGAGCCGGGAGGGCTCCACCAGGAAGAAAGGGGGAGTAAACCCATCCAAGTGAAGACAGTAACCATCCCAAACTACCTGGAGAATCCAGGAGTCTGACGTGATAGACGCTTATTTGGGCGCGAACCGGGACAAGCGACCTCATGCTGCTGGGGATGCCGTCGGCAGGCAAGTGGCCATGCTCTTGGCATCAAAATCCTTGGGCCAGCTGAGCCAGAGCCGAGGGTTGGGACTTGGACCCTTCGGCTTGCGGTGGCCCTGGGTCCCCCCTTTTCCCTGTGTGCTGGAAGACAGTGCCGGAGTTGGTGGGTAAGGCGGATACCCTTGGTAGGGGAGCCCATTCCTTGGGAAGAATGGTTACTTCGCCTGCTGTTTCTTCCGAGGAAGGGAAGAGGTTTTCTGCGAGAGACATGTCACAAACCCGGTCTCAATTTTGGCAGCCTTCTCCTCCATGGTCTTGCCAAACAACTGCTCGCCGAGACAGGGGATGTCCAAGAGCTTTTCCTGGACCCACTGCTCCAATTCCAAAGACTGGAGCCAAGCCTGATGGCAGGCCCCAATGCTGGCGGCCACTACCCAGGCCTCAGATTCGAAGCCATCATAGGCGGCATGGGAAATGTATTTGGAGCATTCTGCAACCGACTTCAGGAGGGTCTGGAATCTGGCGAGATTGTCACATCCTAGGCCCGCCGAGAAGCCACGGATCTCTTTGGCGAGGTCGCAAAGAAACATCCCCATGTAAATCTGGTAAGCCTGAATATGGTATGTCAGCATGGAATACTAGTAGGCCTTGCGCCCGAAGGTGTCAAGGGTAGGGATTCCTTTCCAGGGGGGAAAGAAGAGTGAGATTTTGGGCTCTTCTGTTTCCGCATAGCTGACTTGACCACCATGGCGGTGTGGGGAAGTTGAGACTTCCAAAAACCCCGGGCACATTGGACCCTGTACATGGCGTCAAGTCACTTGCTAACAATCGGGACTGAGGCTGGTGTTTCCCACATGCGGAGGAATAAACGAGCCAAGATGGGCGGCACCGGGACCATGAGGGATACCCGCAGCGGGGACTCGTACTGGAGTATATCCAGATCCTCGGCCCAGGGGTCCTCTTCAGTCTGAGTCTGCAGGCTGAGAGTCAGCAACATGTCCCGGACAAACACCAGAAAGGAGGTGTCCTCGGGGGGCAACTGCCTCTGCGATGCAGGTGGAGAGGGGTCCGAGGGCAAATCCCGGTGGACCCGAGTCTCCGGGGAAGTATCCCCTTCAGATTCCCAGCCCGACAGGTCCAAGAAGGAGTCTGAGTCGGGCTGGTCAGTGGCCGAGGCCTGCTTGGAGCCATAGGCGCTGGCCTTAGAGGACCACGCCCCCCGAATAATGGGATGGCGATCGAGACTGGTGCCGAAGAACCGAATGAGGCCAGCAGCTCTCAGGGGTTTTATGGCCGGGTTTGGGTCCCCCCACCGGGGGCCTCTCGGTCTCAGGGCACAGGCCAGTCATGCTGGGAAGGCAGTAATGCTGTGCTCCAGTACCAGCATTTGGGACTCCCACTTGGGTGTGGGACCCTGGGCTGCCGACACCAGGGTTACCAGGTCTGGCATGGAAAAAGAGAAGGGGTCCTCGCCAGGAAGACCCTAAGGAGGCCGAGCGCCATCACCCGAGGCCTCTGTATCGGTATGGGGTACTTTACGAGGCCGCTCCTTCTCTGACTCTCGGGAACGCCGAGGAGGGCTGAGAGACCGAGCACGAGAACGCTCGTGCTTGTCCAGAGACCCTGACAGCGACTTCGAAGCCTTCTTCTTTGTACGTCATTCCAAATCAGGGGACCCCTGTTCGGAGTGCCATCTACAGAGTGGCATCTCCTGGGGAGAACCCATAAGTGGTGGGTCAGCTTGAGGCACCACCGGGGACTCTGGAGCTGCCTTTCAGAAAATGTCATCGGACCTCTGCCATAAGGACTGAGCAGGGCCTTGGCTGACATTTTCTTGCACAATGTGCAGAGTTCTGGGTTCTGGTCAGCTTCCAGACACCGCAAACAGCAGTCATGGGTGTCTGTGAGAGACATATTCTTGGAAAATCTGTCGCACTTCTTGAAGCCAGTGGCCATTGGGGCAAAAAGGGCCCCTGCGAGGTCGAAGTACCTTGAGGCCAGCGTTTGGAGAAAAGAGTGTGAAAATCCCGAAGGAAATAAACTCCAATAGGAGAGAAAAAAGAGAGACCTCCAAGCCCATGGGGATACCAGGGCATAGGGGGGACGAAAAGAGGACCGGTACAACCGGAAAAGTGGTCGACGACCACGAGAAAAAACACACTTTTTCCGAGGGATGAGGACTTATGTCCAAAGGCCTTCGCGGAAAAAGAGACAGAGCAAGATGGCACCCTTGGGCGGGAAAAGAACTACACATGCATGGCAGCAACCCTAAAGGCTTTCTTTGAAAGCCGGGGAATTGCTCCGCGACAGCTCCGTCGGTGCAGTCACCCATAAGTGAGGATTGACTTCCTGCTTATTCCTGGAGAAAGCTGTGTACCCTGTCGGGCCCTGTCAATGATGATATCCTCTGTGAAGACATGTATCCTGGTGTCCACAGAGAACACCTACTACAGGTAAGTAAATTAGTTTACATACTACAGGTAAATAACATGATTATAACTTATATTCCTGTGCAGCGTCCTCTATGGGGATCACAGGGTGAGATCTGTGTCCCCGGAACACCCTGTGATAATAAAGATACTGACACACACCTTGTATTCCTGTGCGGCCTCCTCTATGGGGATCAAGGGGTGAGATCTGTGATCCCGGGACACCCTGTGATAATAAAGATACTGACACATACCTTGTATTCCTGTACAGTCTCCTCTGTGGGGATCACGGGGTGATATTTGTGACCCCAAAACACCCTGTGATAATAAAGATACTGACACACACCTTGTATGCCTGTGCGGCCTCCTCTATTAATATCACATGTTGAGATCTGTGACCCCGGGACACCCTGTGATAATAAAGATACCAACACACACCTTGTATTCCTGCGCGGCCTCCTCTATGGGGATCACGGGGTGAGATCTGTGACCCCAGGGACACTCTGTGATAATAAAGATACCGACACACACCTTGTATTCCTGCGCAGCCTCCTCTATGGGGATCACGGGGTGAGATCTGTGACCCCAGGGACACTCTGTGATAATAAAGATACTGACACACACCTTGTATTCCTGCGTGGCCTCCTCTATGGGGATCACGGGGTGAGATGTGTGATCCCGGGACACTCTGTGATAATAAAGATACTGACACACACCTTGTATTCCTGCGTGGCCTCCTCTATGGGGATCACGGGGAAAGATCTGTGACCCTGGGACACCTTGTGATAATAAAGATACTGACACACACCTTGTATTCCTGTGCGTCCTCCTCTATGGGGATCAAGGGGTGAGATGTGTGATCCCGGGACACCCTGTGATAATAAAGATACTGACACACACCTTGTATTCAAGCATGGCCTCCTTTATGGGGATCACGGGGTCAGATCTGTGATCCCGGGACACCCTGTGATAATAAAGATACTGACACACACCTTGTTTTCCTGCTTGGCCTCCTCTATGGGGATCACGGAGTGAGATCTCTGACTCTGGGACACCCTGTGATAATAAATATACTGACACACACCTTGTATTCCTGCACAGTCTCCTCTATGGGGATCATGGGGTGAAATCTATGACTTTGGGACACCCTGTGATAATAAAGATACTGACACTCACCTTGTATTCCTGTGTGGCCTCCTCTATGGGGATCACTGGGTGAGATCTGTGACCCTGTGATAAGAAAGATACTGACACACACCTTGTATTCCTGCGCGGCCTCCTCTATGGGGATCACGGGGTGAGATCTGTGACCCCAGGACACCCTGTGATAATAAAGATACTGACACACACCTTGTATTCCTGTGCGGCCTCCTTTATGGGGATCACGGGATGAGATCTGTGACCTCCAGGACACCCTGTGATAATAAAGATACTGACACACACCTTGTATTCCTGCGTGACTTCCTCTATGGGGATCACGGGATGAGATCTGTGACCTCCAGGACACCCTGTGATAATAAAAATACTGACACACACCTTGTATTCCTGCGCGTCCTCCTCTATGGGGATCACGGGGTGAGATCTGTGATCCCGGGACACCCTGTGATAATAAAGATTCTGACACACACCTTGTATTCCTGCGCAGCCTCCTCTATGGGGATCACGTGGTGAGATCTGTGACCCCGGGACACCCTGTGATAATCAATATACTGACACACACCTTGTATTCCTGCGCGGCCTCCTCTATGGGGATCACGGGGTGAGATTTGTGAGCCCGGGACAGACTGTGATAATAAATATACTGACACACACATTGTATTCCTGCGCAGCCTCCTCTATGGAGATCACGGAGTGAGATCTGTGATCCCTTGACACCCTGTGATAATAAAGATACTGACACACACCTTGTATTCCTGTGCGGCCTCCTCTATGGGGATCACGGGGTGAGATCTGTGACCCCCAGTACACCCTGTGATAATAAAGATACTGACACTCACCTTGTATTCCTGCGTGGCCTCCTCTATGGGGATCACGGGGTGAGATCTGTGACTCTGGGACACCCTGTGATAATAAAGATACTGACACACACCTTGTATTCCTGCGCGACCTCCTCTATGGGGATCACGGGGTGAGATCTGTGATCCCGGGACACCCTGTGATAATAAAGACACTGACACACACCTTGTATTCCTGCACGGCCTCCTTTATGGGAATCACTTTGTGAGATCTGTGATCCCAGGACACCCTGTGATAATAAAGATACTGACACACACCTTGTATTCCTGTGCGGCCTCCTCTATGGGGATCACGGTGTGAGATCTGTGATCCCGGGACACCCTGTGATAATAAAGATACTGACACTCACCTTGTATTCCTGCACGGCCTCCTTTATGGGAATCACTTTGTGAGATCTGTGATCCCGGGATCTGTCACACACCACACAGATCGCTCTCTGATCCTCTTTGCAGAACAGCTTCAGTTTCTCTTCATGTTCCTCACACAGATTTTCCTCTTGTCTTCTGACTGAGTATTGAGGAAGCTTTTTCAGCATTTCTATGACATTCCCCAGTTGCCTGTTAGGCTTCAGGTTCCTCTGCTGAGATGTTGCTCTACATTGGGGACAGAGAAGGTTTGTATCTAACCCCTCCCAGTACTGAGTGATACAGGAGCGGCAGAAGTTGTGGCCACAGTCTGTAATCACGGGGTCTGTAAAATAATCCAGACAGATGGGACAAGAAACTTCGTCCCGCAGACTCTCAGCTGTGCTACCTGCTGCCATGATCCTGAGAAATGGAGAATAACCTTTAGTCTCAGTTTCGTTTCCTCTACTTATGCGTCAGAGGAGGGTGTGTGTGCCTCTCCCTAGAAAACTGAGCTCATAGTTTAGCTCAGCAGATGCCTCAGTCCTGTTTTGCCTCGCTGCAGGCATTTATGTTGATGTTGCTGTTTATTGGGATTTGACAGACGTCTTTTCACTTAGTGCAGCAGGGCGGGGTACAAATGTAAAACAAGTTAGAATCAGAGATAGGAGGGAAGGAAGGCCAGTTCTCCTAGGACAAGCAGGATGAGTCAGCCACAATTGGTGACGTCATCCGACGGCGCCGAGACGGAAGTACTCTCCTATAGCTCAGAAGGGCTTTTGCCCTTCTGAGCATGGGCCAACTGGCCCCACCCCCCTGCCCGCCCCTAGCTAGCTAGCCAGTTTTTCAGTTCTTCCGCCTTGCCAGCAAGACGGACTTTGCTACTCTCCCCCAAAATCAAACTTTAAGATCATCAGGGAAAACTTTCCTCATCCACAACGTATGTATTATCAGTTTTAAACTTGCTTTATGCCTTGTTCTTACTTCTCTGCAGATACCTGTCTAATCTAGACCAGCGTGAGCTCTCATCAGGCAGCGGAGGATCAGGAGCATGGGCTCACATGCCTTCGGGGAACAGCAGCCGGAACAGGTCCCCAGGGCAATGAGAATTGATGGAAACCCAGCCAGCGCGGCAGCCCAGGACGTGCCTAAAAGGCCTCCGTCCCCGGCCAGCCCTCTAACAGGCCTCCGTTCCTGCTCAGCCTCAGGACGTGCCTACAGGCCTCCGTCCCTGGCCAGCCCTTAACAGGCCTCCGCCTTTGCGACGGTCCCTACCGCTTGAGGAAAATGCATAACTTGAAACAAGGATCGCCCCTGACATACCTGAAGGAGTGCGAATCGAAATTAAAGCTCACAGTAAGCAAGGAGCCCCGCGGCAGCCCAGGACGTGCCTAAGTAGGCCTCCGTCCTCAGCCAGCTCTCTCTACTCCGTTGCTCCGAAGTCATCCACGTGTGGTCCATGGGGGCGGCCATATTCAACCCTGCACTCTTCCTGGAGGTGAGGTCGTCACACTCTTCGGCCCACGGCTCTACTGGCTGAGGCCAGACTCCGCCCCCCTCCGCGCTATTGGTGATGCCAGGCTCCACCCCCCCCCGCACCATTGGTTGAAGCTCTGCAGGCTCCGCCTCTGCGGCCCGGATCCATTGGCCATCTTCCATTGGGTCATGGCACCGACTGAATACGCCTCCTCACGGCGCCGGGCCGCCAGAACATTGCTGTCCGGTTCCCGATGGCACCGAAGGCTTCACTCCAGGCACGATGACTGCTTGCGGCGGACACCATGGAGCTTTCTTCCCATCAGCGCTGACGTCAACGAGGGCGCCATCAGCGCTGACACCAATGAGGCCGCCACCTGCGCCGACGTCAACGAAGGCGCCATCTGCGCCGAAAATTTCAGGGGCGACACTCCCAGCGCCTACGATCCGTTGGGCGCAGAGGAATTGCAGGACAAACTCCCCTATGGATGGGCGAATCGGCAGCCATCTTCTCTTGCGCCTGGATCCAACAGCCCTCCCAGACTTTCTCCATGCCCCGCGGCACCGGCAACTGAGTTGAGAGAGCGCACAGCCACCGCCTTCGGGACTGGCGGTCTCCTTTTCTCCCGCAGGAGACCGGGGTTCAATTCCCCAACGGGGAGGCTAGCTGTGGGCTTGTCCTACTGGCGGGGGGAACTAATCACGGGTGCATCTATCCACCCAGACCGGCAACAAGAGGCAGGCTTGCCCTCCACACCGCCAGGATCGGCTCACCCGATACCCCAGACATACATCGGCATTGCGACCTTGGAAAGTAGCCATGTAGAGGAGTAGCCTAGTGGTTAAAGCGCTGGCTTGGTAGCCAAGCAACCAGGGTTTGATTCCCACTAGCACTCTTTGTGGCCTTGGGCGAGTCACTTAACACTCCATTGCCTCGGAGGAAAGGCCTGGCAATCTGCTGCTAAGAAAACCCAGGAGCTTCTGGGTCACCAGGAGTCAGCATTGACTTGAAAGGCACACCTTGCATTGGATTATCAAGGTCTGTTACATTGTGGCTTAACTTCCATCGCATTAACTTGCGTACAACGAGTGCGGCCTTAGACTTGCTCTTGCACCGAGGCCTCATTGAGCTTGGCTCCTCCATGCTGCTGCACTGCTTGCAGGGAATCGCGGCTTGCGGCGCGTGCAATTTCCCAATGACGGGACACACCAGCCACCAGCAAGTCTGTCCAGTGCATCCCGCAATGCCTCCGGAGCTGACGTCTCCGGTTTCCAGGGAAACAACCGAGAACCCTCCATGGCCTCAGTATAATGGCCTGGAGATCTACTGCAGCAGTGTGTTCAGGGGCAGAAGGTCACAGGTCGAGTCCCAGCTGTGGCTCCTGCAGACCAGGACCATATAATTCCACTGGAAATATGGACATAGTCCTTCGCCCCTCGGAGCCAACAGAATAGTCTGGAATTTTACTTCCGGGGTTAACAGCATGCCTTTTCCACGGAAGGCCACGAGAACCTGGTTAGTGCCTGAACGAACGGCCAGGGAATCTGTTTTCAGCAGACATTCATACGCAGACCTTCGGAAGGCATTCCCATCAGCCCTCCGCAGCCAGGACCTGCGCCCGATTCCCCAAGGGAAGGAGGAGTTTCTTGACTCCTAAGGCAGATGCCTTGGTTACAAAGGTGACCAGGATGACAATGGGCAAATAGGAAGCAACATCTGCATCCAACTACATGCATAGGATAGACCGCACGGGTAGCTGCTCGGGGGCTCCTCCTAAGGACTCCATAAACTCTAACCCAGTGGTTAGAGCAACGAACTAGTAGCAGGGAAAGCAGGGTTCAGACTCCCCTGACGCTGGCGCATGTGGTGATTCCGTGCCCATCAAGTCTCCAGTTCAGGCACCACCCCAACATCCAAGCACATGTTCCCTAAACAGTGGCCAGGGCCACTCTGTGGTTTGGTAGTGGTATCAAGTTCTGGGCTCTTCAGTTTACCGGTTGACCCCCTTCCCAGCACTACTAATACCCTACAAGGAACATGTGTCAGCCATCTCCGGTCACATTGCCGACCGTGAGAAATGAAGACTGTGGGGGTTTCCTTCTCACAATACTGCTGGCAACCGCCGTCACTTGCCACCTCTCAGCCTGCAACCACCGGACCCTGACACCTTGGCACTTCGCGCCACTTCCCGCTCCCGCATACAGCCCCACTTCAGACTAGTCCAGGACACAAGCAAAGACCTCAGGGGCGCAGCAGCCCTGACACAAAACAATTGCCTGAGGATTCTACATCACCATGCCTGCACAGCCGGAGCTATGGCCACACTGCCGAAGCTACAGTACAGGGCTGCACAGCCAAAGCCACATCACACCATCAGTTCAGAGCCTGTGTGGAAGATTACAATCCAGAAGAGCGGGAGGCTTTGGATGAGACGCCTTCGGCCTAACTAAGCCCTGACAATACGCCACAGTGTGCAAGGCCCACCACCGGTGGCAGCAGCGGCTACAGTACATAAATACTCCTTGTGTCTAATCCACCACCAGTTGCGTTAGCAAACAGTGTGGTGCAGTACGAATAATCTCTTTGTCCTCCAGCAGAAGGTCACAGATTCAAGTCCCAGCCGTGGGCCATGCAGCACATGCCCCTACTTCAGACTGGGAGATTAGTAACCACGCATTGCCTGCAGGCATGACCAATCATACTTCTGCACCTGTGCACTTCCGGAAAACAACAGGGACCCCCCTCCTTCCCCGACTCCATCCGGGCAGAAGGGCCCACACGTTGCCTGCATATGGTGGCAGCCCACCTCGGTGAAAAGGGTATCGGTCCTCTCACACCCACTACCTCTGCCGGGCCATCTCTGGGGCCCTATGCTGTGATCCAGCAAACCATGCCGCCCTTAACCCTGGAGCCTTCCGGTGAACCCTCCGAAGACCCATCCCCATAACTATCATCATGATGTGGCTCTTCTTCTACGCTCTGCGGAGAGCACACGGCCCCAATAACCCCTGCGGCACTAAACCTAACACCACAGGGTGCAGGGAGACAGAGGGACAGGCCCATGGCCAACCTGGGATATCCAGTCAGGTCTGTCCTCAGCTCAAGGGTGGCACTATGACTCAAAATGCATGGCAGGTGTATCTCACAGGTTCGAAGCTTGGCTGGGACGTCTGCCCAGCTGAAGAGCGGCTCTATGACTCAAAAAATATAAATAAATAAATAAATAAATAAATAAAATAAAATAAAATAATATATATAACTAAGACAATGCAGTCTCCAGTACCCTGCCCAAGAAGGTCGAAGGGCAGGAGCCTGAACAGCTATCCTATTGGGACTCCTTCTCCAGGCAGTAATGTGCAGCAAGGGTGTGAGCAGAGGACCAGGTGGCACACGGTACATGGCAGGCGCATTCGACCTGCGAGTCACAGGTCCGAAATTGGGCTTAGAGTCATATCGGGTAATTACGGTTACCCCGGCCCTCTCTTCCACTCGGAACCATGTGGGAACTCACTCAACCCTAGGGCACCTTCCACCTGTGCGGCTGTCCGCTTATATAGATACCTTGTCACCACGTGGGGTATAAGACGTGCGACCACTAAAATAGACATGTTTTTCATCACGCGCACTGTCTGGCACCCTGCGGTCTTTACCCACCTATGCCACATCTGAACGGCTGCGATGGAGCGCTGAGTGGGAGCTGCCTCGAGGCCCACGCTCTTGGAAGCTCACTGCCGGTGATGACGCAATGACCTGAGTTACATCTCCAGGGAAGCTCCACATGGTCCTGCGCCACTATACGCCCAGGACCTACCCTGAACAGTGTACGCGCCTGGCTGTCAGTCCCAGCAGCATACGCCCCCGGGGACTCTGCCTGCATCCCCATGCCTGCAAGGCCACTAGGGCCTTGCAACAGAGACCATTACATCACCCTGGCAGAGCACCGATATGCACCGTGCAGGAATACCACCGTTAATTCGTGCACCTCATGCAGCGACCATATTGAGTAGTATAGGGTCGGGAATTCTGGCGCACAGGCATAAGGAGATGCCATATTGTCTGCCAGCCGCGAATTCTTGGTGTCCAAGCATTAGGAGATGCCATATTGTCTGCCAGCCCTCCATGCTGGCCCGAACAAACCAGGTCCCTGATTTCTCAAACCGGAAAACCTCTCTCGACACCGCTAGTCATTGTAGTCAGGGACATTAACTCCAAACAATATTGCAGACTCATAAACAGAAGCCATGTCCTTCTCCTTAGGCCTTGTCATCCATGCAGCCCCAACATTTGGACCAGCCGCCCAGAATATTGACTCTGCGGACTTAGGGATCAACTCCTTACCACTCTTAGTCACCCCACTGTGACCATGGACGATAAGATATGCCTTACTGGGTCAGAGCGAGTCCCATCCAGCCCTATTCTGCGTCCAACATTGACTAACCTTGGCCATGTCTCCCCAAAGCATGGGTTCATCAATGCTGTAGTTTCCCAATGAGTGTGTTGGGCCAAGCAGCGATTCGTGGTCCTTGCTACGCTTATGGACTTATAACATCCCCAGTAACAAGCCTCTGCGTTGATTGCACAACATCACTACAGGCCTACAGGTTCATACCTGCAGGATCTGGTTTCAACATGCGGTAACACAAGGGCGCCTGCTAGCCCTAACGAATTGTCTCGGCCTTCCCCCTTCCACCTCAGCGCATGGCAGCTTGGGAGGCACCAATTGTGGCTGACTCATCCTGCTTGTCCTAGGAGAAAACGGAGTTACTTACCTGTAACTGGAGTTCTCCGGGGACAGCAGGATAAGTCAGCCACACATACCCTCCCACCTCCCCTGGGAAGGGGTCAGCCTCCGTCTGAATGCCCGCCTCCTAGTGGCAAAAAAGGCTCAGCTAGTGACGTACTGGCTAGCTAGGGGCGGGCAGGGGGGTGGGGCCAGTTGGCCCATGCTCAGAAGGGCAAAAGCCCTTCTGAGCTATAGGAGAGTACTTCCGTCTCGGCGCCGTCGGATGACGTCACCAATTGTGGCTGACTTATCCTGCTGTCCCCGGAGAACTCCAGTTACAGGTAAGTAACTCCGTTTTCCTGCCAGGAAAGGATCCAGCATTCACACCAGGAGGGAAAGAGCAAGGAAGAGAAAACGGAGTTACTTACTTGTAACATGAGTTCTCCGTGGACAGCAGGATAAGTCAGCCACACTTGGTGACGTCATCCGACGGCGCCAAGACGGAAGTACTCTCCATAGCTCAGAAGGGCTTTTGCCCTTCTGAGCATGGGCCAACAGGCCCTACCCCCCCGGCCCGTCACTAGCTGAGCCTTAGCCGCTAGGAGGCGGGCACTGGTCATAGGCCGAGCCCTTTTCAAGGGGAGGTGGGCGGGTATGTGTGGCTGACTTATCCTGCTGTCCACAGAGAACTCATGTTACAGGTAAGTAACTCCGTTTTCTCCTTGGACAAGCAGGATGAGTCAGCCACACTTGGTGCCTCCCAAGCTGACATGCGTTGTGGTGGAAAAGGGGGAGGCCGAGATCAGGTTCAGGTGACTCTTCATCAGGGCTGGATGCTTTTAATGGTGTGCCCTGAGTAAAGGTGTACCTTGGGTAACTGGTGGCAGTGGCAACGCGCAAACGTACCCACTGAGAATGTGCAGAATGCAGCGCTGTGTGGAGCGCCGTGCAGACATGCTGTCCTGTTGTGCAGACATGCCGTCCCACATCACACCCATGCGGCAGCTATTTTGAGAGTATAAGGGATTAACGGGTAGCCGCAGAATAATGGTCTCAGAGGGCATCCATAGATGATGCACCGCAGAGGGAGTCCAAAGGGGCCATAGTTGATGCAACAGCAGAGGGAATCCCCTTTCCCACCCAGCAGTAGCGTAGAGTTAACTGCTGTGAGCAGGATAGCCACAGTAGCAATGTTGAAAACGCTGCAAGAGTGGTGCAAGATTGACGCATCACTGCAATATCTACAGTAGGCCAGCAACAATATCGATAGTGCTACAAGAGAGATGCAATTGGAGCATTAACATCGCAAAGGACCCTGAGCCATGCGTCAGTTCATGACTTGGTCAGATGTGTCCTTGAGATCGCTAGAACATAAGAATATGAGTTATGCCATAGGTTCAGGTGTGTCCTCAATGCAGGTGATATGGTGTGTTTGCTATGTGACCCAAATGTGTTTTGCATCATTTGGGGGGATGGGTAGAGAACTCATCCCTGGACCGTGCAAGTCACCAGAATGGTTGAAGGCACGCAGCTGACCATGAGCGATGAACCTTGCTCGAGACATTGGCAGGATCTGAGAGTACAAGGGTTCCTTAGCTTTGGGTGCAATAAGGTCATTTGAGCGGAGCTCTGAACACTGGACCAGCGGTGTAGGCTTTGGTGTGTGTGGACATGGCTTCACACTTCGGGAAGACAAGACCCTTTGTCTATGTCTTTGGGATGTGAGCGGATAGGGAGACAGCCCGTATATGCATAGGTGAGAGATGGTGTGATAGTCGCCTAATCTCTGCAGAATATGTTCTGTCTGGAGAGTGGGAGGAACACTTCTCCCACATATCGCCACTTAGCTGACCAAGGGGTCATGGAGTCCCCACTGGTGGGGCTTCTGTTGTAGCCATTGGTAGCATGAACCCTTATGACATGCTCCTAGTGGACTATTCCCAATCCTGGGGCCAGAGTCCTTGCAGACTAGGGGAGCTGGAAGAGAGTTGATTTCGAGAATGGAAGCCCTTGAGGTGCAATGGCAAGCAGCAGAGATACAAAGGCACTGATTACAGAGTTCAATAGCGTTAACAAGGCAGGATGGTTGAGAGAGCTTAACCTGTAATGGATTAGTTTGGAAACCTTGTATTCTAGGCAGTCCTTAGGATGGGTGCGGTACGAGCTGAGCATTCGCAGTCCGGCTAGACCATAACCTCTGGCAACAAGAGGCCTAAGGCTTAAGGACTTACTGGAATGGTAATATAGAGAGGATCCTGGACCATATGCAGGCAGACTGCCATGGTACCATGTTACTGGACTGGCCCGTACATGGAGGTGCATGGTTCAATCTTCAGGATTGGAAAGAGAACCCCTTCTATGTTCGTGAAAACCAAATCCGGGGTCGCAGGCACCTGGGAGAATCTAGCCTGCAGAAAACAGGTTGCCGAGATTCCCCAAAGGGAGACTGAGGTGTCGGTCTCAAACAGAATCCTGCATTGAGTCACCGTGGTGACTGGTGTCTAGCGATCAGTAGTGGGATTAGGACTTGCTTTAAGTTCCTTACCAGTGCAAGGACCGACTGTTGACAGTTTCAAGGGCCGAGATAGCTGCTCCGACCATTTGCAAACTGTTTGTAGTTAGCGGTAACTTGACATGCATATGTGATTTTGATAGGGCACGGTGTTAGTTCTCTCGATGAATCTATGGTCAGATGCAGTATGCATATCTTATCCGTATTGTAGAGCTGAACGCTACCTTAATGCTACAGCAATGCTGTTGCAATGGTGGAATTGAACTTGCCACCCTGCGCTCATGCATATCATATGCATTATTGTAGAGCTGTATGCCACCTTAATCGGCTGAGTACCCCATGTCCCTGGGAGTTGAGCCGTGGGACCCAGCAACAATGGGGTAGAAGAACAGTGAGCCAGCCACAAGCCATCAAGTTGTGATGTGGCACCGTACCCCTGATGCCTTCGGCATATAGAGTCAGGTGGAGCCCTGAGTCATGAAGGCGTGTCATCCCCTTGTGGAGAACTTTCCAAGAGATCGATGCATTGAGGCAGGGAAGCTGAAGTGAGCAATGCTTCCCAACAGGCGGAATTCAACTTGCCACCTTGCACTCATGCACACCACGACAGAACAGGTGTCGATGACGTGATTTCCTCACCACCATGCAGGGGAAAATGCAGTGTCATGACCAATAGGTGGCACCGTTAGGCAGGTGGCCCCCCAAGGGTCTCAGAGGTGCCAGGGCTGTTTAAATGCTAAAACAGTTGCCTAGTTCCGGGAGTCGTGCGTGCACAACAAGTGGGCGATGAGGGGCTTCGGGGGGCTTCACCTGTATGCCCATGCACCGACCAGGGGCCCTGAGGGCATCCTCTGTGCCTGAGGAGTTGCCATCTTCACATTCTTAGGTGCTGTGGGTTCTTTCTCCATGCATGAGGCGTTGTGAATATCCTCTTTCACATTCGTAGATGCAGGTCATACCCTGCCGTCGATGTGCGTGGCTCCGAGTCCCGATTCCTTGGATGCAATTGGAGGGAGATTGCCCAGCCTTTTCTCAGAAGTAAAGAGGAGTGCATATATTTACCTCTATGAGGGTCTACTGATTTTCTGGGTTGCGCAATCGGAGGGGACTTGTCAAAATGCTGCATCCACATCTGGCGGATTGCTGCATGGAGTTGGGAGATCAGCAGGTTTCCTTCGGAGGCACACAAGGAATGTGTGTTCTGTCAAGGGCTGATGGGTGTAATGCCTGCTTTCGAGTCTGTGTCTACTCCTGGTGACCCGGAGTTCGGACTGTGTGATGATATGAGATCTATACCATCAGTTCAGGTCAGACATGGGGTGCGCCGTTGTTTCTGTGTGTGACTGGGTGATTCAGAAATATGGGGACATGGTTTGTAGGAGCCACGGCTGAGGTTTGAACCTGTGCCCTTCATACCCTGAACACACTGTGCAGCGTGTACCGCTCCACACTGTTGCCATTGTTCTTGGTTTTGCGGCAGTGTAAGTGGAGTAGGTTAAGAGACTGTGTCCAAAGCCACATTCTCCGATTGTACTGCATTGTAACTGAATTTCAGGCCGTCCATTATAGGCACTAGGGTTAAGTGCAAGGTCACCTTCTTAGGAGGCTGTGCAAGGTGCCATGGAGAATGGCAGGTTTGCAGTTGTTGATTTCAAAGGGATGCTTGACCAGGCACAGACTTGCTCCAGGGTACATGGAGCATCAGATTAGGAATTGAACCGATGAGTGATGGTTGCCTACCCATCCTCTTCTGTCCTACTGCGATCTAACTCCCTGGCACCATTTCCATACCTGCTGTCAGGGAGATGCAGGGGTAACTTTTAGCCATTGAGCTTCACGTGCTGCAAACGGTAAGGGTAATGCCTCAGACAGCCTTACTCATTAACTCCACTAGGGGATTGAACTCATGACCCCTGGTTCAGCAGTCGATGTATTAACCATTGTACTACCCCTCTCTTGCTGTGACAGCATGGAGGATCTGCCCAGGAGGCAGAAGAGTGATATAAAGATAACTGCCGGCTGTCTAAGGCAACCGGGAGAGGATGCAAGCATCTGCCGGGTGCTCCATCCTACCTTGGAGCAATCGGGAGAGGATGCAAAGGGTCCGCCGGGTGCTCAATTCTATGCCCCCGAATGTGTTGATCCTCGCGATCCGGCCTCTAGTGTAAAGGGGCAGAGAAAAGGGGAGGGGCCATCCTCTTGCGTCGACGGAGCCTGTCAGGTGGTTAGCCAGGCCCACCTTCGCAATGCTGAAGTGGGGGAGGAGCCTGAGAAGGGGAAGGTCCTCCCTCATGATGCCTGGGGACGTTACAGCGCCAAGTTGAGCCTTGGAACCGAGCGGTGCTTCAGCGCCGAGAGGGTTTCAGCGGCAAGTACTTCGGCGCCGAGAGGTTTTCAGCGGCGAGTACTTCAGCGCTGAGAGGATTTTAGCGGCCAGTACTTCAGGGCCGAGAGGGTTTCAGCGGCCAGTACTTCAGCGCCAGAGGGTTTCAGCAGCCAGTACTTCAGGGCCGAGAGGGTTTCAGCGGCCAGTACTTCAGCGCCGAGAGGGTTTCAGCAGCCAGTACTTCAGCGCCGAGAGGGATTCAGTGCCATCGTGAATAGTGTGGGAATTCCATCGGGCGGTCTCGCACCGAAGGCTCTGCATGCAGTAGCCTAGCCATGCAGGGGATCCATCATCTCGGCGCCGAGAGCTTCATGTGTAGGTGAGCACTACCGGCTCCGTTGGTGGTTGCAGGTAAGAGCTCCCTCCCAGACTGCTTGATTAAGGCAACCGGAGAGCGCAATTTTAAGTTTCGGTGCAGGATTCAGTGCTGCAGCTGGAGGCTGCATGGCATAGTGATCCGGTCATTGGCTCCAGGGTTCCTGGCCAAGATGGGAGTGGATGGAGGCCTGAATTGGCGTGTCCCGTGCCCGGCCTGATTACCGCTATTCTATTCGCGGTTTTCTCATGGCTTCCGATCAGTATTGGGCCAGTAGGCAGCAGAGATCTTAGCCCCACACACAGTATGTTTCAGGTTGGAACTCGGGCACGGTGGAAGCCGGTGGAGTTCAGACGCACTTAAACATTAGTGGGCTGTGAGCGCATGGGAGGCAGGCTCAGCCCGGTCACAAAGGCATGCAGGAGTTTGAATGCATTGAAGGCGTAGTTAGTTGCAGAGAGCAGGCTGGTGTCCGAAGGCTTGCGGCAGGGGAAGGAGGCCTCAGAGGCACATCCCAAGCTGCAGCGGTTGTGGCAAGATGGCCGCCCCCATGGTCCACACGTGTGAGGGGAGCATCGGCCGGCCGGGGACGGAGGCCTTCTCAGGCACGTCCTGGGCTGCCTTGAGGGTTGTTGTCTGTCCGGAACACATCCTATTTGATCCGGATTTCGGAGGTCTGTAAGCGGCATCTGCGGCACCGTGGCTTTCAGTCAGCCAATCTGAATGGAGATGGAATGTATCTGAAAGCTGAGCATCGGCCGGCCGGGGACGGAGGCTTTCTCAGGCACGTCCTGGGCTGCCTTGAGGGTTGTTGTCTGTCCGGAACACATCTTATTTGATCTGGATTTTGGGGGTCTGTAAGCGGCATCTTCAGGCCCCGTGGCTTCCAGTCAGCCAATCTGAATAGAGATGGAAAGTATCTGAAACAGCTGCGGATCTGAAAAAGAGGAGCATACGAGACAGTATCAGGATATTTTAAAATTGAGCAAGTGAGGGTATTCCTTTTTTTTTTTTTTTTTTTTTTTAACTTTTCCTTTATTGGTTTTTCAAAATACACAACAATCACTCTGAAACCAAACTTCACAAAACAATAGAGACCCACTATACCCCCTCCACGTCATGAGACCCAAACCAAAACTACCTCAAAAACAGCACCCACCACCAGGGTCGAACCCCCACCTCTCTCGGTCACAAATCCCCCACCTTATTTCAACAGAAATCCCCCCCTCCCCCTTCGAAGAGCTATCCCCTACCCTGCCCCCCTCCCTCCCTAACACCCAAACCCCACCCCACCCCCCCCCTTCACCACCCCCATTATCCACACCCCATATCCCCCAGCCCATCTGCCCAACTCAAGAGCCACTCATCATACCCCTTCCACAGCTGCCGGAATTGGGACACTGTGTGCGCCCCTGAGGCTGCAATTTCACATAGCCCCCTCAACCTACTTAATCTCCCCACCATCTCTCTCCGAGAGGGAAGGGCAGGTTTCTTCCAGCAGAACAAAATCTCCCCCCGCGCTGCAGCAATACAATAACCTACCATCGTCTGCATCCCCCTATCCCCCTCATCTTCCATTTCATTGAGTAAGACCATGGCTGGAGTCAACACCACCGGGGCGCCGGTCACTGCCCGAATAACCCCCTCCCAATCAGCCCACAGAGCCCTCACTAGCGGGCAGTCCCACATTAGATGATAGAGGTCCCCCTTCCCTGTACACCCCCTCCAACACTCGCCAGACTCCTCCTTAGAGAAGGTCTTCAACACCCACGGGGTCCAATAGGTCTGATATCGAATCTTCAGGCTACTCTCCAGGTAGACCGTACCCGGCGCCAGCCTCTTAGTCCACCTATAAATCTCTTGCCAGCGCTCCCGCGTCCACTCCCCCCCAAGGTCTTCTCCCAGGCCACCTCCCCCCGAATAGCCTCCCCGACCCCCCCCAATAGAAGCAATTCCTTATAAAGTTGGGAAATGGCCCCCCTCCGCACTCCCCTCACCAGAAGAGCCTCAATCGCCGTGACTTCCCTAACAACATCAGCCTTGACCGCGCGCCGACTCAGGAAAGATACCACCTGCAAGTAGGCAAAAAACCCTCTCTTCTCCAACCCAAACTCACTTTGAATCTCCCCCCAACTCTTAAGTTCCCCCCCCGCCTGGAGGACCTGTCCCATAAACTGTAGCCCCTTCCCCTGCCATTCCCGGAACACTCCCCCCTCCCTCCCAGGGGCAAATTCCTGGACACCCGTGAAAGACATTCCACGAGTATATTTTTTACCCCCCAGTAACTGCCGCCTCCACCGCACCCACAACGCCTGTGTCAGAGCCCGAAAAGGATTCCCATCCGACCCCCCCCCAACCCCCCCTCCCGGGTCCCAAAGCCACTCCACCAAGCTCCCCCCCGTTCCCGACCCTTGCTCCAAGTGTACCCACCGGGGGGTCTCTAGCTCCGCCCCTTGCCAGCTGATCAGCGCCCGCAACTGGGAAGCCAAATAATACTTCTCCAGCCAGGGAACTCCCAAGCCCCCATCTTTACCCGATCGAAACATTACCAGCCGCGTCACCCGCGGGCGCTTCCCTGCCCAAATAAACTCCATCATAACTTGTTGCGCCCGTTTCAGAAAATTTCGGGACACCGCACACGGAAGGGAACTGAACATGAACAGAAACCGAGGCAAGACATTCATTTTTAACACCGCTATCCTACCCAGCCATGTGAGGTACAGACCTTTCCACCGCTGCAGGTCCCGGCGCACCTCCTTCAAAAGCCCCCCATAATTAACCTTCACCAAGTCCCCCAAATGCGGGCCCATCTGGATGCCCAAATATCGATAGTGATCTCCCACCCACTTAAACGCAAAAGCCTCTCGCAACCCCTCTTCCAGATCCTTAGGGAGATTAAACCCCAAAATCTCGGATTTACTATCATTGATCTTATATCCCGCCACCCGACTATAACTCGCAATCTCTTGCAACAAATTCGGCAAGGTTATCAAGGGCTCCCGCACTGTAAAAATAACATCGTCCGCGAAAAGCGTAATCTTAACCTCCTGGGAGTTCATTAAGATCCCCTTAATATCCAGGGATCCCCGGATCCGCGCCGCCAGCGGTTCAATAACCAGCGCGAAGAGCAGGGGAGATAAGGGGCAGCCCTGCCTAGTGCCCCTCCCCAACGCAAACGCCCCCGAATAACTACCGTTGACTCGCACCCGGGCTTGAGGAGCCGCATACATCGCTTGAACCCACTTAACAAAATTGGGTCCTACCCCCCCTTTCTCCAATACACTAAGTAGAAAGGGCCATTCTACCCTATCAAACGCTTTTTCCGCATCCACCGTTAGAAAAACCGCCCGCTGCCCCGTCCGTTGCACCTCCCAGGTAAGGTTACAGACCTTGCGTATATTGTCTCCTCCTTGCCGCCCGGTGATAAACCCGGTTTGGTCCGGATGTATCAAGACCGGCATCACGGTGGCCAAGCGATTGGCCAAAACCTTGGCGAGCAATTTGGCATCCACATTCAACAGGGAAATGGGCCTATAAGACCCACACACCATCGGGTCTTTCCCGGGCTTAGGAATAAGGGTAATCCCTGCTTCCCGCATCGACCGTGGAGTCACCCCGCCATCTAACACCCCATTAAAAACATGCACCAACAAAGGCCCCAACAAGGACCGAAACACCTGATAGAAACGCCCCGATAGGCCATCTAAACCAGGGGCCTTACCCCGTTTCAACGTGCCGATCGCCGAGGCGACCTCACTCTCCGTTATGGGCCGATCAAGCCGCTCCATCTCCTCTTTGGACAAAGAAGGTAAGGCACAGTCTCTCAGATACTCAGCACTCGACTCCGGACCCCCCTTCACTTCACTAGTGTACAATGCTTTATAGTAATCCGCAAAAGTCGCCCTGATCTCATTGTTCCCGTGTACCATTCTCCCCCCAACGCTCCGAATACCCCCAATATTCCTCTGCATCCCTCTACTCCGCAACCGTTGGGCCAGTCTCCTCCCCATCTTGTTCCCCCCCTCAAACCACCCTTGTTTTAAAACCCTCAACTCATACGCCAAGGTACTGACGCGCAATTGTTCCAACTGCCCCCTCAACTCCTTCAGCTTCTCTCCCTCCCCCCTATCCATTCCTCCCCTCCCATGTACCCGCCCCTCCAGGCTCCTAATAGCCTTCAATAACTGGTGCTCCCATTCTCCCTTACGGCGGCGTTCTCGGGCAGCTTCCTGGATGAACTGCCCCCTCACCACCGCCTTGAGCCCGTCCCAAACCATCCCTAATTCCACCTCACCATTCATATTAAACTCCTGATATTCCGCGATCAACTTCACCATGCGCTCCACCACCCCTGGTTCATCCAATAAGGCCTCATTAAGCCTCCAGAACTTAACCCCCTCATCCACATATCCCAGACTAAACCGTACCCACACAGGCGCATGGTCCCGTCCATGTAATGGAACCATGGTCTGCCTCAACCACCCTATTCAACCAACCTCTCCCCGCCCACACCATATCAATCCTACTATAGGTGCCATGCGGCGCTGAATAGTAGGTATACTGTTTGCACCCAGGGTGTTGACTCCGCCAGACATCTTCCACTCCTAACCGCTCCTTCAATTGTAAGAGTTTTACCCGGTCCACCCTCCGCCCCAACCCACTACCCCCCCCATTGTCCACCCTCGGGTTCATGGTCAGATTAAAATCCCCCCCAATAATGAGAGGAGCGTCGCACAAATTCCCCAGCTCCCCCTGCATACGGGCAAAACATTCCCCCTGCTTATCATTAGGGCCATAAAGACTCACAATCCATACCTGCTCCCTCCCAATTTGAAGTTTAAGTCCCGCTGCCCGCCCCTTCCTATCCCGATATTCCCCCACCACCTTATCTACCCAGTCCGCCCCCACCAATATACCTACCCCCCCCTTCCGAGCCTCCGCCCTCTGCCCAGCTAGCAGTACTCGGGGATAGCGCTTCGTCTGCAGCAACCGTTCCTGGCCCACTTTCAAATGGGTTTCTTGTAGACAAATAAAATCCGCTCTCAGCCTCCCCCCCTCGCGCTCCACCATTCGCCTCTTCCTCCAAGTACCCAATCCCCGCACATTCATCGTGGCTACATTGAGGTACTGTTGACCCACTCTAGCCCCCCTACCATTCTCCACGCACCCCTTCCCCCCCCTCCCCCTCTCTTCTTCCTTCCCATTCCCCCCCCGTCCTCCCCTTCCCCTCCCACTTCCCCCCTCCCCTACCACAACCCCCTCCACCCTCTGGAGGTCTCCTACGGAGTAGTGCCCAGCAACCAGAGGCAGTCTCCCCCCCCCTCCCTCCAACCCCTTCCCAAGCTCATCCCCAACCAACCTCACTCTCACCCCCCTCCCCGCATACCCACCCACACCCCCTCACTCCTCCTTATCCCACCCCCTCCCCCTCTCCACTCCCCCAACCACCCCCCGCCAACTCCCCACCAGACCCCCCTCACTGTATCAGACCAAAACCCCCCGACAAAGCATATTAATATATCCCACAGCATGGAAATCTAATACATTTTAAGCAAGAACCTACTTAACTAAACATAAGGCTACCCCTCAAGGAGCTATACCAGAAACCAAGACAATAATGTCCCCCAGTCTTTCAGGTGCACTCCTCCAGCACAGCGCAGTTAAAATGCTCCTCAGCTACCACCTCCGGACTCCCTCGCCGCTTTTCACCGCTCCTCCGGGCGCTGGCTTCTGCGCGCTTCCACCTCCTTCCAGCAAATCCTTCTCCAGGCCGCTCCCCAGTCCCGCCACTTTCACCGCTGCCATAGCCTCCGAGACCGTGTGGGCCCTCCAGTTCTTAAGCCCCACGGTAAAGAGGATGCCAAAGGGGTACAGCCACCGGTAGCGGACGTTCTCTCTCCTCAAGATAGATGTAACCGGCAGCATTTCACGCCTCCGCTGTAGAGTTCCAGCTGCCAAGTCTGGGAAAATCTGTAGTTCATAGCCTTGCCAAACAAAATCCCGGCGATTGCGCATCAGGGTAAGGATCCGCTCCTTAAGTTTAAAGTCTGCCATACAAAGCACGATATCCCTCGGCCGGTTAGGCCTACTAGGCCCCAAGGCCCGGTGGGCCCGGACTAACTGTAGCCCCCCCGGCGCCAACTCAGTCCCGGAATCAGAGAGCACAGTCTGAAGAATCGCGAGCGCAACCTTTTCGCTGTCCCCAAACTCCTTCTCTTCGGGTACTCCCCGGATCCTTAAGTTGCTCCGTCGGGACCTGTTTTCAAGATCTTCAAGTTTTAACAGAACCATGTCCTTCCATGCCTCCGTTTCTTTTAATGAGCTTTCCATCGCACTCTGCCGGGTGTCTAACCGGCCCAGCTGCCGTTCCTGCTCCTCCACGCGGTGGCCCAGTTCTCCCATCTCTTCTCGCAAAGCAGTGCACATGTCTCCCAACTCAGTCCGCACAGCCTGCATCTCCGTTTTAAGCTCTCCAAACCAGCCCTGCAGTTCGTCCCTCGACACATTGTGCATGACTGTCTCTGCCACTGCAGGGGCTTCACTCCTCTGACCCTTCCGATCGAGCGCATCGCCATTTCCCGCGCTTTGCCCCGCCATCTTCTTCTCGGCCGCCGTGGGCTTCGCTCCCCCATACGCGAATTCCTTGAGGTCCGCCGTCTTCTTCCGTGTCGCCATGGGGTGCAGTACTCGTTCCCCCTCCACCGACTGTGAGTACACGGGTAGTTGCAAACCCAAACCGGGGAAATTATTACAAAACTGCAGCTGCCCTCCGGAGCTCTCAAACTAGGCTGCCATGCTAGTTGCTGACGTCACTTCCTCCTTTTTTTTTTTTTTATAGAAGTTGGTTCATTTCAGTTGGAGAGTAGAGAGGTCCGTCTTGCTGGCAAGGCGGAAGAACTGAAACTGGCTAGCTAGGGGCGGGCCGGGGGGGTAGGGCCTGTTGGCCCATGCTCAGAAGGGCAAAAGCCCTTCTGAGCTATGGAGAGTACTTCTGTCTCGGCGCCGTCGGATGACGTCATCAAGTGTGGCTGACTCATCCTGCTTGTCCAAGGAGAAACTTACAATAGAGGCCCTGGTTGCAATCATGCAATGAGCAGGTCAAATACAGTGTGGCAGAGAAGAGTTTAAACTGAGAATAGGAAGGTTCGAGTCGGAGGGCAGAGGGTATTGCTTTCCAGGAAGCAGGACCAAGGAACTAAAAACCCGCCAACTAAAATCCCATCGCTTCCTAGAACACTTTGCATCTGACATTTAGCTACCATTTATTACTTTTAGTATACCGCCCTTGGCAGGTGCATACAGAGCGGTTCACAATCCTAAAAATAAGGGGGACTGGAAACAAGCCAAGAGCAAGGGGAGAAAAGAATTGCAATTGTTGACAGGACAGAGGGATAAGGAGCAGCAGAAAGGAGGTCAGCCCAAAAAAGTAGGGGAATATACCAGCAGTGCCCAGCAATTCACAATAGTCCAACAGATCGCAACTGTCCAGGCCCAAGCAGCCTAAGCGGCATCCCGGACATCAGCTAGATCAAAGCCTGGGGGTAAAGGTCTGTCTTTAACAGAGATTTAAATTTAGGAAAAGACAGTTCTAAACGTAGATGAGGCAGGAGACAGACAGCAGGAGCAGTGCAGAAGAAAGCTGAACACTGGGTAGACTCATATTTAACTTGATTGGGGGCTGGAAGAACCAGACGATTGTCACTGAGAGAACAACGGGTGCGATGGGGGACACAGGGGATGGTGAGCGCAGAGAGACAGTGAGGGGCACGGTTGTGCTCTAGGATGAGAATCTTCTAGTGAATACGGTGGGGGAAAGGTGGCCAGTGATGCTGAAGGAAAAGAGGGGCGATAGGATCATGTTTTCCAGTTACTCACTCATCCTCCTTCCAACCATTCAGGACTCTCGCTATTTTCCCTGCTCTCCCCACTGTCACATCTCCTCAGATATGAATCATGTATCATAAAATTTCCCTCATTGTCACCAGTTATTGTTAAATGTTAATGCCTATTCCTACTATCACATTTCTCCAGTTTACACATGTTAACTCATCTGGTTTAATTGTTAAATTCTATTTTATTACCTACATTCTATGTAAAGTTATACTTGTTAAACCTGTTACCTGCAGACCACTCTGACTGGTAGATACAGCAGTATAAAAAGTTGCTAAATCAATGAATTAGGAAGTAGAAAGCTGAGGAATGGGTGGATTCTAGCCAGGCCTGAGAAGCAGAGGGAAGGTGTAGGCGGTTCACGTGAATATTGCGGAGGATGTGATGTGGTACATGGAAGAGCAAAACGTCAGAAAGATGACAGGGGAACCTGTATGTAGTGATCGGTGGACCAGTGTGAGATGTTTATATTGAAGCTGGTATTTGATGGGGACTTTATCTGCTACCTTGATTCTCCCGCGGAGGGGTGAGAGCAGTTGGTTTCCTGGAGCCTGCCGGCTTGCACGGGGCAGCTACCCTGACGTCACCCAAGGCCCTGATAAAAGCATCGGGAGTGAGTTCTTTCATTGGGACTTTACCTGCTACCTTGATTCTCCCGCGGAGGGGTGAGAGCAGTTGGTTTCCTGGAGCCTGCCGGCTTGCATGGGGCAGCTACCCTGACGTCACCCAAGGCCCTGATAAAAGCATCGGGAGTGAGTTCTTTCATTGGGACTTTACCTGCTACCTTGATTCTCCCGCGGAGGGGTGAGAGCAGTTGGTTTCCTGGAGCCTGCCGGCTTGCATGGGGCAGCTACCCTGACGTCACCCAAGGCCCTGATAAAAGCATCGGGAGTGAGTTCTTTCATTGGGACTTTACCTGCTACCTTGATTCTCCCGCGGAGGGGTGAGAGCAGTTGGTTTCCTGGAGCCTGCCGGCTTGCATGGGGCAGCTACCCTGACGTCACCCAAGGCCCTGATAAAAGTGCTTCTCCTATAGTACGGCGTCTGCCGTCGGCGTCTGTTGTGGGCGTCTCCTAAGGGGCGTATCGAAAGGGGAGCAACTGGCCCCTTGTGAGCCCCTTAGGAGCCGATTAGGAGCGGAAGGCTTTTGGTTTAATCCTTATGCCTGGTGGGAAAAGAAAAAAGAAGTCTTCTACTACTACTGCGGAGCCTGTAGCGGGCCCAATGGACAAACACGTGATTTCCACACCGGTGGCAACAAAACCAGGTACTGTTCTCCCTGTTCCCTCCGTTAAGGGGGCTAGCCTTAGCTCAGTTGAGCGTACCCCTCCTCTTCCTCCGGGATTTTTGGAACTTTCTGCGGTATCCTCCTCATCTCCAAGTCCCGTAGATACTGGGGGCCTTCCTAAAGCTGTAGCTTGGAAGGAGCTGGTTCTTCTTTTGGATAACTCTCAGACTTCTCCGGTTTCATTACTGGATATCTGGCAAGTTGTTAAGCGGACTGAGCTAATTCTTACTGAAACGGTTCCCTCTCTGTGCCATTTTACCAGTGAAGTGCTTGTGAAGTTTCAGGGTTTAGATTCTCAGTTAGCTAATTTATCTTCTGGCCTTTCAAATGTTGATACTCAGGTTCAATCGATTTCTTCATCTTATACTACTGTAATTAAAGATAGTGTGGCCTTGCATCAGAAGGTAGAAAATTTGGAGAATTTGTTTAGATGTAAAAATCTTCGATTGCTTAATTTTCCTTGTATATCATTGTTGTCCCCTTCAATTCTTTTTCGGAAGTTTTTGAAGGAGATTTTGCTTTTATCTGATGCTGATACTTTTCCATTTGTTAAATGTTACGAGGGCCGTTTTTTTTTCAACCTCCGATCGCTCCGTGCAGACGCTACGCGGGCAGCAGAAAGCGGGCATGCGCTGTAGGCGACTGCGCAGCTCTTGCACTACACACTCCGCCATTGTTGACATTCAGGCGTCAGTCGGCGTTGTGCTACAGCCACGTAAACATGTCCACCATGATTGATGCTCCCTCCAAGTGTGAATTGCGAAGTGTGATTCGTTTTCTACAGGCTGAAGGCCATAGTGCTGCAGAAATCCATCGGAGAATGAGTCGTGTGTATGGGGAAAACTTCATGAGTGATGGTGTTGGGCCAAGGACGCAAATCTGTCATTTCAGATGACCTGGTGCAACGAGTTGACAGAATGGTTAAAGAAAACCGCAGATTCACCATTACTGCTTTGTTTACGGAATTTCCAGAGGTTTCAAGGTCTGTTTTGTACTCTATTGTTACTGAACGGTTAGGCTACAAAAAACTTTGTGCACGTTGGGTCCCAAAAATGTTGACGGATGGCCACAAAAGCGCTTTCGAACCAATGAGGACCTTCAAACCAACGTCAAGGACTACTTGAATTCATTGGCGGCAACTTTCTTTGCAGAGGGTATTGAAAAGCTTGTCCACAGATATGACAAATGTCTCAATCTCTTCGGTGATTATGTCGAAAAGTAACCGTAAGTGTACCAATCTTTTGGTAATAAAATTATTGTTTTATATGAACTTGTCTTTTATTTATAGCCTATCGGAGGTTGAAAAAAAAACGGCCCTCGTATTATGTTCCTACCAAAGCTGCTGTACCTAATGCTGATGCAGATTTGGTGGCTTTGGAAGATCAGCACCCCTTTGATTTGACAGCCTTGTTGGAGGATACGCAAGACCTTATTACTTCTAGGGCTACCTTGTTAGTTACTCTATCCTCTGAAATTGATAAGATCACTATTCTTAAAGCATACCTCCGGCAGAAAGAGACCCTGTTCTGTGGAGACAGGGTTTCTATTTTTCCAGACGTATCTCGCTCGACCCAAATTCGTAGAAAATCTTTTCTTGTTTATAAGCCTAGGGTGCTAGCCCTTGGTGCCACCTTTTTTTTTACGTTATCCATGTAAATGTTTGATTTCTTTGGGGCAAGATAAATTTGTTTTTTTGTCTTCTTCAGACTTGGAGAAATGGCTTCTTGCCAGGGAGGATGCATGAGTTCCTTCCTTATTAAGGTTGATGATCTCCTTTTTATTTCCTTTCCTGGGAGCATAGGAGGGTATAGGGCTGGGGAATTGTATTGGCCAGACTCGTCAGCGGGCCGTCTGGTTAGGTTTTCCTTTATAAATGTGGTCTGGACACCCCGAGACGTGGGCTAAAGTATTTTATTTTGGAATTGATTGTATTGTTCTAATTATTGTTGTCATATTTTGTTTCTATGGTGCTTTATTCTGATGATTGTATTGTCAGGAAAAAAATCAATAAATATACATTTAAAAAAAAAAGAGAAGCTGGTATTTGATAGGAAACCAATGATAATGGGCTAAAAGAGGAATGACGTGCTCAAAACAGGATGCAAGATGTATGGTAGTATTTTGAATGAGTTGGAGACGGTGAAGCTGATATTGGGCGAGACACAGGAAAACAATATTATAGTAGCTGAGTCTTGATATCACGAGTGTAAGCAGAAGGGTAGTCAGGGAAGAGACAGTGAGGAAAGAACGAACAGTGTGAATCTGACAAAGTGCGAGCAAAGAGCGATGAACCAGAGAGATGAGGTGCACGTGGAAAGACAGAGAAGAATCAAGTGTGACTCCCAAATACCGAATTGAGATGACCGGTGGGATTGGAGATCCAGGGAGTGTAGGAACTAGTGATGGGAAGGAACTACTAAAGGACAACCAGATCACTGCTGACTTAGAGGGGTTAAGATGAAAGAAATTGTCGGCCATCCAGGTGGAGATACTGAAACCACCACCCAGGAAAAAGATTTAGGCAATTCTGGTCGCCATATCTTAAAAAGGATATAGCGGGAGGGGGTGTGTCTTAGTTAAGCTGGTTGCAGCTGGAGTTTTCGACTGACCGCATTTTACTTTATTCCCCGATGGGTAAGAAGCGTAAGGGAAAGGGGGGGTTTAACCCTCTCAACCGCCTCCTACCTCCACACCGGTTTCTGCAGGTCCATTGGTTTCTTTCGCTGTTCGCGGCAATCGGGCTGTGGCAAGAGATGGGGAAGAATGCCAATCTGCAGTGTCGCCGGAGTCGGGTGACTCGGCGCCAGCTTTGGCTCTATCTTTCTCCCCAGAGAGCCCAGCATCGAGGGTGATTCGCGGCCAACGCCTCCCTGAGGGGTTCCTGGAGCTCAGCCCCCCTCCTAAGTTGAAGGAAGCTGTTTGCTTGAGTGGGTCGGGAGTAGAAGGCCGGCGGAACCGAGTGAGTGCAGTCCTCGGGCAGTATAATCCTGTGCCATCACCGGTGCTGGTTGAGGAGGAAATCGCAGGGCAAAGAGTCCCTGCGGTGGGACGAGGTGACGCGCCATTAGCAGGCATGGAAGCTGCAGTGTTAGTGGCTGATCTGGGAGGTGTGTTTGCTCTTCAGCGTCCGGAGAGTTTGGCAGGCGATACTTTGGCAGCCGATACTTTCCCTTGGAGAAGCGTTGGTACCTCAAGTGTCATCGTTGGAGCGGAAACTTAATAACTCTTTAGCTGTTGTAGAGGATCTTGAACAGAAAATCACAACACTGCAACCTGTTACGGAGGATTTGCAACAAACGTTGCTGGTCCTGGAGGCTCAGTCAGATGCCTATAGGAAGAATTTCTCTGCTATACAAGTTAAGTTGGAACATTTGGACAATCTTTCTAGGATAAACAACCTTCATTTAATTAATTTTCCTAGGTTGTTGTCTGTATCTCCTAGAGAAATGTTCAGATTATATTTGGTTGAGGTGTTGGGGGTTTCCCCTGATTTAATCCCCCCGTTATTATTATTATTATTATTATTATTACAGTTGCTTATATACCGCACTATTCGGCATCAGCGCGGTTCACAATATAACAAACTGACCAAAACACACATTTTGTTTGGTTTTACATCGAACAGGGGTATAAACTTGGATAACAGGGGGCTGAACTATATACATGAACTATCGTTGGGTAGGATATATTATTTGCCTAGGGCAAAATTATCTTGAGAAGGGATTAAGGTGGGGAAGATAAGGATCAAAGTAATACTCTTAATTTAACGGATGTATTGGAAAAATCTGATGTGGAAACTCCAGTTTCTTCTACATTGCTAGTTACTTTTGCATTGTTATCTGATAGAGAGTGGCTCCTGAAATTTTTTTTTAGGAAAAGGAATTTGCCATTTAAAAGGTTAATGGTTAGGGTTTACCTGGATTTAGCTAGGGATACGTTGAGGCGCCACAAGGAGTTTCTCCTGTTACGCCCGGGAATTCTTCAGTTGGGGGATGGTTTTTTTCTTAAACATCCTTGTAAATGCTTGGTGAAATATAATACAGTCTCTTATATTTTTTATGATCCCTCGCAACTTACAGCTTTCATTAATGCTAGGCGTTTGGATTCCTCTATTGGGGCCTCACCTGTGCTCTCATAGCAGAGATGCCTCAGTATCGGCTGCAGCTATTATCTTTACTGGTTGCTGATAGTCTTATTTTATTTCTCCCCCTTGTGTTTAGTGGGCTAGTGTGAAAGATACATATATTTTGTTTGTATATACATTGTTTTTTTGCTTGTAGAGATAACTACGTCTTCTATGTATCTTTCTTTTTCTTCAAGAAATGTAGTGTTCACTTTCTTGATTTAATTTTGAAAATGCTATAAATAAAAAAATATATATATATAGCGTTATTAGAAAAGGTATAGAGAAGAGCCACCAAAATGGTAAAGGGGATGAAAGGATACCCCTATGAAGCGAGGCTAAAAAGGTTAGGGCTCTTCAATCTAGAAAAGAGACAGCTGAGGGGGAATATGATAGAGGTCTATAAATTAATGAATGGAGTGGAACGGGTAAACGTAGATCGATTGTTTACATCATCAGAATATAAAAAGACTAGGGGACATGCAATGAAGCTACAGGGTAACCTATTTAAGACTAATAAGAGAATTTATATTTTCACTCAACGTGTAATCAAACTCTGGAATTTGGTACCGGAGGATATAGTAAAAGCTGTTAGTGAGCTGGGTTTAAAAAAAGGTTTGGACAAGTTCCTGGAAGAAAGGTCCATAAACCATTATGGTCAGTCTTGAAGGACTAGAAAAAGGGACTACTACTTCTGGAGAGAGATCTGCAATTGTGAGTATACACTTCTGGGAATTTTCTGAAAGGGCTTCTTTGTATTAAAGCTAATTAATCTGTGAACCCAGTGTTTTTGTTAAATCAGTCAGGGCCTAGTAGCAGCAGTATAAGTTTAAATTTAAACACAGAAGAGAGCTTTCTGGTTAAATTTAGAACCCAATAGAGAGCTTGTAGTTTAAATTTAAGACTCACTCGGGGCCTAGTATCAGCAAAGTACTTTTAGTTTAAATTTAAAACAGAGAAGAGAGCTTTCTGGTTAAATTTAGAACCCAAACACTAAGGCAAAATTGCCAAACCCAGGAGCCAAACCCCTCACCCGGCTCAGGAAATATTCACACAAAAAAGTGAGGAAAACAACAGTTCTTTCATTATTTTTTGTTGGACCACATAATACCCTGTACCGGGGTCATGAAAAACAGACTCCCAGACCTTGGTAAGTAATAGTCCGTTTTAATCAAACCAGCAGTGAGAAATATATAATAAACTTAACTGCCACGGCCAAATCATCAAGGTGGAAGACACACGACACAGTCCTGCGTTTCGGGCTCTCACTTCAATCCGCCCTGCTTCAGGTCAAACTGTCATCACCAATCAAATAGCCGTCAATTCACAAATGAATGAAAAAACCTCCACAGAAACACTTTTAAACATGGCATCTGACGTCATCCAGCTTACTAAACCAATCAAAAAAAAAGGAGAAAAATAAAAATAAAAATGAATGAAGAATTCAGAGTGACCCCTAGAGGGGAATAAATGCATAATGGATCAGGACAACCTAGAGAAATCACAAAAGGCTGTGCCAATCTAATTCCAAATTTAGACCATAAGGGGTCACTGTATTGAGGCAAAAAATCCACCGTTGCTCAATCAGTTGTAACTTCTGAGTCTGGTCCCCCCCCCCCCAGGGATTCCAAGGGATGTGGTCAATTGCCCTCCAGCGTAAGTCCTCAAAATTATGTCCATGAGAAAGCATATGTTGTACCAGTGGAACCGAGACAGTGTGGGTGCGGATCCGAGAAGCATGTTCTGATAAGCGGACCCTAAATGGGCGAATTGTCCTGCCCACATAAACCAATCCGCATGGACAATAAATCAGATATACTACATATGAAGAATCACAGGACGTAGTACATCGAAAAAACCATTGTCGCTGTGAATGGGGATCAGTCCAAGCAATACCTAACAGAGACCCTGAGCAATAGGAGCAGTGACCACAAGGTGTATGTCCCGTCTGTTCGTTGGGAAGATCAACCCATGGGGAAGTATGCACCAGACAATCACGGAGGTTTTTCCCCTGAGTGAAAGCAACACAGAGTCTTTTCTGAAAACATGCGTGGATTGACAACATGTTCCAATGTTTTCTCAAAATCGAATATACAGTGTGTATCCGGTGATTGAATGATAAAATTCCGACAAATTTTGAGGAATCTATAACTTTTCTCCCACCAGGCTTATTGCAATCCTGAACGACTTCCGTAGTCCCAATTACATCACTAACATAGTTATCTGTATTTTTATTTTTATTTTGATTACCATTATTATGTTTATTATTATCAACAATTTCTTTCACAGTAATGACAGGATCCATGTTATTACCCCTCATATTAGTATTTCCATTACCACCTTGATTTACATTAGTGATAAGATCACTAGCATTATCCCTCACATCAGCAGAGAGCTTGTAGTTTAAATTTCATAATAAGTCAGAGCCTAGCAGCAGCAAAGAGCTGTAATTTAAATCAAATCAGAATATAACTTAGCATAAAAGGCAAAACAGGGTCAGTACTATTTCAGCAACAAATAAAGTCTTCTAGAGACCTTTACAAAGAGGCCTTCTACCTAGGGGGCAAGAGATCTGTGAAACCTTTTCAATACATGTTAACACCAGGTGGCAGGTCAAGAGGCCATTTTGAAAGACTCCTTCTATCCAAGCAAGGACTGTTAATCACCCAGGAAGTTGTTCACAGCTTACCTCAGCAGCACAGGACAGGGTACTGTGTAGCAGCCCTCTTTTAATGAGTGTTATTTCCCTCCTTCCCCCCCCAACACCCACCCACCCACCCACCCCTGGGATAATTGTAGCTTTATAAGTACTTACACATCTTAAAGGAAAGGAGGGGCTCTCAGGTGAAGCTCGTTATCCAAATCAGTCATACACTAAGGATCTGAGATTAATTAAGCTTCAGGTGAACAAGGTATATTAAACGTATTAGGTACAGTTTTCTTAGTATAAATATCCATAGCAACCCTTAGTAAGTAAAGAACTTAAAGATCTAAACACAAGCTTAAAACTAAGATGCAGACAGCAGTCCAGCAGCGAGATGGGGGCTTTCCAGTCTTTTGCATTGAGTGTCACATGTATGATTTTCTCCCAGTTGGTGAGAGGTCTTACGTGCGCACTAGGTGCAAGGAGCTCTTTGCTCTCAGGGAATGAGTCCGTTCTCTAGAGGCTAGAGTAGCAGACTTGGAAGGCATAAGAAAGACAGAGAGGTACATAGACGAGACCTACAGGGACATATTCCTGAAGGCCCACCTCCAGTCTGGCAGCATCCCTGTTGCCATGGAGGAGAGAGGTCACGTGACAGGAGAGCATCACCCTGGTCTGGCAGAAAGTGATCCTGTAACTAGGACCTGTCCTCCAGGTGATGTAAAACCCTCTTGCACCAAGGAAGTTTCTCCAGGGCCATGTGCCCATGAGGGAAGGGTTATGACAGCCGTTATAGTTGGTGATTCGAACATTGGGCATGTAGATCGCTGGGTGGCTGGTGGACGTCAGGATCGCCTGGTAACATGACTGCCTGGTGCAAAGGAAGCAGACCTCATGCACCACCTAGATAAGGTCTTAGATAGTGCTGGGGAGGAGTCTGCTGTCTTGGTACATGTCGGTACCAATGACATAGGAAAATGTGGTAGGGAGGTTCTGGAGGGTAAATTTAGACTTTTAGGAAGGAAGTTGAAATCCAGAACTTCCAGGGTAGCATTCTCCGAAATGCTTCCCATTCCATGTGCAGGACCCAAAAGGCAGACAGAGCTCTGGAGTCTCAATGCATGGATGAGACAATGGTGCAGGGATGACGCTTTTGGATTTGTTATGGAACTGGGGAACATTCTGGGGAAAGGAGGGGCTCTTCCGAAGGGATGGGCTTCACCTTAACCAGGATGGAACCAGGATGCTGGCATTAACCTTTAGAAAGGAGATAGAACAGCTTTTAAACTAGATAATAGGGGAAAGCCGACAGTCGCCCAAGAGCGCAATGTTCGGAAGAATGTATCCTTTAAGGATACTACCAAATGGAGCAGACAGAGCTTAAAGATCCCAAATTACCCATGCCTACCAATAGCCAGATTAATATGAATAAAATACAGTCTCTAAAATGCTTGTATGCAAATGCTAGAAGTCTAAAAAATAAGATGGGAGAGTTAGAAAATATAGCACTAAATGAGAGGTTAAATATGATTGGAATATCAGAGACATGGTGGAAGGAGGACAACCAGTGGGACACTGTGATACCTGGGTACAAACTATATCATAATGATAGCACTGATCAAATTGGTGGAGGGGTTGCACTCTATGTTAGAGAGGGCATTGAGTCAGAAAGGATTAAAGTTTTGCAGGAAACAAAATTTGCTGTAGAATCTCTAAGGATTGAAATTCCAGGTAAAAAGGGGAAGGCGATGGCAGTGGGGGTGTACTATCAACCACCTGGCCAGAACAAACAAATGGATGAGGAAATGCTCAAAGAAATCAAGGAAGCTAACAAAAGTTACAGCACAGTAATAATAATGGGTGATTTCAATTACCCCAGTATCGACTGGGTCAGTGTCACGGCAGGACATTTATTTATTTATTTAGTAAACACTTGTATACCGCTGTTTCCTACGATCAACAGCGGTTTACTTTACAGGATCATAATGCATTGTATAATACATTGAGATTTTTAGCTTTTACATTTTGATTAGACAATGATTTACGTAACACGGGATAAACAGTTGGATACAAAATCTAGTGGATTGCTATAACACACAAATCAGGGTATACATTTGATTTCAGTAGTTTGGGGCCCCAAATATACACTATATACAGCGTTTATTTCCAGACAGTACAGGTTAACACATGACTATATGCTATTAGATTTTATGCTGTCACAGGCGGTAGAATTCTTCAGGTTGTAGTAGGGTAATTGCAGTTAGCTCAGGTTGTAGTGGGCTTGGAACAGATATGTCTTAAGCTTACGTCTAAATTCAGGCAGGCTGCTTATGAGTCTTAATTCATGTGGTAGTTGGTTCCAGTGGATTGGCGCTGTGTATGTGAATGCTCGCTTGCTTGTTTCGGCCTTGACAGATCGAATGCTGGTCGGGATGCATAGGGTGTTGAGATTCATAGTTCTCCTGCTCCTGTTGCATGGTTGGGTAGTGATTAGGTTGTTAAGGTAGGATGGTGCGATGCCATGGATGAGTTTAAATATTGTGATGATCTGTTTGTAGATGATGCGGGCGGCCACTGGGAGCCAATGCAGGTCCATTAGTACTGGGGTTATGTGGTCGGTGACTTTCTTTTCCATGATGACTCTTGCAGCCACATTCTGGGCCATTTGCAGGATACTTAGTGTGTTCTTTGGAAGCCCTACCAGAATGGCATTGCTGTAGTCCAGGTGTGGAATAATTAGTGCTTGAGCAACAGATCTAAAGTCGGATTTGTCGAGGATATTGCGAAGGGGTTGTAGAATTTTGAGTTTGTAAAAGATGGCTCGGTTAACTGATCTGAGGTGTTTGTCCAACCTGAGATTACAGTCAAGTAGAACTCCTAGATATTTTATTACAGGCTTAGTGTGGTATATGTTTTTGTTAAGAGTGACTGTGGATGAAATTGGCTTTCTTCGAAATGAACATGACCTCCGTTTTTTTGTGGTTTATTGACATGTTGTTTTGCTGAAGCCATAATTGGAGCATGTCAAGGCATGTTTCTAGAGGACCGAAGTTAGGCTGTGTTATGTCAAGCTGTGTGTATAGCATCACATCGTCGGCATATATGTGGTATTTGATGTTGCATTTCTGAAAGATATCACATACCGGTTTTATATACAAGTTGAACAGCAGTGATGAGAGGGCCGACCCTTGGGGGATCCCTTGGGTTTGGGGGAAAGCATCAGCTTTGTCGTTGTTGAATTGTACTTGTTGCATCCTATTTGTTATATATGAGGCGAACCACTTTAAGGGGGTCCCTGAAATACCCAGCGAGGCCAGTCGGGCCAATAGGGTGTTGTGATGTACTGTATCGAAGGCCGCTGAGATGTCAATGAATATGAGTATGAACATGGAGTTTTTGCTTTCGAGGCCCCTAAGTAGATTGTCAAGGAGTGCCAGCAGTAGTGTTTCTACTCCGTGGTTCTGACGGAATCCATATTGATGCTCATCTAGGGCTTGTCTCTCATCCATGTGATCTTGCAGTTGTTGTTGAACTGCTTTTTCAATCGTTTTTGCTAGGAATGCTATGCTTGAAATTGGGCGATATGATGCAGGATCGCTTATGTTGAGCGACTTGTTCTTCAATATGGGTCTTATAATCGATTTCTTGAGTTGATGCGGCATGTTTCCTTGTTGTAGTGACTGGTTGACAATGTGTGCGATGGGTTTTGCGATGTCTTTCTTAGTTGCTTTCATCCAGGCAGCTGGGCATGGGTCGAGGGGTGAGGTAGTGGTGTTTAAGTTGGTTATGATGTTTACGATTTGTTGCTCCCCGAGATGCTGGAAGGTGTTCCATTCTGGTTCCAGGTCTGCTTGAGTTGCAGTGGTGGTTCCTTGAGTGGTGATGGCTGAGGGCATGCTTTGATTAGTGATTGTGAGGAGTTGCGGGTTTAGTTTTTTGGCGTAGTGGTCGGCAAGTGTCTGGGCCTTTATGTCGTTTGAAGAGATGCTGTTTTGGGAAGTTTTGGTAAGAGATTTTACGAGTTCAAAAAGTTCCCTGGGTCTATTGAGAGCCTTGTTGAGTAGGTTGGTGTGGTGAGTCTTCTTGGCGAGGTTGACCTCAGTCTTGTATTTTGAGAGGAGTGTTAGGTATAATTGCTTGCCTTCTTCGGTTTGCTTCTTTCTCCATTTTCTTTCCAGTTTGCGTAGCTCTCTTTTCATTTTAGCCAGCGTGGGAGAGTACCATGGTTCGGTTCCTGCTTTTGTTGTCGTATTTGTGCTTTTCCACGTTGGTCTTGCAGCGGCCTCGATCCCTGAGTTCCATTGGGCTACCAGTTTGTCTAGGTCTGTGGTGGAGTACTCCAAGTGTGTAGATATAGAAGTTATCAATGCTTCATTGTTGAATTTTTGGAATTTCCTCTGTTGATGTGTTTTCGGGTCTGTTTGGGGTTTATCTTTTAGTGATGGTAGTTGGAGTTCAAATTCAATTAGGAAATGGTCGGACCATGGGACCGGGGTTACTCGAGGGTTGGTGTTTTGTTGTATGTTGTGTGATAAGAATACCATATCGAGGGTGTTACCCTTGTTATGCGTGGGTTCTTGAATGATTTGTGAGTATCCGAGCTGGTTCATGGCTTCTGAGAATGTGTCAGCCTGTACAGGGGGAATTGAAGGGAGATTCAAGTCACCCAGGATGATGCGCAGTTTTTTGGTTGCAGAGGTTGAGATGATTTCTAGTGCGGTTGCCAGGGTTTCATGTTGGGCTGAGGGGGGTCTGTAGATTAGACAAAGTATTGTGGTTGTGTTTTCAATTTTGAGTATATCAATGCCTTTGGATTCAGTTAGGGAAGGGCTTGTGAACATTAGGGAGGTTTTGGCAATGATAAGTACTCCTCCTCCTCTCCTGTTGGGCCGGGGGCAGTTAAATAGAGTGTAGTTAGGAATGGGGAGTTGGTTTAGGATTGCTGGGTCAGTGTCAGTGAGCCATGTTTCGGTGACACAGAGGATGTCGGGTTTGTTGTCTGTGATGATGTCGTGAATGATGTGGGTTTTATTTCTAATGGACCTGGCGTTGATAAGACAGATTGTAGTGGGGGATTGGGATGTTTGGTGTGGCTGTTGCTGCTTGTTTCTGGTTCTAGTGGTTGGTGGTTTCCTGTGTTTTTTGCGTTTTGGCTTGGGGCGACGTCTTTTCTGGGGTTTTTCAGTGATCCTGAACGCAGTGGTTAGGTCAGGGTTGGGTATGATTTCATCGTGCGTTATGTAGGTTGGACCGGTCAGTGGTAGTAAGGGTATCAGTATATTGCAGTGGTTAAGGATTGGGTGCCATACTATTGTTTGGTGTTGCATTAAGTGTGGTAAGTAGGCGTGTGCGGCTAGAGATAAGTAGAGGCAAGGAATTAACATATAGATGATGGGAGCCATGGTTCGTGTGGTTGAGTCTGAAGCGACGTTTGTTATGGGACTCTTTGGAAGGGTGACTCTGTGAGAATGTGGCAAAGATTAGTTACTTATGGTCTAAGATAAAGTGTTGGTTGTCAGACATGAACAGAGATCAATCAGTAAAAATATAATAAGAATAACAGGTAAAAATTTTGCTACATATGTAAGATAAGGTGGTGGTTGTCACACATGAAACAGATCAATCTAAATACCATAAGAATAACAGGTAAAACTTTTGGTACCTATGCGATAGATGCACAATGAAATAGTTTGGTATTGCAGGGATCATTGGTAAGTGGGTTATTGCAGCTACCTACTGTTAAGGTCCGGTAGTATGCGGCAGATCGGAGGTCATTCCTACAATATACAGGCAATTACTGACAAGAACAGTTTCTATGAGACAGGTCGGATATCACTCGTATAATGAATATTGCTAATAGAAGGAGGCTGCTATTTCTCCGGTAGGACAGAAAGGGCAGCAGATTTGAGATAATTACGTTTATATTAAAGTTCTCGATCACTGCGGACATGCTAGGGAGATAAAGTTCCTAGATGATATAAATGACTGCTTCTTGGAGCAGCTGGTTCATGAACTGACCAGAGGGGAAGCCATATTAGACCTCGTCCTTAGTGGAACACCAGATCTAGTGCAAGAGATAAGGGTGTTGGGGCCACTTGGCAACAGTGATCATAGCATGATCGCGTTTGATTTCATTAGTGGAGGAGGGATAGTAAGGAAATCCACAGTACTACCTTTTAACTTTCGAAAGGGAGACTATGATAAAATGAGGAAAATAGTTAAGAAAAACCTAAAAGGAGCAGTTGCAAAGGTTAAAGACTTACATCAAGCTTGGGTGTTGTTGAAAAATACTATCTTGGAAGCCCAGACCAGCTGTATTCCACACTTTAAGACAAGTGGAAGGAAGTCCAAAAAACTGCCAGCATGGTTTAAAGGTGAGGTCAGAGAGGCTGTTGTTGTCAAAAAAGCATTTTTCAGGAAATGGAAAAAAGAGCCAAACGACGAAACCTGGAAACAGCACAAGCACTGGCAAGTCAAATGCAAGGCATTGATAAGGCAGGCAAAGGGAGAATTTGAGAAGAAGCTTTCTGTGGAATCAAAAACGCGAAATAAAGACTTTTTCAAGTACATTCGTAGCAAAAAACCTGTGAGAGAGTCAGTTGGTCCATTAGATGATAGAGGGGTTAAAGGGGCACTAAGAGGTGACAAGGCGTTAGCGGAGAGACTGAATGAATTCTTTGCTTCGGTCTTTACTGAGGAAGATGTAGGGATGTTGCCCATGACTGAAGTGGTATTTAAAGGTGCGGAAGAATTGAAGGAAATATCGATACATCGGGAAAGCGTAGTTACTCACCTGTAACAGGTGATCTCCGGGAACAGCAGGAATTTAGTCTTCACATACGGGTATCGTCAGTACCGACGGAGCCTGCGCGGGAACGCTCCCCAGCATCCAATAAGAATGCTTTTGGGAGCATCCCTCAGCACATGCGTGCTTCCTTCCCGCCTTTCCAACTGTCCCTCTTCAGTTAAGTTTATAGCTGAGTGAAAAGGATAGAGGGAGAGAGGAAAGAGACAAAGAGATAGAGAGACAACTCCTAGGGGAGGTGGTGGGTTGTGAAGACTAAATTCCTGCTGTTCCCGGAGATCACCTGTTACAGGTGAGTTACTACGCTATCTCCAGGAACAAGCAGGAATGTAGTCTTCACATATGGGGACTCCCTAGCTGAAAATGCCAGGGAGATAGCCCCAGGAAAGGTTGGAATCCTTCCTCCCATGGATCTCTGGCATTCCACCAGGGTTGGTGGGTAGGAGTTGAATTAGGTCTGAAAGAGATTTTGAAGAACAGCTTGGCCAAAGAAGGCATCCTGACGGGAGGCTTTATCCAGGCAGTAGTGGGCTGTGAAGGTGTGTACCAAAGCCCAGGTGGCTGCTCGATAGACACAGAGTGGAGATTAGCCATGGAAGTTGCCATGGCTCTCACGTTATGAGCTGTGACATGGTCCTGAAGAGGATGATCCTTACTCTCATAAGCAAAGGATATGCATTGGGCAATCCATTTAGATAAAGTTCTTTTGAAGACTGGTTGTCCAGAATGACTAGGGTCAAAAGCTATAAAAAGTTGTGAGGACTTTCTATGCCGCTGTGTTCTCTGCAGGTAAAAAGCTAAGGCCCTTTTACAATCCAAAGTATGAAGGTTTCTTTCTGCATTAGAGGCGTGAGGCCTCGGAAAAAATACAGGAAGATAAATTGATTGATTTAAATGAAAAGGCGAAACCACCTTTGGCATAAAGTGTGGATGAGTTCTAAGAACAAGCTTATCATGGTGAAACCTAGTATAAGGAGGATTAGCCACTAAAGCTTGCAGTTCACTAATGCGATGTGCAGAGGTGATTGCAATTAGGAAGATGACCTTCCAGGTCAAAAACTTAAGGGTTGTAGTGGCTAAAGGCTCAAAAGGCGGCTTCATGAGCTGACCGAGAACTCGATTTAGATCCCATGCCACCGGTGGTGGCTTAATGGGAGGTTTGGTTAATAGAAGACCTCTCATAAATCTGGATATGAGTGGATGAGAGGAAATTGGTTGTCCATTCAGAGGCTTATAAGAAGCTGCAATTTCACTAAGATGGACTCTTACCGAATTGGTCTTTAGACCAGAATTCGATAAGTGAAGTAGATACTCTAGTATCAATTCTAAGGGTATGCCAAGGGGGTTTAATCCCTTCTTGGAGAACCATATGGTAAAACGTTTCCACTTGAAGGCATAAGATCTTCTTGTGGAAAGTTTCCTAGAAGCCTGAAGGATATCCTTTACCTGTTGGATATCCTGGAGGTCTAAGCCTTCAGCAACCAGGCCGTGAGATGCAGGGACTGGGGATTCGGGTGCCATAGTGTCCCGTTCTCTTGGGAAAGGAGATCTGGAGCATGCCCTAACTCCAGAGGTGCACCTTGAGAGAGATGTAGAAGCAGGTGATACCATGGTTGGCGTGGCCATCGTGGCGCTATGAGAATTATGCGACCCCTGTCTCTCTGAAGCTTCATTTTCACAGCATGCTCTCTCCTACAATTCTGAAGCAAGTCTATTCTCAAACCTCCGCAAACAATCTGTTAGATCATGAGGTCTCAACACTTCTTGCCCAAGAAGACTAATAAAAGAAAATAAGAACATAAGAACATAAGACATGCCATACTGGGTCAGACCGAGGTCCATCAAGCCCAGTATCCTGTTTCCAACAGTGGCCAATCTAGGTCATACGTACCTAGCAATATCCCCAAAAGACACAGGTTCCACAATGCTTGTACTGGGTCAAGCATTGATATCCTGGGTCCCTTTTTAATAGTGGTTTATGGACCTTTCCTCCAGGAACTTGTCCAAACCTTTTTTAAACCCAGCTATACTAACAGCCCTTACTACATCCTTCGGCAACAGATTCCAGAGTTTGATTACACGTTGAGTGAAAAAATATTTTCTCTTATTTGTCTTAAATAGTTTACCCTGTAGCTTCATTACATGTCCCCTAGTCTTTCTATATTCTGATAGCGTAAACAATTGATCCACGTTTATCCGTTCGACTCCATTCATTAATTTATAGACCTCTATCATATCTCCCCTCAGCCGTCTCTTTTCCAGGTTAAAGAGCCCTAACCTTTTTAGCCTCTCTTCATAGGAGTAGCCTTCCATCCCCTTCACCAATTTGGTGGCTCTTCTCTGTACTTTTTCTAATAACGCTATGTCCTTTTTAAGATACGGTGACCAGAATTGCACAAGATATTCAAGGTGCGGTCGTATCATGGAGCGATACAGAGGCATTATAATATCCTTTGTTTTATTCTCCATCCCTTTCCTTATGATACCTAGCATTCTATTTGCTTTCTTGGCCACCGCTGCACACTGGGCGGAGGGTTTTAACATGTTATCCACGATGACTCCTAAATCCTTTTCCTGGGTGGTGGTTTCTAATGTGGAGCCTTGCATCGTGTAACTATAGTGTGGGTTGCTCTTTCCTAGGTGCATAACTTTGCATTTGTCCACATTAAATTTCATCTGCCATTTGGATGCCCAGTCTTCCAATTTATCCAGCTCCTCCTGCAGTTTTCCACAATCCTCTTGGGTTTTAACAACTTTAAACAGTTTTGTGTCATCTGCAAATTTGATAACCTCACTAGTTATTCCCTTTTCCAGGTCATTTATGAATATGTCAAAAAGTAGCGGACCCAGTACAGATCCCTGGGGTACTTCACTATTCACCTTTTTCCATTGGGAATATTGGCCATTTAGCCCTACCCTCTGCTTTCTATCTTTTAACCAGTTCCCGATCCACAGTAGTACACTGCCTCCTATCCCATGACTTTTTAGCTTCGCCAAAAGTCTCTGATGGGGGACCTTGTCAAAAGCTTTCTGGAAGTCCAGATACACTATATCAACTGACTCACCTTTGTCTACCTGTTTATGCACTCCTTCAAAATAACATATCAGATTAGTAAGACAAGATCTTCCTTGTCTAAAGCCATGTTGGCTGTCTCCCATTAGGCCATGACTATCTAGATGCTGTGTAATTTTGTTCTTTATGATGGTTTCTACCATTTTCCCTGGTACTGACATCAGGCTCACCGGTCTGTAATTTCCTGGGTCACCCCTGGAACCCTTTTTAAAAATTGGTGTTACGTTGGCGACCCTCCAATCTTCAGGTATTACAGATGATTTTAATGAAAGTTCACAGATTACCAATAGCAGGTCTGCAATCTCATATTTCAGTTCCTTCAACACTCTGAGATGTATACCATCCGGTCCAGGTGATTTGCTACTATTCAGTTTATCAAAAAGTTGTAATATATCTTCCCGGTGTAGTGATATTTCTCTCAATTCCTCTACAGTATCACCTTTAAATACTACTTCAGTCTTGGGTAACATCCCTATAATAAAAGCACCTCAACTCTGTATCGTAATTAGAAAGACTGGTATGTTCACTTATAGACTAGAAAACTTAATGGGTTGAGTGTTCATAAAGCACCATTCTGAATCGGAAGCTAACGTGGTCTCAGTATATTGTAGACAGGAAAGAGATACTTCTAGTTCACTGTCACGGACTTCACATCAACGACCACACTTTCATAGCAACCAATTTTCAAATATATTTCTTAAAACCTCTCTCCATCAACGTAAGATAATCCAAAGAATTTGCTTAGCTTATAGTGATCGAGCTTCAACTTCGATCTATTGTCACTGGTGTTATCGTTTCTTCCCAAAGACTCTCGCCAGTAGTTGTTCCCGATGCTAACCAGCGCTAGGCGTTTCGCCACTCAGGGTTCCTCAGGGGAATTGCTAAGCTTCTAAAACGTAAAATGTAGTTCAATTTAATACCACTTTCTCAAATATGCAGAACGTTTCAATACAAAACACAGGAAACTTCATTTACTCACTTTTGCATTATCCTGCTAGCGTTCCCATCACACGTAACTGCTGAACTGCTAAACAAGAGTGAGGGACGCCGCGCATGCGTTGTCGTTAAATAGTCATAGATTAATTTTGAATGAGCTCAGCTGACCTTCACGTCCCTACATCTTCCTCAGTAAAGACCGAAGCAAAGAATTCATTCAGTCTCTCTGCTATAGCCTTGTCTCCTCTTACTGCCCCTTTTACCCCTCTATCATCTAATGGTCCAATTGACTCTCTCACAGGCCTTTTGCTACGAATGTACTTGAAAAAGTCTTTATTTTGTGTTTTTGCTTCCGTAGCAAGTTTCTTCTCAAATTCCCGCTTTGCCTGCCTTATCAATGCTTTGCATTTAACTTGCCAGTGCTTGTGCTGTTTCCAGTTTATTTTTTCACTCAACGTGTAATCAAACTCTGGAATTTCTTACCGGAGGATGTAGTAAAGGTTGTTAGTGTAGCTGGGTTTAAAAAAGGTTTGGACAAGTTCCTGGAGGAAAGGTCCATAAACCATTATTAAGAAGGGACCCAGGATATCAATGCTTGACCCAGTACAAGCATTGTGAAACCTGTGTCTGTTGGGGAAACTGCTAGATACGTATGACCTAGATTGGCCACTGTTGGAAACAGGATACTGGGCTTGATGGACCTTGGTCTGACCCAGTGTGGCATATCTTATGTTCTTATGTTCTTATATTATTAAAAGGGACCCAGGATATCACTGCTTTTCCCGATACAAGCATTGAGGAACCTGTGTGTTTTCTGGAAACTGCTAGGTGCTTATGACCTAGATTGGCCACTGCTGGAAACAGGATACTGGGCAACGATAACTGAGTTGTGTAGCATTCTCAGTGTGGACTTGGAGCCCTCCACTTCCAGAAGCCAGGTCCTGCTAATTACCAAGAAAATGCAGTTAAACATAATAGCCAAGATAACTTATATGACTGCCGCACAAGCCATATGCTGGTGTCATCTCACTGCCACAGTGTCACTGTGGTAGATATTGCACCCCGCCCTGCTAGTAGATGGGGTGCTGTATGCTGTCCATAGTAGCCCATAGACTATACCCAACGCATATCCCATGCTCATATTCATATCTCACATTGCCTCCCAGGTGACCATAGATATCCTCTGATGACCTGGCTGCTGACCCCAGTGTGCCACCCCTTGAGATGGCAGGAGGAGCGGTACAATGGTGCCCATCAGCAGACCCAGGTGGTTGTGGAGCGTATAATAGGGGTGCTGAAGAGCCGCTTCTGGAGCCGGTATGCAAGATATTTGCATTGTGCTACATACTCCACAACCTGCCACGGATGCGTGGAGTGCCAGACCCAGAGCCAGTGGTTGTGGAGAAGCGGAAGGCTGCAGAGGCAGCAAATGGTGATGGTGCAGAGTCTGGGAGCTAGCAGCACACAAAGGCACTGGTCGACCGTGCGCAGATGATATGTGACAGTTTCTGTGGTGACTGCCCCGCACCAGCATCAGGATAGGACACACAAAATCACCAATAAAGTGCCCAATATTATGCTATGTTTGCAGCGTGATACTTTATTTCCCCGGCTGGCCATGGGAGCTTGCTCACATGTACACTGCAATGCAGTGGAGCAATGTTCGATGATGTGCTGGCAGTGTCGTCACCCTCCCCAGCAGGGCAGGCTGATGGATATGGACCAGGGCTACCAGGTGGCTGTGCTGGTGTGTTGGCAGCCCCAGCACCCACCCCCTGTGCCTTCATGAGGCCCACCAAACTGCGCAGGGAACAAGCGATCAATGCCTGGTATGCTGCCATCTACCTAATCAGTCGCAGGTGCCCCTCCATGTGGCATTACACATATAATCTGTGTTCCTGCCACTCCTCCTCCCTTGCCTGCTCCATAGCCTGCAGGTCCTGCTGGATACTGTGCAGCTCAGACAGTATGCCCTCTGTGCCAGCCACCAGGCATGCACCCTCCTGAAGTAGCTCCTGGTCAAGATCTGTGTTCCCCTGCATCCACAGGGTCATCCAAGATGGCAAATTGTAGTTCAGCGAGTGGGGCATCATCCATCTCCAGCTCCCCAGCACTGGCAGACACACTGGTCTGCTTCACTGCCCTGGCTGGCACACTGGACTGCTCCTCTGCCCTGGCTGGTGCACTGGACCGCTTCCTGCCCTGTCTGGCACACTGGGTGGCTCCTCTGCCCTGGCTGGTACACTGGACTGCTCCTCTGCCCTGGCAGTTGCACTGGCTCCTATGACCGTGCTGCATCCCAGCTGTGCATTGGCATCATCTGCAGTGGTTGGTGAGGCTCCCCCTGATGCATCTGTTCCAGGGTCGGAGGGTAAGGTCCCTGGCAGGTCTGTGGGGGATCCAAGGTGGCAGACATTAGTGACATGGGTTGACAGGTCAGCCTATGGGGTGGCACCAGGCCCACTATGGAACCGGCAGGTGGTGTACAGTCTGCACCATCCCCAACTCAAGTAGCACCCAAGGTCCGATAGACATACAGGCAGACCCTAGGTGGACGGAACCATGATTTGGAAACATACATGGCAGTCACGATGCCACCCAAGCCATGGGGCACCCTACTCACCCTTCTGTGTGCCTGTGGTGGATCTTTTAAAGCCTGCAACCCCTGAGATGGCAACCTCCCCAATGAATTGCAGCACCTGTTCTTCCAGAGGGGTGAGTCTGTGCTGCAGCGCAGGTGACAGCCTTCTGTCGCTGGCCCTCTTCTCCTTTGCTGCCTGCCGTACCATCCACCATTTCTTCTTTATATCCTCCATGACCCTGTTGTGGTAGTGGACAGCATTAAACCTCCTGATGATGTCACACTATGCTGTCAGCTGTCGTGATGCTTCTGTATGAGCCCGAGGGCCATAGTGGTCTTAGAGGGCATGACGTTCGCATTCAGTGTTCACTTTGCTGCTCTTGGTACCATATCTGCTATTGAGCTATGGTGGTGTTAGGCTACCTGCATAGGTCCTTTTACACATATACGGCTATAACATGCATTGGCGCCACACTCCATCCAAAGGCATATCCGGTACCTGCATAGGCTCCTCAGTGTTGATATCTCAAAAATCTCTGTGACAGCTAGCTGCCATAGGACGCCATAGCCGCACAGCACTGCACGATGGCAACACCATATGCATGGACACACAAAGTAGATTACCCAGATAGCACAGTATGTGGGAATGGCCACCAAGGCATGCGGACAGGCACAAAGTGTTGTGCCATGTGTCTCGGTGGGGCAGGGGCACCCTGCATGTGTAACGCCGCTGTGCCACACCTATGCTGCCTGCAGCCCATTCTGCATGGGTATGGCACAGAGGCGCTACCCATGCAAAACTGTGCCTGTGCCCTTCTGTGCATTTGGTGCCGTGGTACCATATCCACACACATGGATGCGCCCACAGGGCACACACCCCATGCCCATAAACCCCGGACCCCTTCCCCCAATCCCACACACCATCCATGCAGACACAGACCACCCATGCACAAAACAGACAACACAGCGTGTTTGCAAAATGGGAACTGTTTATTAACAGACCTATCACAACTGTTGCATTGGTGGCAACAGCAGCATGCAATCAACAGTGGTACATAACACAGACTGCCCCATTATGGCCCATTGCAGGACATACACTGGCATGGGGATGGCCTATGGGTGCAGGAGGGCCCTGCTTGTGCCCTCTTACTGCATCAGTGAGGGCATCCATGTACTCCACAATGGTCAGTGCTGTGGTGTGCACCTCTTTCCTAAGAAGCCGCACTTCCGCCACCGGGGTGGCCAGAGCCCAGTCACTGTACGGACAAGGTGGTGGTGGTGCAGAGGGGCCTGATGTGGCATGGCCATGGTGTGCCCATGGATGTTGGTGTGGTTGTTGGGGTTCCCAGCTGTGCAGGGTGGACCACCACTCCGCTGTCTGTTGCGCATGCCCATGCCGAGCCATGCGGCAGGCATAAGGCCCCCTGGTAGGGATGTGAGCTGTCATGGCTGTGGGGCACGGCCAGGGGGTGCAGCTCTTCCTTTAGGCCCCCTGCCAGGTGCCTGCTGGTTGTGTGTGGCACCGCACCGCCATACCTGGGGCACTTGGAGGGTGGTTCCTGCATCCTCCCTCTGTACCCTCCCAATTGACTCCCCACCCTGTCCCTGGCCCTTTGTTCTCTCCTCCTCCTCTGACTCCCGACCCTTCCCCTGGCCCTCTGTTCCCTCCTCCTCTTCTGACTCCCTGACCTGCCCGTGGCCCCTCCCCCTCCAACTCCCTGCCCTCCCATCCTCCTCCTCCTCCATTCCCTCCTCAGTCTCGTCTGACTCCTTGCCCTCTGCTGGCCCCCAAGGCCCCCTCGCTTCCCTCCTCCTCCATTGTGCTGTCCTCCAATGCAGAGTCGCTGGACTCCCTGTCACTGCTGGAGGTACTGCTGGTCTCTGCATCCTTAGTTGGCTCTTCTGGTGCTGCACCGCTGCTCCTGGGTGGAAGGCGTGGTGGGCCAGTGGTGTCTGGGGCCTCCCTGGAGCCAGCTGTGGGGGGAAAGGAGGGGGTTTATTGGTCTGCACAGGCATGGCCTGGGGTGGGACTGGTGTACCTCCAGGGGGCCCACACATGCAGCACACAATCCACCTTCGGGCCACTGGGGCGTGCCACCCCCACAGTGCACACTGCATGCCTTCCAGTCAGCTCTGTTCTCCCCCACACATGCCCAGCTGTGGCTTGCTGAATGTGCACCTGTGACCACTCCTGTGGGTGTGTGCCCTGTAGTGCCCATCCATGCCATGACCTGGCCATGTGTGTGCACACCTGCATGTATTGTATGCCTGCTGGTGCACAAATGGGATAGCACGGCTGACCAGATCATGTTCCATCATTGTGTACAGAGTCCACCACCATATGGTCTGCTTGCACCTATCCAGTAGCCATGGCTGCTATCCCCTGCATCTGCTGTACTCCACTGTGTACCCCACTGACCTTCCTCAGCTGCCAGCCGCTCCTGATGTGCTGCAACTGGTTTGATTGTTAGCTGCGCAGTGGGTGGTAGTGGCACTTCATGGCCTCCATGGTGTGTCGCATGCCATATTCACTGTAGGAAGCGGGGCATACACATGGGTTCAATTGGGTGCTTCCATATTGCCTGTTGTGCGTACCTGTATCCTGCCTCAGTCTGGTGACCTGCCCATCCTGGGATCAGGGGCATACCCTTAGGTAGCAGGTGTGGGTGCATAGGATGGTACACCTCTGGCATCTGCCACTATATTTCTGCTCATTGCTACAATGGCCCTTTGACATGTGCACTATGCCACCAGCAATGATGCCATCTGGGCCACTGCTTCACCTGTGTCACCTCTCAGGCCCCTTCAGCCACCTCTGCAGTCCTCCCCCCTTCCCATCTGTTGCATGCAGGCTTTCCTTTGCACCATGGTACTTGATTGTGGGCTGTGTATAGCCTCGGCTGTGGGCATATGTCATTCCAGGGGGCATCTACTGCCTCAGAGGCCACATCACTGCATGGTTTGTTATGCGTCGTGCAGGACAGGGTGTCACGGTTTGTGCATGCTTACCATTATACATCTGTCATGTTCTGTGGTATCACATCATCGACATGCTGCCACAGCCGGCTAGGGGGTGGCAGGCAGTGGTGGCAGATCCGCTTGCAGGGACAGACAGGCAACACATATGTGGATTCTGCACTACAGCCCTATCTCTCTGTGCAGACACACAGCTGTGCCTTTCAGGGTGTGTGTGGACTAGCATAGTGCTCTGCCTCCCAGCCCGTTGAGGCCTCTTTATCTGCACAGCCAGTGCTGCATGCCCTTCCATATGGCTGTAGACAACCACAGCACCCCCTAGCGCCACAGCATGGATCGGGCAAGGGTCTCACTCTCATCGGGGCTGAAATTCACAATCCCCTAGCTGCCATGCCACTGGTGTCTATCTGCCCAGCCACAAAGGGCTCTTGCACAGGCATCAAATGGGTCCTGCGTGAAGATGTCATCTATGCATGGGTATGCCAGACGAGTGATACACAGGTTCATGCATACTTGCCGTCCTGCTTCTCTGGTTGCTGGTTTGGTGACATATACGAGTATCATGGGTCAACCTTAGGCACAGAGCCTGAGTTCCGGGACCTGTGCTTATCCATCCCCCCCTTATTCCTCCCCCTTCCCCCTTTCTCCCACCCCCCACACTCCTCCCTCCTTCTTCCCCCTTCTCCTCCTCCTCCTTTCCTCCCCTCTTCCCCCTTCTCCCTCCCCTACCCTTCACCCACCCCACCCCTTCCCCCTTTTTCCCCCTCCCCTTTCTCCCTCCCCCCTCCTTTCCTCTTCCTCCTCTCCCCCCTTCCCCTCCCCTCCTTGCTTTTTGCTTTCCCCCCCTTTCACCTTGTCTCTTTTTCTCTCTCTCTCTTTTTCTTTCTCTGTCCCCCTTCCCCATTTTTCCCTACTCTCCTTTCCCTCCTACCCTCCCTTTCCCCTCCTCTCCCACCTCTGTTTCCCCTCATTACCTTGTTTTTGTCACTTGATGAACCATCTTCTGGTGTTTTAGCTATTTATTAGTTTTACCTTCTTATCACTTGGTGTTCTATTACTTGGTGTTTTAGTTATTTATTAGTTATTTATTTTCAGTTATTTACTATATTCGCCTTTACCATTCCCTCTCCTTAGTTTTTATCTGGTTCTCACTCTCTTTCTTTAATATCGGAGTTTATGGCAGTGTCATTTAATTATGTGGCCCCACAGAGTTGTGCTTGGTTTTACAACAATGTACAGCTTCATAGATGTACCCCTCCCCTTTTTAGTGTACACGCTGCTTTATGTTACAGGATTGATCACTCGCAGTTTTAATTTGTTTGTTTTTTTTCAATCTTTTACATTTGAGCTCCGATCTCTTCTTCATTTTGAGTTTTAGATTTTATTTTTATTTTTCACCAGCATACATGGAACAGTGGTTTCCCTGCTGTTCCTGTCTACATGTTCTCTTATTTACGTTGCCTGTCAAGGAATCAGCCACACACAGGATAAGGTTTTCACCTTTTTGATTTATATTATTCTTACTGCCAGCTATCACCATAATCACTGGTTTGGCCACAATATTCTACATATTACAATTCTGTTTCATACATTGGTTTGTTGCTGTTCCCTTGTTCCTCTCTGCACTGAATCACTGTTTGCATCCTGCCGGTCTTGGCGTGGTTATGCATTCTTACTATGTTACGTCCTTCAATCATTGGAACAGTCTTATTGTTTTATCCTTGGTACTCACCCCACATGGACATACATGTCACGATAGTGCAACATGTTCTGGGATCTACAGTACAGTGTACAGTATTATTTATTTGGTGTGTTTCCTGATGTTTGTTCTAATTTTTTGTTTTCACTTTATTTTCACTGTCATTTTTATGTTTCTTTAAGACTGCAATTCTGGTCTTTTACACCCGGCATTCTGTTATTGCCTATATTCAATTATGCATGCCCCATTCACCTTTGACCCTTGGTGCAAACTGATCAAAGCAATAAAAAGCACCCGTCATACCCTGATGGCTTCTTTTCCTTTACAACAGATTGAGATGCAGTTTGCTGTAACATTTGTTTGGTAAGACTTTCAATCCTATGTCAGGTTTAAATAACACCCCCAAAAAGGATAGTTATAACCTGTTTATCCCTCAGTTAATATTGCGAAGGGTCTACTCAACTTAGTAGCGGTACGAGACTACAGGTACCTAAACTTCTCTTTAGCTTCCTCCATACTGGTCTCACATAGTGTTTTAATGCCCATATATGTCCTTTTGTTCCTCCCCATCTCTTCTTCTTTTTAGTCTGGTGGTCGCCATTGCTTCATAAGATTATTAGGTCCTCCACTAGGCAAGCTTCTAAGCAGCCACAGGTTCGGCCGCTAGCCCCTCTGGGGTATAGCAGCCCCCTCATGCCACAACACAGATTGGGCAAGGGTCTCACTCTCATCGGGGCTGAAATTCACAGTCCTTTCGCCACCATGCCACTGATGTCTATCCGCCCAGGCAGCCTGTGGGACCTGCGTGAAGGTGTCGTCTATGCACGGGTATGCCAGACGGGCAATACACCTTAGGCGCAGAGCCCGAGTTCCAGGACCCATGCCTATCCGTCTATGTCATGATGGATCCCTGCCGCTGTGCTGGGTTTGTGCTGCACTTTCATTGCTTGCCGGTTCTGGCGGCACATGTCTCACGATTCAAGGACTTTCCCTGAACAGGTAACTTTCTGTGAGTATGGCAGACCTCGGCACCTTGTTGAAAATCGGGTCCATGGAGCTTTGTATAGTGTTTGGTAGACACAGGAGTCCTTCAGAAACTTCTACATTACTTTACCTTTCAGTGCTTTACCCATGATTCTGCCAAGAGGAGAATGACACATGGTGCTTCCTCTCCCCTTGCCGTGGAATCAGATAATTCTCTAACTCCTAAAATTTAGGGGCCCGATTTTCCTCTAGGCAGGCTATGTGCCACATCGGTGCAAAGTTCTGCCCGCCAACCCTTAAACCAGCATTGAATATCCGGATAGCGCCGGATAACACTTAAACCAGCATTGAATATCCGGATAGCGCCGGATAACACTTAAACCAGCATTGAATATCCGGATAGCATCGGATAACACTTAAACCAGCATTGAATATCCGGATAGCACTGGATAACCCTTAAACCAGCATTGAATATCCGGATAGCGCCGGATAACACTTAAGCCAGCATTGAATATCCGGATAGCGCCGCACAACCCGGAAGCCGCCAAAGCTAATCGGGCAGCAGCCAATATCACTGCTCCCTGGTTAGCACCTTTCCCACCTCCGCTCCACCCCAGAATTCCCCCAACATGTGCCGATGCTAACCAGATGGCATTGGGATACGTAGGGAAATTATAAACATAGATACATGACGGCAGAAAAAGACCACATGGCCTATCTAGTCTGCCCTTCCATATCAACCAATACAACAGTCCCCTTTTTTCCTTTAGAGATCCTCTGTGTTTGTCCCAGGCTATTTTTAAATTCAGATGGCGCCCTCATGTCCACCACCTCCACTGGGAGACTATTCCTTGCATCGACCGCTCTTTCTGTAAAGAAATATTTCAGCATTTACTCCTGAGTCTGTCCCCTTTCATCTCATCCTAAGTCCCTCATCGCAGAGCTTGCCTTCAGTTGAAAGAGGCTCTCCTCCTGTGCATGTATACCATGGAGGTATTTAGACATCTCTATCATACCTCCTCTATCCTGCTTTTCCTCTAAAGCATTCACATTAAGATCTTTGGGCCTGATTTTTCGAAGGCATTTACATGGGTAACTGCCCTAGTTATCCATGTAAATGTCATATCCAGGATTTCTGAAGGGCGCCTACAAGGATAGAAAATCCCAGCTATGTCCCTAATGTGCCCAGATGCTCTGTACTTAGCATCTGGATGTGTTAGGGGCATTGCAGGGCAGAGCAGGGGCAGGGGCAGAGGAAAGGGCTAACCGTGTAGCACTAATTTTTGATAGTACCCGCTTAGCCCTCTGCGCTTTAAAGATAGGCAAGGTTTTTCCTTGCCTGTCTTTCAGGTGCAGGGACTAAGCATGTACATCAAAAATTGATGCTAACTAGCTAGCTCCTGCGGCTTCCGAGGTGTGCGGCAAGACCTGGATTTTCGGGGAGAGCCAGAGACAACAGCGCCCGATTGAGAGGGAACAGGCTCCTGCTCCGGTGGCCCCGACGTCATCAGGGGGCCTCGTTAAAGTCCGGGAAGTGTGGTGAGCAGTTGGGAGAGCCAGAGATGACAGCGCCCGATTGAGAGGGAACAGGCTCCTGCTCCGGTGGCACCGACGTCATCAGGGGGCCTCGTTAAAGTCCGGGAAGTGTGGTGAGCAGTTGGGAGAGCCAGAGACGACAGCGCCCGATTGAGAGGGAACAGGCTCCTGCTCCGGTGGCCCCGACGTCATCAGGGGACCTCGTTAAAGTGCGGGAAGTGTGGTGAGCAGTTGGGAGAGCCAGAGACCACAGCGCCCGATTGAGAGGGAACAGGCTCCTGCTCCGGTGGCCCCGATGTCATCAGGGGGCCTCGTTATAAGCCCACTTCGCCGCGCAGCCGGAGGCGCGAGTCCGGGGCAGCGATCTAAGGGGTTAGATACAAGGGGCGTGTTAGGCCCCTTGGGATCCCCTTGGAGAACCGAAGGAGAAGTGTTGCAGGGGGTCCAGGACACTCAGTATCCGGATGGGCAAGAGGAAGAAAAAGATTGTGCCTGAAGCTTCGGCTGCGGCTGCTGTAATAGTGGGTCCTATGGACAAACATATTAAGGTACTGTCTGCTGCTGATGTGTCCTTGGGCCCCGACTTTTTGACTTTGGGGTCTTCTGCTGCGTCCCTTAGTTCCCCGGATCGTTCTCCCCCTTCCCCGCCATGTGTAATCTCTCCAGCGCCCTTGTCTACCGTGGGGGGTCAGTTTCAGCAGAGTACTCCAGTTGCTTTGGGGGAAAAGCTGAAACCTGTTGCCTGGTCTGCTATGTCAGGTGCTGCCGAGGATTTACCTGGTGCCCAGGTTACCCTGGCAGACATCTGGAAAGCTGTTAACCGGATTGAGCATTCCCTAGTACCCACTGTTAAATTGTTGTGTGATTTTTCTTCTGAGGCCTCTAGTAAGCTTGGTGAGGTAGAAGGGTGTGTGGGGAATATTCTTTCTCGAATGTCTGCTTGTGAAAATCAATGTCTCTCTTTAAAGTCTGTACATTCCTCTACTGTTAAGGATAGTTTAAATATTCACCACAAACTGGAATTATATGATAATATGTTGCGGTCTAAGAATATCCGGCTGTTAAATTTTCCCGTTTGTCATTTACTTTCTCCAGAAATTTTGCTTTTGAAGTATTTTAGAGAAGTGTTAGGTTTGGCTACTGCTGACTCTATTGCTATTTCGAAATTATATTACCTGACGGGACGTGGGGTTGCACTTAACTCTCCTGGGGAATTTGATGTGGTTCAGGCTCGTCCTGAGCTTGAGCTCACCAAATTTCTTGAGGATTCTCAGGATACTATATTATCACGTGCCACCTTGATAGTAACCTTTGTCTCTGATAAGGATAAGGTCCTTGTATTACGTAGTTCCTGAGCGGTAGTCTAGTTTAGTCCTCCACATCTGGGTAGTGCACCTCCTCCTGCAGCACGGAGACTGGACCAATCAAAATCTTGCTCTCATTCAGTATCCTGCTGGAGCTCCCATCAGCCCCCCAGTGTGTCCAGTCTCCGTGCAGCAGGAGGACTTGTGAGCCTGTAGCTGGGCTCACTTAGGGACTTTGAGGCAACACTTGTTAGTTTTTCCTTGGGGTTATTGTTTATTTCTCTGCTATACCTTTTCTTTTATTTTGGTAGCTGTCCCTTTAACTTTAGTACTCAGCTTTCTGAAGGGGGGGCTGTTTGAGGCACCTACTCTGCCCGCTTCTGCTCTCAGCGTCTGTGGGGTAACTGCAGGCAGCAGCTGACTATTGATCTCCCTCCTGGACAGTACGGAGGTGAGATCTAGTCTGGACAGCACCATTGCTACTGGTCAGCCGGCCGTAGGATTGTCACGGCGTGGGCTGCATTCCACTGTAGCTGCGATTTGTATGCTGACTTGGGGCTGTCCCGCGGTGCCGCGTCTCCTCAGCGTTTCTTCGGAGGCGCGTTCTTACAAAGAGCGGTGAGTCTCAAAGCACCGGCAGTGCTTTTAGCGGCGCTTTTCTTTTTTTCTTTATTTTGGGGTTGTTTTCGGTGTCGGGCTGCGGATCGCGCGGTTTTCTTCATTATTTTATTTTTCCCGCCGTTTTTTTCCTCAGCCGTGGGTGCCGGCGGCCATTTTATCGCGCCATCCTTTACCTTTCCCGTGTTTTTCTCCGTGGCGTTGGGGGCTGCTGCGGCTGTCCTTTTCAATTTCTGGCTTTGTTGTCAAGTCTGAAGCCCTCTGTTTCTTTGGATTCCTTCTCTTTTTAAAAAAAAAAAAAAGAGTAAAGACAGTCACGTCAAGGCCTTGTCCTGTAGGTCTTCTCAGCTGTTTCACCTATAGCCTGCTAGCTTTGATGGCGTCCAGGCCTCAATGTTTGGTCTGCGGTTCTCGCAGAGGGGCTATATCAGATTCCGGGGTTTGCAAGGGCTGTTCTTCCGTTTCTTCAGCCCTCGAGCTCCAGATGGCTGACAAGGTGGTTTTGGATCCGGATAGTCCGGCCAAGCAGCCTGTCCTGATGCCCTCTCCAGGTTCTCCCTTGCCAGTCTACCTGAGGCGTCGAAAGGACAGGGAATTTCCTTGCCCGAAACTCCGTCGGGCTCTTCTTCGCTGGGTTTTTCGCCTGATTTTGTTCTCTTGATGCATCAGGCCTTCCAACTAGGCCGTCTGGGCAAGATCCCAGAGGCCGGGGTTGCTTCCTCGCCTTTTCCTTCCCGTTTGGGGGAGGAGAATCAGTGTTCTGTCTCTCAGCCAGCTAAGTGCTCTCGCTTGTCCGTTGAGAGTGCTGAAGCTGACTGGACGGAGTCTGACCTGGCGCTGGAGTCCGACGACATTGCTGATGCGTTGGAAGAGGGAGAGATCCCGGATCCCGAGGATCAGGCGCATATCATTCGGGTATTTCGGAAAGAGGAGTTGGCTCCTTTGATTACGGAGTCCCTTCAGGCCCTTAATCTGGCCTCCGTCCCTTCGACGGAGAAAGAGGGTCTGGAAGACCCCCTCATTCAAGCCGTGCGGGACTCTCAGATGGTTTTTCCCGTCCATCGCATGGTAGCTCAGATGAATGGGATCAGCCTGAGGCCAGTCTGAAAGGACAAGGACAAGTTTCGGTCTCCGCGGGTTGATGCTCTGGTTTCAGCAGTCACTAAAAAGACTACGATTCCAGTCGAAGGCAGTGCGGCTTTGAAGGATGCGCAAGACAAAAAGGTGGATGGTCTGTTGAAACAGGCCTTTGAAACTAATGCCTTGTCTCTGCAGGCCTCTATTTGTGGGGCCTGGGTGGCTCGAGCCTGTTTACGGTGGGCTCAGCGTTTACGTCAGGATGCCAACTTTGACCAACAGAAGATGTTCGAAGTTACCCGTTTGGAGTCTGGTTCAGCTTACTTGGCAGATGTTCATTATGATTTGATTCGCACCTTGGCTAACAGCATGGCGTCCTTGGTGGCGGCGCGCAGGTCTGTTTGGTTGAGGAATTGGTCTGCAGACGGTTCCTCTAAGTCGCGGCTCAGCAAACTTCCTTTTAAAGGAAAGCTATTGTTTGGAGAGGATTTGGATAAGTTAGTGAAGGATTTAGGAGACTCCAAAGGAGGTAGGCTGCCTGAGGATAAGCCTAAGCTCGGCAGAACTGCGTCCTTCCCGCGAGGTCCTTCTCGTGACTTTCGCAGATTTCGCTCATCCCGTTTGTGGAGTTCCCAAAGGGGCCGAGTTGGGTACCGTTCCCAGGGATTTCGTGGCTTCCGAGGGGCCGGCAGGGGATTTACCCCTGCGGCCTCCTCGGCTTCATCCTCTTTCTCTCGCAAGCCGCAATGACGCCAGGCGCCTTCCGGAGAAGTGTCCAGTTATCGGGGGCCGTCTTCGGAATTTCTTGCCGGCTTGGACTCGGATCACCTCCGATCAATGGGTGTTGGAGGTCATCCGAGAGGGCTATGCCCTCGGATTTGCCAGTCCACTTCAAGATTCCTTCGTTCTGTCTCCCAGCCGAGGCCCGCACAAGGAACCTGCACTTCGCTTGACGTTGGATCGGCTTCTCGCCTTGGGTGCGGTGGTTCCCGTCCCGGCTGCCGAGCGCGGGCTGGGTCGTTACTCTATTTATTTCATGGTGCCAAAGAAGGACGGTACTCTCCGACCCATTCTGGATCTCAAAGGGGTCAACCGTTGTCTTCGCGTTCCTCATTTCTGCATGGAAACTCTCCGCTCCGTCATTGTGGCGGTTCGGCATGGGGAGTTCCTCACTTCTCTGGATTTGTCCGAGGCTTATTTGCACATTCCCATCCGGTCGGTCCACCAGCGTTTTCTCCGGTTTGCGTTCCCCTGGGGACACTTTCAGTTTCAAGCTCTGCCTTTTGGCTTGGCAACTGCTCCGCGTACATTCACAAAGATCATGGTGGTAGTGGCTGCGGCATTAAGGCGGGACGGGATCCTGGTCCACCCTTACCTGGACGACTGGTTGATTCGTGCGAAGTCCAAAGAGGAGAGCGTACGGGCTACAGAAAGAGTGGTGTCTCTTCTGCAATCTCTAGGCTGGGTGGTGAATGTGCAGAAGAGCCAGTTGGTGCCGACTCAGAGTCTCGAATATCTCGGGGTTCAGTTCGACACTGCGAGAGGGTTGGTTTGCTTACCGCTGCGGCGTGTTCAGGCCTTGCAAACTCTGGTGAGAGCTTTCCTCAAGATGTCCGCCCCCTCGGCTTGGTGGTACCTGCGCGTGCTGGGTACGATGGCGGCTACTCTGGAGGTGGTTCCCTGGGCCCGGTTTCACATGCGACCTCTCCAGAGGGCGCTGTTGCGGCGATGGTCGAACCAGTCGGACTCGCTCAACAAGCGGTTGCCTTGTCCGCTCCGGGTGCGTCAGGCTCTACGGTGGTGGGGGTGCTCCCGGACGTTGCGTGCGGGCATGCCCCTGGAACAGCCTCACTGGATCCCGGTGATTACGGATGCCAGTCTCCTCGGCTGGGGTGCCCACTGCGAGGGTTGCTTTGCGCAGGGGACTTGGTCGGCTCAGGAGGTCTCCTGGTCGATCAACCGGTTAGAGCTCCGCGCGGTAAGGAGAGCCCTGGAGGCCTTCGAAGCAACTCTGCAGGGCAGAGCTGTCCGGGTTCTATCGGACAATTCGGCGGCGGTAGCCTACATCAACCGGCAGGGAGGCACGGGAAGTGTGGCCTTGGAAGAAGAGGCGGAAGCGTTATTCCAATGGGTCGAGCCTCGTCTGTCAGCGCTGTCGGCAGCGCATATCGCGGGAAAAGACAATGTCATGGCGGATTTTCTCAGCAGGGTGCAGGTGGATCCCGGAGAGTGGGAGTTACACCCTCAGGTCTACGCGCAGATAGTTCGCCGGTGGGGCCCTCCGCTGATGGACCTCATGGCGACGTTTCAATCGGCCAAGACGGGCCGCTTCTTCAGCAGGCGAAGGGAACCCATGTCCGAGGGCATAGACGCCCTCATTCAGCCGTGGCCCAGGAGCGCCGATTTGGTACGCCTGGTTGACGGGCATCCCTGGTAGATGCCGGTACGGACGGATCTGCGGTTGCAAGGTCCGCTGCAGATGCCTCAGGTGGATCGATTCTCGCTTACGGTTTGGCCATTGAAAGGGCTCGCTTGAGGAAGAAGGGCTATTCTTCCGCAGTGATTTCTACACTGCTGCGAGCTCGCAAGTCATCCACTTCTCTCGCTTATGTGCGCATGTGGCGCATTTTTGAGGACTGGTGTTTGCGTCGAGGCGTCCGTGCGGCGACGTCTTCTGTTTCCATCATTCTCAATTTTTTGCAGGACAGTTTTGATAAGGGGCTGGCCGCCAGTTCTTTGAAGGTCCAGCTGGCGGCTCTCGCCTGCTACAGGGGCAAGGTGCTGGGGGTCTCGCTGGGGATGCACGCGGACGTCCAGCGTATCTTGAAAGCCGTCGGCCGACTTCGGCCTTCCCGCAGAATTGTCGTTCCTCCTTGGGATTTGAATTTGGTCTTGAAGGCTTTGGCTGCTCGACCGTTTGAGCCGTTGCGGCAAGCGTCGGTCAAGGATCTCACTCTGAAAACTGTTTTTCTCGTGGCCATTTGTTCAGTGCGGCGCATTTCGGAGTTGCAGGCACTTTCGTGCCAGGAGCCGTTTCTGTCCTTTTCTTGTGATCGCGTGGTTTTGAGACCAGTGCCGTCTTTTCTGCCTAAGGTGGTCTCTCCTTTTCATCTGAATCAAGCTGTCTTTCTTCCAGTTTTTCACTCTGATGCAGCGAGTGCGTCTGGGGGCGGTCTGCATTCCTTGGATGTTCGACGGGTTCTCCGTCGTTATTTGAAAGTTTCCGAAGCCTTCCGTAAGTCAGATCGCTTATTTGTTCTTTTTGGCGGGCTGCGCAAAGGCGAAGCTGCAGCCAAGTCGTCTATTTCCCGGTGGATTAAGGAGGCGATTGCTTCCGCTTATCTTCTGCAAGGGCGAGAGGTCCCCGTGGGGTTGCGGGCGCACTCTACTAGGGCGCAAGCGGCGTCATGGGCCGAACATGCCTTGGTTCCGCCGGTGGAGATTTGCAAAGCGGCTACTTGGTCGTCCATGCATGCTTTCAGTAAGCACTACCGCTTGGACGTTTCGGCCGCTCGGGATTCTTGCTTTGGGTAGGCGGTTTTGCGCGCCGGGTTGCAGGGTCCCGCCCGTTCCTAACTGCTCTGTTACATCCCAGATGTGGAGGACTAAACTAGACTACCGCTCAGGAAATGGAAATTACACTTACCTGGTAATTGTAATTCCTGAAGGGTCTAGTTTAGTCCTCCTTCCCTCCCCTTTCTCTTTTTTCTGATTCCTGTCGGCGCGCTAGCAACTCGGCGACGGTGCGCTCTTTCAGATTTTGTCGGAGGACTCTCTTCGATTGAAGATGTCAGACATGCTTTTTCAGTTTTTTGTCTCGTTGACTGTCTGCGGGCATTCACGGGCGACGGAGGCGCGGTGCAGAGTCTAGGCTTCCTCGTTTGGGGAGGGGGTCATTTTCACAGCGCAGGGATGTTACTGGTACATAGTTCCTGTTTATACTTTCTTCAGGTGTTGCTTCTTTGAGTCTGCTTTGTTAATAGGTCACTGGGGGGCTGATGGGAGCTCCAGCAGGATACTGAATGAGAGCAAGATTTTGATTGGTCCAGTCTCCGTGCTGCAGGAGGAGGTGCACTACCCAGATGTGGAGGACTAAACTAGACCCTTCAGGAACTACAATTACCAGGTAAGTGTAATTTCCATTTACTTTAAGAAAATGTCTTCCTTGTTTTGTGGTGCAAAAATTCAGATATTTCCTGATGTTTGTAGGGCTACACAAGTTAGGAGACAGGCCTTTTTGGCGCTGAAGCCTAGAGTTTTAGCCCTTTCTGCTTCTTTTTTTCTTCGCTACACCTGCAAATGTTTAATTACATTGCAGGGTTCTAAATTTACTTTTATGGATCCATCGCAATTGGAATTGTTTTTGGTTGGTAAAGAGAGTCAGAGTAAAGCGTAGGGGGGGGGGGGGTTAGGAGGTAAATGTTTAAATGCTGTTTTGTAACTAGAGTGGTATAACTCTTATGTTTTTCCTTCTTTACTTATTTTCCTTGTTTTGTATCTCCCCAGTATAGAGGGCTAGGATTAAGTGTTGTTAGGATGCATGTATTTAACTTTTATGGAATGTATTCATTGATTTCATGCCTGTATAATGACACTTTGATTTGCTTGAACTTTGCTTTTGTAAGTTTGTTGAAATTTGATAAATAAAAAAAAAAAAAAGACCTGGATTTTCAATGCAGGGGCCGCGTATGACCCCAGCTGAAAATTGGGCCCTTTAGGTCTGTCTTCATATGCTTCATAATGAAGACCACTGATCGTTTTAATAGCACTGCACTAACTCCTCTGCACTGACTCCACTGACTGCACTGACTCCAACCTGTTTATATCCTTTTGAAGGTGCGGTTTCCAGAATTGCACACAATACTCCAAATTAGGTCTGGCGGCACTGGCACTACTGCCTGCAATTGCAGCAACTGATGTAGAGTATCAGACACCACCTTGGCCTTTGTTGGAGCCTGACATGGCGATTGTACAAAGGCATTGGATAGAGGCCATGCAAGCTCCAGAGCATAGCCCCATTGAATGATTTCCAGTACCCATTGGTTGGACGTGATCACGGCCCAGGCAGAGTAAAACATTTGTAACCGACCTCCTATTGGCAACTCCACCTGGACCGCACTGGCTTCTTTGCATCTTTTTCCTGGAGCTGGCAGGAAAAACCTCTGCCTGCTCCTCGGAAGCATCGAAAGCCTGCTCCACAAAAGCCAAAACATCCCCGCTGGAAGGATGAAAATCGGCCCAACCAAAAACACAGAAAATCCTTAGGATGGCCCTGCTGAGGAGCTGCCTGTTTAGGACCTTTTGGTGGATCCTCAGGCAGCCTTCCACCCTTGGTTTTATCTAAATCCTTAACCAACTTGTCCAGGGCTTCCACGATCAGGAGTTTCCCCTTGTAAGGCAGCTTGCTAAGATGGGTCTTGGAGGATACATCCACAGACCAATTGCAAAACCAAAGAAACTGCCGGGCCGCAATAATCAAAGCCATGGTCTTGGCCATGGCCACCACCGTGTCATAACAGGCATCCACCATATATGCCGCTGCTGACTTCAACTTGGCTCTTTCCGAATCAGACACCCATTCCGCCTCTCTCGCTTCTAAAGCTTGCAGCCAACAGATAGACGCCCTTGTCGCATAGGCCCCACAAATTACATGGACCACAGCTTGCTGAGTTTCCAAATGCCCATACAGCCGGGTCACACCAGCAGCCGCTCTACAGTCAACGCAGGCGCAACACCAAGAACACACTTCCGGTCCTTCGACAAGGAAGAGATACTTAGCAAAACCCGCCCGCTATTCAACATCACAGACCCTAACCTCGAGGAAATGCTAACCGCCTGGAACGAAAGCCTCAGCTCCATCACCCGCCAACCCATAGCAGACACTTCACCAAGGAAAAGAAAAGCTGCGCCATGGTACTCCCCTGAGTTACGAGCATCACTCCGCTATGTCAGGTCACTCGAAAGATGATGCCGACGCTCACGCTCCACCGCTGACCAGGAAACTTACACCCTACATCTGGAAAAACACAGTCTGGCAATTTTAGAGAGAATGAAGCAGTACCACGCTGAACTCCTACAGTGATCCCTGAACAAACCCCATGAATTATTTAACCTCATGAGATCCCTCACAAAAGAACCTTCCCCCACACAACTAAGCATGCCGCAACCACAAGAGTTTGCAGACTACCTTCAGTCTAAAACAATCCAGACTGACAAGACTGTACCACCTACACCACTGTGCAGACTACGCCACCCAGCACCTCTAGCCACCTTCTCAACACCATCAGTGAGGGACATCGAGGACACCATTACTGCTATCAACACCAACACAGCCCCGAACGATCCTTGTCCAGCGTTCTGGATAAAAGCACTATGCAAGGAGCTCAGCCCCTTTCTGGCCAGACTCATAGACCGATCCTTCTCGATGGGCGCTTTCCCACGAAGCTTGAAACAAACTTCCATTAGACCACTTCTAAAAAACAGCAAACTCGACCCCCAGAAGGCGGATTCTTAAAGACCAATTTCGAGCATCCCTCTAATGGCCAAAATAATAAAAAATCTTGTCCAACATCAAATCCAACACCATATTGAGATGACCGCCCCCTTGACCCAAGCCAACGTGGATTCAGGGAACAGCACGGAGTCGAGACCCTCCTGACCAGTCTCTTCAACACAATCTCAGGATTGGACAACATAAGACGGAGTTACGCCTTGATTTTCCTGGACATCACTGCAGCTTTCGACTCCATGGACCACAAACTGCTTCTAAGATGGCTCGCAGAGAAGGGGATTCAAGACACAGCATTAAGCTGGTGCAGATCATACCTCACCGATAGATGGCAATACGTACGCGCTGGCTCCAAGACCTCCAATCTGTTCCAGCAAGAACAGGGTGTACCGCAGGGATCTTCGCTCTCAGCACTGTTCTTCAACGTATACATGCAGCCCATCTGTGCACTCACCCACGCCTTCAATGTCTCATGCCTCGTATACGAGGATGATGTACTACTCTACATGCCATTTTCAACCGAACACCTGGACTTCTCACCCCTAAGCACCTGTTTCAACGCCGTTAATGAGTGGCTCCACATGCAAATCCTCAGAATAAACTTCAAGAAAACTGAGGCACTATTCATCTCCAGGAACCCAGCTTTTACCCCACCCCCCCTGGTGTCACTCAAGGTGAGAGGCGAGGAGCTCCAAAGCAAAGCTATGATCCGCTACCTCGAAGTCATCTTAGACCAACAGTTGGACATGAAAGCCCACGTAAACAATACCGTCAAAGCAATATACCACAAAATAAGGACGATCCAGCGTCTTAGACCCATGCTCGAGCCAGAGGACTTCCGAACAGTATATCAAGCTTTAGTAATCCCCCACTTCAATTACGCCAACTCGATTCTACAGGGACTCCCAAAAAGTACATTGAATCCATTGCAGCTCACAATGAATGCAGCCGCCAGAATATTACACGGAGCTGCCAGGAGGGACCATATAACCCCTATCCTGAAACACCTACATTGGCTGCCGGTCCATTGCAGGATCACATTCAAAATCCTATTAACGACATTCAAGGCCATCAACGGGCTCACCTCCACCGCTATCATGGACCTCATCCTCACCACCCCCCCAAACAGAGCCAGACAGTCAGCCGCTGCCAACCACTGTTCCCTCTAAGTTGTGTGCGTGTGCGCGCGCACATACCTTGCCGAGCGAGCGCACATACTTTACAAGAGAGCGCACAAAAATTACGGTTCTGATTCTGATAGAAAACACAGATGTCTTAAAATTTAAAAGTTGTTGTGCATTTACGGTTTTCACAAGTTCTACAATATTTTCTAGTGCAATCAATGTGGTGTACGTACTGTATTCTGACGTGTAGTCAAATTTTAAAGTATATAACTCCGAGTGTCGTTATGTGGCGCACAAAAATTTAACCTTCCTTTCAAAAGCTGCACAGCTGATATTTTATGTGCACACAGCCTACAGAAAATTAGAGGGAACATTGCTGCCAACACTCTAAACATCCTGAGCAAGATTACAATGTGCTCGCAAGCAACACGAAACAGGGCCTTCATGTTCTATGTACCCACATGCTGGAATACCCTCCCGCCCAACATCTGCTCCATAACCAATCTCACCCAGTTCAGAAAGGCTCTGAAACACCACCTCTTTCTCCAGCACTACTCCCACAACGAAGACACGCAACTTGCATCCTCACGCACCCACCATTACAGCACCCTTGACCCAACAGCAACAAGCAGTACCAGCCCCGCCCCGTCCCACCCCACCCATTAATGCTTCCAGACACCTGTTATACGACTGTATGTAACACACACTTTGTAAATAACTCACAATCTTGTATATAGCATACAATTTGTTGTAAATAGCCACCAAGCAGTCACATCGCCGCCTGCCCCACTGGCCCGACTGTCACGCCTGTATATAGTTACTTAACTGAGTAACCTGTTAATGAGTAGCCTGTACATAGTTTCCCCAGTTAGTCAAGTTGTAATCCTTGTTCTTTGTAAGTACAGTGTGGACACTGCCGCACTGCACTGTACAAATCTGTTTTAACTGTAAACCGAGCTGATTTTAAAGAGCGCGGTATAAAAAACCTCAAATAAAATAAATAAAATAAAAATAAAATAAAATTGACGCCTGCAGTGTCAGTGCACTAGTATCAAAGACCTGATTCAACAAGGACTCCAGCCCCTGGTCTTCAGGTCCTGCAGGGCCACTCCGGCCTCTTCTGTGATGGTCGACTTTCTTGTCACTGCTGTCACCAGTGCGTCCACCTTAGGTATATTCAAAAGCTCCTTGTCCTCCTGAGGAATGGGGTACAGACATCTCATCGCCCTACCTCCCTTAAAATGGCTTCAGGAACCTCCCATTCAGCCTCAGTCATCTTCCTAATTACCCTGTGCACAGGGAAGTACATCTGGGAACCCTTGAAACCCTGCAGCAAAGGATCTTCTAGAGGCTCCTAAGACAGTACTGGTGCTGCTGTTATAGTAAGGGCTGTGAGGGAATGACTGCTTAACAGAGCCAGCTCCTCCCTGTGAAATTGCCTAAAAACACTTGGGTCGTGCCCTGGAGGAATTTCCCCTTCCTTCAGGTCCGTCATTGCTGGTTGTCCCCCCAGAGGTCAAAGAGTCCCTCCCCCAGTTCCTCTAACTGGAGCCTGTAGAGAGTCCTGCTCCCCCCAACAAGTCCAGCTCTCCCTTCCCTTTCTTAGCCAAAGGTTCTCCTACTTCCGAGGGGCAACATCTGTCCCACTGGTATGGAAGGGTCTGTGCCTAGGATGGAGCATCTGCTTGCTTGAGCTTCAGGCAGTAGACTTTATGCAAAGCCAAAATGAAATAGGGTGAAAAGAGACACGTGAGACAGAGGGAAGGAACCCACCATCATGTGTCCACGCCCCCCCCCCCCAAAGCGCACCGGAGTGAAGAGCAGGAGCAGGCCCGACCACGTGGAGAGCTCCACTAATGCCGCTGAAGCCTCCGAAGCTCCCCACTATCAGCCCACTGAAGTAGCTCTGATCCAACTGCTGACTTACTCCCGCAGCCTGCCATTTCCTTCTCCAGTTATTTCTAAGAGCTCCTTACATCTACTGTGTTCCTTTTTTTTAAACTTAGTTCAAAAGCTATATCAGGCTCGCTGTACCGTCAGGAAGCCCAGCAACCTCACCAGATCTGTGGGCAATCCAGCTGGGGGGAAAGGGAGAATGGCTTACCATGCTATTTTACCCCGGGGCTCCGCCAGATCCAAGCACAGACCTTGGCCACTGGTGACAGGCTCTGCCACTCAACTCGCCCACCACTCCAACAGCCAGTGGAGTGAACCCAGCTTCCAGGCTTTTCCACGGCAATCCCGTGTCTATGAACTCTCCAAGTATCCCCAGAAACCTAAGAGAAAACTCATCAAATAAATTTCAAGGGAGCCTCCTTCCAGGAGGCTACTCCCTCAGCTGCTGAGGACTGAGAATACTGGATTCTGGGGCTGAAGGGGGTGCTCTTATGCTGTGATATCAGAATCCTGTCATGCTCAGTCCTCAGCTGCTGTTGGAGGGGAGAAACCCAATCGTGTCAAATTTCCTGGACTGGACTGGCAGGATGATATGGAAAGTAGAATGTTGTACTTTACAATGAACAAATAACATGGAACTGCAACAACTTGTCTTGCAAAGCATCTTTTTTAATTTAGTTCACGTCTTCCAGTAGCAGTTCAAGGTGAGTTACATTCAGGTACAGTAGATATTCCTCTGTCCCAGGGGCCTTATAATCTAAGGGGCCCTTTTACTAGTACAGCACTTTATTTATTTTAATGGTTTATATACCGCTTAATCTTACAGCCAAGGCAGCTTACATGGAGCAGATTAACATGGGGTTACATAGAACATAAGAACATAAGAACATAAGATATGCCATACTGGGTCAGACCAAGGTCCATCAAGCCCAGTATTCTGTTTCCAACAGTGGCCAATCTAGGTCATACGTACCTAGCAGTTTCCCCAAGGGACACAGGTTCCACAATGCTTCTCAAATTTCAGTTCTTTCAACACCCTTGGATGTATACCATCCGGCCCAGGTGATTTGCTACTCTTCAGTTTATCTAATAGTTGTAGGACATCTTCCCGATGTATCGATATTTCCTTCAATTCTTCCACACCTTTAAATACCACTTCAGTCGTGGGTAACATCCCTACATCTTCCTCAGTAAAGACCGAAGCAAAGAATTCATTCAGTCTCTCCGCTATCGCCTTGTCGCCTCTTAGTGCTCCTTTAACCCCTTTATCATCTAATGGACCAACTGACTCTCTCACGGGTTTTTTGCTACGAATGTACTTGAAAAGGTCTTTATTTCGCGTTTTTGCTTCCGCAGCAAGCTTCTTCTCAAATTCTCTCTTTGCCTGCCTTATCAATGCCTTGCATTTGACTTGCCAGTGCTTGTGCTGTTTCCAGGTTTCATCATTTGGCTCTTTTTTCCATTTCTTGAAAGATGCTTTTTTGGCAACAACAGCCTCTCTGACCTCAGCTTTAAACCATGCTGGCAATTTTTTGGACTTCCTTCCACTTTTCTTAAAGCGTGGAATACAGCTGGTCTGGGCTTCCAAGATAGTATTTTTCAACAACACCCAAGCTTGATGTACGTCTTTAACCTTTGCAACTGCTCCTTTTAGTTTTTTCTTAACTGTTTTCCTCATTCTATCATAGTCTCCCTTTCGAAAGTTAAGGGGTAGTACTGTGGATTTCCTTACTATCCCTCCTCCACTAATTAAATCAAAGGCGATCATGCTATGATCACTATTGCCAAGTGGCCCCAACACCCTTATCTCTTGCACTACATCTGGTGTTCCACTAAGGACTAGGTCTAATATTGCTTCCCCTCTGGTCGGTTCATGAACCAGCTGCTCCAAGAAGCAGTCATTTATTTCATCTAGGAACTTTATCTCCCTAGCATGTCCTGTTGTGACACTGACCCAGTCGATGCCGGGGTAATTGAAATCACCCATTATTATTACTGCACTGTAACTTTTGCTAGCTTCCTTGATTTCTTTGAGCATTTCATCATCCATTTGTTCATTCTGGCCAGGCGGACGATAGTACACCCCCACTGCCATCGCCTTCCCCTTTTTACATGGAATTTCAATCCATAGAGATTGAATCCATAGAGATTGAATATTAAACAATAAACAATTCCAGAGACAGCAAACTTCAGCTCAGATACTCCCAGGCAGAGAAACGTTTGCACGTGAGAAGGAATCATAGAGAACAGGAAGAGAGAAGCAGAGACAGTGGGGAATAAAGAAGCAGAGGAGAGTGAGGGGAGAGGAAGGAGAGGGCGTCTATGGCACCAGACGATTAGGGGGCAGACAACATTCCCGAGGTGATCTGGGAAATTACAGACCAGTGAGTCTGATGTCAGTGCTGGGTAAAATGGGTAAAATCAATACAAGGAACAAACTAACTAAGGCTGGAAGCCCCCCACGCCTTACTATACCATCTAAGACTCATAATGTCAGCTCTCACTCCCTGGGATCGAGGAGATGACAGCTGAGATAGTCGGCCTGCACATTCTCTTCTCCTGCTCTGTGCTGGGCTGAGAGGGCTAGAAGATGATACTCTGCCCAGTGAAACAAGCGATGCATCTTGCGCGCTACTCCAGGACACTTTGTGCCCCCTGACAGTTGACATTTGCCACTGCTGTAGCATTGTCTGAAAGGATTCGAACGGCTTGCCCCTGGAGCAGATTGACCAAATGCGCCAGAGTCAAACAAATTGACTCAGGCCTCCAACAATTGATGGCCCATTTGGCCTCCATCCATGACGAAGTGTCTTGAGTGGAGCGACCCAGAGAGTGGGACCCCCAACTGGCAATGCTGACATCGGTAGTCAGAAATCAGCCATGTTGTCGTATCCAGCAGCACTCCCTGAAGCATGTTACTGGGGAGGTCAACCACCAGAGGTTTCAGGCTGAGGGGTAGGGGGAGCCATACCCAATAATTCTGTGGACCAGCATGTCAACAGGGCATGCTACAAATGGTACATATGAGCATGGGCCCCTAGGCACCACTTCCAATGTGGAAGCCATTGCCCCGAGGAACTGCAGGTAATCCCAATCCCAAGCCCTGGTTGCTGAGGACTTCAAGAACTCATGGAGTTGACATTTTAACTTGCACAGTTCTGGCATGAGGAACTCTCTGCCCAGGCGAGTGTTGAAATGAGTGCTGAGAAATTCCAGATTTTGGGATGGTGTCAAGTAACTCCTTCAGTGATTGACTATCCAGCCGAGCCTTTCCAGCAGTTGAACCACATGCCAGACAGAGCGACTGGGCTTGGACCGAGATTTTGCTCAAATAGGCCATTCATCCAAGTAGGGATGTACACAGATCCCTTTGAGCCACAGGGCAGCCACCACCCCACCATGACCTTGAACAAAGTCCATAGTGCAGTCCCCTGCCCAAATGGTAGAGTACAGAACAGGAAGTGCTGTCCCAGAATTGCAAACCTGAGGAAATGCTGCTCATCCGGTTGAATGGGAATGTGTAAGTATGCCTTACATATTATTCAGCAGAGACTACAACCATACCTGGAACAAGAACTTCCTGAAATTCAAGCACGGTTTAGGAAAGGGCGAGGAACAAGAGACATCATCACAGATGTGAGATGAAGCCTTGAAAAGACTAAAAAATACCAAATGGATATCAATATGTGTTTTATTGACTACAGCAAGGCTTTTGACTGTGTAAACCATGAGAAACTGTGGGCCACATTAAGAAGCATGGGTATACCAGAACACCTGATAGTTCTCTTGCACAACCTTTACATTGATCAAGAAGCCACAGTTCAAACAGAACTAGGAGAATCAAAATGGTTTTAAAATCAGCAAAGGTGTACAATAAGGCTGCATATTTTCCCATTACCTGTTTAATTTATATGCAGAACAAATCATCAGAGAAGCAGGACTGTATGACGACAATAGAGGTATGAAGTTTGGTGGGAGACTCATCAACAACCTTCGCTATGCTGATAATACCACATTACTGGCTGAAAGTGAAGACGATTTGAAACATTTCCTTCTCCAGATCGAGAAATGTAGTCTTAAAATGGGCCTGCACCTTAATGTAAAGAAAACAAAGATCCTGACAACTGGCAAAATCAGTAAGTTCATCATTGATAGTGAATAAATTGAAATAGTAGATAAATTTAATCTACTTGGAACAAATATCAATAAAAAAGCAACAAGCAGTCAAGAAATCAGATAATGCATTGCTCTTGGCAGAATGGCTATGAGGACCTTGACAAGATTCGCAGAGATGTCTCTCTTCATACAAAGATTCAACTCATCAAGCCATGGTATTTTCAATAACGTCATATGAATGCAAACGCTGGACAGTGAAAAAGATAGACAGGAAGAAAATTGACGCCTTTGAATTACAGTGATGGCGATGAATAATGTGTATACCATGGACTGCCTGAGGAACAAACCAGTCAGTACTAGAGGAGATCAAACCTAAGCTTTCTTTAGAAGCTCAGATGACAAGACTTTGACTTTTATACTTTGGATACATCATGCAAAGAGAGATCATTAGAGAAAGACATCATGCTTGCCAAAGTAGAAGGTCAACACAAAAGAGGAAGGCCAGCAATGAGATGGATCGATACTATAACAGCAGCTATGGGTGCCAGTTTGTCAACAATGAACCCACTGACTGAAGACCAAACACAGTTTAGGACAACTATCCACAGGGTCACCATGAGTTGACACAAACTCAATGGCACTTAACAACAAGAACAAGTACACCTCTTAAAGGTCCAGGGTGGTGAGGAACTCTCCCTGCTACATGGAGTGAATAACAGACGGCAGGGTTTCCATCTCGAAACTGGGGAATTCATGAACTGCGGTTGACTCCCTGGAGATCGAGAATAGGTGGAATGGAACCATCTTTCTTGGGGACAATGAAATAGATAGGGAACCTTCCTGTGCCTCTCTCGGGGGGAGACACGGGAAGAATGGTCCAAAGGCGCAATATTTTTTGCAAAGTGGATCACACTGTTTTCTCCTTGAGAGCAGAGCCGCACAGGGAAACAAAAAAAGTGTCCCAAATGGGCCTTACGCTATCCAGTGTATAGCCCTGACTGATGACAACCAAAACCCAGTGATCCAATGTGATATGGGCCCATCTGTGACAAAAAAAGAGACAAAGATGACCTCTGACTTACTGCTCATTGAAATGGGCACCCCAACTGTCAATAGAAGTCAAGAGAAGAGGAATTAGACTTTTTGGAAAGAGTGGCGGAACCCTGGGAATGGCGGGCCCCTCAAAAGGCCTGGCCCTTATTGCCTGATCTGGAATATTTTTATTTATTTTATTTATTTAACATGTTCTTTATACCACATTACCCTTTAGTGAAAGCGGTTTACGTCATAACAAACTTGGTGATACATTACAACAGGAACATTAACTTTATTTTTTTTTTTTATTTAACCAGTTTTCTATACCGCCTTATCCTTCAATCAAAGCGGTGGGCAATGGAGAGTTAAGTGGCTTGCCCAAGGCCACAAGGAGGTTTGGCCACTTAGAGGATTGGTAACAAAACCAGGGTTTAACATTCTAAGGGTGTGGGTGGGATATTTGTTAACATGAGGAATAGAGAAGGGGGTTGTAGTGGTGTAAGTGTTTTGTTCCAGGTTATGTGATGGTGCCAAAGTGTTCAGAGAATAGTAATGTTTTGAGTTTCCTGTGAAAGTCTTGGATATCTTGAATATGATATCGATTACTTTCCAGATTGGCAGCGATAGGGCTCGTGGAAACCAGAGCACGAGGAACTAGCACCAGAAGACGAGGTGCGCTTGGAGGAAACCTTGGGCTTATCCTCCAGAAAGCATTGTGGCTTGACCTCACCAAGGTCCTTAATGAGCTTTTCTAGATCTTCACCAAAAAGAAATCCCCCTTAAAGGGAAGGATGGCCAAGCATGCCTTAGCAGCTGCATCGATTGACCAGTTCTGCAGCCACAGCCAACCGTGAGCTACGGTAGATGAAACAATGTCTTGGGCAGCCAAAAGCAAGTGATTGTAGGAGGTGTCCAGCAGAAAGGCTGCAATGGACTCCAAGCGAGCTGGGTTTGTGCCCTATGGCAAGAGCTGTACACAGTGCAGAAAGACTAGGGCCCCCAGATCTCTGACCGCGACACCTGAACTGCCATGGAGGACGCCGAGAAGGTTGTCTTTAACAGGCCTTTCACTTTACAGTCCTGTTTATCTCAAAGGACCTCACCCCCTTCAACCGGAAAGGTGTTGCACAGTGTAACTGCTGTGACTAGGGTATCCACCTTGGGATACTGCAACCACCATTTTAAATCCTCTTGAGACCAAGAGTATATCTTGCCCAGGCATCCAGTGGTAAGAAGAGTAGCATCCAGGTCATTTCATTCTTCCAATACCATCTGCTGAAGCTCTGGCGGAAAGGGAAAGGTTCTGGAAGGAGTTCCAATGCCTCAAAGAATGGGGTTGGAAGACGACTGAGCTGTAGAAGTCAAAGATTATGGGATGCACAGCTTCAAAGCCATCTGGACAATCAACGGCGCTACCTCTTCCCTACGGAACAAGTGGACCACCCGGGACTCGCTATCCTCCTCCAGAGGGAAAAATGTCCCTTCTTCTAGGCTGGAACCACTGACTGAGGAGTCATCCAGCCCTTATTCACCCTCATCATCATCCAGGGAGTCCAGAAAGTTCAGGGGCTAGGCCAAGGACATGTGGCCACTCCTTGTGGCCTTCGGCAAGCCATTTAACCCTCCATTGCCTCAGGTATGCTCGATCGGGGATGAGGGACTAAAAGGTGCCTGTTAGAATATATCTGTAAATCGCTCTGATACATACAGTAAAACTTAAAACATCAATGCCTCAAAATCTGCTGCCTCAGGATTCCCTCTTCCAGCTGAAAAATCAATAAGGCGGGAGAAGAACCTCATCCAGAGGAAGACTAGCAGACTGAGGTGAAGTAGAGAGTAATTGAGGAGACATGGGAGGTGCAGTCGGAAGCTTGGGAGGAGTAGCAGACTGTGGTGAAGTAGGGAGTAATGGAGGAGCTGTGGGACTTGCAGCTTGAGGCACAGGAGGAGTAGCAGACCATGAGGAAGGTAAGAAGTAATGGAAGAGCCACAGGAGGTGCAGCTGGAGGCATGGAAGGAGTAGCAGACTGTGGTGAAGTAGGGAGTTATGGAGGAGCTGTGGGAGGAGCAGCTAGAGGAGTGGGAGGAGTAGCAGACTGTGGTGATGTAAGGAGTAATGGAGGGGCTGCGGGAGGAGCAGCTGGAAGCGCGGGAGGAGTAGCAGACTGTGGTGAAGTAAGGAGTAATGGAGGAGCTGCAGGAGGTACAGCTGGAGGTGTGGGAGGAATAGCAGACTGTGGTGTAGTAGGGAGTAATGGAGGAGTTGCAGGAGGTGCAGCTGGAGGAGCGGGAGGAGTAGCAGACTGTGGTGAAGTAGGGAGTAATGGAGGAGCGCGGGAGGTGCAGCTGGAGATGCGGGCGGAATAGCAAACTGTGGTGTAGTAGGGAGTAATGGAGGAGCTGCGGGAGGTGCAGCTGGAGGCACGGGAGGAGTAGCAGACTGTGGTGAAGTAAGGAGCAAAGGAGGAGCTGCAGGAGGTGCAACTGGAGGTGCAGGAGGAATAGCAGACTGTGGTGTAGTAGGCACTAATGGAGGAGTTGCGGGAGGTGCAGCGGGAGGAGTAGCAGACTGTGGTGAAGTAGGGAGTAATGGAGGAGCGCGGGAGGTGCAGCTGGAGGTGCGAGAGAAGTAGCAGACTGTGGTGTAGTAGGGCGTTATGGAGGGGCTGCGGGAGGTGCAGCTGGAGGAGCGGGAGGAGTAGCAGACTGTGGTGAAGTAGGGAGTTATGGAGGGGCCGCAGGAGGTGCAGCTGGAGGGGTGGGAGGAGTAGCAGACTGTGGTGAAGTAGGGAGTTATGGAGGGGCTGCGGGAGGTGCAGCTGGAAGTGCAGGAGGAGTAGCAGACAGTGTAAAGTAGGGAGTTATGGAGGAGATGTAGGGGTGCAGCTGGAGGTGCGAGAGGAGTAGCAGACTGTGGTGAAGTAGGGAGTAATGGAGGAGCTGCGGGAGATGCAGCTGGAGGCACGGAGGAGTAGCAAACTGTGGTGAAGTAGGGAATTATGGAGGAGCCGTGGGAGGTGCAGCTGATGGTGCGGGAGGAGTAGCAGACTGTGGTAATCTAGGTAGTAATGGAGGGGCTACGGGAGGTGCAGCTGGAGGAGCAGGAGGAGGAGCAGACTGTGGTGAAGTAGGGAGTAATGAAGGATCCGCGGGAGGTGCAGCTGGAGGCGTGGGAGGAGTAGCAGACTGTGGTGAAGTAAGGAGTAATGGAGGAGCTGCGGGAGGTGCAGCTGGAGGCACAGGAGGAGTAGCAGACTGTGGTGAAGTAAGGAGTAATGGAGGAGCTGCGGGAGGTGCAGCTGGAGGAGCAGGAGGAATAGCAGACTGTGGTGAAGTAGGGAGTTATGGAGGGGCCACGGGAGGTGCAGCTGGAGGGGCGGGAGGAGTAGCAGACTGTGGTGAAGTAGGGAGTTATGGAGGGGCTGCGGGAGGTGCAGCTGGAAGTGCAGGAGGAGTAGCAGACTCTACTGGTAAGGTTGATGATGTCCCAGAACCCACCCGGGATCGACTGCCCAAGTAGCGCACAAACACTCAAAAAGAAACGTGCAGTTTGCTGCAGCTGAGACACTGTGGGAGAGAAGCAGGCATGGTTGAAAAGAGGGGCTAGTGCACATGTACCCCCAGTTTTGACCTCGGTTGGAAAAAGGTCCAGATGCCGATTATTGCTGGAACACACTCCCCCGCAGTACTTGCAGTTAGCAGCCTGCCACAGGCCCCTGATTCCTCGTTGTTCAATCTGCACCGCCAGCCCAGAGAGAATCAGCAGAAGGGGGCGAAAGAGAGAGACAGGAGGGACTCCGCCCGCTATGCCTTAAAGGGCCTACACTAACTCTACAGAAATGGATTCCTCAAGGTACTATTTAAGGTTTTTTTTTTTTATGAAATAAATGACATGATGAAAGAACTAAGAAAAAGAGGAATAATAGGGTGCAGGCCAGGCACCCCTCAGAGGACTCCTACTGCAAGTGAACTGACCTTCATGGCTGGGAGTTGCCCCCAAGAATGACCAGTCAGACCAGCGGGGTATCTCATGTATGCCCTGGTGACCAGGAACCAAGCTGTCACTGACGTCTGAGCTGTACTGAGAAGTTCAACCATCATCTGCTCAGACAGAGAAAATACTGGCATGTTCGCCTAGCTGTACTGGGTTTAATGCTATTGATGCTGTCACACCACTGTGCTAGTTTTTTCTCTGTTTCATCATCTGCTGGTTGGAGGAGATAACCTACGGGTCTGTCTGGGGAGCACACTCCTGTTGGAAGGCAATGGGCACACTCTCAAACTGAGCTAAACTCTGTACCTGGGAGGCGCTCTCATGCAGAAAAGAGCGCTTTTGTCTAGGAGAGCCCTCTAAAGCCATGGCAGTCAGGAAGTGTTCTTGTGTACTAGGACAGCCCAGGTTTGTGGGGTGCTGTTCCGCACAGGTACATTCAGTGCTCCGTTATCATTCACATAGGAACAGGTCCTGATTGGTCTCAACATTGTTCCCAGGCAGACCTCAGCATGTCCTGGGCTACCAGTGATAGGCACAGAGGATGGGAATGGAGGCTGCCGACCAGTTCACAGAGCTGCCCATCCTCTCGGCTTGCTCAGGGCTGTTAATGACAATAAAGAAAAGTCCTCCAGCAGTACAGGACAGGATCCGAGCCCGAAAACAATTTCACTGCAAGGCTCGTCTTGTCCGGAAAACATAAAACTCTAAAGTAATCTGAAAAAAAGAAAACAAAGCAGAGGGTCTATGAGACTGTCCAGCGGTGATCCGAGGCTCCTCAATGTATACGCAGCTTCTGCTGGGTCGCTGGGCTCTAATTAGAGGACTCATCATCAGAAATCTGATCAGGGGACAGCGTCTGGAGATTGTCTGCCCGGACACTGATGACACTGGGGCATAAAGAGATGAGATTGGCTACCCCACCGAGAGTGACCCCTGAGCTATCCAGGTTGAGTTGAGAGATCTTCAGGCGTCGAAGATACCGGAGCCCTAAAGAGGAAACAATGAAAGGACAATGAGAGGGTGGAAAGAAGCACCTCCAGCCTTTCCCTTGCTCCCCGGAGCCAACCAGCGCTCCAGTGCAGAAAACAGGGAAAGCGAGACTGGGTTTGTATCCGTTGACTAGGGCATAAGCCAGTACAATGCAGGAAGAGCTGAGAGAGTAAAAGAAGAGATGTAAGCAGCAATAAATGAGTTAGTGGAAAAACACAGCAAACTGAGTATCTCAAAAAACTACCTGTAAAAATACAGACAGCTGAAGGGGGAAAATGAAAAAAACTATGCAGAGCGGGACAAGCGATGGCGGAAAAGCTGGAAGGTTGCAAGTAGAAATCTTCATTGTCTGGTACTACATTCAACAGCTGCAAACTGTGATGGCAGACGGCACTGAGAGAAGGTAAATAAGCCCCTTGACTGGGATGTGAGCGGTAATATTAAAGGAAAGTGAAGGACATGCAATAGGTACGGCAAAGACAGGAAGTATTGTGGACTCTTGGAAAGGCGACATGCTACTTACTTGATAATTTACTTTCCTGGAAACCTTCTACTACTACTACTGATCATTTGTATAGCACTACAAGGCATACACAGCGCTCTACAGAGAAACGTAAGAGACCGTCCCTGCTCAGCAGAGCTTACAGTCTAGTCACGACAGAAAACACAACAGCTGGGGACTCAAAGGGAAGGGAACGGTAAAGAAAACATAATTAGAGCGCAGGAGACTAAGCAGATCAGGATCCAATAGCAGCCTTGAAGAGGTGAGTTTTCAGCCTGGATTCGAAAAGGGTCAGAGGTGAAGCTTCACTCACAGTCTCATAGTATATGACGGCAAGTAAAGCACAGTTACTTACCTGTAACAGGTGATCTCTGGGAACAGCAGGAATTAGTCATCACATATGGGTACGTCGGTACCGACGGAGCCTGCGCGGGAAAGCTCCCCAGCTTTTCAGATGAAAAGCTTTTGGGGCCTCCCACTGCACATGCGCACTGCCTTCCCGCCTTCCTGAGCAGCTCTCCTCAGTTCGAGTTTAAAGCTGAGACAATAGAGAGAGAGGACAGGAAGATAGATAGAGATACAACTCCTAGGGGAGGCGGGTGGGTTGTGATGACTAATTCCTGCTGTTCCCAGAGATCACCTGTTACAGGTAAGTAACTGTGCTATCTCCAGGAACAAGCAGGAATAAGTCATCACATATGGGGACTCCCTAGCTAAGATGCCTGGGAGATCCCCCTCCAAGGGTAACCATCTTCGTATGGATCTCAGGCATCCATTCAGGGAAGGTGGGCAGGAGTTGTTTAAGTATGGAACAGGTGTTTGAGGACAGCCTGACCAAACAAGGCATCCCGGCGGGAGTCCTTGTCCAAGCAGTAATGGGCTGTGAAGGTATGAACCGAGGCCCAAGTGGCTGCTCGACAGATCTGATCTATGGACACAGAGTGAAGATGAGCCATAGAAGTGGCCATGGCTCTCACATTGTGAGCTGTGACATGGCCTTCCAGAGAAATGTTCTTACTCTGGTAAGCAAAGGAAATACACTGAGCAATCCAATTGGAAAGTGTACCTTTGGTGACTGGAAGTCCCAAATGAGAAGGATCAAAAGCCACGAAAAGCTGAGAAGACTTTCGATGTGGCTGAGTCTTATTGAGGTAAAAGGCGAGAGCTCTTTTACAGTCAAGAGTATGAAGGTTCCTCTCTGCACTGGATGCATGAGGAGCCGGAAAAAAGACAGGTAGATATACCTCTTGATTAAGATGAAAAGGCGAGACCACTTTAGGCATAAAGTGGGGATTCGTCCTAAGGACCACCTTATCATGATGAAATCTGGTATAAGGTGGATTAGCCACCAAAGCCTGCAGTTCACTGATGCGGCGAGCCGAAGTGACTGCAATAAGGAAAAGGACCTTCCAGGAAAGAAATTTCAGGGAGGTAGATACCAACGGTTCAAAAGGTGGCTTCATAAGTTGACCCAGAACTAGGTTCAAGTCCCATGCTACCGGGGGAGGTCAGATGGGAGGCTTAGTAAGGGTCAGGCCTCTCATGAATCTGGCAATAAGAGGATGAGAGGAAACAGGTTGTCCATTTATGGGTTTTAAGGATGCTGCAATAGCACTTAAATGGACTCGTACTGAATTCGTCTTGAGGCCTGCATTGGAGAGATGCAGGAGATAGTCCAGTAGAGAATTCAAAGGAAGTGCTAGAGGGTCAAGACCCTGTTGAGCACACCAAATGGAAAAACGTTTCCATTTGAAAGCATAGGAACGCCTGGTAGAGGGTTTCCTAGAGGCATAAAGGATATCTTTCACTGGTTGAGAAAGATTAAACTCTTGAAGGCTTAAGCCTTCAGTAACCAAGCTCGGAGATGTAGGGACTTGGGGTTTGGGTGCCACAAAGTCCCCTGCTCCTGAGACAGAAGGTCTGGAGCAGCTCCCAGGTCCAGGGAGGAGCCCTGGGAGAGCTGTAGAAGTAGAGGGAACCACACTTGGCGTGGCCAGCGTGAAGCAATGAGGATCATTGATCCGTGATCCCTCTGAAGTTTGAACAGAGTCTTGGGAATCAAAGGAATGGGTGGAAAGGCATAGAGGAATTCCTGACCCCAATGCAGGAGAAAGGCATCGTTGGCCTGAGCTCCCTGACACGGAGTTCTGGAACAGAACCGGGGAAGTTTGGCATTCCACGGACTTGCAAAGAGGTCTATGTCCGGGGTCCCCCATTCCTGAAAGATTCTGTGTATTTGGTCCATATGCAGGGACCATTCGTGTGGGAGCAGAACTCGACTGAGTCTGTCTGCCCAAGAGTTTTGAACTCCTGGAAGATATACTGCCAGAAGATGAATTTGATGCTCTCTGGCGAAGGCCCATAATCTGAGAGCTTCGTTGCAAAGCGCCAGAGAGCCCGTCCCTCCTTGCTTGTTCACATAGAACATGGCTACCTGATTGTCTGTCTGAACTAGGACAGTCAGGTTGGCAAGGAGGGTGTGGAAGACTGTGAGGGCAAGGAAGATTGCTCGCAGTTCCAGAAGGTTGATGTGAAGGGTGGTCTCCTGGGGAGACCAGGTGCCCTGAGTGGAGAGGTGTTGAAGATGAGCTCCCCACCCTGTTTGGGAGGCATCTGTTGTGAGGGTTGCTTGGGGCAACGAAGGTTGGAAGGGGGTCCCCAACAACAGATTTTTGGAGGATGTCCACCACTGGAGAGACCAAAACAGACGTTTTGAGGTGAGTACTTGGTCCGAGAGCAGTCCTGATGCTTGAGACCACTGGTTGGCCAAAGTCCATTGAGCTGCTCTCATATGGAGACGAGCATAGGGTACCACATGGACCGTGGAGGCCATGTGGCCCAGAAGTTGCAGCAGTTTTCTGGCTGTCAAGTGGCTTCTGGACTGAGCCTGGGAGGCCAAGCTTATTAGCGTTTGGCCTCGGACCAGAGGGAGGTAGGCCCTTGCAGTGGTGGAGTCCAATTGGGCCCCTATGAATTCCAGGGATTGAGTAGGGATGAGTTGGGACTTGGGAACGTTTACCACAAGTCCCAGATATTGAAGAATACGCCTTGTGCGGTCCAGAGAAATCTGGGCTTCTGACTGAGATGGTGCTCGGATGAGCCAGTCGTCCAGATATGGGAAGACAAAGATTCCCATGCCTCTTAGAAATGCGGCTACGACTGCCATGCATTTTGTGAATACTCTTGGAGCAGAGGCCAGACCGAAGGGTAGTACTCTGTACTGGAAATGTTTTCCCTGGAACAGAAAGCGAAGATATTTTCTGTGGGATGGATGGATGAGTATATGAGTATACGCATCCTTGAGATCTAGAGAACAAAGCCAATCCTGACTCTGAAGGTAGGGAAGGAGAATGCCCAGAGAGAGCATTTTGAATTTCTCCTTGAATAGAAACTTGTTCAATTCTCTCAGATCTAGAATAGGTCTGAAACCCCCTGTCTTCTTTGTTATGAGAAAATAAGGGGAGTAGAACCCTAACCCCTGTTGAGGAGGAGGAACCTCCTCTATTGCCCCTTGGGCAAGGAGAGAAGAGACTTCCTGACCCAACAGGGTCAGAAGAGATGGGGGAGAGCTGAATTGCCTCACCATGGTATGGGGAGGAAGGCTGGAGAAATGAAGTTTGTAGCCCTCTCTGATGATAGAGAGGGTCCATTGCTCTGATGTGATTTGTTCCCATCTGGGAGCAAAATGAGCTAGCCTTCCAGGAATGGTGAGGGGCTCTGGTTGTTCTAGAGCCAGAAACGGTAAGTTCTCTAGGGGCAAGTCAAAACCCCTGAGGGGGTTGAGCCTGCTGGGGTGCAGCTGACACTGCAGGCTTGGACTTTACTTGCTTAGATTGCTGACGCTTAGCAGCAAAGCGAGGCTGAGCAGACTGCTGGCCAGTATTTGTGGAAAATCTGGCCTTCTTAAAGTAAGGCCTTTTAAAAGACTTCTTTTTGGCAGGAGTAGAAGTAGACTTAGAAAGTCTATCTAGAGTGGCATTTTCTGCATCCATTTGAGCAGCTTTAATTTGCCAGTCTTCACCAAATAAGTTCTCTCCTGTACAGGGCAGATTCCTTAAGCCATCCATGACCCAGGGTTCTAGATCAGAAGCCTGGAGCCAAGCAAGGCGTCGGGCTGCAATGGCAATTCCCGAAGCCCTACCAGCGACCTCAAAGGAATCAAAGGCTGCCCTGTTGGAGAACTTGGAGACCTCTGAAAGTTGTGTCACCATAGAAAAGAAGTCCGCCCTTCGATCTTCAGGGATAAAGGGGGCAAAATTCTGTACCTTTAGGGCAATTTTTCCGAGAAACATGCCCATATAAAGGCTGTAAGAATTTATCCTGGCTATAAGCATACTAGCCTGGAAAATTTTTCTACCAAAAGAGTCAAGGGTTTTACATTCTCGCCCTGGAGGGGTAGAAGAATGTCTTTTAGGACTCTTTATTTTCTTCATGGCAGACTTCACCACAATGGAGTGGTGAGGCAGCTGAGTTTTTTGGAACCCAGGCGAAGGAGGGACCCGATACATGGTGTCCAACCTACGGGAATGGGGAGACAGTGTTAAAGGATTTCATGGATAGGCATAGTGACTGCCTCTTTAGGAGCTTTAGAGTATCCTAAAATATCCAATTTTTTTGATCTGGGTTCTTTTTCAGAAGATGTAGCAATAGAAAGTTCTTTGGCTACATCAATAATGAAATCCTGAAAGGATAAATCTTCTGGGGGAGACAGCTTCCTCTTTGGAGAAGAGGGCTCCTCAGGAAGAACAAGCTCAGCAGAGTCATCAGAGGAATTGAATTCATCAGAAGAATCTGAGTATTCCCTCTGTGCTTTCAATGCTCGATATGCATACCGTTCGGTATCGATATCGGGCGTATCGGGCATGGGATCGGTATCGGGCGAAAGCCTGAATCTGGCATGCGGAACCGATCGACGCTTGGACGTCGATGGTCGCGGTTCCGGTCTGGATACCGGAACCAGAGTCGGTACCGATGGAATCGGTACCGAGGGCGTCGCAGCCTTAATGAAAGCCAGAACGGCCTGCTGCATGGTCTGGACAGTATTGCCCATAGACGCCACTGCTGCCTGGATGTCGGTACCGGTATGACCCGGTACCCCAGAGCAGTCCAACAGGTGATCGGTCGAGGCCGTGCCATCGATGTCAACCTGTGACTCCATGATGGCTTTGGAGGCCGGAACCTCCCGCCGGTGTTTTTTGGCCTGGGCAGAATCCTCGAACTCAGAATTGAGAGCCTCTCGATCTTTAGAAAGAGATTTGCTTTTAGAGGATTTGCCCACTGAAGTTTTGGTTACCTGAGATCCATCCGGAGAGGAAGACCTGGATGACTGTGATGCTTCTGAAGGAAACAGCACATGGAACTTGTTGGCCCGGTTCTGCAATCCACGTTTAGACATCTGGGAGCAGGATGGGCAGTCCGGTATGGAATGGTCAGGTCCCAAACATTTATATAAATAGTTTGAGCATGTCATCTAACTAATAGATTATATACTCCATGTAAATAGTTATCCCATGTTATCCAAGTTGATACTCCTGTTACATGTAATACCAAACAGCCTGTTGTTCTGGTTTCTTTCTGTTATTTGTAAACCGCGCTGATGTCAAAGAGTGCGGTATATAAGAAGTTGAAATAAATAAATAAAATAAAATAAAGACACCATTCATGGGTGTCTGTAACAGAAATGACAGCACTGCACTTGGTACATTTTTTAAAACCAGGAGCTGGCTTCTCCATGAGGAGAATTTGTGTAGGCCTGAAGGCCTAACAAAGTACCAAGCTGTGCTGAAGTAAAAGAAAAAGATTTTTTTTTTTTTTTTTTAAAAGAAAGAAAGAGAGACCGGCGGTACCGGTTTTGGTATGGGGAAGGCAGGTACGCGGTCTAAAGAAACAAACAAAAGTAACAAATTCTTCAGCGGTGACAGGAACATGACCTGCTGGCTCCGCGGAAAAAGAGAAACTGAGGAGAGCTGCTCAGGAAGGCGGGAAGGCAGTGCGCATGTGCAGTGGGAGGCCCCAAAAGCTTTTCATCTGAAAAGCTGGGGAGCTTTCCCGCGCAGGCTCCGTCGGTACCGACGTACCCATATGTGATGACTTATTCCTGCTTGTTCCTGGAGATAGACCAGTATGGTCCATTTAGTCTGCTCAGCAAGGCGACAAGAGTAGGTGCACTTACTGCTCCGTGCAGGTCACCCCTCCTCATGTCTTTGTTTAGGGGTGTACCCACTGCTCTGTGTAGGTCACCACTATTTGTTCAGCTATAAGAAATAGTTATGCTTATTTTGATTTTATTCTGTTGCTATAAAGGGATCTACTGTGTCTGTCCCATGCCATTTTGAATTCTGTCACTGTATTTTCCCCCACCACTTCTATTGGGAGGGCATTCCAAGCATCCACCCACTTTCAGTGAAAAAGTATTTCCTGACATTGCCTTTCAGTTTACCCCCTTGCAGCTTAATGTTATGCCCTCTAGTTTTACAGTTTCCCCATCTTTGGAAGAGGTTTGTTTGCTCATTAATACTCTTCAAGTATTTAAAGGTCTGAATCATATCTCCCCTGTCCCTCCTCTCCTCAAGAGTGTACATATTTAGGTGTTCAAGTCTCTTCTCATAAGTCTTGATGCAGGCTCCAAATCATGTTGGTCGCCTTCCTCTGAACCACTTCCAGCCTTTTTATATCCTTTGTGAGAAATGGTCTCCAAAACTGAACACAATATTCCAAGTGAGGACTCACCAGCAAATTGTACAGTGGCATTAGTACCTCTTCCTTTCTGCTGGTAATTCCTCTCTGTATGCAACTCGGCATCCCTCTGGCTTTTGCCACCGCCTTGTCATACTGTTTTACCACCTTGAGATCATCAGAAACATTCACACCGAGGTCTTTCTCCTGGTCCGTGCACATCAATCTCTCGCCCCCTATCACATTCAATTCCCTTGAATTTCTGCTTCCCAAATGCATTACACTGCACTTTTTCACATTAAATGTTAACTGCCAAGCATTAGACCATTCTTCCAGCTTTTGTAGATCTTTCCTCATGTTATCCACTTCCTCAGGGGAGTCCAATCTGTTGCAAATTTTGGTGTCATTTGCAAAAAGATAGACTTTTCCATTCAGCCCTTCGGCAATATCACTCACGAATATATAGAACAGTACTGGTCACAAGACCGAACCCTCGGGCACACCACTAATCACCTTCCTTTCATCCGAGTGAGTTCCGTTTACCGTCACCTTCTGTTGTCAGTCTACCAATTTCTGATCCAATTCACCAACTTGGAACCAATCCCCAAGCTGTTGAGTTTATTGATGTTTATGTTTATGTTTAATTACATTTGATATACCGCTCAGGATAAAGCATCAGAACTAAGCCTCATACGAGGTACAGTATCAAAGGCTTTACTGAAATCTAGGTAGATAACATCCATCAAATGCCCTTGATCTAGTTCTCTGGACACCCAGTCAAAGAACTCAATCAGATTTGTTTGACAAGGTCGTCCTTTGGTAAAACCATGACGCCTCGGATCATGCAATCTGTTAGTTTCGAAAAAGTCCACTATTCACTCTTTCAGGAGTGCCTCCATTACTTTTCCCGCCACTGAGGTAAGGCTTATTGGCCTGTAGTTTGTCACTTCTTCCCAATTACCACATTGGGAAGATGTATTACAACTCTTTGATAAACTGAACAGTAGCAAATCACCTGGACTGGATAGTATATATCCAAGGGTGTTGAAAGAACTGAAATATGAGATTGCAGACCTGCTATTAGTAATCTGTGAACTATCATTAAAATCATCTGTTATACTTGAAGACTGGAAGATGCCAAATGTAATACCAATTTTTAAAAAGGGTTCCGGGGTGATCCGGGAAAATACAGACCGATGAGCCTGATGTTAGTATCGGGAAAAATGGTAGAAACCATTATAAAGAATAAAATTACTGAACATGTAGATAGTCATGACTTAATGGGAGACAGCCAACATGGCTTCAGCCAAGGAAAATCTTGTCTTACTGATCTTTTATTTTTTTTTGACTGTGTGAATAAACAGGTAGACAAAGGTGAGTCAGTTGATATAGTGTATATGGACTATCAGACAGCCTTTGACAAGGTCCCTCATGAGAGACTCTTGGCAAAACTAAAAAGTCATGGGATAGGAGGCAATGTACTATTGTGGCTCAGGAACTGGTTAAAAGAGAATAGGGCTAATGGCCAATTTTCCCAATTGAGAAAGGTGAATAGTGGAGTACTCCAGGGATCTGTGCTGGATCCACTGCTTTTTAACATATTCGTAAATGACTTGGAAATAGGAACAACAAGTGAGGTAATCAAATTTGCAGATAACACAAAATTATTCAAAGTTGTTAAAACCCATGAGGATTGTGAAAAATTGCAAGAGGACCTTGATAAATTTGAAGACTGGGCATCAAAATGGCAGATGAAATTTAATGTGGACAAGTGCAAAATTATGCACCTAGGAAAGAACAACCCAAACTATGGTTACATGATGCAAGATTCCACATTAGGAACCACCACCCAGGAAAAAGATTTAGGTGTGTGATGAAGAAGCTCCATTCTCTACCTTAAAAGCACAAGATTCACGGCATTTTAGTCCTGAAGCTGGCAGGCAGGCAGGCCATGTGAGCAGCTGTTGTCAGGGACAACAGAAACAAACTCAGCCACGAGGTCTGAAAAAACACTCAGCTGAGAAACATTCCCTAGTTCCTGATAGGGTGCACCTGAAAAGGGGAAGAGCTTACAGCCCTTATAAGGACAGTGCAGGGAACACAGGGTTAGAACTGGCTGAACAGCGTGAACTAGGAGAACTGGCAAAGCAGCGTGAGCAGCGTGAGCAGAGAGAACAGGCTGTCTTACCTGAAGCAGCTGTCCGAGAGGAAGCAGGAGGAGTTTCCTACTTTGACCCAGGAAGTGAGTCAGAGATAGAGCCAGGAAGAATTCACCCAAGTAACTACCCAGAGTCCTACAGGAGGAAGCAGCTAGCAAGAGCAGTGAACAGGTGTGAATGTTCTGCTGATTGCAAACACTTTGGAGCACGGAGGCTACGTTCCAGCCGGAGTGAGTGGAAGCCAAAAGCCAAACTGTATGTATCAGGAAGCTGTGACCTGAGGAATGATTATAATGGGAAGTTAAAAGCTGTGAATGATAGAAATTCCTACAGAGTGAATGCAGAGCAGCCTCATGCAGGAAATCCAAGGTGGGGGCAGGGCTGTAACTCCCAGCCGAGGGATTTGAGCAGAGAGCTGAGCAAAGAGCAATTGAAACCTCCAGCGAAAGAAAGATATTACCCAGAGGACGTGTGTATGTCTGAAGATGATCTTATAGAAATTCCTAAGCCTCAGAGAAAACCCCACAGGCTAAAACCTGAGATTAAGAGGGGAGAAGGACATTATCTATCCCAACCTGAGGATAGAACTAATAAGATCTCCAGGGGTGGAACCTCCTATAGGAAGGGAGTTTATAAGAACCCCGAGTGGTGGCTTCCCTCTCTCCCAGACACAAGAGGCTACGAGAGCAGTTATTCTAGCCCTAGAGTGAGTACAGCTGAGAGACACTGTGACGGCACGGCACAGGGGAATTTACAAGCATATTTTAATAAGGAGAGTTCTGAATGCGTGCAAGAACCAATGATTATTGACACACTCGGTGAGTGTTCTTCTAACAGTGACCCAATGGACTGCACACTGATTTTGTCAGATAAAATAATGTCTATGTGCTAGTCAGAGCTAAGCATAGTGTGAAAGGAAAACACTATATCCACTGAATGCTGGTTTCCACACAGTGAGACTGTGTGCTGAAGTTGAATGCCTAACGTTATACTTTACTTTGAAGCAAGAAGAAATTGTTAGAACATAAGAACATAAGATATGCCATACTGGGTCAGACCAAGGTCCATCAAGCCCAGCATTCTGTTTCCAACAGTGGCCAATCTAGGTCATACGTACCTAGCAGTTTCCCCAAGGGACACAGGTTCCACAATGCTTGTACTGGTTCAAGCATTGATATCCTGGGTCCCTTCTTAATAATGGTTTATGGACCTTTCCTCCAGGAACTTGTCCAAACCTTTTTTAAACCCAGCTACACTAACAGCCTTTACTACATCCTCCGGTAACAAATTCCAGAGTTTGATTACACGTTGAGTGAAAAATATTTTCTTTTATTAGTCTTAAATAGTTTACCCTGTAGCTTCATTGCATGTCCCCTAGTCTTTCCATATTCTGATAAGGTAAACAATCGATCTACGTTTACCCATTCCACTCCGTTCATTAATTTATAGACTTCTATCATATCTCCCCTCAGCCGTCTCTTCTCCAGGCTAAAGAGCCCCAACCTTTTTAGCCTTTCTTCATAGGAGTAGCCTTCCATCCCCTTTACCATTTTGGTGGCTCTTCTCTGAACCTTTTCTAAAATCGCTATATCCTTTTAAGATACGGCGACCAGAATTGCACACAATATTCAAGGTGCGGTCTCACCATGGAACGATATAGAGGCATTATAATATCTTTTGTTTTATTTTCCATTCCTTTCCTTATCATACCTAGCATTCTATTTGCTCTCTTGGCCGCCGCTGCACACTGGGCCGAGGGTTTTAACAAGGTATCCACAAGGACGCCTAAATCTTTTTCTTGGGTGGTGGTTCCTAATGTGGAACCTTGCATCGTGTAACCATAGTTTGGGTTGTTCTTCCCTAGGTGCATAACCTTGCACTTCTCCACATTAAATTTCATCTGCCATTTTGATGCCCAGTCTTCCAATTTATCAAGATCCTCTTGCAATTTTCCACAATCCTCCTGGGTTTTAACAACTTTAAATAGTTTTGTGTCATCTGCAAATTTGATAACCTCACTTGTTATTCCACTTTCCAGGTCATTTATGAATATGTCAAAAAGCAGCGGACCCAGCACAGATCCCTGGGGTACACCACTATTCACCTTTCTCCATTGGGAAAATTGGCCAGTTAGCCCTACCCTCTGCTTTCTATCTTTTAACCAGTTCCTGATCCACAGTAGTACACTGCCTCCTATCCCATGACTCTTTAGTTTTGCCAAAAGTCTCTCATGAGGGACCTTGTCAAAGGCTTTCTGAAAGTCCAGATACACAATATCAACCGACTCACCTTTGTCCACCTGTTTATTCACTCCTTCAAAAAAACATAACAGATTAGTAAGACAAGATCTTCCTTGTCTAAAGCCATGTTGGCTGTCTCCCATTAGGTCGTGACTATCTACATGCTGAGTAATTTTATCTTTATGATGGTTTCTACCATTTTTCCCGGTACTGATGTCAGGCTCACTGGTCTGTAGTTTCCCGGATCACCCCTCGAACCCTTTTTAAAAATTGGTGTTACATTGGCGATCCTCCAATCCTCAGGTATTAGAGATGATTTTAATGATAGTTCACAGATTACTGATAGCAGGTCTGCAATCTCAAATTTCAGTTCTTTTTGCCAGAAAGCATGGCTCATTTCTTTTGAGTACTTGTGTTCTGTTTATTTTGAATAATCCGAACCCGGGAGGGGAATAAATCCTTATTTTGCCTTCAACCACTCGTGTCGTGCAACTACATTCCTTGCCCCAGGCGCAGGCCTGCTAGCCAGGAGGCAGTCTGCCCACATGGTGGTGACAGGTGTCATTGTGGATAACATGTTAAAATCCTCCGCCCAGTGTGCAGGGGCAGCCAAGAGAGCAAATAGAATGCTAGGTATCATAAGGAGAGGAATGGAGAATAAAACAAAAGATATTATAATGCCTCTATATCGTTCCATGGTGAGTCCGCACCTTGAATATTGTGTGCAATTCTGGTCACCGTATCTTAAAAAGGTTATAACATTATTAGAAAAGGTTCAGAGAAGAGCCACCAAAATGGTAAAGGGGATGGGATGATACCCCTATGAGAAGAGGCTAAAAAGGTTAGGGCTCTTCAACCTGGAAAAGAGATGGCTGAGGGGAGATATGATAGAAGTCTATAAATTAATGAATGGAGTGGAACGGGTAAACGTAGATCAATTGTTTACTCCATCAAAATATAGAAAGACTCGGGGTCATGCAATGAAGCTACAGTGTAACCTATTTAAGACTACTAAGAGAAAATATTTTTTCACTCAACGTGTAATCAAACTCTGTAATTTGTTACCGGAGGATGTAGTAAAAGCTGTTAGTGTAGCTGGGTTTAAAAAAGGTTTAGAAACATAGAAAAATGACAACAGAAAAAGACCACATGGCCAATCTAGTCTGTCTTCCATATCAACAACTACAACAGTCCCCTTTTTTCCTTTAGAGATCCTCTGTGTTTGTCCCATGCTTTTTTGAATTCAGATACTGTCCTCATCTCTACCACCTCCACTGGGAGACTATTCCACAGATCTAACACTCTTTCTGTAAAGAAATATTTACATGTATCACTCCTGAATTTATCCCCTTTCACCCTCATTCCATGTCCCCTTGTAGCAGAACTTGCTATCAATCGAAAGAGGCTCTCCTCCAGTTCATTTATGTCAGGGAGGTATTTAAACATCTCAATCATATCACTTCTATCCCACCTTTCCTCTAAGGTGTTTGCTAGCCATTCCTCTCCTTAGGTACCCAAGTATCCTTCTAGCTTTTGCTGTCGCCTTTTCTACCTGTTTAGCTACTTTAAGATCATCAGACACAACCACGTCTAGGTCCCGCTCTTCTTTAGTGAACAAAAGTACTTCACCCCCTATAATATATTGCTCCCTTGGATTGCTGCGGCCCAAATGGATGACCTTGCATTTTTTAACATTAAATTCTAGACCATTCTTCAAGCTTAGCTAGATCCCTCCTCATGTTATCTACACCTTCCTGGGTGTCTACTCTATTGCAGAGTCTGGTATCATCAGCAAATAGGCAAAGCTCACCCGACAGCCCTTCCACTATATCACTAACAAATATGTTAAAACGATGGACTATTTCCTGGAGGAAAGGTCCATAAACCATTATTGAATGGGACCTGGGCTATCACTGCTTGACCCAATACAAGCATTGAGGAACCTGTGTCTTTTGGGGAAACTGCTACTTACTTGTGACCGAGATTGGCCACTGTTGGAAACAGGATAACGGGCTTGATGGACCTTGGTCTCACCCAGTATGGTATGTTCTAATGTATTTAAACATCATAAAGAACAAAATTACTGAAGATGTAGAGAGTCATGGATTAATGGGAGACAGCCAACATGGCTTTAGCCAAGGAAGGTCTTGTCTTACTAATCTGTTATGTTTCTTTGAAGGTGTGAATAAACAGATAGACAAAGGTGAGTCAGTTGATATAGTGCCTGCCAAGTGTTTGTACACGTGCATAGAGAAGACAGTTATTCCCGGCAATGACTACATGCAAGAGAACCTGCTTCTCAGGCCTCCCTCATCCATAGACTGTTCTACTGGCCTTGGACATATGCAACAATGTATGAGACTGCGTACCATCATCTTCTGCATTTTGTCTCTCATCATGGACCCTTTGTGTGCAGTATCTCATGCCAACCAAGCACCAAAATGTGACAAGGACTGATCACAAACAACACCACAATATGCGCAGAAGAACTCAGGACCATTTTGTGCCTTCTGCTTTCCTTGCTACCTCTGCAAGCACCAAGACCAGGGGCGGCTCTACCATTAGGTGGAGTGATGTGGCCGCCTCAGGCAGCAAAGTTTTGGGTGAGGCAAAAAAAATGCCCTCAAAACATGCCAGTGGTGCTGCTTCACTCTGCCTTTGTTGAAAAGTAAAATTGTTGGGAGAAGCGCTGGCGTTCCCCCCCCCCCCTCCAGTGAGAAGTGGCAGCATAGCAGCAAGCTGTCAGTTTAAAATAAACCAAACGTGTGGTGGGGTCTATGTGACTCCAGTGCACTCAGAAGTCCTTGCTGGTCCCGCTGCCCTCTGACGCAAAATGCATCAGAGGGAGGTGGGACCAGAATGAGGGAGGGACTGGAATGCATCAGAGGGTGGCTGGACTGGCAAGGCATGCAGAGAACGCTGGAGTGAAAAGACCCTACAGCAGTGGCAGGCTGGGGGGGGGGGAGGGTAGGAAGGTGAAGGGCAAATGTTGGACATCAGGAGTGTGGACGGGAGGTAGATGACAAATTCTGGAAATGGAAGGAGTGGAGAGCAGAGTGGGCCAATGCTGGAAATGGGAGGAAAAGAGAAGAGGAGAGAGACTGATGCTGGATGTGAGGGGGAGACTGAAGAGGGGGTCAGGACCAAGCTGGGCATGTGGGGGGAGACTGAAGAGGGGGTCAGGACCAAGCTGGGCATGTGGGGGGAGACTGAAGAGGGGGTCAAGACCAAGCTGGGCATGTGGGGGGAGCCTGAAGGGGGGTAAGGACTGATGCTGGACATGTGGGGGGAGACTGGAGAGGGGAGAGAGGGCTGATGCTGGACAGGTGGTGGGAGACTGGAGACGGGGGAGAGAGAGGGCTGATGCTGGACATGTGGGGGGAGACTGGAGAGGGGGAGAGAGGGTTGATGCTGGACATGTTGGGGGAGACTGGAGAGGGGGAGAGAGAGGGCCGATGCTGAACATGTGGGGGGAGACTGGTGAGGGTGAGAGAGAGGGCTGATGCTGGACATGTGGGGGGAGACTGGAGAGGGGGAGAGAGGGCTGATGCTGGACATGTGGGGGGAGACTGGAGAGGGGGAGAGAGGGTTGATGCTGGACATGTTAGGGGAGATTGGAGAGGGGGAGAGAGGGCCGATGCTGGACATGTTGGGGGAGACTGGAGAGGGAGGGGGAGAGGGCCGATGCTGGACATGTGGGGGGAGAATGGAGAGGGGGAGAGAGGGCTGATGCTGGACATGTGGGGGGAGACTGGAGAGGGAGGGAGAGAGGGCCGATGCTGGACATGTTGGGGGAGACTGGAGAGGGGGAGAGAGGGCCGATGCTGGACATGTTGGGGGAGACTGGAGAGGGGGAGAGAGGGCCGATGCTGGACATGTTGGGGGAGACTGGAGAGGGAGAGAGAGAGGGCAGATGCTGGACATGTCTGGGGAGACGGATTAAGGGCCTGTGCTGGATGAGGGACTAATAACAGACTTTCTCCTAGACGTAACTGAGTATATCTTATATGTTTGTCTGCCAATACTCCCCACCGAAATAGGGGCTCATCCAGGATGAGTTATCTCTGAATGAGTTTGACTGTTTTCTCTCTTTGGAGACAGCTTTTTATGCTGAGTTCTGTAATTAGTGATTTATTGTCTGCTGGGACGGGATTGGAACCCGCATCTGGGTTGCTTTCCCTTGGTAACTGTCTGACTAAGCATGGCTTGCACTCTTTAGGCAGACGAGACAATACACAGCAGTATATTCTGTGACTTTGCAAATGTTTGAGAAGAAATACAAAAGCTGATTTCTGACATTCATACTATATCCAAAAGGCTGCAGTCCTTGCAAGAGTCAGTGTCTGCAAGGATACGTGCCTTAAATGACAAAATTAAAACAACACGCTAATCTTAGACTGTTTCTTTGAATGCCATAAATCAGCCAGAGCCTGATTTTAAGTCTTTATTCCCTTTAACAGCTGCAGCTAATAGGAAATCTCCATACAGGTTTGTGGAAGAGGTTACCCTCGAGCAGGTTAGCTCCGAGAAACAGCACCTCCCACCTCTCTCTTAGACAAATCTTGATGTAGAGAGCTATATATTTTCTCCACTGACCCTGGCGGCTCAGGATTGTCAGGGAGAGGAATTGCAGAACTTTTTCTAGCAATGCTCTGTTTATCGGAGAAGAGCTGGGAATTGAACCCATGCTGGGGGGAGGGGGGAGGTATACCGCCACGCTTATCTCCTGAAGCAGTCAAGGTTCTGCTAAACTCTGATTTTCAGTTGATGCATAATTTTTCATTACTAATAACATGAACAGAAGAAAAGAAATTTCAGATCAGTTCACTGATGTGAAAACCTCTCTCACATAAGAACAGTCGTTCTCAGTCTCCATCTGCTGGTAGGTGTGCATAGCCCATGCTTCTGGACTGGACTGGCAAAATCTACTCTCAGATATGCCCTGGAGATCACCATTACCCTGGCTTTACTGGGAAAGCACCCACAGGATGGCTGCCCAGGACCCCAAGATCTTCAAGCTGTAGCACCAAATACTGGAGAGGACCCCTAGCTCCACCATTCCTAATACAAATGATAATGTCACTGGAGGTTTCTAGTTTGTCTCCATCATCAAATGTCAGGGGGACACTACCCACTTATCTGGACTAGTCTAGCAGGATGATCTGGAACGGGCTAGACAGTGATCTGATCAAAGGCTTTGCATATGAGTGCAAAGAAAGGGGCTGGAGTTCATGGCGAGAGATGCAATTTCTCAGAGGATGACGGACACATTCTATCTGCAGAAACACAGTCGAGAACTCCTGGACTGTCTTCAGACATGCAAAGGATGGGATGAGAATGGCCCCCAGTACTTACAAACAGAAAACAGAAACTGCCAGACAGTGTGGTTTAAAAAAGAGGGGAGGAGGTGTCACACAAAAGGCCGAGTCTTGGACTCTACGAAGACCAGCATTGTGGAGTGTAAGGAATCACCGAGGGAAGCACAGTCAGGGTGTGTGGGTAAGGGCAGCAGAACTCAGTCAGACCCAAAGGAAAAAAGACATCAGTTTTCAAAAGAGATGAAGATCAGGGCAAAAGATCAGCATTTGGAAGGTGCAAGAGATCTCTAAAAGGGCAGGATCTGGAAAGCCGAAGGAAGGCAGTCAGGAAGATACTGGTGCATGCAGAAGGAGATACGGAAGGCTAGCGACTTTTTTTTGGAATATATATCGGTGAAAGGAGGATGTGAAACAGAGGAATCTATTCAGGGAACAAAGAAAAGGCAATAGTACTGAATACTTTTATAGAGAAAGCACAGTAGAATGAGCACACACAGCAGGCATGGCGTCATACGGAATTAGTCCATTTACAGACAAGGGTCAGCATGGAAGCAGTAAAACTGAAAGCAGACGACACAGTCAGGATATTACAAGAACTGCTCCCCACACCGACAGAGACAAAAGTGGTTCCGTGGCTCTGAAGGAGGAGGTTGACAGCTCTGGGCCTATTAGTCTGGTCTCAGTGGTGGACGGTGTTTCTTCTCTGAGCACCTTTCCTGAGCACCACCTGGCAAAAACCCACGCCACGGCTGCCACAGCTGTGCCCCATCTGCGCTGGCATGAAAAACTTGCAGAAAGCTCACCAGCCAGCACTTCCCGGGAGCAATCCCACAATGAACACGATTATAATATAGGAGTACCAGCCAATGAGTTTCCAACATGCTGACGGTGCCAAAAGAGATGGGGGAAAGTGATCAGCAGGTTGTCTGGGAGAGGGAGGAGTTGCAAGCAGGGGAGAGGAGAGGCAACACATGATTCGCCTAATCTCTTTTGTGTTTCCTTACCATTCCCCCTAGGTGTATTCTATGTCTACAGTCTTGACTAGATTGTAAGCTCTCATGAGCAGGGACCGTCTTTTACATGTGTCTGTGCAGTGCTGTGTATGATGTGTGATGCTATACAAATGTTCAGTGGCAGTAATAGTATGTTTTAGGAGTAGTGACAGGAAGAGGAGAGGCAGCAGACACGAGACACATGCTTGGAAAAGGGGGGTGGCAAGAGGTACACTGTGGGGATGGTGCGAGGTAAGAGGCAGGGGAGAGGATGCTGTGGGAAGGGGGGAAACAGGAAGCAAAGCGTAGATACTGAGGGCAGAAGGAGACTGAGGCTGGTGTGGAGGATGCAGGGGGAGACGCAGGGGAAATGAGGAAGGGAGGCATGGGGAGAGATACTGGAAAAGAGACACATGGGAGATTGCTGGTGGAGGGGAGACGCAGGGGAAATGAGGAAGGGAGGCAGGGGAGAGATACTGGAAAAGAGACTCATGGAAGATTGCTTGTGGAGGGGAGACGCAGGGGAAATGAGAGAAGGGAGGCAGGGGAGAGATACTGGAAAAGAGACACATGGAAGATTGCTGGTGGCAGGGGAAGACGCAGGGGAAATGAGGAAGGGAGGCAGAGGAGATACTGGAAAAGAGACACATGGGAGATTGCTGGTGGAGGGGGAGACGCAGGGGAAATGAGGAAGGGAGGCAGGGGAGAGATACTGGAAAAGAGACACATGGAAGATTGCTGCTGGAGGGGGAGACGCAGGGGAAATGAGGAAGGGAGGCAGGGGAGAGATACTGGAAAAGAGACACATGGAAGATTGCTGGTGGCAGGGGGAGACGCAGGGGAAATGAGGAAGGGAGGCAGGGGAGAGATACTGGAAAAGAGACACATGGAAGATTGCTGGTGGAGGGGAGACGCAGGGGAAATGAGGAAGGGAGGCAGGGGAGAGATACTGGAAAAGAGACACATGGAAGATTGCTGGTGACGGGGGGAGACGCAGGGGAAATGAGGAAGGGAGGCAGGAGAGATACTGGAAAAGAGACACATGGGAGATTGCTGGTGACGGGGGGAGACGCAGGGGAAATGAGGAAGGGAGGCAGTGGAGATACTGGAAAAGAGACACATGGAAGATTGCTGGTGACGAGGGAGACGCAGGGGAAATGAGGAAGGGAGGCAGGGGAGAGATACTGGAAAAGAGACACATGGGAGATTGCTGGTGACGGGGGGAGACGCAGGGGAAATGAGGAAGGGAGGCAGGGGGAGATACTGGAAAAGAGACACATGGGAGATTGCTGGTGACGGGGGGAGACGCAGGGGAAATGAGGAAGGGAGGCAGGGGAGAGATACTGGAAAAGAGACACATGGGAGATTGCTGGTGGAAAGGGAGACGCAGGGGAAATGAGGAAGGGAGGCATGGGGAGAGATACTGGAAAAGAGACACATGGAAGATTGCTGGTGGCAGGGGAAGACGCAGGGGAAATGAGGAAGGGAGGCAGGAGAGATACTGGAAGAGAGACACATGGGAGATTGCTGGTGGAGGGGGAGACGCAGGGGAAATGAGGAAGGGAGGCAGGGGAGAGATACTGGAAAAGAGACACATGGGAGATTGCTGGTGGATTGGGTGACGCTGGGTAAATGAGGAAGGGAGGCAGGGGAGAGATACTGGAAAAGAGACTCATGGAAGATTGCTGGTGGCAGGGGGAGACGCAGGGGAAATGAGGAAGAGAGGCAGGGGGAGATACTGGAAAAGAGACACATGGAAGATTGCTGGTGGAGGGGGAGACGCAGGGGAAATGAGGAAGGGAGGCAGTGGAGAGATACTGGAAAAGAGACACATGGGAGATTGCTGGTGGAGGGGGAGACGCAGGGGAAATGAGGAAGGGAGGCAGGGGAGATACTGGAAAAGAGACACATGGGAGATTGCTGGTGGAGGGGAGACGCAGGGGAAATGAGGAAGGGAGGTAGGGGAGAGATACTGGAAAAGAGACACATGGGAGATTGCTGGTGGAGGGGGAGACGCAGGTGAAATGAGGAAGGGAGGCAGGGGGAGAGATACTGGAAAAGAGACACATGGAAGATTGCTGGTGGAAGGAGGAGACGCAGGGGAAATGAGGAAGAGAGGCAGGGGAGAGATACTGGAAAAGAGACACATGGAAGATTGCTGGTGGAGGGGGAGACGCAGTAGAAATGAGGAAGAGAGGCAGGAGAGATACTGGAAAAGAGACACATGGAAGATTGCTGGTGACGGGGGGAGACGCAGGGGAAATGAGGAAGGGAGGCAGGGGGAGAGATACTGGAAAAGAGACACATGGAAGATTGCTGGTGGAGGGGGAGACGCAGGGGAAATGAGGAAGGGAGGCAGAGGAGATACTGGAAAAGAGACACATGGGAGATTGCTGGTGGCAGGGGGAGACGCAGGGGAAATGAGGAAGGGAGGCAGGGGGAGAGATACTGGAAAAGAGACACATGGAAGATTGCTGGTGGAGGGGGAGACGCAGGGGAAATGAGGAAGGGAGGCAGGGGAGAGATACTGGAAAAGAGACACATGGAAGATTGCTGGTGACGGGGAGACGCAGGGGAATGAGGAAGGGAGGCAGGGGAGAGATACTGGAAAAGAGACATGGGAGATTGCTGGTGGAGGGGGAGACGCAGGGGAAATGATGAATGGAGGCAGGGGAGAGATACTGGAAAAGAGACACATGGGAGATTGCTGGTGGAGGGGGAGACGCAGGGGAAATGAGGAAGGGAGGCAGGGGAGAGATACTGGAAAAGAGACACATGGGAGATTGCTGGTGGCGGGGGAAGACGCAGGGGAAATGAGGAAGGGAGGCAGGGGAGAGATACTGGAAAAGAGACACATGGGAGATTGCTGGTGCAGGGGGAGACGCAGGGGAAATGAGGAAGGGAGGCAGGGGAGAGATACTGGAAAAGAGACACATGGGAGATTGCTGGTGGAGGGGGAGACGCAGGGGAAATGAGGAAGGGAGGCAGGGGGAGAGATACCAGAAAAGAGACACATAGAAGATTGCTGGTGGAGGGGGAGACGCAGGGGAAATGAGGAAGGGAGGCAGGGGAGAGATACTGGAAAAGAGACACATGGAAGATTGCTGGTGGAGGGGGAGACACAGGGGAAATGAGGAAGGGGGGCAGGAGAGATACTGGAAAAGAGACTCATGGGAGATTGCTGGTGGAGGGGGAGACGCAGGGGAAATGAGGAAGGGAGGCAGGGGGAGATACTGGAAAAGAGACACATGGAAGATTGCTGGTGGCAGGGGGAGACGCAGGGGAAATGAGGAAGGGAGGCAGGGGAGAGATACTGGAAAAGAGACACATGGAAGATTGCTGGTGGCAGGGGGAGACGCAGGGGAGAGATACTGGAAAAGAGACACATGGAAGATTGCTGGTGGAGGGGGAGACGCAGGGGAAATGAGGAAGGGAGGCAGGGGAGAGATACTGGAAAAGAGACACATGGGAGATTGCTGGTGGAGGGCAGACGCAGGTGAAATGAGGAAGGGAGGCAGGGGAGAGATACTGGAAAAGAGACACATGGAAGATTGCTGGTGGAGGGGGAGACGCAGGGGAAATGAGGAAGGGAGGCAGGGGAGAGATACTGGAAAAGAGACACATGGAAGATTGCTGGTGGAGGGGGAGACGCAGGGGAAATGAGGAAGGGAGGCAGGGGAGAGATACTGGAAAAGAGACACATGGAAGATTGCTGGTGGAGGGGGAGACGCAGGGGAAATGAGGAAGGGAGGCAGGGGAGAGATACTGGAAAAGAGACACATGGAAGATTGCTGGTGGAGGGGGAGACGCAGGGGAAATGAGGAAGGGAGGCAGGGGAGAGATACTGGAAAAGAGACACATGGAAGATTGCTGGTGGAGGGGGAGACGCAGGGGAGATGAGGAAGGGAGGCAGGGGAGAGATACTGGAAAAGAGACTCATGGAAGATTGCTGGTGGAGGTGGAGACGCAGGGGAAATGAGGAAGGGAGGCAGGGGAGAGATACTGGAAAAGAGACACATGGAAGATTGCTGGTGGAGGGGGAGACGCAGGGGAAATGAGGAAGGGAGGCAGGGGAGAGATACTGGAAAAGAGACACATGGAAGATTGCTGGTGGAATGGGGAGACGCAGGTGAAATGAGGAAGGGAGGCAGGGGAGAGATACTGGAAAAGAGACACATGGAAGATTGCGGGTGGAGGGGCAGACGCAGGGGAAATGAGGAAGGGAGGCAGGGGAGAGATACTGGAAAAGAGACACATGGGAGATTGCTGGTGGAGGGGGAGACGCAGGCAAAATGAGGAAGGGAGGCTGGGGAGAGATACTGGAAAAGAGACACATGGAAGATTGCTGGTGGAGGGGGAGACGCAGGGGAAATGAGGAAGGGAGGCAGGGGAGAGATACTGGAAAAGAGACACATGGAAGATTGCTGGTGGAGGGGGAGACGCAGGGGAAATGAGGAAGGGAGGCAGGGGAGAGATACTGGAAAAGAGACACATGGGAGATTGCTGGTGGAGGGGGAGACGCAGGGGAAATGAGGAAGGGAGGCAGGGGAGAGATACTGGAAAAGAGACACATGGAAGATTGCTGGTGGAGGGGGAGACGCAGGGGAAATGAGGAAGGGAGGCAGGGGGAGAGATACTGGAAAAGAGACACATGGAAGATTGCTGGTGGAGGGGGAGACGCAGGGGAAATGAGGAAGGGAGGCAGGGGAGAGATACTGGAAAAGAGACACATGGAAGATTGCTGGTGGAGGGGGAGACGCAGGGGAAATGAGGAAGGGAGGCAGGGGAGAGATACTGGAAAAGAGACACATGGAAGATTGCTGGTGGAGGGGGAGACGCAGGGGAAATGAGGAAGGGAGGCAGGGGAGAGATACTGGAAAAGAGACACATGGAAGATTGCTGGTGGAGGGGGAGACGCAGGGGAAATGAGGAAGGGAGGCAGGGGGAGAGATACTGGAAAAGAGACACATGGAAGATTGCTGGTGGCAGGGGGAGACGCAGGGGAAATGAGGAAGGGAGGCAGGGGGAGAGATACTGGAAAAGAGACACATGGAAGATTGCTGGTGGAGGGGGAGACGCAGGGGAAATGAGGAAGGGAGGCAGGGGAGAGATACTGGAAAAGAGACACATGGGAGATTGCTGGTGGAGGGGAGACGCAGGGGAAATGAGGAAGGGAGGCAGGGGAGAGATACTGGAAAAGAGACACATGGAAGATTGCTGGTGGCAGGGGGAGACGCAGGGGAAATGAGGAAGGGAGGCAGTGGAGAGATACTGGAAAAGAGACACATGGAAGATTGCTGGTGGAGGGGGAGACGCAGGGGAAATGAGGAAGGGAGGCAGGGGGAGAGATACTGGAAAAGAGACACATGGAAGATTGCTGGTGGAGGGGAGACGCAGGGGAAATGAGGAAGGGAGGCAGGGGAGAGATACTGGAAAAGAGACACATGGAAGATTGCTGGTGGAGGGGGAGACGCAGGGGAAATGAGGAAGGGAGGCAGGGGAGAGATACTGGAAAAGAGACACATGGGAGATTGCTGGTGGCGGGGGAGACGCAGGGGAAATGAGGAAGGGAGGCAGGGGAGAGATACTGGAAAAGAGACACATGGAAGATTGCTGGTGGAGGGGGAGACGCAGGGGAAATGAGGAAGGGAGGCAGGGGAGAGATACTGGAAAAGAGACACATGGAAGATTGCTGGTGGAGGGGGAGACGCAGGGGAAATGAGGAAGGGAGGCAGGGGAGAGATACTGGAAAAGAGACACATGGAAGATTGCTGGTGGAGGGGGAGACGCAGGGGAAATGAGGAAGGGAGGCAGGGGAGAGATACTGGAAAAGAGACACATGGGAGATTGCTGGTGGAGGGGGAGACGCAGGGGAAATGAGGAAGGGAGGCAGGGGAGAGATACTGGAAAAGAGACACATGGAAGATTGCTGGTGGAGGGGGAGACGCAGGGGAAATGAGGAAGGGAGGCAGGGGGAGATACTGGAAAAGAGACACATGGGAGATTGCTGGTGGAGGGGGAGACGCAGGGGAAATGAGGAAGGGAGGCAGGGGAGAGATACTGGAAAAGAGACACATGGAAGATTGCTGGTGGAGGGGGAGACGCAGGGGAAATGAGGAAGGGAGGCAGTGGAGAGATACTGGAAAAGAGACACATGGAAGATTGCTGGTGGAGGGGGAGACGCAGGGGAAATGAGGAAGGGAGGCAGGGGAGAGATACTGGAAAAGAGACACATGGAAGATTGCTGGTGGAGGGGGAGACGCAGGGGAAATGAGGAAGGGAGGCAGGGGAGAGATACTGGAAAAGAGACACATGGAAGATTGCTGGTGGAGGGGGAGACGCAGGGGAAATGAGGAAGGGAGGCAGGGGAGAGATACTGGAAAAGAGACACATGGAAGATTGCTGGTGGAGGGGGAAGACGCAGGGGAAATGAGGAAGGGAGGCATGGGGAGAGATACTGGAAAAGAGACACATGGAAGATTGCTGGTGGAGGGGGAGACGCAGGGGAAATGAGGAAGGGAGGCAGGGGAGAGATACTGGAAAAGAGACACATGGAAGATTGCTGGTGGCAGGGGAGACGCAGGGGAAATGAGGAAGGGAGGCAGGGGAGAGATACTGGAAAAGAGACACATGGAAGATTGCTGGTGGTGGGGCAGACGCAGGGGAAATGAGGAAGGGAGGCAGGGGAGAGATACTGGAAAAGAGACACATGGAAGATTGCTGGTGGCAGGGGGAGACGCAGGGGAAATGAGGAAGGGAGGCAGGGGAGAGATACTGGAAAAGAGACACATGGAAGATTGCTGGTGGCAGGGGGAGACGCAGGGGAAATGAGGAAGGGAGGCAGTGGAGAGATACTGGAAAAGAGACACATGGAAGATTGCTGGTGGAGGGGGAGACGCAGGGGAAATGAGGAAGGGAGGCAGGGGGAGAGATACTGGAAAAGAGACACATGGAAGATTGCTGGTGGAGGGGGAGACGCAGGGGAAATGAGGAAGGGAGGCAGGGGAGATACTGGAAAAGAGACTCATGGAAGATTGCTGGTGGAGGGGGAGACGCAGGGGAAGTGAGGAAGGGAGGCAGGGGAGAGATACTGGAAAAGAGACACATGGAAGATTGCTGGTGGAGGGGGAGACGCAGGGGAAATGAGGAAGGGAGGCAGGGGGAGAGATACTGGAAAAGAGACACATGGAAGATTGCTGGTGGAGGGGGAGACGCAGGGGAAATGAGGAAGGGAGGCAGGGGGAGAGATACTGGAAAAGAGACTCATGGAAGATTGCTGGTGGAGGGGAGACGAAGGGGAAATGAGGAAGGGAGGCAGTGGAGAGATACTGGAAAAGAGACACATGGAAGATTGCTGGTGGAGGGGGAGACGCAGGGGAAATGAGGAAGGGAGGCAGTGGAGATACTGGAAAAGAGACACATGGAAGATTGCTGGTGGAAGGGGAGACGCAGGGGAAATGAGGAAGGGAGGCAGGGGAGAGATACTGGAAAAGAGACACATGGGAGATTGCTGGTGGAGGGGGAGACGCAGGGGAAATGAGGAAGGGAGGCAGGGGGAGAGATACTGGAAAAGAGACACATGGAAGATTGCTGGTGGAGGGGAGACGCAGGGGAAATGAGGAAGGGAGGCAGGGGAGAGATACTGGAAAAGAGACACATGGAAGATTGCTGGTGACTGGGGGAGACGCAGGGGAAATGAGGAAGGGAGGCAGGGGGAGAGATACTGGAAAAGAGACACATGGAAGATTGCTGGTGGAGGGGGAGACGCAGGGGAAATGAGGAAGGGAGGCAGGGGAGAGATACTGGAAAAGAGACACATGGAAGATTGCTGGTGGAGGGGGAGACGCAGGGGAAATGAGGAAGGGAGGCAGGGGAGAGATACTGGAAAAGAGACACATGGAAGATTGCTGGTGGAGGGGGAGACGCAGGGGAAATGAGGAAGGGAGGCAGGGGAGAGATACTGGAAAAGAGACACATGGGAGATTGCTGGTGGAGGGGGAGACGCAGGGGAAATGAGGAAGGGAGGCAGGGGAGAGATACTGGAAAAGAGACACATGGGAGATTGCTGGTGACGGGGGGAGACGCAGGGGAAATGAGGAAGGGAGGCAGGGGAGATACTGGAAAAGAGACACATGGAAGATTGCTGGTGGAGGGGGAGACGCAGGGGAAATGAGGAAGGGAGGCAGGGGGAGATACTGGAAAAGAGACACATGGGAGATTGCTGGTGGAGGGGGAGACACAGGGGAAATGAGGAAGGGAGGCAGGGGAGAGATACTGGAAAAGAGACACATGGAAGATTGCTGGTGGAGGGGAGACGCAGGGGAAATGAGGAAGGGAGGCAGGGGGGAGATACTGGAAAAGAGACACATGGAAGATTGCTGGTGGAGGGGGAGACGCAGGGGAAATGAGGAAGGGAGGCAGGTGGAGAGATACTGGAAAAGAGACACATGGAAGATTGCTGGTGGAGGGGGAGACGCAGGGGAAATGAGGAAGGGAGGCAGGGGAGAGATACTGGAAAAGAGACACATGGGAGATTGCTGGTGACGGGGGGAGACGCAGGGGAAATGAGGAAGAGAGGCAGGAGAGATACTGGAAAAGAGACACATGGGAGATTGCTGGTGGCAGGGGAAGACGCAGGGGAAATGAGGAAGGGAGGCAGGGGAGAGATACTGGAAAAGAGACACATGGGAGATTGCTGGTGGAGGGGGAGACGCAGGGGAAATGAGGAAGGGAGGCAGGGGGAGATACTGGAAAAGAGACACATGGAAGATTGCTGGTGGAGGGGGAGACGCAGGGGAAATGAGGAAGGGAGGCAGGGGGAGAGATACTGGAAAAGAGACACATGGAAGATTGCTGGTGGAGGGGGAGACGCAGGGGAAATGAGGAAGGGAGGCAGGGGAGAGATACTGGAAAAGAGACACATGGAAGATTGCTGGTGGTGGGGAGACGCAGGGGAAATGAGGAAGGGAGGCAGGGGAGAGATACTGGAAAAGATACACATGGGAGATTGCTGGTGGAGGGGAGACGCAGGGGAAATGAGGAAGGAGGCAGGGGAGAGATACTGGAAAAGAGACACATGGTAGATTGCTGGTGGCGGGGGAGACGCAGGGGAAATGAGGAAGGGAGGCAGGGGAGAGATACTGGAAAAGAGACACATGGGAGATTGCTGGTGGAGGGGGAGACGCAGGGGAAATGAGGAAGGGAGGCAGGGGGAGAGATACTGGAAAAGAGACACATGGGAGATTGCTGGTGGAGGGGGAGACGCAGGGGAAATGAGGAAGGGAGGCAGGGGAGAGATACTGGAAAAGAGACACATGGAAGATTGCTGGTGGAGGGGGAGACGCAGGGGAAATGAGGAAGAGAGGCAGGGGGAGATACTGGAAAAGAGACACATGGAAGATTGCTGGTGGCAGGGGGAGACGCAGGGGAAATGAGGAAGGGAGGCAGGGGAGAGATACTGGAAAAGAGACACATGGGAGATTGCTGGTGGAGGGGGAGACGCAGGGGAAATGAGGAAGGGAGGCAGGGGAGAGATACTGGAAAAGAGACACATGGAAGATTGCTGGTGGCAGGGGGAGACGCAGGGGAAATGAGGAAGGGAGGCAGGGGGAGATACTGGAAAAGAGACACATGGAAGATTGCTGGTGGAGGGGGAGACGCAGGGGAGATGAGGAAGGGAGGCAGGGGAGAGATACTGGAAAAGAGACACATGGAGATTGATGGTGGAGGGGAGACGCAGGGGAAATGAGGAAGGGAGGCAGGGGGAGATACTGGAAAAGAGACACATGGAAGATTGCTGGTGGAGGGGGAGACGCAGGGGAAATGAGGAAGGGAGGCAGGGGAGAGATACTGGAAAAGAGACACATGGAAGATTGCTGGTGGAGGGGGAGACGCAGGGGAAATGAGGAAGGGAGGCAGGGGGAGAGATACTGGAAAAGAGACACATGGAAGATTGCTGGTGGAGGGGGAGACGCAGGGGAGAGATACTGGAAAAGAGACACATGGGAGATTGCTGGTGGAGGGGGAGACGCAGGCGAAATGAGGAAGAGAGGCAGGAGAGATACTGGAAAAGAGACACATGGAAGATTGCTGGTGGAAGGGGAGACGCAGGGGAAATGAGGAAGGGAGGCAGGGGGAGAGATACTGGAAAAGAGACACATGGAAGATTGCTGGTGGAGGGGAGACGCAGGGGAAATGAGGAAGGGAGGCAGGGAGAGATACTGGAAAAGAGACACATGGAAGATTGCTGGTGGAGGGGGAGACGCAGGGGAAATGAGGAAGGGAGGCAGGGGAGAGATACTGGAAAAGAGACACATGGAAGATTGCTGGTGGCAGGGGAAGACGCAGGGGAAATGAGGAAGGGAGGCAGGGGAGAGATACTGGAAGAGAGACACATGGAAGATTGCTGGTGGCAGGGAGACGCAGGGGAAATGAGGAAGGGAGGCAGGGGAGAGATACTGGAAAAGAGACACATGGTAGATTGCTGGTGGAGGGGGAGACGCAGGGGAAATGAGGAAGGGAGGCAGGGGAGAGATACTGGAAAAGAGACACCTGGGAGATTGCTGGTGGTGGGGGAGACGCAGGGGAGATGAGGAAGGGAGGCAGGGGAGAGATACTGGAAAAGAGACACATGGAAGATTGCTGGTGGAGGGGGAGACGCAGGGGAAATGAGGAAGGGAGGCAGGGGAGAGATACTGGAAAAGAGACACATGGGAGATTGCTGGTGGAGGGGGAGACGCAGGGGAAATGAGGAAGGGAGGCAGGGGAGAGATACTGGAAAAGAGACACATGGAAGATTGCTGGTGACGGGGGGAGACGCAGGGGAAATGAGGAAGGGAGGCAGGGGAGAGATACTGGAAAAGAGACACATGGAAGATTGCTGGTGGAGGGGAGACGCAGGGGAAATGAGGAAGGGAGGCAGGGGAGAGATACTGGAAAAGAGACACATGGAAGATTGCTGGTGGAGGGGAGACGCAGGGGAAATGAGGAAGGCAGGCAGGGGAGATACTGGAAAAGAGACACATGGAAGATTGCTGGTGGAGGGGGAGACGCAGGGGAAATGAGGAAGGGAGGCAGTGGAGATACTGGAAAAGAGACACAGGGAAGATTGCGGGTGGAGGGGGAGATGCAGGGGAAATGAGGAAGGGAGGCAGGGGAGAGATACTGGAAAAGAGACACATGGAAGATTGCTGGTGGAGGGGGAGACGCAGGGGAAATGAGGAAGGGAGGCAGGGGAGAGATACTGGAAAAGAGACACATGGAAGATTGCTGGTGTCTGGGGGAGACGCAGGGGAAATGAGGAAGGGAGGCAGGGGAGAGATACTGGAAAAGAGACACATGGGAGATTGCTGGTGGAGGGGGAGACGCAGGGGAAATGAGGAAGGGAGGCAGGGGAGAGATACTGGAAAAGAGACACATGGGAGATTGCTGGTGGAGGGGAGACGCAGGGGAAATGAGGAAGGGAGGCAGGGGAGAGATACTGGAAAAGAGACACATGGGAGATTGCTGGTGGAGGGGAGACGCAGGGGAAATGAGGAAGGGAGGCAGGGGAGAGATACTGGAAAAGAGACACATGGGAGATTGCTGGTGGCGGGGGAGACGCAGGGGAAATGAGGAAGGGAGGCAGGGGAGAGATACTGGAAAAGAGACACCTGGGAGATTGCTGGTGGAGGGGGAGACGCAGGGGAAATGAGGAAGGGAGGCAGGGGAGAGATACTGGAAAAGAGACACATGGAAGATTGCTGGTGGAAGGGGAGACGCAGGGGAAATGAGGAAGGGAGGCAGGGGAGAGATACTGGAAAAGAGACACATGGAAGATTGCTGGTGGAGGGGGAGACGCAGGGGAAATGAGGAAGGGAGGCAGGGGGAGATACTGGAAAAGAGACACATGGAAGATTGCTGGTGGAGGGGGAGACGCAGGGGAAATGAGGAAGGGAGGCAGGGGAGAGATACTGGAAAAGAGACACATGGGAGATTGCTGGTGGAGGGGGAGACGCAGGGGAAATGAGGAAGGGAGGCAGGGGGAGAGATACTGGAAAAGAGACCCTTGGTCGTTTGCTGGTGGAGGGGGAGACGCAGGGGAAATGAGGAAGGGAGGCAGGGGAGAGATACTGGAAAAGAGACACATGGAAGATTGCTGGTGGAGGGGGAGACGCAGGGGAAATGAGGAAGGGAGGCAGGGGAGAGATACTGGAAAAGAGACACATGGAAGATTGCTGGTGGAGGGGGAGACGCAGGGGAAATGAGGAAGGGAGGCAGGGGGAGAGATACTGGAAAAGAGACACATGGGAGATTGCTGGTGGAGGGGGAGACGCAGGGGAAATGAGGAAGGGAGGCAGGGGAGAGATACTGGAAAAGAGACACATGGAAGATTGCTGGTGGCAGGGGAGACGCAGGGGAAATGAGGAAGGGAGGCAGGGGGAGAGATACTGGAAAAGAGACACATGGGAGATTGCTGGTGGAGGGGGAGACGCAGGGGAAATGAGGAAGGGAGGCAGGGGAGAGATACTGGAAAAGAGACACATGGAAGATTGCTGGTGACGGGGGAGACGCAGGGGAAATGAGGAAGGGAGGCAGGGGAGAGATACTGGAAAAGAGACACATGGAAGATTGATGGTGGAGGGGAGACGCAGGGGAAATGAGGAAGGGAGGCAGGGGAGAGATACGTGCAAAGAGACACATGGAAGATTGCTGGTGGAGGGGAAGACGCAGGGGAAATGAGGAAGGGAGGCAGGGGGAGATACTGGAAAAGAGACACATGGGAGATTGCTGGTGGCAGGGGGAGACGCAGGGGAAATGAGGAAGGGAGGCAGGGGAGAGATACTGGAAAAGAGACACATGGAAGATTGCTGGTGACGGGGGGAGACGCAGGGGAAATGAGGAAGGGAGGCAGGGGAGAGATACTGGAAAAGAGACACATGGGAGATTGCTGGTGACGGGGGGAGACGCAGGGGAAATGAGGAAGGGAGGCATGGGGAGAGATACTGGAAAAGAGACACATGGAAGATTGCTGGTGGAGGGGGAGACGCAGGGGAAATGAGGAAGGGAGGCAGGGGAGAGATACTGGAAAAGAGACACATGGAAGATTGCTGGTGATGGGGGGAGACGCAGGGGAAATGAGGAAGGGAGGCAGGGGGAGAGATACTGGAAAAGAGACACATGGAAGATTGCTGGTGGAGGGGGAGACGCAGGGGAAATGAGGAAGGGAGGCAGGGGAGAGATACTGGAAAAGAGACACATGGAAGATTGCTGGTGACGGGGGGAGACGCAGGGGAAATGAGGAAGGGAGGCAGGGGAGAGATACTGGAAAAGAGACACATGGAAGATTGCTGGTGGAGGGGGAGACGCAGGGGAAATGAGGAAGGGAGGCAGGGGAGAGATACTGGAAAAGAGACACATGGAAGATTGCTGGTGACGGGGGGAGACGCAGGGGAAATGAGGAAGGGAGGCAGGGGAGAGATACTGGAAAAGAGACACATGGAAGATTGCTGGTGGAGGGGAGACGCAGGGGAAATGAGGAAGGGAGGCAGGGGAGAGATACTGGAAGAGAGACACATGGAAGATTGCTGCTGGTGGAGGGGGATACGCAGGTGAAATGAGGACGGGCGGCTGGGGGCGATACTGGAAAATAGACACATGGAAGATTGCTGGTGGAGGGGAGACGCAGGGGAAATGAGGAAGGGAGGCAGGGGGAGAGATACTGGAAAAGAGACACATGGAAGATTGCTGGTGGAGGGGAGACGCAGGGGAAATGAGGAAGGGAGGCAGGGGGAGAGATACTGGAAAAGAGACACATGGAAGATTGCTGGTGGAGGGGGAGACGCAGGGGAGATGAGGAAGGGAGGCAGGGGAGGGATACTGGAAAAGAGACACATGAGAGATTGCTGGTGGAGGGGGAGACGCAGGGGAAATGAGGAAGGGGGGCAGGGGAGAGATACTGGAAAAGAGACACATGAGAGATTGCTGGTGGAGGGGGAGACGCAGGGGAAATGAGGAAGGGAGGCAGGGGAGAGATACTGGAAAAGAGACACATGGGAGATTGCTGGTGGAGGGGGAGACGCAGGGGAAATGAGGAAGGGAGGCAGGGGAGAGATACTGGAAAAGAGACACATGGAAGATTGCTGGTGGCAGGGGGAGACGCAGGGGAAATGAGGAAGGGAGGCAGTGGAGAGATACTGGAAAAGAGACACATGGAAGATTGCTGGTGGAGGGGGAGACGCAGGTGAAATGAGGAAGGGAGGCAGGGGAGAGATACTGGAAAAGAGACACATGGGAGATTGCTGGTGGAGGGGAGACGCAGGGGAAATGAGGAAGGGAGGAAGGGGAGAGATACTGGAAAAGAGACACATGGAAGATTGCTGGTGGAGGGGAGATGCAGGGGAAATGAGGAAGGGAGGCAAGGAGAGATACTGGAAAAGAGACACATGGGAGATTGCTGGTGGAGGGGGAGACGCAGGGGAAATGAGGAAGGGAGGCAGGGGAGAGATACTGGAAAAGAGACACATGGAAGATTGCTGGTGGAGGGGAGACGCAGGGGAAATGAGGAAGGGAGGCAGGGGGAGAGATACTGGAAAAGAGACACATGGAAGATTGCTGGTGGAGGGGAGACGCAGGGGAAATGAGGAAGGGAGGCAGGGGAGAGAAACTGGAAAAGAGACACATGGAAGATATATGGTGGAGGGGAGACGCAGGGAGATGAGGAAGGGAGGCAGGGGAGAGATACTGGAAAAGAGACACATGGAAGATTGCTGGTGGAGGGGGAGACGCAGGGGAACTGAGGAAGGGAGGCAGGGGAGAGATACTGGAAAAGAGACACATGGAAGATTGCTGGTGGAGGGGGAGATGCAGGGGAAATGAGGAAGGGAGGCAGGAGAGAGATACTGGAAAAGAGACACATGGAAGATTGCTGGTGGAGGGGGAGATGCAGGGGAAATGAGGAAGGGAGGCAGGGGAGATACTGGAAAAGAGACACATGGAAGATTGCTGGTGGAGGGGGAGACGCAGGGGAAATGAGGAAGGGAGGCAGGGGAGAGATACTGGAAAAGAGACACATGGGAGATTGCTGGTGGAGGGGGAGACGCAGGGGAAATGAGGAAGGGAGGCAGGGGAGAGATACTGGAAAAGAGACACATGGAAGATTGCTGGTGGCAGGGTAAGACGCAGGGGAAATGAGGAAGGGAGGCAGGGGAGAGATACTGGAAAAGAGACACATGGGAGATTGCTGGTGGAGGGGAGACGCAGGGGAAATGAGGAAGGGAGGCAGGGGAGAGATACTGGAAAAGAGACACATGGGAGATTGCTGGTGGAGGGGGAGACGCAGGGGAAATGAGGAAGGGAGGCAGGGGAGAGATACTGGAAAAGAGACACATGGAAGATTGCTGGTGGCGGGGGAGACGCAGGGGAAATGAGGAAGGGAGGCAGGGGGAGAGATACTGGAAAAGAGACACATGGAAGATTGCTGGTGGCAGGGAAGACGCAGGGGAAATGAGGAAGGGAGGCAGGGGAGAGATACTGGAAAAGAGACACATGGAAGATTGCTGGTGACGGGGGGAGACGCAGGGGAAATGAGGAAGGGAGGCAGGGGAGAGATACTGGAAAAGAGACACATGGTAGATTGCTGGTGGATGGGGAGACGCAGGGGAAATGAGGAAGGGAGGCAGGGGAGAGATACTGGAAAAGAGACTCATGGAAGATTGCTGGTGGAGGGGAGATGCAGGGGAAATGAGGAAGGGAGGCAGGGAGAGATACTGGAAGAGAGACACATGGGAGATTGCTGGTGGAGGGGAGACGCAGGGGAAATGAGGAAGGGAGGCAGGGGAGAGATACTGGAAAAGAGACACATGGGAGATTGCTGGTGGAGGGGAGACGCAGGGGAAATGAGGAAGGGAGGTAGGGGAGAGATACTGGAAAAGAGACACATGGGAGATTGCTGGTGGAGGGGAGACGCAGGGGAAATGAGGAAGGGAGGCAGGGGGAGAGATACTGGAAAAGAGACACATGGGAGATTGCTGGTGGCAGGGGGAGACGCAGGGGAAATGAGGAAGGGAGGCAGGGGAGAGATACTGGAAAAGAGACACATGGAAGATTGCTGGTGGAGGGGGAGACGCAGGGGAAATGAGGAAGGGAGGCAGGGGAGAGATACTGGAAAAGAGACACATGGAAGATTGCTGGTGGAGGGGGAGACGCAGGGGAAATGAGGAAGGGAGGCAGGGGAGAGATACTGGAAAAGAGACACATGGAAGATTGCTGGTGGAGGGGGAGACGCAGGGGAAATGAGGAAGGGAGGCAGGGGGAGATACTGGAAAAGAGACACATGGAAGATTGCTGGTGGAGGGGGAGACGCAGGGGAAATGAGGAAGGGAGGCAGGGGAGAGATACTGGAAAAGAGACACATGGAAGATTGCTGGTGGAGGGGAGACGCAGGGGAAATGAGGAAGGGAGGCATGGGGAGAGATACTGGAAAAGAGACACATGGAAGATTGCTGGTGGCAGGGGAGACGCAGGGGAAATGAGGAAGGGAGGCAGGGGAGAGATACTGGAAAAGAGACACATGGAAGATTGCTGGTGGCAGGGGAGACGCAGGGGAAATGAGGAAGGGAGGCAGTGGAGAGATACTGGAAAAGAGACACATGGAAGATTGCTGGTGGAGGGGGAGACGCAGGGGAAATGAGGAAGGGAGGCAGGGGAGAGATACTGGAAAAGAGACACATGGAAGATTGCTGGTGGCAGGGGGAGACGCAGGGGAAATGAGGAAGGGAGGCAGGGGAGAGATACTGGAAAAGAGACACATGGAAGATTGCTGGTGACAGGGGAGACGCAGGGGAAATGAGGAAGGGAGGCAGGGGAGAGATACTGGAAAAGAGACACATGGAAGATTGCTGGTGGCAGGGGAAGACGCAGGGGAAATGAGGAAGGGAGGCAGTGGAGAGATACTGGAAAAGAGACACATGGAAGATTGCTGGTGGAGGGGGAGACGCAGGGGAAATGAGGAAGGGAGGCAGTGGAGAGATACTGGAAAAGAGACACATGGAAGATTGCTGGTGGAGGGGGAGACGCAGGGGAAATGAGGAAGGGAGGCAGGGGAGAGATACTGGAAAAGAGACACATGGGAGATTGCTGGTGGAGGGGAGACGCAGGGGAAATGAGGAAGAGAGGCAGGAGGAGATACTGGAAAAGAGACACATGGGAGATTGCTGGTGGAGGGGGAGACGCAGGGGAAATGAGGAAGGGAGGCAGGGGAGAGATACTGGAAAAGAGACACATGGGAGATTGCTGGTGGAGGGGAGACGCAGGGGAAATGAGGAAGGGAGGCAGTGGAGAGATACTGGAAAAGAGACACATGGAAGATTGCTGGTGGAGGGGGAGACGCAGGGGAAATGAGGAAGGGAGGCAGGGGAGAGATACTGGAAAAGAGACACATGGAAGATTGCTGGTGGAGGGGAGACGCAGGGGAAATGAGGAAGGGAGGCAGGGGAGAGATACTGGAAAAGAGACACATGGAAGATTGCTGGTGGAGGGGAGACGCAGGGGAAATGAGGAAGGGAGGCAGGGGAGAGATACTGGAAAAGAGACACATGGGAGATTGCTGGTGGCAGGGGAAGACGCAGGGGAAATGAGGAAGGGAGGCATGGGGAGAGATACTGGAAAAGAGACACATGGGAGATTGCTGGTGGAGGGGGAGACGCAGGGGAAATGAGGAAGGGAGGCAGGGGAGAGATACTGTAAAATAGACACATGGAAAATTGCTGGTGGAGGGGAGACGCAGGGGAAATGAGGAAGGGAGGCAGGGAGAGATACTGGAAAAGAGACACATGGAGATTGCTGGTGGGAGGGGGAGACGCAGGGGAAATGAGGAAGGGAGGCAGGGGAGAGATACTGGAAAAGAGACACATGGAAGATTGATGGTGGAGGGGAGACGCAGGGGAAATGAGGAAGGGAGGCAGGGGAGAGATACTGGAAAAGAGACACATGGAAGATTGCTGGTGGCGGGGGAGACGCAGGGGAAATGAGGAAGGGAGGCAGGGGAGAGATACTGGAAAAGAGACACATGGAAGATTGCTGGTGGAAGGAGGAGACGCAGGGGAAATGAGGAAGAGAGGCAGGGGAGAGATACTGGAAAAGAGACACATGGAAGATTGCTGGTGACGGGGGGAGACGCAGGGGAAATGAGGAAGGGAGGCAGGGGAGAGATACTGGAAAAGAGACACATGGAAGATTGCTGGTGGAGGGGAGACGCAGGGGAAATGAGGAAGGGAGGCAGGGGGAGATACTGGAAAAGAGACACATGGAAGATTGCTGGTGGCTGGGGGAGACGCAGGGGAAATGAGGAAGGGAGGCAGGGGAGATACTGGAAAAGAGACACATGGAAGATTGCTGGTGGCAGGGGAAGACGCAGGGGAAATGAGGAAGTGGGGCAGGGGGAGAGATACTGGAAAAGAGACACATGGAAGATTGCTGGTGGAGGGGGAGACGCAGGGGAGATGAGGAAGGGAGGCAGGGGAGAGATACTGGAAAAGAGACACATGGAAGATTGCTGTTGGCAGAGGGAGACGCAGGGGAAATGAGGAAGGGAGGCAGGGGAGAGATACTGGAAAAGAGACACATGGGAGATTGCTGGTGGCAGGGGAAGACGCAGGGGAAATGAGGAAGGGAGGCAGGGGAGAGATACTGGAAAAGAGACACATGGAAGATTGCTGGTGACGGGGGAGACGCAGGGGAAATGAGGAAGGGAGGCAGGGGAGATACTGGAAAAGAGACACATGGAAGATTGCTGGTGGAGGGGGAGACGCAGGGGAAATGAGGAAGGGAGGCAGGGGAGATACTGGAAAAGAGACACATGGAAGATTGCTGGTGGAGGGGGAGACGCAGGGGAAATGAGGAAGGGAGGCAGGGGAGAGATACTGGAAAAGAGACACATGGAAGATTGCTGGTGGCAGGGGGAGACGCAGGGGAAATGAGGAAGGGAGGCAGGGGGAGATACTGGAAAAGAGACACATGGAAGATTGCTGGTGGCAGGGGGAGACGCAGGGGAAATGAGGAAGGGAGGCAGGGGGAGAGATACTGGAAAAGAGACACATGGAAGATTGCTGGTGGCAGGGGAAGACGCAAGAGAAAGGAGGAAGGGAGGCATGGTAGATATACAGGAAGAGAGACACATGGAAGATTGCTGGTGGAGGGGAGACGCAGGGGAAATGAGGAAGGGAGGCAGGGGAGAGATACTGGAAAAGAGACACATGGGAGATTGCTGGTGGAGGGGAGACGCAGGGGAAATGAACAAGGGAGGCAGGGGATAGATACTGGAAATGAGACCCATGGGCGTTTGCTGGGGGTGGGGAGACGCAGGGGAAATGAGGAAGGGAGGCAGGGGAGAGATACTGGAAAAGAGACACATGGAAGATTGCTGGTGGAGGCGACTCAGGGGATATGAGGAAGGGAGGCAGGGGAGAGATACTGGAAAAGAGACACATGGAAGATTGCTGGTGACGGGGGGAGACGCAGGGGAAATGAGGAAGGGAGGCAGGGGAGAGATACTGGAAAAGAGACACATGGGAGATTGCTGGTGGAGGGGGAGACGCAGGGGAAATGAGGAAGGGAGGCAGGGGGAGAGATACTGGAAAAGAGACACATGGAAGATTGCTGGTGGCAGGGGGAGACGCAGGGGAAATGAGGAAGGGAGGCAGGGGAGAGATACTGGAAAAGAGACACATGGGAGATTGCTGGTGGAGGGGAGACGCAGGGGAAATGAGGAAGGGAGGCAGGGGGAGAGATACTGGAAAAGAGACACATGGAAGATTGCTGGTGGAGGGGGAGACGCAGGGGAAATGAGGAAGGGAGGCAGGGGAGAGATACTGGAAAAGAGACACATGGAAGATTGCTGGTGGCAGGGGGAGACGCAGGGGAAATGAGGAAGGGAGGCAGGGGAGAGATACTGGAAAAGAGACACATGGGAGATTGCTGGTGGAGGGGGAGACGCAGGGGAAATGAGGAAGGGAGGCAGGGGAGAGATACTGGAAAAGAGACACATGGGAGATTGCTGGTGGAGGGGAGACGCAGGGGAAATGAGGAAGGGAGGCAGGGGAGAGATACTGGAAAAGAGACACATGGGAGATTGCTGGTGGCAGGGGAAGACGCAGGGGAAATGAGGAAGGGAGGCAGGGGAGAGATACTGGAAAAGAGACACATGGGAGATTGCTGGTGGAGGGGAGACGCAGGGGAAATGAGGAAGGGAGGCAGGGGAGAGATACAGGAAAAGAGACTCATGGAAGATTGCTGGTGGAGGGGG